>OX442314.1:24162366-24901366 GCA_949358305.1 Strigamia acuminata | reverse complement strand
AGTCGAATGCGAATTTTGCCCTTTCTCAACGCGAAATCGTATTCGACTCGTTTTCGAGTCGAATGCGAGTTTTGCCCTTCTTCAACGCGAAATCGTATTCGACTCGTTTTCGAGTCGAATGCGAATTTTGCCCTTCTTCAACGCGAAATCGTATTCGACTCGTTTTCGAGTCGAATGCGAATTCGTATTCGACTCGTTTTCGAGTCGAATGCGAATTTTGCCCTTCTTCAACGCGAAATCGTATTCGATTCGCTTTCGAATCGTATACGAGATGGTCGATTTTTGTTTCCCGGACTTTGATTTGTATTCGAGTTGTTACGAGTTCGTATTTTGATCGTATTCGTATTCGAATCGAATTCGAATCGTATTCGAATCGAATACGAATCGAATTCGAGTCGTATTCGAGATGGTCGATGATTTCCACTCGCTCGTATACGCGTTGTATACGAGCTCGTATTTTGATCGTAATCGTAAACGAATCGTTTACAAGTCGTATACAAGTCGTATACGACGTGTATACACCTCGTATACGAACGAAGTTTGTGAAAACACAATTTCCAAATAAGACGTATGTGACTACTATGTGTTTTCATGTCGTAGTAAGTGTCCGGTGGATTTTCCAAACTTCGTTCGTATACGAGGTGTATACACGTCGTATACGACTTGTATACGACTTGTAAACGATTCGTTTACGATTACGATCAAAATACGAGCTCGTATACAACGCGTATACGAGCGAGTGGAAATCATCGACCATCTCGAATGCGACTCGAATACGATTCGAATACATCTCGAATACATCTCGAATACGAGTCGTACGAGTCAAAGTCCGGGAACGGGTCATCGACTATCTCGTATTCGAGTTGTTACGAGTTCGTATTTTGATCGTATTCGTATTCGAATCGAATTCGAATCGTATTCGAATCGAATACTAATCGAATTCGAGTCGTATTCGAGATGGTCGATGATTTCCACTCGCTCGTATACGCGTTGTATACGAGCTCGTATTTTGATCGTAATCGTAAACGAATCGTTTACAAGTCGTATACAAGTCGTATACGACGTGTATACACCTCGTATACGAACGAAGTTTGTGAAAACACAATTTCCAAATAAGACGTATGTGACTACTATGTGTTTTCATGTCGTAGTAAGTGTCCGGTGGATTTTCCAAACTTCGTTCGTATACGAGGTGTATACACGTCGTATACGACTTGTATACGACTTGTAAACGATTCGTTTACGATTACGATCAAAATACGAGCTCGTATACAACGCGTATACGAGCGAGTGGAAATCATCGACCATCTC
This sequence comes from Strigamia acuminata, assembly GCA_949358305.1. Lineage (NCBI taxonomy): Eukaryota > Metazoa > Arthropoda > Chilopoda > Geophilomorpha > Linotaeniidae > Strigamia > Strigamia acuminata. The sequence goes on along the minus strand of OX442314.1, from coordinate 24,900,055 downwards.
GAATACGACTCGAATTCGATTCGTATTCGATTCGAATACGATTCGAATTCGATTCGAATACGAATACGATCAAAATACGAACTCGTAACAACTCGAATACGAATCAAAGTCCGGGAAACAAAAATCGACCATCTCGTATACGATTCGAAAGCGAATCGAATACGATTTCGCGTTGAAGAAGGGCAAAATTCGTACTCGACTCGAAAACGAGTCGAATACGATTTCGCGTTGAAGAAGGGCAAAACTCGTATTCGATTCGAAAGCGAGTCGAATACGATTTCGCGTTGAAGAAGGGCAAAATTCGCATTCGACTCGAAAACGAGTCGAATACGATTTCGCGTTGAAGAAGGGCAAAACTCGTATTCGATTCGAAAGCGAATCGAATACAATTTTGCGTTGAAAAAGGACAAAAATCGTATTCGATTCGCTTTCGAATCGAATACGAGTTTTGTCCTTTTTCAACGCTTGGGAAAAGGACTCGAATGCGCCTCCACGTTGCAATGCGCATTTGTGTAAACGATGATGGAATCCCCTGCTTAAATACTGGCTATTGCGTCACGTAACAGCAACGTGCCACGTCACGTAATTGCAACGTGCCGCGCTATGCCACACAATGTGCCGCCGCGATAGGCCATTGAACCCGAATGTGTGTGATGCGAAACGCGCGAGTACGCGCGCGGAGAACGCGCGGTAATGCTAGCAACAGGAGCGCAACTGCCCAAGAAATTGCTCAACAATAAAAGGCACGTGGAAGCACGTGCCTGAAACAATAGGCACTTCAAATAAAGTTATTGTTAAAAAACGGGCTTGAAAACCAACAATTACACAATAATTAAGGGGCAAGAAATGAACTTTGCTGCAATGCAAAGTTCTCAAAATACAGAGAAATGAAAGTTACACTTGTATAAAGAATTGACAATGTTTGAAACCAATAAAAACTACAAAAACACACTTGTAAAAAACCCAAAACAATCCCAGAATGAATTATTTGACTCAAATTAACCCTAAAACGGTCTTGGAGGTCGTGCAGACGACAGAGTCGGATCGGAAGGTTGCTAAAACCTGACGCCAAAACTAGCAATGGGACAGCTAGTTAGAAAACAGCTTTTTCATCAATCATGAACGCTGAAAACCTCACCCAGGGGTAGAAAATGATGGAGAGAACGTTTTCGCCATCTAAAACGGTCTAAAACGGGTCTAAAATGCCTAAACCGGCGCCTGGAACGTGGCGCAGTTGTTGGGTCAAATATTGTCAAAAATCAGTGGAAATTTGTCAAATACTGGCAAAAATCTGCTGAAATTTGTCAAAAATTGCCAAATTTTGGCGCAAGTTACGTGAGGTTTGCGCGCATCCAACTATGACGAAAAATCCACGCGTGTGCACGCGCGATTTACTGGCGCGTTGGAAGCGTTAAAATAAATTTTTCCAATGTCTAACACAATTTGCACCGAATTATGGCAATTTTTGACAAATTTACATGGATTTTTGCCAGTATTTGACAAATTTCCACGGATTTTTGACAATATTTGACAAATTGCAGACAAATTTCAGACAAATTTCAATTAATTTTAGAAATTTTATGAGAAATTTCAGCAAATGTTTGAGGATTGAGGAAATCTTCTGAAATTTGTCAAATATAGGCAAAAATCTTCTGAAATTTGTCAAATACAGGCAAAAATCTGCTGAAAATTGTCAAAAATTGCCCAAATTCCGTGCAAGTTTTGCAAGTTTTGCGCGCATCAAATCGTATGCGCGCCTATACTATTGCACGAGCGCATTGACGCGTGATGAACACCGATTACGTTTACGAAGTGAATTCGAGCTACAAAAGTATCGAGTCGCCATTCTATGATGGAAAAAAAAAATTAAGTGTAAACAAACAAAATAAAAACTTTAATATACAAGAAACGTACAATTCCACTCAACTTTGTTTCAAATTTTATTTATTGGATCATTGAAAATAAACAGTAGTGTTGTGCACTGTACGCTTAAGTGTTTACCGGCGATGCGTTGTTTTGTGGTGGGGATTTGCCTCGATAATTGATCTTTTCTCTTTGTTTGCAATATTTTTTTGGCCTTTTTTGTTGATTTTTCGGTTTGAAATTGTTTTTTTTCCGGTGTAATTTAAGTGGTGGAAGGTTGTTGGGGTGTGTTGAGGGTAATTTTGGCGGTTTTTGGGTCGGGATTAGTGTTTTCTGCGATTTTTGATCGGTATTTGGGGTAACGCATGCGAATCGCCGTCGATGCGTCGACCGTAGCAAGTGTGGTTGAAGTGATTTCGTTCATTCGTTATTTTAATGAAAATTAGGTATTTATTGTGACCACACGAGCACGTAGCAAGTGCGCGCGCAAGTTAAATGTGTAGAGGCCTGTGAGAAAATAAAACGTGCGTGGAAGCGGCGTAAATATTCTTTGGTGACTGCCATGGGTTTGTGCTTTGTCGTGGGCGCGATATGTCTGCGATATATATGCGTTAGGGATGAGAACGGGACCAATTTTCGGGTCCCGACCCGTCCCGGGTCCATTACGTTAGCGTAATACGCGCGTATGATTGCATAATTGAAATAAATCAGTATTAAGCCTAATATTAGGCCTAATAATGCTAAAATAAAGTAAAGAAACAACAATATTTTGGTCATACAGTGTAATTTACTTTTAATAATGAGTTTGTTGTTGTTGTTTATTTACTTTATTTTAGCATTATCAGGCTCAATATTAGGCTTAATAGTGATAAATAACAACTGGAATTAGAAAATTGTCTCCGCCTCGCAGTACGAATTTAGCAACTGTAATCCCGTCCCGTCCCGTATCCGCATAGGGCAAACATTACCAGTCCAGTCCCTATCCCGGTCCGTTCTTATCCCTAATATGCGTGATGTAGCGCGTTTGCGCGCGCGATCTAGTGCGTTTGAGCGCGCGATGTAGCACCTTGAGCGTGTCCAAATGTGTACAGGTGCTCAAAAGATGTGCGAGGGCTTCACGTGCATACACGAAGCATAAACGTGAAGAAAACAGCAGAAGCAGTTGTGTGTGATATTTATAAAACCACATCACACAAGGGAATACTACTAATGATACAAAAAGCAATAAACTTTATGAATATTGAAATAAACTTACAAAATGGTGGAAAAAACATGGCGTACTGCCTTGAATATATGCCGGGATGTTATCAATCTTCCGGGCCCCATGTGTGTTTGATTTTAGTCCTAATTTTGGTGTATTTTTTTTTTTTTGCCTTGGTTTTTCTCGTTTCTTGGAGAGTGCTGAGGCATGCCGAGGTGTTCTCGGGCGTGTGCGCCTGTTGAAGATCGAGCGTTTCATATTTTGTGTTTAATAAGCCTACCGTGGTGCCTCGAGCGTTTATTAATTTCTCCACTCGAGGCACTTCACTAACACCTCCCCGGTGTTTAAACGAGTAGCGGCGCTTATTTGACCCCGGTGTTTACTGTTTAAAATTGTCGTGTGTTTTCAAAGTTCTTAATTTGTTTAAAAGCAAACAAAATGGATATTTGTTAATTTTTATTTGATTTTATCAATTTCTATTGGTTTCTTGCTGATTTTTAATCGGTTTTTCTCTATTTGTGACAATTTTTGCCAATTTTAATCGTTATTTGTCATTCTGAATTGATTATTGTCCGATTTCAGTCGATTTTTGTTGATTTTTAATCATGTTTGTTCGTTTTTAATCAATTTTTGTCCCATGCCTTACGATCAGTTCGAATAATTGACACCATACTGTGCTGTTACTCGTATTCAAGATGGCGTCGCAAACTCAAGGCCGAATTCCGCTGATTTCATTTATTGCGACTGTTTGCGCTCCATACGTGTGAAAAGGATTATGGGAAAAATCCTCAATGCAGGCCATTTTGGTGTTAAATGAGCGAGGAAGGCAGGAGATGAGAAAAATTTGTAAAATTTCAAAAAAAAGCTAAACAATCAAAATTTACATGAAGATCAATATTTCTGGCTCGAAATGCATGTATCAGCAATTTCGGGATATTTTCGGGGTGAAATTGACTCGTTCGGAACACTGGGAAGGAACCCCACCCCGCATTCCCCATGCGTCGGCGCGCGCGTAGACGAAAATTCAAATCCAGGTGTTCAGACGGCCCCACGTTATTTTCGGGTTCCAAGTTGGGTTTCACAAATGTACCGTATTGCCTCGAATAAACGCCGGGACGTTTATTAAACTTCTCGTGTGTGTTTAATTTTGATCCGCATTTAACTGTTTTTTTTTTCACCGAAAGTTACTTCATTTTTTATTAACATGGAAAAAAAATGAACCTTTACAAAATACTAATAATAACGTTATAATAAGCAGTTACAATTGAAATTAAAACAACATTTTTTTTTTAATTAGAAACCAAAGCAGAATCATCCCTAAATTCTGACACGGCGTTGTCAAACAAACAGTTGGCGCCAAAACGAGAAATTAGGCAACAAAACATTTTGAATGCTACAAAAACACATTAAATAACCATAAAACAAATAAAAATAAATACAACAGCTAAACCAAATTGTAATAAACAAGACAGCAAAGTGCGGGAGTGAGTGACAACGCCAAAAAAACGCCCGAAAACGCCCCAAGAACGCACCAAAACGCCCCAAGAACGCACCAAAACGCCAGATAACCGTGCAACTTGAGGCAAAAAACATGCAAACATAATTTTTTGCTTTGAGTGGCACGATTTTCAGGCTTTTTGGAGCATTTTGAAGCGTTTTGGGGCGTTTTAGAACGTTTTTGCTTATTTTTTAGCATTCTCATGCGAGCTCGCGCGTGCAGGCGAGAAAAAAACAAACTTATTTCTTCAAGAGTTAAAAAAAAAATAACCCTAACCAGGAAATTACTGTAAAAACAACGGCTTGCCTCGAATAAACGCCGGGGCGTTTACTAATTTTCAAGACTGGAAGTGAGGCGAGATGTTGTTTGCTTTATTTGTTGAAACAAATTAGGCGTCACTAATTCACCTGTATTAGGGTTTCGGTTCTGAGAAACCGGACGAGGAGTCACAATAACGGGACACGGGAAATTTCAAAACTTACCGGTTTCGTCAAAACGCCATTGAAACGTTACATTTTTATAGCGTGTCAATGATAAAAATGGTCATTTTGGATGAAAAACGGCCATTTTGGATGAAAAATGGCCACTTTTACTATAAAAAATGGCTGAAAATGGCCATTTTTACTATGACAAATGGCTGAAAATGGCCATTTTAATAAAAAAAGGCCATTTTTACTTCGAAAATTGGCTAAAAATGGCCACTTGAGTGAGTGACAATGCCAAAAAACGCGTGCAAACGCCTGCGAACGCCCCAAAACGCCCCAAAACGCCAGATGACAATGCAACTTGAGGCATAAAACTTGAAAACACAATTTTAAACGTCACAAAAGTTGAAACAAAGATGAAAAATTAATTTTTTGCCTCAAGTTGCGCGATTTTCAGGCCTTTTGGAGTGTTTTTGAGCATTTTTTGGCGTTCTCAGCGGCGTGTTTGCCTCAAATAAACGCCGGTTTAAACAAAAAATGACGTCATTTTTGGTTTAAAATTGAAGTAAAACACAAAATATTTTAGTTTTTAAATGCAACTGGTCTAAATTTTGTCAAATGTTGTCATACTTCTTGAAAGTCATCATTTATTGATAAAAAATTTGAAAATTTACCTAATTGTAGCATGTATTTGTGGTTAGTTTTGATTTGAATTCAAACTGTAATTTTTTGCTTCGAGTTGCGCGATTTTCAGGCGTTTTGGGGCGTTTTTGAGCTTTTTTTGGCGTCCTCGGGCGAGCTCGCGCGTGCACGTCACAAGTAACCCTAATCAGGAAAGAACCTACAAAAACTATGGCTTGCCTCGCATAAACGCCGGGGCGTTTATTCATTTTCAAAAAGACAAATGAAATGGATAAATAAAGAAATTAGCGGGGAAATCCAACATGGCGCCCACTTCAAATCCGCTAGAGCGGCAAAACACGACATTTGAATTTCAACACAAGAATAAAATCAAGAATACACACTGTATTGAATAAAATAACATTAGGAAATGTAATTTCCTACAACAAAAGCACTATTTATTAAAAGAACACTTGAAAATAATCGTTTGCCGAACGGAATGAACTCGGTCAGCAGCGCACAAGTGCGTACCGACAACGAACGCTCGAAACGACAAAACGACCGTTCCGGGACAAAAATAAAGCAAACCAATCGACAGATCACCCCCAAATTAGTCTAAATCAATTCTAAAACCTATCCATAACACAAGAATAAGGTCCAAACAAAAGGTTAGAAGTTTGAACACAACCGAACTAGATTAAGAAATATGACGTCACGCGTCTTACGCAAGTGATCTGTAAATCGACGAATGCACTAAAAATCATCCAAAATCACACAAAATGAGCAAGAATTAAAGAAATAAGACACAGAGAAGTAATAAAACTTTAAATAGCAATGAATAAAGATAATATCAATATCATAGACACTAAAATTCATGAAAACACTGTAACTTTTAATAAATCACAAAAAATGAAAGTTTAATATGTAAAAATATCTAAAAAGCTGAAATTCAAGAAAAGCAAAAATTAAAGACACTTTGTTAACTTTAATTAAGACAATAAATGACATAAAATCCGGACACAACAATTATTCCATTTTGGATGAAAAACGGCCCTTTTGGATGAAAAACGGCCATTTTGGATGAAAAACGGCTAAAAATAACCATTTTTCTATGAAAAATGGCTAAAAATGGCTAAAAATGGCCATTTGATTGAATGACAACGCCAAAAAACGCCCAAGAACGCCCGCAAATGCCTAAAAATGCCTAAAAACGCCCCAAAACGCAAAATGACAATGCAACTTGAGGCAAAAAACATGAGAACACAATTGTAAACGTTACAAAAGTTGAAACAAAAATAAACAATTAATGTTTTGCCTCGAGTTGCACGATTTTCAGGCGTTTTGGAGTATTTTTTGGCGTTCTCAGGCGTACTCGCGCGTACACGTCACTGCCGAGTAAAAAAAACATACTTATTTCTTCAAGAGTTAAAAAGGAAGTAACCCTAATCAGGAAAAAAAATGCAAAAACAATGGCTTGCCTCGAACAAACGCCAGAAGTGAGGCGAGATGTTGTTTGCTTTATTTATTAAATCAAATTAGGCGTTGCTAATTCACCTGTATCTCTTAGTTCGACGTAAGAACACGCGCTTTTTTTAAAATGAAAGCCCAAGTTGGGTTTCATAAACGTACCGTATTGCCTTGAATAAAAGCCGGGGTGTTTATTAATTTTTAAGACCAGAAACGAGGCGAGATCACGACTCAAGATTAAGCGAGAAGAAATAAACGTGTTTCTTCTAAAGGAAGTAACCCTAATCAGGAAAAACTTACATAAACAATGGTTTGCCTTGAATAAACGCCGGGGCGTTTATAAATTTTCAAGACGGGAGGCAAGGTGAGATGATGATGCGGTGCGACGCGAATAAAAGCCCAAGTTGGGTATTGCCTCGAATAAACGCCGGGGCGTTTATTAATTTTCAAAACCGGAAATGAGGCGAGATCAAAACGCCATTGAAACGTTACATTTTAATAACGTTTCAACGATAAAAACGGCCATTTTTGATTAAAAAAACGACTAAAAATGGCCATTTTACTATAAAAACGGTGAAAAAAAAACATTTTTACTCTGAAAAATGGCTAAAAATGGCCATTTTGACGAAAAACGGCCATTTTTACTACGGAAAATGCTAAAAATGGCCACTTGAGTGAGTGACAACGCCAAAAAACGCCTGCGAACGCCTGCGAACACATAAAAACACTCCAAAACGCCAGATGACAATGCAACTTGAGGCAAAAAACATGAGAACACAATTTTAAACGTCACAAAAGTTGAAATAAAGATGAAAAATTAATGTTTTGCCTCGAGTTGCGCGATTTTCAGGCGTTTTTGAGCGTTTTTTAGCATTTTTTGGCGTTCTCAGGCGTGCTCGTGTGTACACGTCACTGCCGAAGAAAAAAACAAACTTATTTCTTTTAGTTAAAATGTATTTCAAGCTTTAACAGGGGTTTAAACAGGAAATGACATCATTTTTAGTTTAAAATTGAAGTAAAACACAAAATATTTTAGTTTTTGAATGCAACTGATCCACGTTATGTCAAATGTTTCCATTACTTCTTGAAAGCCAAAAAATTTGAAAATTTAGCTAATTTCAGCATGTATTTGTAGCTAGTTTTGATTTGAATACACACTGTAATGTTTTGCCTCGAGTTGCGCGATTTTCAGGCGTTTTGGGACGTTTTGGAGCAAAAAAAACAAACTTAATTCTTCAAGAGTTAAAAAGGAAGTAATCCTAATCAGGAAAAGCCCACAAAAAACAATGCAAGATCACGCGGTACGACGCACGGACTCCCAGCGCACGGAATGCACGGACTTTCTGTGGACTTCCCGTGCACGGAAGACCGGCGCGGACATTTCCATTGGAGACCAGCGCAGAATTACCTACAGGCAATTCCGAATCAAAGGCTTCTTTATGGTTTATACATTACTTTGCAGTAGGTATGCCTGGCCTTGATTTGAAAGTGCAGTAAATTCTGCTGAATGCAGTGTTTTAAACTCGCAGCAATTGCGATGGTGCCAACTATTGGAAAATAAATTTAAAATGTAAAACCAAAGAATTTGTAAAAAAAATTTGTTTTAATCAATTGCAATAATGATATTCTACTTAATTGTTGGATTATGAAACGTGAAACCAATCCCATGATTAGGAAATATAAATTTTATTAAATTCATCGTGTATCTCACATCTCACATTCACTGCCATTTACTTAGTGTCATCCAAAAATCAGGTTTTATCAAATCCTGAGGTTATTCTAGTACGTCTTAACTGCCCGGCAGGTCGCGCAACCTGTGGAGCAACAATTGATGTAAATAGTGCAAGCAGCACGCACGGGAAAGTGCGCACTGATGGGTCCATGCCAGTGCAAGTACATTGGGTAATGTATTATTGCGAGCGCGCGTGTTTTCACACAATTACAATGTGCTGATTAAACCAACAGCATTATAGAAGCATTATAGACTGATTATATTGTATAATTTTTATTTTAACAAAACCCTGAATTTCATTTCTAATCGGTTTTTTTTTTTATTGACGCGCACAGAAGCGTTGTAGCATGTTCACACAATGTGGAATTTGCAAATTTGAGAAAGCGGCTTTCCCAAGGTTGATAAAACGCGCGCGATCGTGCGGAATATACAAATAAGTGAAATCCGCAAAATCAGCCATGAGACTGCGAACAGGGGGTCAAGGTATAGGCCGCCGTAATGTTAAAAATAGGGTCCCTTTCGCACTCCGAGAAATCCGCATGCGCGCCATAAGGTTAATGATACTACAATGTTTGAATGTAGGTTATTCGATTTTTTCAGAAATTTATGCAGAAATTGTCACATATATTAAATCTGAGAACTTAAGTTTGATACTTTTTTGGCCATAATTAAGCTTTGAATATTGACATCCAATTCCATTGCTGTTTTGTACTGTTTTGCCAGTGTTGGTGTCAAGCAATATGTGTTGTGACCCGACTGGACCGGGGTCAACGAAGAGTTTCTCTCGTGACCTCGTTTCGGGTGTAAGGGGAGCCGCAAGCGCGTCTCCCTTCCCTCAGTGCATTGACATCTAGTCAATGGACAGGCGTCTGCCCTGAGGGAGTGGGGATGGTTCGTCCACCCCACCATTGGGTGATTCTGGTCACCTGTCAACCCCGCTTTGTGCAAAGGAATGTGCCTTGCACTGAGCGGGCAGAACCAACACAACCATCAAACGAGAAACACACGTAAAATCCGTCGTCCTACAAGATCAGGCCCAAGTAAAAATACTGGGATTGACCGAGGACAAAGGACAATTTACCGTGAGTACGTTTGGTCAGTGTCAAACTCCGCAGAGTAACCTGCGAGATAAGATTACCACACTATTTTAGCACACCAGCTAGAAATAGTAAAAACCACTCCAGTTTAGCGAGTTGTGCAGACAAACGGTCGCACAAGCCTAAACTGCAGTAAAACCACGACGAGCGTTCCCGCCGCTGTGTGACCGCCGGGAACCAGAAGAGTCCGCCGCTGTGTGATCGCCGGACACCACACAAAAACCTAGACAACAGCCCGAAGTAAGTCTTTTAACTAAGCATTCACTCGCGCCCGACCAGCGTGAGCCCGAAGGACCAGCCAGAGACGAGCCGAGGACGCCATATTGCCACGCCGGCCCAAGACGACATCACGTTGCCACAACGAGGACGCCATCTTGGACACGCACAAGACAACAGACGACCTCGCCGATTCCAGCCAGCTTTCATCTTACCTTTGCCTTTCCATTTCCCATCACCCATTCCGATTTACCTTTTACTTACCCTTTATATATATATATATAAGATATATCTGTATATTGCCCCGCAGAATAAATCTATATTATATTTTACCTTTTATATCTGTGTAATCATTTCTTTGGGTAAACCGCTTGAGTAAAGCGGTAGTGAGTTAGTCGAATTAAGTAATCAACCCACGAGTTAGCGACGGTTAGAGTTGAGCGCGACACGTGGGGGCCTGTCCGGGATCAAGTTGAATAACTGATTCTAACCTGTGATTACATCATACCCAAAGCAAGAAATGGCAGATAATACCCGAGTAACAGATTCCGACTCCGACGCAAACAAGAGAGCCGGCAGTCGTAAAGGCGCCGACTATCACTTGCGATCTGGAGGTCCCTTACCCAAAGCCTCAGCGCACGAAGCGAGGCAAAAACGGCGTAAGCCTAAACCCGATCGTAGAAGCGCATCAGAGGCATCGCACCCGTCTCGCACCGAGACGAGGCAGCGATTGGACGAGACAGAGCGGGGTGAAGAGCAATCTCACTCCAAACTGCCGCGTTCTAACCGTGACGACGAGACGAGCGGAAACGAGGTTTTATCCCGTAACCAATCGCCTCGTCTAACGCACGACACCGAGGTGGGCAGTCCGAAAGCAGCGTCTCCGATACAAAAGACGGCCTCAAATACGACCGCTAATTCGGCACTAGACACGCCAATTACGCACAGTCGACCAGCCTCGGTAGTGTCTGAAGGGCACAAGTCCAACTCGTCCTCTGTCAAGCGTGTTTCGAGCCAGCCTTACAGCGTCTCGGGCACCTTGATTGATGCGATGCAGTTGGCACAAGCGGAGGGAGTGAGATACACCCTTCCGACGGGGAAGATTACCGTGTACGAAACGTTACAAATCGTACGTGCAGCTTTAAAAGCGCACAGTGTATCCCCACAAATCACCATTGTTGAAGGTGCACACGCTCAACAATTGGTTGATTCCGCTCAATTTGAAGCGGATGCAGAGAACGAGGCTCGACAAGCCATTCGCGAGAGACGGAGGAAGCTGGCGGAAAGAGAAGCGCAAGCTCTCGAGTACGGCAGAACCCAGCCCAATCCGACTACTCCCGAGGAGGTAGAAATAGTTGACCGAGCCCTGAGAGCACATCGATATGCTTTCCACTCGCAACAAGAAGCAGAGCGAGCATTTATGGCCAGATTGCGACGAGATGACCCAAAATCCGTTCGCAAACCAGAGATCAGTTCATCCGAGCTGTCCGACGAGAGCCTAGAGGGAGACCCAAAGCGCACGCCGAAGGCCAAACCCAAACCCCAGCCGGAGAGGGCAACACCAGCTACTCCGCGCAAGAGAGATGCGTCGGCCAGAGAACAACAAACTCGGCCCCGCATGCAAGCTCTCGATTCAGCCACAAATAATGCGATAACGCGGTTAATCAACGCTAATAATGCTAGACGAAATGAAGAGCAAGCTCTCACAAGCCAACAGCATGATGATCCGCAAGGGACTGAGTGGCAACAACCAGTGCCCATCCTTAAAGACGACGAGTCGTCAAGGAGACAATCGCATGATCGCACCTCTTCGCGAGAAGAAGGCAAACGCGATGAAAGACCGAAATATTATCGCTACGGAAATAGTGATTCGTCGTCAGATGGACTGGAGTCAAACGCACCCAGTCATCACGATTCGGAGAGAGGTTCTGGAGAAAGACGAAGGGAAAGAGAACGCGATGAACGCAGGGAAAGGGAACGTGACGACCGTCGTAGGGGCCGGAAAGAGTCAAACTCTTCACGGCGCAACCCGCCACGCCGCTCACCGTCTCCCGACCCCAGCTCCGACCCCTCATCCAACGACGACAGACGAAAGGATAAATCAAGTAATCGCCGGAAGAGATCCAACTCTCCGCGCGATAGAGAGAAACGACGTCGATCGGAAAATAGCGACCACCGACGGGAGGAGTTTCAGGACCCTCCCCGACAAAGCGCGTTTACCGATTCGACGGGTCGGCAGTATACGATGGGAGAGCTTGGAAGAGCACTACTTGGCTCGTTAAAAGCCGAGGGAATCGATCTGAGCAAACGAAACGATCGTAATCGTAGCACTGGTGACCGCGTAAAGAAAAAATACGCTGTCTCCCGACGTGACACCATGAGTGTTACCGGGAATATTAGGTGGCAATTTTATATTCAGAACCGTTTCGACGGGTCATGGAAAGCGGGAGATCGCTTCCTTGACGAAGTAATTCGAATTAAGACTGCCACTAAAGCCACCGTAGGAGACATGCTCACCCACGGTATTGTCGAGCTAATGACAGGCTCGGCACGTGAGTGGTACCAAGGATTGAAAGGCGTCAATTGGGACGACTTTTTAATGAGATTCGACCTACGCTACGGCGAGACACCCGAAGAGGTGAGCCGAAAGATGCGAGGTCTTCGCCAGATGCCTGGTGAAACCATAATGGATTACGACATTCGCGCCAGATTGTTGTTCGAAAAGGCCCCGATGGAATTTCATGCCACGGGATTCAACCTTTTCTTTCTCGGCGGTTTGTCGGAGTACTCGCAACGGGTGCTACTTGAAGAAAGGGCACCGACAGGAGGCAGCTACGAGGAGATGAGCGCCTTCCTGTTTGAGAACACGATAGATATCGAGAAGAGATATTATTCCGCTTTACCAGAAGCGGAGAAAGCAGCAACCGCTAAACGTCTCAAGTTGAGTGCGGAAAGATATGGGGCGACAGATAAAATTATGCGCCCTACTGAATATCTTAGCGGTATAATGGAGCTGGCAGAAGCTAGCGTTGGTTTACAAATAAAAAATAAACTGACATCCACGCTGCCTTCCAACCCTTTGGCCGCCCCTAAAAAGGCACCGACAGCGTCAGCCATGCAAGCGACACTGGAGGAGGTCAAGGAGGGGGAGGAAGCCGGACAAGATGCCGGAAAATCAGACGAAAAAGAAGAAAAAGACGATTATTCGACGGACGAAGAAATACGAAACTATCGCGATACCTTATCAACGGGTTGCGATGAGGAAGGACCGCTAGTACATCTCATCCATCGAGATAGAGCGGTAGAAGAATTTCGCGCCAGGTTAAAACCAAATGCCGGCCGAATTCCGAAGTATTTTCGGAAAAATTACACGCCACCGTCGAAAGCAGACCCTGAAAAGAAAAAATCGACTGAAGCCCCAAGAGACAAATCAAATATTCGTTGTTTCAAGTGTAACCAACCGGGTCACTATTCCAATGAGTGCCCAAGAACAGCGAAAGAAGACGCTAAATTTGACGCAATAATGAAGCAGATGGCAGAGATTAAACTCGCCATGGCAAAAAACGAGTCAAAAAACGAGTCAGCGCAGGCGGCGAAGAAATAACTTCTCGACCGTCTGCGCCATTCATGAAGAAGAAGGGGTTTAACAAAGGGTTCGATAAGCCGCCACCAGTCAAAGAAATGGGTAGTGACATAGCTAACGCCCAAATTCAAGACAGGGCCAACAACGCTTTGCAGGTAATTAGCGCAAACGCTGAGGCTGAGGCGGAAGAACCGAACCTACTGCTTGAAGAATTACCTCAAGTAGTCGAAGACACAGAAGAATTTCGTGTTTTCATGTGCAACGTGGCGGTCGAATACACCAACCGCCTATGCATGTTGCCCATGACAATAGAACGTGAAAAAATTATGGGACTGCTAGACTCGGGAGCAGATCGCTCGTTCGTTTCCGAAGACATAGTAGCATCATTGGGTCTCACCGATAAGATAAAAGGCGTTAATAAAAATATACGTCTAAAAACCGCCAACGGAATGGCGCGTCCAAAAGGAGTTATATTATTGACCATGGAGTGGCTCGGAGGGGTAGAACAGCACCCTTTCCTGGTCCTGCCCACATGCGACAGAATTTTTCTGTTGGGCTTAGACCTCATGGCGTCAATGGAAATACAACCAAATCCAATAACGAAATCTTGGAATTATATCAGAAATGATAAGGAAAGACCCGCAATTGTCGTGCCACCAGCTCTTGTAAAAGAAGCGGCCGACAAGACACAGTGGGACAAAGGCCTAAAGAAATTCGTTCAAGACTACGATTTTAAAGCATTCGTAACAGAATTGCAACGGGACAATGTAGTGGAAACGCTTGTCGCCGACGCCGCTTTAGAATTAAACGAAGCGGCAGCCCTACGAAGGGTCCTACTTAAATATGAGGGGATCCTGTCGAAAAAACCGGGCCGAACGAATAGGGCTATTCACGAAATTAAATTAACGGATAATAAACCTATACGAGTTGCGTATAAGGGAATGAACCCGCAAAAACGTGAAATAGTGCAAAAAATGTGCCAAGAAATGCTAGACAGTGACATTGTCTCCGAGGCCCAGGGAGAATACGCGACGCGAGTTGTGCTCGTGATGCGCCCGGGCTCGGACCCACGCCTATGCATTGATTACCGCCCATTAAACGCGGTGACAGAGATAGATCCCATACAGATGCCGTCTATCGAATCCATTTTGAGAGAGCTCAGCCCCTTTTCTTGGGTTACGACGATGGATCTGTCAAAGGGATACTGGCAGGTTGAGATGAGGCCAGAGGATAAGCTAAAAACAGCATTTTACTCGCCAATTGGACGGTTGATGTTCAACGTCATGCCATTTGGTTTAGTGAACGCTCCCAGTACCTTTCAGAGACTAATCGAAAGCGTATTGGGTGATATCCTGCATCAGTTTGTGTGGGCATACCTAGATGACATAGTTATTGCCTCCAAAACATTCGAAGAGCACATTGAGCATGTCGACCAAGTGCTCACCCGGCTGGCGAAAGCTGGGTTACACGTTCACCCGGGCAAGAGCAAGTTCTGTCGAAAGGAGCTTGCCTTCCTGGGTTATCGCATTGGAGTCAATGGTTTAGCTATTGGCCCCGAAAAAATCGATGCGATTAATCGTTTCCCACCACCCGAGGACGTTAAAGGTGTCCAACGGTTTATGGGAATGATAAACTTCTTCGGCAGGTTGCTACCGGGTCTAGCTGAAGTGGCAGCCCCAGTTACCGACCTCCTGAAGAATGAAAACGAATTTGTATGGTCAAATGAGTGCAACATCGCATTTAATGCGATAAAGAGGATGCTGACGGAAGTCGGCGTAATGCCTCTACCCGACCTAAACCGGCCGTTCATATTACATACGGACGCCAGCAGAGTTGGGTTGGGAGCCGCGTTGCTTCAAACACACGTGCGCGACGGAGTCGAACAAGACCTGCCGTGCATGTTTATAAGTCGCAAACTCCAAAGCGCTGAAAAAAATTACAACGCCACAGAGTTGGAGTGTTTGGCCGTTGTGTGGGCCATAAGGAAATTCAGAGATTATCTCGAATATACCAAATTTGTGGTCCACACAGATCATCAAGCGTTACAATGGCTGATGAAATTAAAAGAGCCAGCCGGTCGACTAGCCAGATGGCAGTTAGAACTGATGGCATGCGACTTGACCATTCAATACAAGCCCGGCAAATATAACGTCGTGGCTGACGCTCTGTCACGGGCACCAGTGTCAGATCCAATCGACGCTGACGATGATGGCGAGGATGACTCCCGCATCATTTATTGCCCTACGAGTTGTCACCGTTGGGATTTAAGGAAGATGAATGAAATTCCTACCGCGTCTCCGGCAGATGTAAAATTCTGTGGATTCTGGACGCGGTTATACCAACCAGCTGCTGACAATTACCCAAACGCAAAGAAGGAATTTAAGCTAGAGCGGAGAATAAATGACCCGCTTCTAAGCGCCTTCCACGCTCGTGTCAGCAAGCAAATGAAAAGCAATCCCCCAACAAGGGAGGAAATAATTGTGCAACAAAAATTAGACAAAAAATGTCAGGACAGAGCTAGATTCGTACTGACAGGAAAATATCCGCCCAACTTAACCAGAAGGCAGAAGCGTCGTTATGCACACGAATCCATAGATTACCTATTGGATGACGGCCTTTTAGTGAAACATCACCCAAATCACCAAGATGACTTGAGTGAATCGGACACCGCAGTAAAGGTAGTAATACCTGCTTCCTTAATCGGTCGCGTGCTGTGGTTGTTACACGGGCACCCGCTTGCGAGCCATGCGGGAGTAAGCAGAACACTCTATCGTGCTACACAGCTTTTTCACTGGACAGGGATGAAAAAAGATATTGCTCTTTTTGTCCACCAATGTCAGCGATGTCAAGCGTGCAAGCCGAGGAGTAAATCACCATTCGAAACTATTTTCTTAGGGCCTTACGCGCCTTTTGATTGTTTAAGTGTCGATGTGATGGGCCCAAAACCCGTTACGGGAAATAAAAATGCGTACATTATCGTTATAATGGACGTGGCAACTCGTTGGCCCGAGTTGTACGCCGTCGCTAGACCTTCAGCAGAGAAAATCGTTGAATGTATCTACGACGTGGCGTTACGTTACGGATTTCCACGTAAAATAATATCCGATAACGGACCCCAATTTATCTCAAAAATTTGGGGTAAGTTTTGTGAGAAATTCGGGATTGTGGCGTCACATACTTCGACCTACAATCCCAGAACAAATCCCGTTGAGCGACTCAACAGGGACATTAAATATGCACTAAGCATATTCACTGACATCCACAATAGGTGGGATGAATACTTGAGGGAGATCGCGTTCAGCATACGAACAACAGTCTCGAGGACGAGAGATTTTTCTCCGGCCTACCTCAACTTCGCCCGAGAGCTACGAGTGCCTTGGGACCCACGAGTGGCAGAGTCGGTAAATGTGGTGGACCCAGAGAAACCACATGAGTATGTGTATAAATTGGAGCAAACAATTTCAAACACATACAAGCATATGATGGCGCACATTTTTAACATGCGCGACCGCATTTTACAAGATAAAAGCGGTGGAAAATTCGTGAATTTCGAGATCAATGATTTGGTGTGGAAAGATGCACACACCCTCTCAAATGCAGCGAGAGGGATCACCGCCAGCTTGGCCGACAAGAGAGATGGTCCGTATGTAATCATCGGCAAGCATGGCGGTAACGCGTATAAATTACGCAAGCTCGAGGACAACACCGAGCAAAAGTCGATCCAGGTACGAGAGTTAACTCCGTACATTCCGGAATTCCCGCAAGAAATGTGGGCCAAGGGCCAAGTCAAGTCTAAAACTGACGGCCAAATCGTCGATACGTTCGCTGGCGAGTCGGAACAAGCACCGCCAAGTGACAACGAGGAGTATTTCGACGCCCCTTCACTTCCGGTAAACGAGATAGTTGAATCCGTTCCGGATCCAATTTTGGTCGGGGGGGAAACAGGAGAAACTCCTGAAACAAACACAAAAAACACGGATAAAAAAGAAAACAATAATGAGGAGGTACAGACACAAAAAACAACAAAAAATATCGTACCTGCCTCGATCCGTAACCTGCGACCAAAAAGAGATAATCCGTTTATAAAAGGCGGAAAGGTCGTAGGAAAGAAGTAAAATAAATTACGAGTCGATGGCGGCACTAAAAATAAATTCTAATCGACCGATAGTGCAAGCCATCACGTTGCGAGACTCGAAGAAAATTCCGCTAAGTCCAACAAAGCGGATATCGGTCGAATTCACGTCACAAGATGGCGTGGAAGCGCGGGACCCGTAGCAAAATTATCGGCACGGGTCGGATACCGCGTGCAAAAGACCCCGTAGCAGCAATCGCGCACGGGAGTGAAAACAAAGGAGACCCGTAGCGTAACATGCGCACGGGTAGGTGCGCACTAGTCTCAAACACCCGGGTTCTGGAGTATATTACCCAGAATCCATCGCGATTACCTCGTGTTCACACGAACTTCCGCTTTTCACAGCTGATCGCTGCATTCGTGCGTGATCCTCGTTTTTAACGTTTTTATCGAGTTTTTTTTTGAGATAGTTTTATCATCCTTTTTTCAATCGTGATTGAGCTTTTTGTGCGCGCTCCTCGCCATGGACGAGGAAGAGAACGACGTGCTGGCCATAGAGCACGAGGACGAGGAAAACTGGGACCGCGATGTAAACCAAGTCCATCCCGATCAGGTAGAAGTCGGCATCGGCACATGAGAACTAGTTCCGTGCTGCTGAAGAAGAAATTTTGTTGACTAATACCTGACATGAGTGCTTTGCACTCACAATAGCGTATAATTAATTATTAACCGCGATCGCTCACACGATTGTATTTTTTCCTTGTTAATTTGTTTTCGGGGTGCGAGCGCAGACTTCACGTCGCCTCGCGTCTCGAAAATTCCTCATGACTTGAGTCACGAGCGAGACAATGGGCTCGAGCCATAAATAATTTTATGACAAGGGGAGAATATTCTGTAAAAGAATATTTTTCTCCACAAGTAATTTGACGCATCGAATTGATGCAACTTAACATTCGTACGATGAATTTTTCGGTGTGTTGGATAAATTTAATTTGACTTTAACTTTTTTAAAAAATTAGACAAAGTCCGACTTCGGAATAATTCTTTATTAGATTTATTTATTTAATAAAATTTCGACAAGCACATTTATTGTGCAATTTTAGTAATAATTTACACCCGACGAATTCTTTTTACGAATGACTGATAATTATTAATTTAATTGTTAGTAATGTTCTAATTAACGTTAGAATTAATGTGAAGTAAAATCTGATGATAAAAATCCGGATTAAAGGCTCGATTCCGTCTCGCTGTGCGTTTTAGACATGAGACAGATTTTTTACGTGATGACTTCTTTTTTTTCTATCCGACGAGGGACAATTCGTCCTACGTTTGCACCGATAGACAGGAATCGGTCTCGACGGACGGCTGCACGTATCGGCAACGTCCCTCGAAACCAACCATTTATCTACGTATTTAAATATTAACTTTTTATTAATTGTTTATTTCTCCATCCTTCCAGATGGCATTACGTAAAACATGGGGACCATTAGACCCCGCTTGCATCGCTCGTGGCGGGATATTTCGAGGCGCGCTGCCCGAATTTTACCGACGATGTTTCGGCGAAGACGCCGACCCTTGGCGCCTGCGAATACTACATTCCCGATGCATCGCCCGACGTTGGGTACGAGACTGTACGCTCCTGGACACGTTCCCGGAGGGGATGCGCGAAGGCATCGCCACAGAGTTAGCTCGTGACGAGGACCCGAAATCGCCAATTTTCCACCCCGGATTGTCAAGTCAGTACACTGGCACTCCGGCGGAGGAACACGTGCTGCATGCGTGGCGAGCAGCCGAAACAGAAGAGGCCCGTGAGGCCATCTATCAGCAGTATAGACAACAGCTGGTGGATACCGCTGCGGCAGTGGCCGAGCGCATCCTCCAAAACGAGGGGATGACCGCGGATGATATTCATCTGTGGTTTGAGAGGCTGCGATTGGGAGAGAGTACGCCCCAGTGGAGACCTCGGATGGGAATTTTAACGTCCCAAGCCGAGATGTGGCAGCTCCACCACCTGGGGATTTTGGGGCCCAAAAGCAGCTACCCGCGGAAGCGCAAGCGCTCCAAAGGCGCCGGGAACAGCCAGTCGCGTTCCCCGGTGACAGCCAAGAAGCAGCGTGTCACTCAAAACACGACTGAAGGCAACGAAGCTGGGCCATCCACTAGTACGGTGCGTGACCCTTCGCAGTATTCCCGACCGCGAATTTTCGTAAACCGTCAGATTAAAGACGGTAAGGAGTGCAAGGAGGTTTGGATGTCTGGTGACGAAGAGCGAGTCTCTCGTCCCAGCACTTCTAGACGTCCGCTGACTCATCGCGAGCAGCGGAAAAAAGATCGCAAGGAGCGATACTTCGCGAGGTGCGAAGCTCGGGGCCGTCCCATCCCCGAACCCGCCTACATCTCCAAGAGAGCGGGTCGACGAAGTGGTAGCCAGTCAGGTGAGCGACACGTCCCAGCGGCAGATACGCGGGACCTTCGCGAGATTCTGACTCAGATGAAGCGGACGAAACTGACACGTTTCGATCCCGCGATGAAACACGCCAGGAAGATGGGTGTTGTCACCGACGGAAAGGTGACCCCACACGAGGTGGCAAGGTGGCTCGCAGACTACATAAATTCGCGACCGCGACCCGATGGCATGCCAACCGCCATCGTGCAGCCTTCGAGCTCCGAACAACATCTCCCGGCGCCCCAAGTCGCAATGACTGGGGTGCAGACGACGGAGACGCCACCACCGCCGACGCAGCCGCCACCACCGCTGCCGACGCCGACGCTGCCGACCAAGACGCAGCCGCCTCCGGACCTGCCGCCACCGTCGTTGTTGAATTCGAGCGATCCGCCGGATTTACCCACCGACCGCTCAGTCCCTCTCCCCGTTGGACAGAGCATTATGCAGGAATGTCGAGCCAATTTGACCGACATTTACAGGCCGAGCCGACCCTGACCCGGTTCCTCGGCCCTGTTCTTCGAGAGGCGAGACGAAGAAGCGCGACTCGCGAGAGAAGCCGCCAACCCGACTATCTCCGAGCTCTCAGCGTTTCGCTTCGTGATGGAAGACCCAAGAGTCTCCGCGCCCGCCTTGCGAGGTGTGGATCAGGCCCAGCGATATTTCATCGAATGGGCAACGGCGATGATGAGTAAGCTCTCGTGCGCCTTCACTGCGGATTCAGAGCGAGCGAATCCAGTGAATCGTCGCAGCCTACAGCTATCATTGACCAAGGTCATGATGCAGCTGCTAACCCCAGCACTCTTCGGAGAAGGGCGTCAGGCGATGGCCGCATGGTCTGTCGTGGACAGAGAGGGTGTACAGGTTCCCCGTGCACTCCTCGCAGAGTGGAGCTCCATTCTGCCCGACCCTGTGTTGACTCGGTACGAGCTAACCAGGGATGTGGTAAACCCCGAATTTGAGGGGTACAAGTTGCGAAGCACGGCGTTTCGTTACACCTCCGCCACCTGGACAGCGGCGCCTACCCAACAACTGCGCGCCTTGACCATCCAGACGGAAGAATCGGCAGAGGATGTAGAAATGGTGATCTCGCCGACGAGCGGAGTTCCGATTCCGCCACCGATGCCTGCGGAGATATCCCCGCAAGGACCCGCCCTGTTCGAAGTGGCGGGTAAACCAAAGCGCTTGCTGTGCCGAACGCCACCCGTCAGGTCCGTCGAGCAAACGAAGCCGACACCGCCCGGGACCTCACCGGCCCGAGCGGCGACAACGACGCAAGCCGTGATTCCCGCGGCCACCCAGAAGCCGAAGCCGGCACCGCCTCCACCAGACTATTATGGGCGAATCATCGACGAGTTTCCCCATCTTTCGATGACGACGGCGACCAGGAGGTTTATCCTCGCGCAGCGGGACAAAGGCAAATCGGTCTTCATCTGGCTTCACAACCAGATACGGAAGACTAAAGACCTCATCTTCCACCAGAGGTTGCTGAGAGCCCACCGTGCGCCAGTGACGCCAACGGAAGCCAATGCCATCCGGCATACGAACACCGGCTTCTCCGCCTACATCCCGAGCGTTTGGTTGCACGAGAGGACGCGTGCCCCGCATGAGCCAGTTGACGGCCATGCATTATGCTTCATTACGGAGCATGAGGACCCCCGAGATCGGTCCTCGGCGCTAGTAGGCGATCTACCCGCGCCACCCGGCACTCAACCGCCTGTCCCTGGAGTGAGTTACGCCCAGGTGACGGACTCAGTGTCGGGTCCCCCAGGAAAGAAGTGATCGCTCAGCCCCACGGTCTGAGCTCGGAGGGGGAAGTGTTGTGACCCGACTGGACCGGGGTCAACGAAGAGTTTCTCTCGTGACCTCGTTTCGGGTGTAAGGGGAGCCGCAAGCGCGTCTCCCTTCCCTCAGTGCATTGACATCTAGTCAATGGACAGGCGTCTGCCCTGAGGGAGTGGGGATGGTTCGTCCACCCCACCATTGGGTGATTCTGGTCACCTGTCAACCCCGCTTTGTGCAAAGGAATGTGCCTTGCACTGAGCGGGCAGAACCAACACAACCATCAAACGAGAAACACACGTAAAATCCGTCGTCCTACAAGATCAGGCCCAAGTAAAAATACTGGGATTGACCGAGGACAAAGGACAATTTACCGTGAGTACGTTTGGTCAGTGTCAAACTCCGCAGAGTAACCTGCGAGATAAGATTACCACACTATTTTAGCACACCAGCTAGAAATAGTAAAAACCACTCCAGTTTAGCGAGTTGTGCAGACAAACGGTCGCACAAGCCTAAACTGCAGTAAAACCACGACGAGCGTTCCCGCCGCTGTGTGACCGCCGGGAACCAGAAGAGTCCGCCGCTGTGTGATCGCCGGACACCACACAAAAACCTAGACAACAGCCCGAAGTAAGTCTTTTAACTAAGCATTCACTCGCGCCCGACCAGCGTGAGCCCGAAGGACCAGCCAGAGACGAGCCGAGGACGCCATATTGCCACGCCGGCCCAAGACGACATCACGTTGCCACAACGAGGACGCCATCTTGGACACGCACGAGACAACAGACGACCTCGCCGATTCCAGCCAGCTTTCATCTTACCTTTGCCTTTCCATTTCCCATCACCCATTCCGATTTACCTTTTACTTACCCTTTATATATATATATATAAGATATATCTGTATATTGCCCCGCAGAATAAATCTATATTATATTTTACCTTTTATATCTGTGTAATCATTTCTTTGGGTAAACCGCTTGAGTAAAGCGGTAGTGAGTTAGTCGAATTAAGTAATCAACCCACGAGTTAGCGACGGTTAGAGTTGAGCGCGACATATGTAATAAAGTGAGAATAAAGTGTTCAATTAAAAATTAACATTTTCCTGTAATATTTTCAGTTTTGTGTTTAATTTATTTTAAGTTTCGTTACTATGTGTGTATTTTCCAACTCTGTTGCAATTATCAACAGCAGAAAACGTGGACGGCCTGGAGTACTGGAAAACTGAGACCCCAACTTCATAAACAGGCTAAAAGTTTGTGGTACTTTTGAATTTCTTCTTCATTTTTAAGAAATGATACGATACTTTTTTTCGGTAACGGACAAGGCTGTGGACCTTATTACGAAATGACTTGCAATACTCGTACACATATATTTTTTTAATGTTTTGAAAAGTTTCAATTTCTTTTTAAATTTAGCATCGTCGCGTTTGCCATCTGTACAAATAGAATCCCCAACAACAACACAAAATTCAGCGAGAATTTCAGGATTTGAAAGCACAGATGCGAGCGATTACGATCGATCTGGATTTTGCTACAATGGTATGACTTTGATTTTGGTTTTTTTTTTTAAATGAAAAAGGAATTTCGATGTTCGGTTTTTTCATGCGCGAAAAACGAGTGTTTCAGTTATTTTTGGCACGAAAAACGAGCTTTTTCAGTTATTTCTATAATTAAAAACAAGTTTTTTGGTCTTTTTACTATGAAAAATGAATTTCTTTCGTTTATTTTACAATGGAAAATGAATTTCTTTCGTTTATTTTACAATGGAAAATGTATTTCTTTCGTTTATTTTATAATTGAAAATGCATTTTTCGATGTCACGCCATAAGTTCCACCGCCTAAAACAAATTTAAAAATCTGTGAAAAAGTATTTTTAGAATATTCGTACATCGAACTCTAAATTGAAGAAACCAGTAAACAAATTAAACGGAAAGGAAGAAAACTCAATCAGATGAATAACTATAAGTAGAAACACTAACAAAATATTTTCCTCTCATATTGCAGAATTTCCAGTGTCGGTAGGCTGACTCATACTGCGAATTTTTTCATTTTTTCAATTTTTTTTTGATTTTCTCACTTTTACACATTTTAGACCCGTTTTTACGTTGACAAGAAAAAAAATTGAAAAGAAAGCTTAAAACAGGTAAAATCGTGTCAAAAAAAAACTCTAAAAAGTGTCTAAAAACTTACGAGCAAAGGTGTGATTTTTTCTGCAATCGCGCGAGTACATGGTGCATAAAAAAGCCATGTATTTCATTTAACAGACGAATTGTGGTTGTGATCTCCTTATTTAAACAAAATTTAACATTTACTCACATTTTAGGAGGTGGATGCTTCACCTGAAAGTGGGCTCGGTATTGATGTTCGGAACGTTGTGATCACGTTTCTAGACGAATTTTGAACGTTCCTGCTATCGGCCAAAAATGCAGCACGACGGCTGTTCGGACTCGCATGGTCCACCCGTGGACTAGAAAGACTCTCTTTGGTTGTAGTACTGGCTGGCAACTCTGGCTTTTTAGGAATAAGTGTCTCTACGGAGAACTACCAATCCTTTTATTGGGTTGTTTAGGGAAGGGGCCGTCCCAAGGGGATTAGGATCATCTCTAGATGCAATCATGTTTCACTCTGTTTCACTCTGGCCCTTGGACTGTTATATTAATGTTACTGTATGTTAAGAATGTTTTTAAATTGCAAGGGTCGCCTGCGGATTCTACAGGGTGAACCAAAAGTCTGTTCCTCTCAAATATTTCCTCAGCAATTGCATCTAGGCCAACTTTGATGAAGCGATTGTATAGGAAGTTGGGTGAGAGCAATCCAATGATGTCATCAAATTTGACCTTCAAGGCCATTTTCATGGTCATTCACTTGCTAACTTCTAAACCAAGCAGGTTAGAGCAAAAAAGTCAATTACAAAGTTGTAGAGCACCATCAAATTAGTACTATCCAACTTATCTTAGTCATCTTAAGTTAAATGTTTTCTTTTTAAAAAGGAGACAAATCAGAAAAAAAATTAGTAAAGTGAATTTTTTTATTCTTGTGATAAAATAATTATTAAGGCATTAAAAAAAAGCAGTGGTTTTTCTTGTTTACGTGCATAATGATGCACATTTGAATACGTTTATTTAAGAAATTCAGTATTTTTGCAATAGAAATTTAAGTTTTGTCACAATGGCTGGCTTTATTTCAGCTGATTTGTCTCCTTTTTAAAAAGAAAACATTTAACTTAAGATGACTAAGATAATTTGGATAGTACTAATTTGATGATGCTCTACAACTTTGTAATTGACTTTTTTGCTCTAACCTGATTGGTTTAGAAGTTAGCAAGTGAATGACTTTGAAAATGGCCTTCAAGGTCAAATTTGATGATATCATTGGATTGTTCTCACCCAACTTCCTATACGATTGCTTCATCAAAGTTGGCCTAGATGCAATTGCTGAGGAAATATTTGAAGGGAACAGACTTTTGGTTCACCCTGTATATCTCGATATTACGGATCCGTTGGTGCACGTGACCGCCAGATGGCGTGATACACGTAATTCAGGAGGCTTTTACTCAATGGAATAAATCCACATTGTTGTGTTGTGCGTATACTTACGTTTCCATTGATTCAGATCTCAAAGATTAGGCCTCAATCCGCGAGTTGACATTTCAACGGTACAAAACATACTATTTATCGTTTCTTTCCATTCGATTTATTGTTTTTATTTTTGCCGTACGTATTGTCACGTGTACGAACCGTGCTAATTAATGCGCGATTCGTAACGCGTAATTCGAGTTATTATTGGTTAAAGTTGCTAAATTTCGGCCACAGATGGCGCTGACGGTTGGACTCCGTCATCGCCATGTGATGGACCAGTCAATTCAATTATGGGGTTTATGGCAGATTTGCTATAAATAAGGAGCCCGCACTAAGACAGGTCTCTAATCACTTTTGCTTTGTAGATCTAGAGAGTCTGATGTCGCCTCATTAAAGAGCGCGGCTGATGACTATAAAACCAATTTAATTACATCGCATTTAAGATATCACACAGTTGTTTAGAACCCAGTTAATAACAGTTGTACAAATTAATAAGAATGTAAAAATGATAGTTTATCCGAATGTCATTCCAAACTGTTTTTGAGAATAAATGTAACCAAGTTTAAAAGGGATCGAACAAACTTCGTTTGTCCGGTCAAATAAAACTGAATTGAATTTGAACATAAAACCAATCTCATCCTTTCCTGTCACATTCACTAAAACCCCAAATAAAATAACGTTGCGTGGAAACCTGATCAGGCCCGGAAACCACGTAACAAATGGTGGAGATGCGGTTCTTTCCCCGGGACCAAAAGTAGAATAAAAACCCCGAAAATTAGAGCTAAAATCATTAAAATTGTAAAATTTAAAGTAAAATGAGTGAAATTAGAATTAAAATCACATAAAATTGGCAAATTTGGCTTAAAATAGCTTTGAAAATCATATAAAATTTTGAGAAATCCCAAACTAATTTGAATATGAGTGATTCATTTGTGAAATTGATAGGAAAGTGAGAGTGAGTCATTGCTAGTGAATAAATAGGTCAATTAGATTGAAAATTGATAAAGTCTAAAAAAATAAAATAGAATAGAATAGAAGTTTTGAGTGTTTAAATTGGATAAATTTGCATTTGAGTGTTATTTACTGTGATATTTGACTTTGAATTGAATTGATATAGTATTATTGATTGAATTTTGATAAAATTTAATGAAATTGTATAGTAATGAAGAATTTAATTGTGATGTTAGGATAAAATTGAATGATAATAGAGAATATATTATTTATATTTATTAATGAATTTGTTTTCTTTCCAGAGCATTTTTGTAAAGTGTTATTAATAAGAAATTTTTCCTTGAATAGTTTTGATGAAATTTAGTAATTATGACCGTGAAAATGAATTGTTTTTTTTGATATTTTGTAATTATGACCGTGAAAATTGAAGTGTTTAATTATTGAATTATTTTTCAGAAAGTGAAAAGAGTTTTGTGTGCTAAAAAGTTATAGTGTTATTTATAACTGGAAAAGTGAATTAAAAGTGCTTCGAGTCAAAGGATTGTGTCTTCTCTACAATTAATAAATCATTGCGGACTCTAGACGTTACGCGTTTTCAAAATACGTAACGGATTACCTGCTCTCAGGTAGTAAGAAAGAAGAAGAGTTGGAAGAAGAGACAGCATTGAGTGACAAGGTGACTGAGCGAAAGAGGGGGCCAAAACCCAAAGAGGGACTTAAAACTCAAAAAAGGGAAGGTGAAACCCCGCAACAGCACCGAATACGAGTTGTTAGTGCTGATCTTCAAGCTGAATTGTTCCCACACGAGGTGGAGCAATTAGGAGAATTATTGATACGAGAACAGGGTGATCAGGACGACGCAGACGAGAAGGACGTTTTCCAAGACGTTGAGGAGCAACCAAATTTAGAACTTTCATATTTGTGTATAAATAAAGAACAATCACCAATTAAAATGGCAAATGCTTCACCAGAACTTGTAGCAATACAGACGGTATTACAAAATTTAGTGGTTAATAGAAGAAATCCAGTTGACTTTGATCCGGCGACAGGAAATATTGACACATGGCTGATCGGATATGAAGATACAATAGCCGATGACACCGAGAGAATTAAACATCTATCAATTGTGCTGAAATCCTCCGCATCATCGTGGTATCTAGACCAACTTCCACAACATCCGACTAGAACATGGATTCAATGGAAAGATGCGTTGAAGGCAAAATTCAGACGACAAATAACAACAATTTTGTCGAAATTACAGGCAATGCAGCACAAAGATGGGACAGCTTTGGAACATATGCAGAAAATATTAAAAGAATGTTCTTTTGCGAGACCAGCATTTACTGAAGAACAAAAGATATTTCATGTGTTTCAAGGACTTAAAAAGGTGACTAGAGATAAATTGGTAGTCAATTTTCCAAAGACATTGGATCAGTTAACATCTCAACTTGGACTATTGGAAGCTCATGCATTCAGTGAGGACCCTGCAGAAGTTTTGCTAACCCTACTGCAAAAAGCTGTTGATACAACAGGCGAGGTGAAACCAAGTTTGTTAGTTGAACCGAGCGACGTCAATAAGTCAAAAGACGAGTTGTTAGCAGAGGTCAAAGTGCTAAGACAACAGCAGCAGTTTGGGGAAGTTCAATATGCAGAGGTTACTCCCGTTTTCTACCAAAACCAATGGTATACACCACATCCGAACCAGGCCCAGTTCTACAATAGAGGCAACTTTAGAGGACGATCTGGACAACAACGGGGATGGTGGAACCAAGGAAGAGGATGGAATAACAACAAAGGTCAAAACAGAGGCAATTGGAATGATCAGTGGAATAATCAAGGTCAAGGATTCCAACAACAACAACAACAATTACAACAGCAATGGAACCCACCACAAGGACAAAGACCACAGGGGAATCCAAATAACCAAGGCCATCCTAAAAATCCAAATTATAAAGGTAAAAATTTTATTGAAAATTACCGAGGCCGAGGAAATCGAGGAGCCCCACGTGGTGGACCAACTAATCCATCGGGAAACTAGAATGGCCACAAAGACGAAATAACAAGAAGAAAAGAAGAAAGAGAAAATTAGAAATTATCGAGTTACACGCTATGGATGAACTTTTGCAGATTCCAGTAGTATTAAATGGTATGGAAATTACTGGTGTCTTGGATTCTGGAGGTTTTCGTAATATCATCAGTGAAGATTTGGTGAGAACTCTGCAGCTCAAATATCAACCCTGCCCAGGTGTTCGATTGAGAGTTGTGGATGGCTCATTGATAATCCCAGAAGGAAAAACCAGGATTACCATTGAAGTTGGACAACAACAACACACCATCGACGTATTGATCGTTAATGGATTTGGACGCCATTTACTGCTGGGAGATAATTTCTTAAGATCTGCAAAGTGTAAACTCGACTATGACCAACAGAAGATCTTTGTAGGCCCAAAAGATGAACAACAAGAAGTTTTCCCAATGTCAAAAAACCATACTGATGTAAATTACATAGCCCGAGTTTTAAAACCAATAACAATTCCAGCATTACATGAATGTGTAGTTCCAATTAAAATTGCAAAGAAAGTAGATGATGAACTTTTTATAGAACCACTCAGTGGAGTAATTGACCGTTTTGGAGTAATTTGTTGCAAGACATTGACTAAATTCAGAAAAGGTGAAGGAGTTCTGCGAATTGCAAATCCAACTAAAAAGACAATCTATTTAGGAAAAAACTCAGCAATTGCAAAGGCCTTTTATGTAATTGAGTCTGGCGTGCTTGATGAAAACAGAGTTAATCAATTTGACTTTAGCACAGCCATGGCGAATGACAACATGACGCCATCACAACAAGGGCTAATGTTGCAGTTGCTGGAGAAAAATTCAGATAGATTTGCGAAGACTGACAATGATTTAGGCAGAGCTCATACGATTAGGCATCGAATTGATACGGGAGATTCTCCTCCAATCCATTTACAACCTTATAGACGATCAATTAAGGAAAAAGAAATTGAGGATGCTGAAACAAAGAAATTACTTGAGCAAGGAGTAATTAGAGAATCCGAGAGCCCGTGGAGTGCACCAGTACTGCTCATCAAGAAAAGAGACGGCAAATGGAGATTTTGTGTTGATTGGAGACGGTTAAACGCGGTAACAAAGAAAATGGTTTATCCCTTACCACGTATTGATGACACCCTAGATCAATTAGCGGGTGCGAAGTATTTTTCAATGATGGATCTCATCCAGGGATATCACCAAGTCGAAATAGACGAACAAGATCGTGAAAAGACAGCGTTTACCACGTCTAGCGGACATTATGAGTTTAATGTCCTTGGAATGGGATTATGTAACAGCCCGGCCGCCTTTCAAAAATTGATGAACAAAGTACTTGGTAACCTCCTGGGAAAAGTATGTATTGCATATCTTGACGATTTGATAGTGTTTTCAAAGACTTTCGACCAGCACCTCGTTGATTTGGAGGCAGTTTTCCAAAAGCTTAGAACAGCGAATCTCAAAGTCAAACTGAGTAAATGTACGTTTGCGACACACACCATACGATATCTCGGACATGTGGTTGATGCTGAAGGTATTTCACCGGATCCCAGGAATCTGGATTCAGTAGCTAAGTTTCCAATTCCTGTGAACGTTAAACAACTACGTGGTTTTTTAGGATTATGCTCGTATTACCGGAAATTTATTAAAGGTTTTGCGGACATTTCCAAACCTCTGGTGAATTTAACCAAAAAGGATGAAAAGTTTGATTGGGGACCTCCCCATGAAAAAGCATTCCACACGCTTCGAACAGCATTAATAACAGTGCCGGTGTTAGCGCATCCAGATTTTACTCAGCCCTTCATGATTTCATGCGATGCAAGTGCCTATGGATTAGGAGCTATTTTGAAGCAAAAAGTCAACAATCAAGAGCGTGTCATCGCTTATGCAAGTCGTATGATGAGCACAGCAGAAATGAATTACACTGCAACTGATAGGGAAATGTTAGCAATCATTTTTGCTATTGAAAAGTTTAGACCGTACCTATATGGACAGAAATTCCAAATTATTACCGACCATTCTGCCCTCCAATGGCTGAAAGGAGTCCGAAATCCAAATGGACGTCTAGCCAGGTGGGCGCTGCAACTAGCTGAGTATGATTTTGAAATATTTCATAAAAGCGGCAAGAAACACACAGATGCCGATGCTTTAAGTAGGATCCAGGAAGAATTAAGTGAAGAAGAAATAGAAAAATTACCTTCGCTTTTCTTGGAAAACTTGGACCTCCCTGTTGAACAGAGGAAGGATCCCAAACTTCTGGACCTCATAACAGCGCTAGAAAACCAAGAGCAACTTCCAAGAAGAAGAAGACGACCACTAAAGCAGTTCGTTCTTCAAAACAAAACGTTGTTCAGGAAGAAAAAACTTAACAGTTCCCTGAACATGGAAGATTTACTACTAGTAGTTCCAAAACAACTTCAAAAAGATGTATTGCATGAAATGCACGATGGATTACTAGGAGCTCATTTGGGATTGGCAAAAACGTGGAAACGGGTAAGAACACGATTCTTCTGGACAAGAATCTACAAAGATGTCAGAAATTACGTCTTGTCCTGCCAACATTGCGCAAAAGCAAAAACAATGACAACGCCAGCTAAAGGATTAATGCAGCCATGGTCAACAGTCTCAAAACCCTTTGAGCGAATTGGAATAGACACACTTGGACCATTTCCATTGTCACGACTTGGAAATAAACATGTTTTTGTTGTTACTGATTACCTTTCTAGAAGTGCAATAGCTAGACCAGCAGCAGTAGCTACAGCATTAGAAGCAGCAAGAACATTGCTTTATGAGGTTATTCTGAAAGAAGGCAGTCCAAGAGAAATCCTAAGCGACCGTGGAACCGAATACAGGAATAAAATGGTTGAAGAAGTCTCAAATATGTTTAAAAGTTTGCATAAAACTACGTCAGGATACCATCCAAGAACAAACGGATTGACTGAGAGATTTAATGCGACATTCGCAAAAATGTTGCAAAGTTACGTCAACGACGAACACACTGACTGGGACGAATTTCTTCCATTTCTCCTGTTTTCATACAACACGGGCGTTCATGAAACAACAGGATATACACCACACTATTTACTTCGAGGATATGATGTGGATTTGACAGTAGATGTTAATTTGGATTTGCCTCAGAAAGAATTTACATTAAGAACAGCAAAATTCATTCGAGCAGCCAGGAAAATTGCAAATGAGCGACTTGAAAAACAATCTGCAAAAAGCAAGAAAAGGTTTGATGAAGATAGAGTCAACAAAGAATTTGAACCAGGTGAATTGGTTTATTTGAAAACCGTCAACAGAAAAGTTGGCTTGTCAGAGAAGCTTTTACCGCAATTTTCCGGCCCTTATGAAATTGTGAGAAGAACAGCACCAAATGACTATGAAATAATTAATTCTACAAGAAAGAAAAGTGACATAGTGAATGTAGAAAGGTTAAAACCATATAAGGAGCGAATTGAAGAAGAAATAGATGAAGTTCTGAAGGATATGCCAGAAAAGAAAGTGAAATTTGCTGAAAAAGTGAAAAAAATCAGTAAAAATGGTGAAATTGTGGTTGAAAACACAGAAAAACCAGTGAAAACAACAAGAATCAAGCCAAAGGAGCGTTATATAGATGATACGGAACAAATTTCATTGAAATCGCTATTTGAATCACAGCCCACGAACGAAAATGATAAAAACCAACTTAAAAATCCGCCACCAGATGGCGCAAACACAAAAAATGATGATTTCCGGTCGCGCAGACTCAGACCGTTGAAACGAAAAGATTATCGTCATTGCTACTAGAGTTCTTTGCAACGGTGAACGCAGATAATAGCGTGACCCGAAACAAAGTCTTCTTCTGATTATTTGTTGATGAATTGTGTTAAATTGTGTGTTAAAAGGTTTGTGTGCATGTTGTGAATGTTTTTAGGTGATTTTAGGAGTGAATTATGATGTTTTTAACGTCCTTATGAACGAATTTCGCGAAATAAAATTCATCGCCATTTTCCTCACTTGTGTCGAATATTAATTAGGTGAAAACATTCTAGACTAAATCTTAAATAGTTGAAGATTAAATTTGATAAAATATTGTTGTGAAATAAAATAATTCTAGAATATAGAGGGAATTAAAATAAACAAGGGTGCGAATGGCTGGGAATGTGAAAGGACCCATCGCAACCTTCGCCATCTGCACTGAATTTCATTGGGTTTATTAAATAGGATAAAAATTAGAAATAATCAAAAATTAATAGTAATGACACGAGTGTTTGAGGGATGCGATGAAAATAAATAATTGCGAATTTTGTTGAAAATGAATAAATTTGAATTGATTTTGACAAACTGTAAATATTTTGTGATGAAATTTTTGATAAATTTAATGTAAATATTCCACGGCATAATTTTGATTGAATGTAAATAAGAGGTAATTGTTGTAAATAATTGAAATGAGTTGATGTTTTAACGGTATTGTTAATTTTAAAGAAAATTAGAGAAATAGGAAAAATATTTTTGAATTTGTTTTTTTCCCACTTTGGAAAATTGTTAAGAGTTGTAATTTATTATGAAAATGCTTGTTTGTAGTGTGAATGATTTTGAGTGTTGTGCAAAAATATGAACTTTGATTTTGATAATTTAATTTTGACAAAAATTTTCTTTTGACTTATGTTTTTTTTTTTTTTGTTAGACTTTTCAAATATGTAAAAATAAACAATAGAAAAGCAAGATTGTATTGGCGATATTAAGATAGTTAAGTTGAATTATTTTATGATTTAATT
The DNA here is from genome assembly GCA_949358305.1 of Strigamia acuminata. NCBI lineage: Eukaryota > Metazoa > Arthropoda > Chilopoda > Geophilomorpha > Linotaeniidae > Strigamia > Strigamia acuminata. Next base: position 24,866,721 of record OX442314.1, on the reverse strand, counting down.
AGAATAGTAACATTGGAATAAAAGGGAGTGAAGTTAACTCCAGAATAATTTAAGTTTGTGTGATAATAATGAAACAACTGAGTGATAGCTTATGAAAGGTAGAAGTAGCCGAACATTCCTTAAGAATGTCCGATTTAAAAGACACCTGTCTGGTATCGAAATTTGTATTTTGGGGTCCAAAACACAGCAAAAAAGGGAGTTGTCACGTGTACGAACCGTGCTAATTAATGCGCGATTCGTAACGCGTAATTCGAGTTATTATTGGTTAAAGTTGCTAAATTTCGGCCACAGATGGCGCTGACGGTTGGACTCCGTCATCGCCATGTGATGGACCAGTCAATTCAATTATGGGGTTTATGGCAGATTTGCTATAAATAAGGAGCCCGCACTAAGACAGGTCTCTAATCACTTTTGCTTTGTAGATCTAGAGAGTCTGATGTCGCCTCATTAAAGAGCGCGGCTGATGACTATAAAACCAATTTAATTACATCGCATTTAAGATATCACACAGTTGTTTATAACCCAGTTAATAACGGTTGTACAAATTAATAAGAATGTAAAAATGATAGTTTATCCGAATGTCATTCCAAACTGTTTTTGAGAATAAATGTAACCAAGTTTAAAAGGGATCGAACAAACTTCGTTTGTCCGGTCAAATAAAACTGAATTGAATTTGAACATAAAACCAATCTCATCCTTTCCTGTCACATTCACTAAAACCCCAAATAAAATAACGTTGCGTGGAAACCTGATCAGGCCCGGAAACCACGTAACAGTATTAACTATTAATTCAGTTTGAAAAATGCTAAACAGTATGACATACACATTGTAGAAGCACGCCGCAAGATCAGAGGTTCAGTTCAGGAAATTGTTCATGGAAATTGTCAAAAAAAATGAATTTCCTAGCAGGAATACTGTTGTTTCTACTTGTAAAAAGTGGTAAATTATATCAATTAATCACTAGTTAAAGCAAAGTGCGTATTTGAAATTTGTCAATAACCCATGATTATAACTAATAAACAAAACACAATTTTAAGATCAAAATCCTACGTGTCCAACAGTCAAATGACAATACCACTACCGGTAGGGTCCAACGATACTATTGGTTGGTGACGTTGTAAGATCGTTCTGGACTCGTGTGGCCTGTGATTGGCTCATAGGTATCTCAAAACTGACTATACAAGTCGGTTTCATTTGGTTCATTGTCATTCAGCGTTTGATTTTCATACATACAGTCATGTCTGGTCGAGGTAAAGGAAACATCAGTGTCAAGTCGAAGAGCAAATCGCGGTCTTCGCGCGCCGGTCTTAATTTCCCCGTCGGTCGAATCCATCGTTTACTCCGCAAGGGAAAGTATGCCGATCGTGTCGGTGCTGGAGCTCCGGTCTACTTGGCTGCGGTCTTGGAGTATCTGGTGGCCGAAATTATGGAGTTAGCTGGAAACGCCGCGAGAGACAACAAGAAGTCGCGGATAATTCCTCGACACCTCCAGATGGCCATACGAAACGACGAAGAGTTCGCTAAGTTGTTGTCGAGTGTTACGATTGCGGAGGGTGGCGTTATACCCAACATTCAGGCCATTCTTTTGCCCAAGAAGACCGATAAGACCGACAAGAAGTAAAAACTTGGAAAGGAATACGGTTTCGTTGTATAGATGCAACGATCGGCTCTTTTTAGAGCCACACGATTTATGGAGGGGAGAACCAAAATTAATGTTACAATAAATAAAAATAAATTCGATTTTTAAATAACTTTTGGAAATTGTTTATTGTTTATCTTGGTTTATTTTATAAATGAGAATTTTTTTCGTTATTAAAAACAAGAAACAATAGAGCGCGTTTGCCGATTTACCACACGATTTAAAGATTAAATTATCGTTTGAATAGCCGACATCAAAATAAATGGAGACTGTTATATGAATTGTATTGGACCGGTACACCGTGCTGTTTGTTCCGGCACTGGTAACAAAAATTGCACAAACTTTCAACCGAAACAAAATTAATTTTTGCTTATTACAAAATAACCTAAATGGAATAAATCCATATTGTTGTGTTGTGTGTATACTTACGTTTCCATTGATTCAGATCTCAAAGATGGGCCTCAATCCTCGAGATGACATTTCAACGGTACAAAACATACTATTTATCGTTTCTTTCCATTCGATTTATTGTTTTTATTTTTGCCGTACGTATTAATTCAGTTTAAAAAATGCTAAACAATATGACATACACATTGTAGAAGCACGCCGCACGATCAGAGGTTCAGTTCAGGAAATTGTTCATGGCAATTGTCAAAAAAACATGAATTTCCTAGCAGGAATACTGTTGTTTCTACTTGTAAAAAGTGGTAAATTATATCAATTAATCACTAGTTAAAGCCAAGTGCGTATTTGAAATTTGTCAATAACATTTCCGGTTATAATGAGCGTTTAATTTATTTTATTTTACTATGTAACTACTAATTGGGCATTTGTAAATAATTATTCGTCAGGTTTAGCACTCGTCTGCCACGAATGCAGCAAAGGTAATGAAAAAGGCTGCCTAGAAGATGAAACGGAGTGTACGGCGACCGGCGCAAACCCAGTTTGCGTGAAAACAGTCGGGCAGATTAAAGATGGACGAATAGGTAAATAAAAAGAAAAAAAAAACTGAAATATACAATTTGCAATGCCAATATTAACTCGCGACTGTAAATAATTTGAGTTTAGCTACCATGACGAAAGGATGCGTGGATTATCCGCTGAGAACAGTCCAAAACGAATGCCACAAACCGAAACAATTCCTGAGAATAGAATCCATTATGTGCGTGTGCAACAGCCATAAATGCAACAATGCCAACACCAAAGAAACGATTAAATCGCTCATTATTTCTCTCACATTCGTGGCTGCTTTAATTCACTATATTTGACCATCGCAAAAAATATTTATTAGGTGAGTTCTGCAATAATCTTCTATTTTGGGACTGTTATGTACACAAGTGCTCGTGTGTATACATCAAAGAATCAAGAAGCAAAACGTAGTTTATAAATTGTTTAATTCATTAAATGAGAATATCCTTACAACATTCATTTTAGATGTACTATATACTATAAATATTTGTGTAAAGCATACTATTTTTCAATTTTTTTTTTTTTTTTTTTTTGCATTAAAATTCTGTTTCAAAATTAAATGTTACGAAGTTTCAGAAATTATCTCGAAAGGATGCGGTCTACTAGCCGATGTACCATTGATGAGAGAGCATAAAAACACATGCACTGTATGACGTTGGCCCAGTTGATATGCCAGAATTCAGTTACATATTTACACAGTTGCTCGGGCTGGTCGGTTTGGGACGAAGGGATTGGCCATTTCGTTTGTAGCAGATGAAGAGGATGCGAAGTTCAGTACCGATTTGATGTTAACATCACCGCGACACTTGATGAAATTGAATTGTAATCGTACATCAAAGGTCGTTGAAGACAAATGCTCAACGCTTGTGAAGAAGTTAAGTAGTGCCTCTTAGATCTATACAAAAACGCTAAAGCACATGGTCTCTTTCTCTGTATAATTGTAGCCTATTTCGGTTTTAAAAATAGTTTTGATTTAAATTGAATCGTGTGTAATTTTCTGTGTTATGCATACTTCAAAGATTGAGCTTTTCAAGCATTTGATTTATTGTTTTTATTTTTGCCCTAACATAGTAACGCAGTTTGAAAAATGCTAAACAATATGACATACACATTGTAGAAGCACGCACGATCAGACGTTCGGTTCAGAAAATTGTTCTTGGCAATTCTCAAATTCCATGAATTTCCTAGCAGGAATACTGTTGTTTCTACTTGTAAAAAGTGGTAATTATATCAATTAATCACTAATTAAAGCCAAGTGCTTATTTGTAAATAATTATTCGTCAGGGTTATCACTCGTCTGCATCGAATGCAAGAAAGGTAATGATGATGGCTGCCAAGAGGATGAAAAAGAGTGTACGGCGACTGGCGCAAACCCAGTTTGCACGAAAACAACCTTGTCGAGTAAAGATGGAAGTAAGTAAAAGAAAAACAATGGAACAATTTTACTTTACCGGCCACTTTTCAGATTATCTTCAAAATTTGGATTTAGGGGTATTCAAGGGTGAGAAATTGAATGGCGTTGACGGTTTTAGGGGCAAACGAAAACGAAGCGGAAATCAGGAGATTAACGACCAGTTATACTACCTTCAATTGCTCTTTCTCTGGCCCATTATTTAAATTTTTTAATTGCATTGTTAGCTGTCAGCATTGTTATGCACGTGCTTATTCTTTTTTTATTCAAGGGGGGCCCTGCCCCCCCTGAACCCCTCTTCCCGCCTCCGCCCTTCCCCGACCACCCTTCCCGCTAACACTGTGGAACCAGCGACGACAGCAACAACAACAACAACAACAATGGGCCATGTGATTCCCTGCTTAATCTACAGCCATTAATCTCCTGATTTTCGCTTCCGTTTTCGTTTGCCCCCAAAACCGTCAACGCCATTCGATTCCCCACCCTTGACTACCCCTAAATCCAAATTTTTGAGATAGATCTGAGAGGTGGCCGGTAAAGTAAAATTATACCAAAACTATTTATAATTTCAATTGTCAATATTAACTCGCGAGTGTAAATAATTTAATTTTAGCTTACATGGTAAAAGGATGCGATGATTATAAGCTGAAAACAGTCACCGACGATTGCGAAAAAGCAGAAGGCCATGGATTAAAAACCACTTCTTGCGTGTGCAACAGCGATAAATGCAACAATGCCAAGACCAAAGAAACGACTAAATCGCTGATTATTTCTCTCGTATTCGTGACTGCTGTAATTAACTGTATTTGACCATATGCACGTGCGAAACTGATACAGATTTGTTTAATAACGTCGACGTTAAAGTTACGAGCAAAGCGGTGATGTTTTTGTAATGGTTATGGTCTTTATCATGCAGTCTGCTTAAATCTGAATGTTTATAGCTCTTAAAACTAATTTAACATTTTGCTATACAACATATACATTTTGCTATACAACATATACATTTTGCTATACAACATACACATTTTCTGTATAAATAAACATTTAATTTTTATTTTTGTTTTCTGGAAACTGTAAATTTATTCTATTATAGAAACGGTAAAAAACCGTGAACACCGAAAGTTTGAACGCGCCTAATAGTCTATAGGTAGATGCGATTTGCCACTTGAGGTAATTATCTAACTTAACTGCTGTATAAACATAAACATAAAAATGATTAATTAACACAGAAAAGGTCCATGCAATTAAGGGTGAAATCGTCATCTTTCTCCTTATGATTGTAGCTATAATTGTAGCCTATTTCGGTTTTAAAAATAGTTTTGATTTAAATTGAATCGTGTGTAATTTTCTGTGTTACGGATACTTCAAAGATTGAGCTTCTCAAGCATTTGATTTATTGTTTTTATTTTTGCCCTAACATAGTAACGCAGTTTAAAAAATGCTAAACAATATGACATACACATTGTAAAAGCACGCACGATCAGACGTTCGGTTCAGAAAATTGTACTTGGAAATTCTCAAATTCCATGAATTTCCTAGCAGAAATACTGTTGTTTTTACTTGTAAAAAGTGGTAATTATATCAATTAATCACTAATTAAAGCCAAGTGCTTATTTGTAAATAATTATTCGTCAGGGTTATCACTCATCTGCATCGAATGCAATAAAGGTAATGAAGATGGCTGCCTAGTCGATGAAAAGGAGTGTACGGCGACCGGCGCAAACCCAGTTTGCACGAAAACAGTCGCGGCGCATAAAGATGCAAGTAAATAAAAGAAAAACAATTTATAATTTCAATTGTCAATATTAACTCGCGAGTGTAAATCATTTAATTTTAGGTTTCATGGTAAAAGGATGCGATGATCATAAGCTGAGAACAGTCACCGACGATTGCAAAAAAGACGAATACAAGGAATTAACGGGCACTACTTGCGTGTGCAACAGCGATAAATGCAACAATGCCAAGACCAAAAAAACGACTAAATCGCTGATTATTTCTCTCTTATTCGTGACTGCTGTAATTAACTGTACTTGACCATATGCACGTGCGATACTGATACAGATTTGTGTAATAACGCCAACAGTGATGTTTTATAACGGTTATGGTCTTTTTCATGCAGTCTGCCTAAATCTGAATGATTATTGCTCTTAAAACTAATTAACATTTTACTATACAACATATACATTTTCAGTATAAATAAACATTTATTTTTTATTTTTATTTTCTGGAAACAGTAAATTTATTACAGTTAATTTATGTATGCAGAGGAGTAGCAATCGGTGCAGCGTGTGGGTGGGCGCTGGCCCATGAGCCCAGGCAAGTATCACATGACAGCAGTGCTGGACTGGCTGGGCGAGCTACCGGGAAGTTCCCAGCAGCCCGTGGCCCGTCCCTGGCCCACCGTAGCCTATCCCTGTGGCCCGATCCATCCAGATTTCCCGATACTAAATTTCTACCCAGTTCAGATCTGAATGACAGGATCTGGAAAGATTTGGATTATCTTACGCAGTTCAGACCAATCCTGTGATACTTTTAATCCATTTAGTCAACACCCCTTTTTAGTTTACACTTGGCTGTTTTTGTGTCTATTCCTATTACAGAAACCGTAAAAACCGAAAGTTTGAACGCGCCTAATACTTAGTCTACATAGATGCGATTTGCTACTTGAGGTAATTACCTAACTGTATAAACATAACCATAAAAATGATTATTTAACATAGAAAAATCACTTTATAAAGATTGTCGGATTCCGAACCCATCCAATGGTAAGTGTTCGGAGTTCCTCGTGCTATAAAGCAATACTGGTTGGTAGCAGTAAGTTCTTATTCAATTTAATTAATGCGCATATTTGTTTGAAGTGTGTTTTGTGTCACAGAAGAAATCGTGAAAGGATGCGGACATGTAGTTTTAGGAAATTCTGAAAAATAAGAACCAAGACCTCACATCTGGTGTAAGAAGACTTCTGTCCTCACAGACTATGCAATAACGTTAAGGTCCATGCAATTAAGGGTGAAATCGTCATCTTTCTCCTTATGATTGTAGCTATAATTGTAGCCTATTTCGGTTTTAAAATCATCAGAAAATCATCAGAAAATCATCAGAAATGATCAGATATCAAAGATTGCAACATATCTTTTCTTTCCATTCGATTTGTTGTTTTTATTTTTGCCGTAACATAGTAACGCAGTTTTAAAAATGCTAAACAATATAACATACACATTGTAGAAGCACGCACGATCAGACGTTCGGTTCAGAAAATTGTTCTTGGCAATTCTGATCCCGCCTAAATGAATTTCCTAGCAGGAATACTGTTTTTTCTACTTGTAAAAAGTGGTAATTGTATCAAGTTGACTAACATTTCGGTTATAATGAGCGTTTAATTTGTTCTTTTACTATATAATTTCTAATTGGGCATTTGTAAATAATTATTCGTCAGGGTTGTCACTCGTCTGCTTCAAATGCAGCGACCTTGAGAATGAAAAAAACTGCCAAAGCCATGCATCGCAGTGTTCGGCGCACGAGGTAAACCCAGTTTGCACAAAAGCAATCGGGCACACTAAAGATAGACGTAAGTAAAATAATAAGAGCTGAAATTTACGATTGACAATGCCAATATTAACTCGCGACTGTAAATAATTTGATTTTAGAAGTCATTTTCAAAGGATGCGGAGGTTTTGGGGCGAGAAAACCCGCAAACGAATGTGGACAATCGACAGAAATCGGCGGATTAGAAGCCTCTATGTGCACGTGCACCACCGATTTATGCAATAATGCCAACACCAAAGAAACTGCTAAACTGCTCATTATTTCTCTCATTATTTCTCTCATGTTCGTGGCTGCTTTAATTAACTATATTTGATGCTAAATTTGTAGTGACCCCAAAGTGTCACTTTAATTGGATTTATATTGTGTTTAATAAATGGTGTTTCGTTTATTTAGTGCTGTAAATAATTATTTTATTGCTCTTTTTCACAGTATTAATGGTTCCTTGTTCCTACAGGCTATTAGGAAAGAGCCAGGAAAGAAAAGAACCAAACTGCCAAATTGGGGGGTTGCTATATCATGACTAAATAAGTGTCCAATTCCCCAGCACATTTAAAAACCCAGTTAAGGTGAGGTTCGCAGGGGGAAGGGGGCCTAACCTTGTTAAGAAAAAACCCAAGAACATGCAAAAAACCAAGAAACAGCATCAGTCACTCCTGGCTGAGGAGCCCTCTGTTGCCAGGTGCTACTGTCCACAGGTGGGTGATGCGCCAGGGCCTGCTAAGTGTGTTGTCTGTCTCCATAGAGAATAAAACAACTCTGATGCTGCCCTGTGCTCATGCCTACTTTTGCACCATTTGCAATGCACGTGTGATGGGTGATGCCCAAAGAGCAAGAATCTCCCCACGGTGCCCCTACTGCAAGAGGAATGTGGCCTCATGTACTTGTAAAGCAAAAACAAGGGACTAAAGTAACACATAAACAACAATGCAACACATTTAACTATAAAAGAAAAAATATAAATATAAATAATTGTCGCGAATACAAATACAACAATATTAAATAATAAAATTAAATTTATAAATTTCACTTCGCAATTAATACACCATATATTCATAGGTGCGACATTTGTGCAATGTGCATGTAACTTCTATGCGTAATCGCGAAGTTGAGCATAAGAATATCGCGAAAAATATGGAGGCCCGCTCTTATTCAATTTAATTAATGCGCATATACATTTGAAGTGTGTTTTGTGTTACAGAAAGAATTCTGTTTTAAAAAAAGAATTAATTAAGTCAGTCAGTCAAAATAAAAATGGATGAATGCATTTTTTATTTTTTATTTAGGGCGAAACAGTAGCTTCATTCAAAAATTAAAATAACAATTTTAGTTTAAGTGTATTTTAAGTTTTAACATAGGTTTAAACAGGAAATGATGTCATTTTTGGTTTAAAATTGAAGTAAAACACAAAATATTTTAGTTTTTGAGTGTTGTTTCTTCTAGACTTCCGTAACACTGGATTGCGCAGTTTGAAAAATGTTAAACACATGATATTCACATTGCAGAAGCACACATGCTGAAACCTGATCTAAAGTTTACTCCCAAATTGAACACTCACTCTTGCACAACTCCAAAATGAAATTCCTTCTAATCGGAATATTGTTCTTGGCATTGCTCAAAAATGGTAATTATCTATTCATGTCAATAACTACCTGCGTGACACAACCGCATTATTACGCATGTTATCTGCATTCCGCATAAACAAGACATAATTCACCCCCGAATTACCAGATCATATATAATTAATCATTTAACACGCACAAATCACTTTACATTTATTAAAAGGATTGTCGCTCAAGTGCTACGAATGCACGGACTGCAAAACCGATGATAAAGAGTGCACAGGAACGACTGCTTCGTGCTTTAAAGCTGAACTGGCTAAGGGTGATAACAGTAAGTTATCATTAAATTTAATTAATTGTGTCTATTCAATTAACGCGTGTTTTTTGTTACGTAATTTCAGAAATTATCTCGAAAGGATGCGGCCTACCATCCGGTGTACCATTGATGGGAGAGCCTGAAAACACATGCAAAACTATAACTGTTCTCGGTACGGAAACTCATATTTGTACATGCCTCACAGATCTATGCAATAACGCTAATGTCCACGCAATTAAGGGTGAAATGGTCATTTTTCCCCTCATAATTGTCGCTATTTTCAAACAGTTTATGTGAGATTGAACAAATACTTACAAATATAAACGTATTTATTCATTATACTTGTAATAAAGTGTTTAGAGTTGTAAATTATTACGTAATAAAGTCTATTTCGATCGTAAAAATGATTTTGTTAATTGATATAAATATAAATTAGATTGTGCGCTAATCGTCTAGGTTGTGCACACTTTTTAGGTGCGTACAATGAGCACTTCTGCGCTTCCGTAGAGTCAGATTGCAGAGATTGAGCTCCATCCTCAATCCTCGAGATGGCATTTCAACGGGAAACAACGCACTATTGCTTTTCATCCGCTCAAATTTGAAGCTAATCAGCTGCAAATTGTACTCGCCCTTCAAACATGAGGATACTCTTAGTCGGGATATTGTTATTGGCACTTGCTAAAAATGGTAATTAGCAAATTAATGCATGGTTTCATTAAATTTTCTAATTGATTTATTTATTACTATTTATAACATTTAAAAAATCAAGGCAATATCTTTATTAGGACTTAGTTTTGGTATATTTTGGAGATTTTGCAGGTTTAGAGCTCGAATGGTTAATAAACACATCTTGCACAGCATCTGCATTGTAGCTAATTTATTGCTCATCTTTGACAAGCAAATTGTTTTATATTTTACCACCAGGACTTTCGCTAAAGTGTTACGAATGCTCAACAATAGAAAGTTGCGAAAATAACCCGAGCCAGTGCACGACAAACAAAAAGTCTTGCTGGAAAGCCGAAGCAACTGTGTTTGGCAAAAGTAATGAATACGTTATGAATTCGTGTAAACGTGTTGAATTTTGATGTGTTTTTGAATTATAGAGGCAGTTACGAAAGGATGCGGGTTGCCAAAAGATGCTAAAACTGAAAACCACGAGGACGGTTGCGGCCAGTTTACAATCGATGGAATAGAATCAAATACGTGTTGGTGCAGCTCAGATTTATGCAACAATTCCAACGTGCAAATGATGAGCAAGTTGATTACGTTTTCGCTAGTTTTCCTTGCTATTTTAACGCAGTTGGTTTGAAACTTTCAATATATATATATATATAATATACAGTTATATCATAATGCATTTATAACTATTTTGAGAATATTTGTTAATTAATCATGTTAAAGTTATGTAAAAAAAAATATAAATAAACAAACATGTAAATTTACAGTATTTAGTTGCAAAGGCGCCAGAAATAGTGTTGTAAACTCGTGTTAAATTAAATCTGAAATGTAACACACCAGGCATGACTTATTGTCCAAAAGATGCGTTTTGTTGGTTTATAAATTGTAATTAAATGTTGAAATAAAACAGAAATAAAGAAATAATCGATGAGTGGTTTTATATCTTTATTAACTGACAGTACTTCACTTTACGATTACGATATGTGCAGTGTAAAATAATATCGTATATAATGTACTATATACTTAATTTTTTTTTCACAAGATACAAGATGTAAAATCGATATAATTAACATCTACAGTCCTCAAAAATTATATCAAAACCCAACTTGGTCGTTTTTAGTCAAATTCTACATGCACTACATTCACTGAACAATATTTTGGCAGCCAGATGTATTTAAAATGGTATATATTAAAAACCAAGTTTTATTTTAGAGTTGTATATTTGTATATAATGCACGAATCAATACACTAGGTGTTTGGTATGTTGTATGCTTCCGCTTCATTTTGACTTGCGCAATGGATGCCACATGGCTATAGGCTTGCGTAGCGAAGACATCATCTGATTCCAGTGGGACAACTCTTTGCCGCTTGATTGGGCACCAACGAACACGTGGCCGATTGAAGGAGCACGTCCATCTGCTTGAAATTCTGCCATGGTTATTCGCAACTGCACGGTCTAGAAATAATTAGGGGTATTAGTTGTGCAGTGCAGCAAAGCGCATGGGGTAGAAACGTAGTAAGACAGGAAAGCGCAAGGGACAGCAAGTGGAGTTTTTTTTATGTTTGTAAATACCTGTAAAAGATGCGAAGGTACGGAAAAAATCATGGCTTCGTTGAAAATCGGATTACGTTCATCTCTTTTAACTGATGTTTTTTTCTTGCTAACTTTTTTCTCATTTTGTAGGAGATAAACTTTAACAAACGGATCTAAAATATAATTGAAAAAAAAATTGATAAAAATTGAAAAAAGAAAAAAAAATGTGGACAATCCAAATAGTACCAGCTGCAGTTTTATTGTGAGTCCATCGTAGATTCCGTGCTTTAACAAGAACTATTGTTAATCGCTCAGCTGTTGGAAGATAACTCAAAGAAAACATCACCTCGCCCAAATTATCCAACCTCTGTAAGACCCAAAACAAAATCAAGCAAATTAATAATTTAAAAAAATACATAAAACAGCCAAATTTACATTAAAAAAAAAACACAAAACAGCCAAATTCGCGTAAAATCAAATAAAAACAGTCAAACTTTTCAAAAAATTTAAAATTACGTGATTAAAATCGGCTAAACTAAGCCATAAATTGGTCGAGCGTGATAAATCAATATCACAAAGCTTCAATTCGGCTTCTCCCACCAACGTATTTGTGTATTTATCGCACGTGTATGCGTAAAACAACAAAACACGTTTGCCCAACTCGTGCGGTTCAATTCCGAACAAAAACCGCTCCTTAAAAACCGGATCGACCGTGTTTTTTTGGACCTAAATGATAAAAAAAACTCATTACAAACTACAACCACACATTAATCCATCATCCATACCCTAGTTTGCATGTTTGTAGTCTTATCCGGCAGTAAATAAACGCGAATATAACTATCCACCGACGAACTCGTCTCTGCATTTCCCAACTCCCGCGCTTGCAGTACACTTACAATAAGATCAGCAGTTTCCCTAACCAATTCCAATAAAAAAATCATTAAAATCAATCGATAAAAATACATTGGACCTACCTGTCGTATTGCAAACCTATTTCTAATTGGCCGGTCACGTGGATTTCATCAAACGAATCGAATATAACCGACGTGTCCGAATTAACACTGTCGCAAGACATCGCCCGCTTTAAACTCGGTATTAAATCTTCAATTTCATCGCCTAATTCTGAGGGTGGACTGGTTTTCTCGCTGGCAACACTGTCGACAGATGGCTGAGCCTAAAGTGCGATTGTATGATTTTGTAGAAGTGATTTTAGTGATGCAAAATGTGTTAACCTGCAGCGCAGGAGCTGGGCGTAACGGCTGTGGTGGTATGTCAACTTTTTTCGCATCAACGTGGAAACGATAATCGTTTTCAACGTTATCATAACGTCGGTAATTACCAGAAGTCTCCAGGTTGAAATCAGAGTCGGATCCCACCTGGAAATATCAATTTTTATCATATTTTCAACAATTTAAAAGAAAAAATTGATCGAAATTATTAATTTTAATAGAAATCATATCCTAGAAACATTCTCCCGTATCCTAGTAATTCAATTGAACAATTCTGTCTTTCTCTCTGGCATTAAATATGAAATTTAAAAATAATTCTTGCAAATTTTCGTTTAAATTTTGCTATTTTTCTTTGAATTTTGAAGTAAAAATATTAAATTTCTGATTAATTACAATTTGGAAGAACAAATAAGCGTTTAATCGATCAAATCCGACAGGCAAATGATGCGAGTTACTTAAATCATGTCATCACTAATAAGGTTGTTTGTCTCTCTTATCTGAGAATAAATATCAGCACGAGTGTTATTCGATTGTGTAGTTCTACCTACTCTTGAAATTCGGTAAAGAATATTGGTTAAACAAAACGAGTTGAAATGGGTAAACAAAATTAACTAACAAGATGATATATACCATATAACCGTTGGCGTTAAATTGCCTGCTTTTAGTAAGCTGAACCTTTTCCTCGTTAGGACTGACTATCCAATTAAAAATCCAAGTCCAGAGACCGAGATAGCGACAAATCAAAACAAGAAGTGCTCCGATGATGCCAAGAATTCCAATGACTGTCACACCGATAGCAAAACTGCTCATACTGTAATTAATCATAAATTTAAAATAAACAAAAATTAAAAATAAAATAAAATAAATGTAATATCCCATCGACAAGAAATGTGGACGTGTTTAATGTTGTCGTTTTATGTTTCTAATTAGTAATTGACGCGATAAAATGACATTTTATTGGCTGATGCATCGCAGCAAAGCTCAAAGGAGCAGAACTGAAAATAATGATCAAACGTCCAGATTTCCTGAAATAGCATTCAGTTTTATTTTATAATCAATAAAACAAAAAACAAAAAGAAAATAATAAAGGCCAATAATAAAGCTAAACCTTAATTTTTCAATTTATTTCCGTCTTTTCAACGCTAATAATTCAACACTATTAATTTATAACAAATATAAATTGATGTCGAATTTCATCAAATTGCGGAATTGCAGTAAAGCTCACCTTCAACCGTTTTCATTAGATTTAAATTATCAGCCATTTTTTAAATATTAAAATATCCAATTAAACCCTAATCACAAATTTATTTATTTAATTTTATATTTTTGATACTTCAACATCTTAATGATATTTCTTTCGACTGAAAATGAAATGCTGACTCCAAATTCAATTCTGACGTGAAATGAATGCAGAAAAGATGAATTAAATTGTCAAAAACATACTCACTTCTGATGGAATCACTTAGGTGTTAATAAAAAGATGGTATACCCATCGTCGTAAATAACTTGGTTATTTAAAATATGTATAAAGGTGTTTCATAATTCTATAAGAGCAGTAAACACGGGTAAAACTTTGAGATGAAGCCCGTGAAAAAAGGCTCGGGAAAAGCAGTAAAAATTGAAACTGCCGATGTGACATCTGGTGAGCATGAGCAATAAAACTAACGCCATCGAGCGACTCGATGAGAGACATTTTTGACGCCATTAATACTTTATTTATTCAATATTTTGTGTTATCACACGACAAATGAAAACAAAGTGAAAGAAAATCATTTTATTTTCTTGCTTGTTGGTAATTTGCAGCAAACCAGTCGACAGTTTCGCCGATTGCTGCGGAAATAGAGAAGTTGTCATTTTGTATGTTGCTGGCAATTATGACCCACTATTTGGGTCCTAGATGACAATTACCTTGTTCGATAGGCGTAAATTGAAAATCGGGCAAATATTTGCGTAGTTTGGCATTACTCGCTGTTTTCTTATGCTGACCGTCCGATTTGCTAGTATCGAACTAATTTATGTTAAGATTGAAATATAAACGTAAAATGTGACTTGGCCGTTTAATTTGCACTAAAAAATGCAGTTTTTCGTATAAATATCTCGATTTTGATTTAAAAAAATGCAGTTTTATATCAAAAACAATCATTTTTGTTCATAAATATGACGTTTTTGTGTTAAACAACTGCATTTTTGTACGAAAATTTGCGCTTTTTTGATCAAAAAACGATTTTTACATACAAAATTGCAGTTTTTTTGTCTAAAAAAATTTTTTTTTGCAGTTAAAATTGCAAATTTTGAACCAACCCTCACAAAACTTGGTGGAGGGCCTGCTCATACACTTAAATAAAAAGATACGATAATTTTCCCCTCAAATTTAAACGCTTTGGTTATTAACTCAGCTGCTTGCTTAATTGAGATTTCATCGTTTTCATCAACTATAAAAGAAATAATAAATATCGTTTGGACTATTCAATTCAAACCAAAACTTACCAGATAGAATAATCGGATCAATTTCATCGTAAGATCGCAACACCCAAATCATCAATCGTGCTAAATCCAACGAATAAATAAACTGACGTAGCGCTTTACCAGTTCCCCAAACAACCAGATCTTCCTTATTTTCTAAATAAATAAATCATTAAACAAATTAATAATACTTTAATGTATTATTAAAGGAAAAAAAACCTTTTGCAGTGTGAGTTTTGTGAATTAAACCCGGCAAAACATGGCCGTCCTCTAAATTAAAATTATCGAACGGACCAAAAACATTCGTGGGAATAACTGCCGTAAACTTGCTTCCATGTTGGGCATTATACGCACGATTTTGTACATCGATCAACCGTTTAGCGTAAGAATATCCAAAGTTGGAATGATGAGGCGGGCCATTGTGAACCTATTAAATAAAAATAAATAAATAAATTGTATTTGAGCTAACGCGGATCCGCAGCAAGGCAATTTGGCATTTCTAGATTGGAGTAGTTTTACTTGCAAAATATGAATTTTTAAGCAATAAAGCACTTTTTAGACAAAAAATTTGACTAGTTATATGCAAAAAAAGCATTTTTAGACAAAAATTTGACTAGTTATATGCAAAAAAAGCATTTTTAGACAAAAATTTGACTAGTTATATGCAAAAAAAGCATTTTTAGACAAAAATTTGACTAGTTATATGCAAAAAAAGCATTTTTAGACAAAAATTTGACTAGTTATATGCAAAAAAAGCATTTTTAGACAAAAATTTGACTAGTTATATGCAAAAAAAGCATTTTTAGACAAAAATTTGACTAGTTATATGCAAAAAAAGCATTTTTAGACAAAAATTTGACTAGTTATATGCAAAAAAAGCATTTTTAGACAAAAATTTGACTAGTTATATGCAAAAAAAGCATTTTTAGACAAAAATTTGACTAGTTATATGCAAAAAAAGCTTTTTTAGACAAAACTTCGACTATTTTTTACATAAAATGCGTTTATTAAAAGCAAAAATGCATTTTATTTTAGGATTTTGGAATTTTAAGGCACAACATGCACCTGAAGACGCTAAAAAATGCACCATCCTTACTACGGCAATGAGCAAAGTTGTCATCAAACCATCGTTTCATCTATAGGATATGATGTTTTGTCCGGGAAAATGCAAGTGGACAAGCACGATACAACTTTCTGCACTTGGTTTTCGTGACACGCTTGAAGAACGTTGTCGTTCATTTTGATATTATTTCTCTGCATGTGTAAATCGGAATTAAAGCAACGTGAATTTTCGATTCGGGTTTAACGCTTTACCAAAAAATCCAAATTATACTTCAAATTTCTAAATAGTCCTCCGACCATCGCTGCTAAATGAATAACATGGGTTGGTTTCAGTTTGGAGAATAATTGCTTCGTCTCAGCTTCATTACTAAATAAACAAACAGATAAATTAAAATTAAAAACTCAGTTTGATTTTTTTTTCAGTTTTATTTCGATATTTACGTCAAATCTGCGTCTTTGCTCGATATAAATATCCACGTCTCGTTTTCGTTTTTAGAATCGTTTACAATTTTTTCAATGGCTTTTCCAACCAATCCGGTTCCACCCGTCACAACAATTATTTTCTTTTCCTCCATTTATGCTGTTTTAAAGAAAAAATCAATGTTAAAATTGGTTTGTATTCCGTGGAAACAACAGCAACATACCGGCAAAACGAATGACAAACTAGCACAACTCTGTCGCTAGAGTGAATCAGACGATCGATATTTAATCGGCATCTAGATTAAGACTCAAACTTGCACATAACTCAATGTTATTGAAAAGAAAATTTGGAAGAAAGAGTATCAAAAGAAATTATTTCATTATTAAATGTAAAAATTAAATTTAAAATAATAATTGTGCTATACACATTAGAAAAATTACCATCAGATGTCGCGAAACAAATGTGGCTTTGGTAAACAAAATGCCTTCCAAAATGGCGGACATCAATGATATTTTTGATGACATTTGTCTCGTGGAAGAAAAGTACGAATTAATATAAATTAATTGGCGCATTTTATGATTTTTTTTGTACCAAAAGGAATTACGATATTGGTTACGCTGAAGGAATTTCAAAGGGAAAAGAAGTTGGATTAATTGATGGATTTCAGTTGGGCGTTTCGAAAGGAGCCGAAATTGGATCCGAAGTAATTATTTAATCGATTAAATTCAATATATTTCATTATTTTCTCTACTTTTTCAGATCGCTTTTTATAACGCGTGTGTTCACACGTGGCTGCAGTTAAGGAACAAGCATAAAATTACAAATAAACCGAGATTAGGTTCATTACAATTGATAATTTGACGATAATTTGATGTTAAAACGTTATTTCTCGTTTAATTGTGGCAGATAAGGTGCTAACGAGCCTACAGGAACTTTTGAAAAATTTTACAAATGTTAATATTACCTCAGACGACACGGTGCAAAAATTATTCGAAATTAGAGCTAAACATAAACAGGTAGAAAAATCCTTTTAATTTTATAATATTTTATTCATAAAGAATTTCCTTTGCAGGTTTTGTCTTTGTTGGAAGTCTCGCAGTTCAGTTCGGGCAAAGATGGATCGTTTTAAATGAATTTAAAATTTAAAATTGAGATTTGTTGTTTTTCATATTGAAAATATAAAAAATTTGTTTATTTTTTGTGAATAGTTGAATATTAATGTAAATAAATGATTGTAAAACATTCCAAAACTGAAGTTATGCAAGAATGAATGAAGTGTATACGACAATGCTTAAGATGAACTGAATCTGATTATTTATTCAACAATGGTTTGGGGGTTAAAATACCCCCAATAATGTCACGTTTTCTAAACATGACGGGTCACTCGACCAATCAGTGTCGAGTTGACCATACATTCCAAATGTATATTGTTCAATCCAACAAAAACATCTCCGATTTTATTTTTTTAAAAAATGATGCTATGCAGTAAAAAAAATAATGCATGAGAGTTGTGTTTGTATTTTATTTCCAGTTCAAAACCCTCCGGTACCTGCCATGTAAATTCTTTTTTTTTTCTTAATTCTAATTTTTAAATAATTTTTTTTTTAATTTAAAAATCAATTTCTGTTTGTCCCAATCAATTTCTGAACTTTTTTAAACTTTATTTTTATTTTATTTTTTAAATTCTTTTGTTTACTCAATTGAAATCCAGCCAAACTTTAGCCCTTACCCTACCCGGCCACTTTCTCCAAAAAATCAACTACAATATAGCAAAAATAGCAAATATAATGATTTTATTTTTCGTTTCTTTTTTCGTATTGGTACGTTATAATCTTATCAAAAGTAGTTTTAAAAAAATAGCCCGTCTCAACTAAACAGACATTAAACAGACATTAATATGAACAATTCGTTATTTCAATACAATAGTACGTATAACAAAACACGTGAATAAATCACAAACAAAATACATAAGTTAGTAGTTAACACCATTAAATCCGTATGAAATCTTGATTTCCTGACTGCTTGACTTTCTACATGAACTATGGTTGCGCCGAATAAACG
Source organism: Strigamia acuminata (assembly GCA_949358305.1). NCBI lineage: Eukaryota > Metazoa > Arthropoda > Chilopoda > Geophilomorpha > Linotaeniidae > Strigamia > Strigamia acuminata. Next base: position 24,847,833 of record OX442314.1, on the reverse strand, counting down.
TACAATACTATCGTTTTCTAACTAAAAAAAAAAATTAAAAATAATGTACATACTGTACATACCTGAAATACATTTTATAAAATGATTTTATAAAAAATGAAATACCTCAAACCTAATTAATTGGTTGACTGGTTGATGCAGTGGTTGATGCCAAGTAACCTTGGATGCCTCGTTCGCTGCATCCCAGGCTGCTGAAGCGGTGTTCATTTTTTCAATTTTTCACTTTCTGTTGAAATCACTTGTGAAATGGGCACTAAACTTGGTGGACGAGAATATTTATACCTCATAGTGATTTGCATAAAATATAAAATAAAATTTTCACATGTGCGAGTACATGTGATATAATAGTTATGCATTTCATCGTTGATCAACATTGGCGCTAGCGCCGCCATCGTCAACAAACGCATGCGCATACGGCGCTACGATCAGTGCATGAGCTTTAGGTTTTCGAGTTCTGTTTTCTCCTGCAGCAGGTGAGCTAAATACTATCATTTCGAAGCAAGTACGCCTTTATTCGTATAAAACTTAACACTAGAACTTCACCCATTTCCATACACATTATTTTCAGTCAGTTTTAATGTGCCCCATTAGTTGTATTGATTGATTTAGTGGCGAATCGTTAAGTATCATCTCACCCAATCCCCACCTCGTCTGTTTCCACCAATTTCTAACCAACACGAAAAAACCTCAAATGATTTAAACTTTAAGTCTCGTCCGTCTATTTTTGAATGGGGAACCGAGTTCCCCAAACTTGGAATTAATCCAGGTCATAGTTTTGAAAAATTGACTATTAATAATTGATTTAAAAAAAAAAAAAAAATTGTTGTTTTTTATTTGGATGAAAATTCCTTCAAATTTAGAAAAATTGGGCATGAAATGGTGACAAAAAGTCATGTCGAATTATTGCAGATGTAACCAGAACCAGGAAGTTTAAGGGGTCACCTGTGGTAGCCTAAAGGATGGGCTAAATCAAGGTCAACAGTTCGGGGGGTACATAACTTAACAACTAGTGACGAAATGGGAAAGCAAAAAATCAAATTTAAAAAAAAAAATTTAAAATTTGAAGTAAAATGTTTTGTTTTAATTGTGGGAAGTAAAAAAACTATAAGCAAAAGAAAAATTGTGTGATTATTTATTGATCGAATCGGGATTTAATCTTATTTTTGTGTAAATATTGTGCTTACGTATACTACCACAGTCTCCCCTTCTCCCCACCACGCGCTCTAGTTTCACAGGCCGAGCCAAATACAGTAGGTAAGCCGCTCGCTCTAGAGTTTCCAATTTATGACTGGGGAACTTATTTCCGCTTTCTTTCTATTAATCTTGTTGGTGCGTTGTGAAATATTGGAAGATTTATCGATTGTGTATGGTATTGAAATTAATTTTTGATGATTTTTTCTTTCTTTTTTAACATTGCAGGATCTTTTTGGCATTCAATTGACTCAATTCTGATGCAAATTGGACGTCTGGATTGGAATAAAACGGTCAATTTGGTTAATAACTTGTGCAAAGTGGTTTGGATTTGTGCCTATTACTTCAAACACATTTTAATTGGCGTTTCGACCGAAAAAATAGTTTAAAAAATGCTCATTTTCGTGCATAACTACGAACCAAATTATAATTAAGCTTCCAAAAACCATCCACAGGTGTTAAGATTTAATTTCAAAAATGTTAAAAATCAAAATGTTAATTAATCGACGAAATCTGCTATTTTTTCAATCCACTCGATCCAATTAGCTCGCATTGACGGACCACTTGTTAGTGTGCCAAATATTAAATTAATTAACAGCTGTTATTGATATTATTTTACTCACTTCCTGTTCCCGAATATACGTGCGGCGTATTATAAATATTTGCTGTGTAGATAGTATTTACATTCTCTTATCTGTTATTACGGGGGAAAAAAATTGTGTTTACATTTAATTTATTTATTAATATCAATGAACTTTCATTGACTAACCAAAGGTCCATTAATTGAATTAATTTTTTTTCTAATTTTTTTTTTTTTTTAATAGATAAAACTCACAAACTCGTGAAATAAAGCGTCGTATCGTCAGCTAGGATGGCCGAAGCCCATGCTGCTGTTGCTTTCTCATTCAGCGTCACACACGAAGGAGTTCACGTCAACTTTGATCACGAAGTTCTCCATCTTGTGTGGAGCAGTGGCGTGCGGTCGTGGAGGAAACGTTTAATCAGATTCAAGGTGTTTTTGGCGGTTGAAACGCGATTTAAAGTTGAAAATAATTCAATTATTGAGTCGTCATGGAAACGATATTGTTTGTTTCCATGGCGAAGTGGAAATTGTTGCTTTTAATTATTATTCTTATGTTTTATATTTTTCTTAAACGTTCATCGATGATTTTTTGATATTGTATGTTATTCTTTTTGAATTTATATGTTTTGAGAGGATGAGGCAACGGTTTTCTTTCAAAAGGATTAAAATAACGTTGAAGGTGTTTGTTCTAATGCGTGTTTATAGTGAATAATGGGTTAAAAGTTGGAAAATATGTGTTTGAAATTGATTTTAATTAGTTTATTAATTATTATTTTTTATTTTTTAGAATAATGTTGAAAATGGGATTTATCCGGCGTCATTGCAAACTCTACTTATTACCATCAGTATCGTTACAGCCCTTATATATGCGGGAATTGATGTGTCTGGTGGCTATGTTTACACCATTCAAGAGAAAATATTAAGGTTTATAATAATTTAAATTATTTTAAAATTTTTTTTTATGTTTATTTAATTATTTTTTTTTAGATTTTTTTTAGGTTCGACAATTTCCTTTTTTCTAAGTTGTTTTTTATACGGCATTTTGGCTTGGTGGTTGGTGATTTTATTTCTGCAACACGTACTTAAAGCTTTGTTAGTTTACAAAGGCTGGATGTATGAATCACGGTGTAAAGGAGCCAGTATAAGCAGGAAGACGAAGTTCTGGCTGGTAAATTCAATTTATTTTAATTCATTTTATTTAATTTTTAATTTTTTTTTGATTTTTAGTTGGCAGTAAAAATACTTTCGGGAAGGAAACCTCAACTGCACAGTTTTCAGGCGTCTCTACCTCGATTACCCGTTCCGGCCATACAAGATACAATGCAACGGGTAATGCAAATCGCCAAAATTTGTCTATTTTTTTTATTTGTTTTTGTTTTTTTCACTCGAATCAAAGTGCAATCAAAATCCAATTTATTTATTTTTTTTAAAATATCAGGGTTCATAAATCATTTGGTCACTGACCAGTATGATTTTTGCATCACAACAAAATATTATAGATAATTTTTTAAATTTTTATTATTTAATTTTTATTTATTAATTTTTTTTTAAAATTTTTTTTTTAGTATTTAAGATCTGTACGTCCGTTATTGGATGATGAAAAATACTCACGAATGGAAAGATTAGCGTGCGACTTCCAAAGAACGATCGCACCGCGTTTACAGCGATATTTGATACTCAAATCATGGTGGGCTACTAATTACGTAAGAAAAAAATCCCAATTTTGTATTTAATTTAAAAAAATATATATATAAATAATTATAAAAATTATACTTTGTTATCTCTTTAAGGTATCCGATTGGTGGGAAGAGTATGTATACCTACGAGGTCGTTCTTCAATTATGGTGAACAGTAATTTTTACGGTATGGATGCCATTATGGTACACCCGACTAGAATCCAGGCAGCCCGAGCGGCAATGATCATTCATTCGTGCATTCTCTTTCGCCGATCCATCGAGAGACAAGAATTGCAACCGGTATATCGTATATTAAAACTAAAATAACTTGGAATATTAATTGTAATGTTTTTAGATTTTGGTACAAGGCGTCGTCCCGCTGTGTTCGTGGCAATACGAACGCGTTTTTAACACTACGCGCCTTCCTGGCATCGAGACTGGTAAAAATTACGCGGTAAAAGTTAAGTTTGCTCTACATTTTTGTCGTTTTCAGATAAAGTTGCACATATGAATGATTCTACACACGTATCGGTGTATTGCCGTGGTTGCTACTATAAGGTGTACGTTCACCATCGTGGGCTGTTGTTGTCACCGGCGGAAATTGAATGGCAAATACAAAAGATTCTCGACGATACCGAGGCACGACCGGAGAAAGGAGAAGAGCATCTTGCGGCATTAACGGCTGCTGAACGGTGATAAAATGACGTTAGAGACTGCGTTTTTGTGTAAAATATCAAGATTTTGGTGTTTTATGATGGGAAATTGGGTTTTGTGATCGTTATTGGTGAATGAACGAATAATGTCAAAGAAATTTGGGATATTTTTGTAAAATTGTTGAGGAAAAGAGGATTTTTAACGTTGATTTGGTTGAGAAAGCGCAGTCTCCTTGTTTACTGGTGAATAAGTGTTAATGAAATGATGTTTTTCAGGCCAACGTGGGCCATGGCGAGAGCGGCGTATTTTTCTACGGGTATTAATAAAACATCGTTACACGCAATTGAGAGAGCAGCTTTTTGTGTTGTTTTGGAGGATGAAGAATTTCATTACGATCCTGTGATTTTTGAGCAATTGATTTAGTTTTTATTTGCTTATTTATTTATTTTGTTTATTTTGGGTTGGTGTTTAGGCGGATCCTTCAAAACTAGATCATTTTGCACGAGTTTTGCTGCATGGAAAAGGTTATGATCGCTGGTTCGACAAGTCTTTCAATTTAGTAGTTGCTAAAAATGGCAGAGTAAATAATTTGATTATTGATTTGTTGATTTTTATTTTATTTTAAATTTTTGATTAATTTTTTTGTTGTTGAAATTTTAGGTCGGTTTTAATGCTGAGCATTCATGGTGAGTTAAATAGTATTTGCTTTAGGGTCTGAAATAGCATTTTTCATCCTTTTTGTGCATTTTTTCCAGTAAAAACGGCAATTTTGTGTTTAAAAAATGAATTGAAGTTTTTGGTCTAAAAGGATAAATTTTGAACATAAGTGCATTTACGGCCTAAAATTCGCATTTTCTACCTAAAATAATTAATTTTTAGCCCTAAAATGTACATTTGTTGGCGTCTAAATGCATTTTTCCTCGTTAATAATTATTTTGTTCTAATTGTGTGATAGTTTGTGTAAATAATACATTGAAATTCTTTAAGATGTTTATTATGATGTTTTAGGGCGGATGCTGCTGTCATGGCGCACATGTGGGAATATGTGTTCAGCGAAGACTTATTTTTAACAGGGTAAAATTTCATTTCTTGACAGGGAGGTCATGAGCAGAATTTTCTTTTATTTTTATATATTCTCTTTAATGTGTGTATGTATGTTGTAGTTTATTCTTGTTAAAACCTAAACCAAAAATGTCTTACTGCAATAACACATTTTGAATGCAGCAAATTCGCCGGCACAATCTTGTTACTACACTAAGTACGTTTTCCTGTTTCTGCTTGTTTTTATTTCAGCTAGCGTTACTTGATGGGAGATTTTTGTATTTTTATTTTAATTTGGTATTACGTTTTTACGATTTTTTGTTAATTTTGTTTTTAATTGATTAGGGCCGATGCGCCCATCATGGGACATCTTTGGGAAAATGCTTTGGCTGATGATCGTGATGGGTAAATGGATTACCATAGGGTTTCTAATTTAACATTACGGCTTTTTAATTTGATATTTAAATATTTAATCGAGTGTTAGTTTGGAACAGACAAAATAAATTTAAATTTACATTTTTTGGGGCCTAACAAGTGATGTGCTAATTCTAGTATAGTTGTGAATACAGTTGACGTTTTGTATTCACAACTAGTGTTCACTTCTGTACTGGAACATGTATACACATTTAGTCGTTTTTGATGCAGATTTGCAAGTTAGAAGTTAAATATTTCAAAAAAATTAAAATTGCCAACAGATTTATTTATTTTTAACAAAAATACAACTAAGTTTTTTTTTTAAATTAATATAATATAAGATGCATGTATAATGACTCTAATAGCAACATCTTTTACTAACAAAAACTTTTAGGCGCATTTATAAATGCATGTTTAACAGACTAAATCGACCGCCATTTTTGAAGTTAGAGCGAGACTAACAGTTTAAATACGTTGTTTAAAATGCTGGTTAGTCTAAATAACTTTATGAATGGGCCTTATAGCTCTATTTTTACATACTAATAACATTCTACCAATTTACTACGCACTCTAAAAACACCTATTCACCAGTAGACATTTTTAGGTATTAGAACAGAATATTCTAAAATTTAAAAATTAGTTTTAAATAAAACCCATAACTGAAAAATAAAAAGCATGGCAGTTTAGGCTTCAATTTGTACAAATTTAGTTGATCAGTTCAGTTGATGGTACATTTTTAGCTGCATGATTGTTTTGTTTTTCAAATTATTAACATCGTTATTTTGGGAAGGAAAATGTATTTATTTATTTTTCTGTGTATATAGATATGACGAAACTGGACATTGCAAAGGGACAGTCACATCTGAGCCACCACTGCCCATTCGATTAAAATGGGACATAAAACAGGACGTTAGTAGCGAATTTAAATGAATTCCATTCACCATTTGATTGATTTTGTAACTTTTTTCTTTTGGTTTTAGTGTTTGGATATAATTCAGCAATCTGTGCAATTGGCAGTGAGCATTTTAACTGACGTAGATCTTCATATTTTGGCGTTTGACAAATACGGGAAAGGTTTAATGAAGAAATGCCGAGTCAGTCCCGATGCATTCATTCAGATGGCGCTTCAATTGGCTTATTATAGGGCAAGAAAATTAGTTTTGAGAATTAAAATCAACTTAATTGAATTAAAAAAAAAATCTTTTTAATCTCAGGACGCTGGAAAATTTAACTTGACGTACGAAGCATCAATGACTCGACTGTACCGCGAGGGGCGCACTGAAACTGTGCGACCGTGCACTGTTGAGTCGAGCGAGTGGGTGAAAGCTATGGAAGATAACACTAAATCAGTAAGATGGAGGTTGTATTTAATTTTGTTAGTTATTTATTTAAATTGTGGATGAATTTTGCAGAAAGAGGAGAGAATTTTATTGCTACAGGCGGCGTGCAAAGTGCATCAGCGGGGTTACCAAGATGCGATGTGCGGGAAAGGCATCGATCGTCATTTGTTTTGTTTGTACGTAATCTCGAAATATCTCGAGTTGGATTCGCCGTTCTTGAAGGAGGTGCTCAGCGAGCCGTGGCGTTTATCAACGAGCCAGACTCCGCAGGGCCAAACGAGTAGATTAGATCTTGCGAAGCATCCAGATTATATCTCTTCGGGAGGCGGGTTTGGCCCGGTAAGATATGAAAGACTTTTTTTTGTGGCAACTGGGGCGGCAATCTTGGGAGAAATACATTTTTTGGTCTAAGAAATGACATTTTTGTATGTTGAAATGCATTTGCTATGGGGATACTTTTTTGCATCAAAAATATATTATTTTTTTTTAAATTTAAAAAGTAATTCGTAATAATTCATCTAAAAAATATATTTTTTGGTTTAAACATTCTTATTTGGGCCAAAAAGTAAATTTTGTGCCAAAATAATCGATTTTTACGTGTAAAAAGTGCAATAATGAGCGAATAAGTAGATTTTTACGTGCAAAAAGAGCATTAACGTGCTGAAACAATATTTTTTACGTACAAAAAGATGAATTTTTCAAACGATTTTTTTAGCACTTGAAGTATTTTTTTGTCTTTACATTTTTATACTAAAAACACGTTTAAGTGTTCAAAGACCATTTTTATTTCTAATTTTTGATCGGTGCAATTTAAAATAGTCGCCTCAGATGCACAAAACTCGTGTCCCAGCCTTTATATTTCAATTTCTAAACTATTGTTTGCATTAAAAGGTGGCGGATGATGGTTATGGTGTGTCGTATATCATAGCTGGTGAGAATATGCTGTTTTTTCATATTTCAAGCAAAAAGTCATCACCGGAAACAGTAAGAACTTCAAAAATAAATAAATAAACAGATCAATCTAATTGCGGTAATTAATTTATTTCAGGATTCTATGCGATTTTCACGTCAAATTGAACGCTCGTTAAATGACATGAAAGTTCTTTTTGAAAAGGTTTAGCGGCGTGCATAGTTTTTGGAATAAAAAGCAGAATAGAATTAGTCGACATTGAACTGTATATTGTTATAAACAGAAATCTCAGTATTTCTCCCCACCTTTCTTTGAAGTTTGTTGTATTGGCGACGAGCAATATTGAATGAAAGAACGATAAAAGTCACTATCGGACCGGTTTTTGGTAAAAAATATCCCATTAGAACGGTCCATTCGATCGATAGAATGTAAAATCAACTTTTAGCATTCCATATTGTAGACTAATGACCAGTAATTTTCGTTTTTTTTTGTATACAATGTACAGTTTTATAGTCTGGTATATTTTCTTCATAATCCTATAATTGTCAATGCACAAAATGATCGTTATTTGTTACAACAGCAGCAATTCGTTACCGAAATTTTACTTGCAATATATTTATATATATATACACGAACAAAAAGTATAAATATTACTCCGTAATAGAAATTGACATAATTTGGATTTTTTTCTTCTTTCTTTTTCTTTTGGTGTCGTTGGTAAGGGATAAAATAATTGAAGTTTCTGACGAAAGGAGCTGGTAACAACAAAAATGGCTACTTTATATGTTGGTAATACGCTACATGCATTTCATGTGAGAAAGTTATTAAATACTTATTGTAGTTATACTGAAATAAATAGAATGAATCTGAAGTCTTCTTGTAATTCTATTTGGTATTAAAAAAAATTGACGAGCTGAACCGAGTTTTGGATCGGTTGTGATTTATTGCTTATAGACAGGTATAAATGGGGCCCAAACACAAAATGGGGCATGAAAAAAATATTTTTGGTAACCTGATCTACTGAAACGGGGCCATAAATGAATGCCCAGTGCACCCACAGTGTCATGCGCCATTAGGCCTAATGTGTAGTTAAATTGTTGAACTTTTGGTCATTGTTTATCTAAAATCGGCTGTAACCATAACTTTCAAAATGGAGGCAAGTATTAAAATGATGTATTGTGAATTTTACCTGATCTAATTCTTTCATTTTCAGTTTTTAGGAATATCAATTTCGGTAAAAAAATGTTGAGTATTTGTGAACTATTTTCACGGTACCAAATGGAGTTTGGTGACGAGACTTCCCGTACAAATCGATGTCACTGACCGAGCAGGTATTTTGCAGTTTATCACACGAAATAAAATGAGTGACTGACAGTAAAAAATTATATTTTATTTCAACACAGGCCCGTCAAACATGAAGCGGCACTTACAAATTATATTGCTAATATCATTATCTTATTTTGTAAGTTGCTCCAAAAACAATAAACCCTGTTACGCGTACGAACGGATGCCGTACAAACTATTCGGATCGAAAACTTCATACGATGAAGTACGAGGGTACACAGTTCGACAAATTGATTACCCTGGTTAACACTTATATTGGATTTGTAAAATTTATACCATAGTAAAAATCGAAACCTAAATCCTAGGATGCACTCCGGTTCAGTTTTATTTTCTCTCGCGGCACGGAACACGATATCCCAAGTTGGACGTCGTCAGAAGGATGCGCGACCGACTGCCCTCCATACGTGATGCAATTGTTGTGGCGGCAACGCAGAAAAAAGGTTCTATGAATGCAAGGAATGATTCATAGAATGATTTATATTCCTGTTTTGCCTAATTTTAATCCGGAGAAATATGAATTCCTGTTTTTCCTGAAATCAAAAAACAGAAAAATCGAATGATCGGTATTTCGATTTTATTCGGTTTTAACAGTTTGTACCCGTTTAAACTCGTGTTTACATGATTTTACTCGTTTTTACATAATTTAACTCGTTTTTAATTGATTTTAGGGCAGATTAGGACGGGTAAAAACTTGTAAAAACGGATAAATTTGTGTCTAACTTGATAAAATCGTGTAAAACCAGATAAAATCGTGTAAAACCAGATAAAACCGTGTAAAACCAGATAAAATTGTGTAAAACCAGATAAAATAATGTAATACCAGATAAAATCGTGTAAAACCGGGTAAAATCGTGTAAAATTTAATGCTGGATGAAAATTAGGTGAAACAGACTATCACCAAATTGAATCGTTTTTATTCATTTTTTCGTTAATTTTTAATTTTTTGTTTTAAAGGAACATTATGTGAGGTCGATTTGGAAAATTTAAAATCGTGGCATAGCCACTTGACGGTGGACATGGCCGAGAAATTAGCACCGATTGGAGAGAGCGAATTAAAAGCCACTGGTTTGTATACATAATTTATTTTAATACTTTTTTTTATTGTTTTTTGTTTAAATAATATTACTTTTAGGAATGCGATTCAAAATTCGGTTTCCTGGGCTGCTTCAGCAGCAACGATATCGACGGAAACTGGACATACGTGTGATAGACAATGAAAGGGTTAAAATGAGCGCTAAATTTTTCATGATGGGTTTATGGGGCGATGATGCAAGACTGCACATACCGGTGGAAGACCATCAGTTGCTTCGGTTTTACAAGACTTGCCGCTTGTGGCAAAATGTGAGAATTGTAAAAGAGTTAAACAGAACGGCTCAAAAATTTACAATGTTCTGTAATTACTAGACGGTCTCCTTCAACCATAAAGCGTTGTTCGAAGTTGCTAAATTTAATAAGGGCGAGAAGATGGAGAATTTGATTAAAGACGTGACGGAACGAGTCGGACTTAAATGGAAATTATCACATGGTAAGTGAGCTGATTGGCTGCTTCGGTTGCTTCGGCTACTTCTCATTGGTCGAGAACCGGCGAGTGGTATTATCGATAAAATTTGAGCAATTTTCGAAAATTTCAATTAAAATTTGACATTTTTTTTCTTTAATGTAGAAAAGATTGAGAAAATTTTGATAAATTTTGACAAATTTCAGATTTTTAAAAAAATATATTCCAATAAATTTATAAAATTTGCACGGAGTATCAGAAAACTGTCGAATACCAACAAATCCTTGTCAAAACCTCTAACAATTTTAAATCTCACTCCGAATTTTATCACCAGCGGACGTAGAATTGATGTACGACGCCTGTCGTTTCGAAGCTGCCTGGGACGAGGACACCGTCTCGCCCTGGTGCGCAGCTTTCAGATCCAGAGACCTCAAATTACTAGAATACGCGGAAGATATAAAAATGTATTATAAACACGGTTACGGCCATCAAATAAACTACATGCAAGCCTGCCCACCCGTTCGAGACTTGATAGAACGGTTAACGTGAGTTTCCACGAAAAACAAACAAAAAACGCAGCTAAATCTCCGCCATTATTCTCAGATCCAAAGCTATATACAACCGGACGGAACCAAACATCGTTCTTCGCTTCGGCTCATCGGGAATGCTCTTAAAGGTCCTCGCTCGAATGGGTTTATTTAAAGATGAGGAACCGCCTCTCGCTTCGAACATGAACACCCAACAACAGCGAGCTTGGCGAACCAGCTACATCAACCCCTTCGCCTCGAATTTAGCATTCATTTTGCTGGAATGCAAATACGAGCACAGAGTAGCGAGTTTCTTCCAAGAGCGCGAGCTGGTTTTCTCGCAGTGCTCGAGTCAGCCGTGTCCCCTCGCCGATTTTATACACATCTATCAAAGTATTGCCGATGGTTGTGACGTGGACAAAATATGTATGGCCTGAAAGCGCCGTTGAAATTACCTAAAAAATTGTTCCGGAATGTGATTGTATAAATATTTAGTAATAAAAAGCTATTTAAATTTATTTCAAAGTCGTGGCAAGTCGCATTATCGTTTATTATCGCACCGGTATGAAAAATATACAACTGGAAATAACCATAATGATTAGAATTATAATAAGGTAAATTAACTAATGTGTTGTTTAATCGTTTCATTGTTTATTGTCGTCGGTCATTTCCAGGAATTGGTTGTAAACGTCGCGTGAGCAATCGCCTTTACTGTTAAAGATGAATTTGTAGTAACTTCCGTCCGCACATATAGCTGTTTTATTGGAATAATAGAGAAAATAAAGGGTTAGGGGTTTTTATTTTTTATTTTTTTTTATTTGCTTGGTTTTGGTGTTTACCTATGACTGAATTAGTTTCTGTACCAAAAGCACAGATGCAATGGGGGTCACCGGGCACTTGAAAACGAGAAAAACTCCAATTCGAGCTGAAGTACTTTGGTAGAAAAGTAGCAGATGCAAAACTGTAAATAAAAGAGAAATATTTGCATTTAAAATTATTTATATTGAAGTTAAAATAGTCGTGGCATTCGGTACGGCCATTTTAGATTATTAATAAAGTGCATTTTCAGACACTAAAATGCATTCTTTTGCGAAAAATTATATTTTTATGCCAAAATTTGAGCATTTTAAACCAAAATTTGAGCATTTAAACCAAAATTTGACCATTTTAAACCAAAATTTGACCATTTTAAACCAAAATTTGACCATTTTAAACCAAAATTTGACCATTTTAAACCAAAATTTGACCATTTTAAACCAAAATTTGACCATTTTAAACCAAAATTTGACCATTTTATGCCAAAATTTGACCATTTTATGCCAAAATTTGACCATTTTATGCCAAAATTTGACCATTTTATGCCAAAATTTGACCATTTTATGCCAAAATTTGACCATTTTATGCCAAAATTTGACCTTTCTATACAAAGTTTGAGCGTTGTAGGCCAAAAATTGGCATTTTCAGTCAAAACTTGAATTTTATAGGCCAAAATTTGACCTATTAAAACAAAATTTGACCTTTATAAGCCAGAATTTAACCTTTCAAACAAAAAAAATGACATTTAAAAAATAAAATGTTTGCACCGAAGGACTTTGAACTTACCTGGATTGTTTATTTCGTTTCAAATCTTCTGTATCAAAAATATGAACTGTACCATGATCGCTCGAAACGCAGAGTAAAGAAGAATCATGATTAAAATTAATGCTACGAAAAATAATCCAAATTACAAACTTAAAAAAAAAAAACAAAAAAAAAACCCTAACACCGATTTACCAATAAATATTCGCTTGGTGGGCCCCACGACGTAACTCGCTCAGCAAAACACCACTACTGGTATCAAACACTCGAATCAAAGTCCCTTTTTCCGACGCAGTGGCCAATTTCGAGCCTTGCAAATTCAAAGCGATGCAACTCAACGCGGCTTCGTGAGCGGCCACATCCAACGGCGGCTTCTCCGTGTTCGCCAAATCAATGATTTGAACGTGCCCGATTCGCCGGCCGGGAAAAGCCAGTAACGAGTTGTTGCTGTTGGGACACAAAACGCACAATCCTTTCGAATTCAACGACGTTTCGAAGACATGCAGCTGTTGCGGGTTCTGAGTGAATGTGTAAACTTTGATCATCGTCTCGAGAACGACCACGATTCGATCGCGGCGCAGTTTCACCGCTCTGATATCGCTCGAAAATTCCAGCTCGATCACGTGTTTCTTCTTCAGGTCGTCCCAAATCATCACTGACAAATAAATACATCAATTTTTCATTAGTCCGTTAGTTTATTTATTTTATTTACCTTTATTTGGCGGATATTTGGGCGATTTTCCACCGCCAATAAGTGCGAGGTAATTGCACCTGAATAACATCTCGACGTAACTCACTCCACCGTCGGTGAAATCTGTTCGATGAAGAAATTAGAGCGGATTTATATCGTGTTGTTATTGATTGGTTTATTTATTTATCTTTTACCTTGTCGTTCTTTTTCTTTTATCGGATCGCAGTTGTAAATTCGGAAGCCATTTTCCATGCCACACGCAAAACAACCTAAAAATAGTCAACGGATTTGTACGCACATGTGACATCGTGGTCAGTTGAATGAAGTGGATTTTTTTGTTTTTTTTTATTTCTTTGATTAATTTATTGATTGAATTAAAGAAATGTCAATCAATTTGTGTTTTTCATACCTTGGTCTTGATTGAATCCGGCAAACAGCAGACCGTTAGGGTTTGACGGTCCTAAATTCATTTGTTTCACCTGTGTGCTTATCAGTGTGTGACTAAGATTGCAATGTTATTTGCTGCGTGGTTCTCTCCGAGTCTTCGTGAACTGCGATTACTTTCACACCCATATAATCAAATGCTTGCACCGCCATCTTTTCATAACGTCACTTTTTCCTTCTAAATATTATCTCCAGATGGTATTACAAATTAAATAATTTCCAATTTTATTTAATTGTATCACGTCGTATTAAATGAAATTAACATTTATTAAGAATTAATATTTATACAGTTATACATAATCCAATAGTTTTTCTATAGTTGTTCGTAAAACACGAAGCAGCAGGCCTGTTGCAATTGGTAGGCCGTGATGGTATTAGCCAATATGTACAAATTGTGACGTTAGGTCATTCCGCTCGCTGCCGCTGCTCGTCTACCTGTGTGGGAAAAACCCGATTTTTTTTCATTACCGATCAACAAATCCAATTTACTTGACCGTACATGTCATAGAAGGAAGGAAGTTGCTAAAATACCTTACAACCGGTATAAAAATCCAGAAAAAAAAAGAAAAAAAAGGATTTTTAAATTCAAATTGATCATCGTTGTAGGCCGGCATCTTTCCTGCACTACATCCCAATCAAAACAGATCCGCACAGAAAACCGTAAGTTTGCCAAACAAATTACCACACACACGTTCGTCACCTCGTGAAAACACAACAGTTCATTTCATTCCTGCATTAATCCACCCATATAAGATACAACATAACCGTGTGCAGATATAAATATAATTGCGATGACGTCATTATTTATCGATCCCTCAGACTAGACATGGCTCGTACGGTGATCGTTACACGAATTTATTTTAACGTTTTAAATAGACTCATTTTATCACTCATAAATTATTCAAATCGATTTTAATTTATACCTTTGTTCGAAACCCTCAAATGTCATCGTCTTTTAACAGGGATTAATTCAATGACGACGACGGAATATTTTTTTTAGGGTTTATATGTAAAAACCTTTGTTCGCGCATTGATACGTTGTTACAATATTGTTAACGCGAGGTGACGATTCAAGTGTTATTACCGTAAATGCTCTCATTGACCAAAACGACGAAAATAAATGTCTAAATTGATCTAAAACGCTAAAATAATGTCTAAAATGATCAAAAACGCTAAAATAATGTCTAAAATTGATCAAAATACTAAAAGAAAATGTCTAAATCGACTGAATTCAATATCTAAATTACGGGGGAAAACCAAGGTTCTGTCAATAGAGCGCGGCTGTTCAATTAGAGCATTTTACGGTATTAAATTAAGTGTTTCTTATTCATGGTTTGTTTAAATGTAAGATATTTATTTGTTTGTATGTTTTTTAGGTTGAGTTGACTCTCCATTGACGTTCTGTACAAAGAAATCCGCGCCCACGTGATGCACAAAAAATCTTACGCTTTAGTTTCAAAGGTTGTTGACAATAAAACGAGAAAGTGTCGGCAAACGAAACCCCTCCTGCTATTGTAATTCAAATCGGGTAAATCAGCGTTAAAATACAGGCAAACAGTAACTTTAGCGATGTGTTACGTCATGGCGAAGTGCAGGCTTCATTTTCTTTTTGTTTTGTTAGGTTAAAGCTGTGGGATTAGGCTTATAAGAAGGGAATTTGGGTCGGGGAGGTTTTCGTGTTTTGATTGGGTGTACGATAACATTCATTGACATTTGGTATTTGATTTTGTGAGTTTGTTGTGGGCTTCGCTGCAGTGCTTACGTGCAAGACGGGTTCAATTTGCGAGTGTTTTGCAGCTTTCGGCGGGTTTAGAAAGGGAATTTATTTTAAAATTTAGATGTTTTCCTTGGGGAAGAAAAGGTCAAATTGGATTAAATCGAAGGTGTTTGTTTTCAACTCTAAAATTCGAATGTAAATTTTATGTTTGTTTGATTCGGTCAGGGTTGTTTGGATCGAACTTAAAAAAAAATGGACGCCGATTTATCTGTTTTCAGTCACAGTGTGCAAGTTACAAAACATTAACAATAAAACATGTTTAATTGCAATTTTAAACAGGTTTTTTTTTCTGTTGTTAAAATATTTCACATATTTTAATCAGCTTTTAAATCATTTTTGTTGTTCAAGTTGCTTTTAGGCTGATTTATATTTATATTTTAATATTTTATATTTTTAATTTGATGGTTTTAGGGTTCGACGAGGAACTGTAATTTTAGATATAAATATAAAAGTTGTCATGGTGTCAAGTTCCTGTTTTGTAAAAATGAAATAGTCAATTACCATGTTTACATGTACTCACTTATCTAGATAAGTAAAAATGCGAATTTTACTTTTCTAGAAAACTGATCATGTAAACAAATCAGTTTTCCAGAAAAGTCAAACTTATCTGGAAAACTAAAATCCACTTGTTTGAGGTAGATTTTGGGTGTTTTGCGCATTGCCATTTGCAATGTAAACACCCACTCATTACTTATCTAGAAAAGTTGACGTCACAACAACGCTGTAATGCAACTGATTAAAAACATGGCGCCAAAATGGAGCGATCACAGTGCTCGCAATGTTAGAATGAATATTGTTAGATGGGAAACACCAACAAAACAAAACAATATTTTCCGAGGTTGGCGGGAAGACATATTGTTTGTGCACAGTGCATTGTGGATGATTAATGCGCAAGTTTAACAGAGAGTTAAATACGTCACATGACGTCACATTTTTTGGAAAACTGATTCTTTGTAAACGCATGCAGTTTTCTAGATAAGTAAAAATTCGCATTTTTACTTATCTAGATAACTGGTAACTTGTAAACATGGTAAATGAGAATTAATTGACGTATAAGGAACAGCAAATAATTATTGTAATTCGGTTTATTATTTACGTCAAAACACTCAAATTTTAGTTGTGTAAACAAATTTCCAGCACGTTTGTGTTTACTTTGCGTAATCAAGCAAACCAGACTTTAATTTCCTTGTTTACGAAGCAAATAGTGCCAATCAAGGTTTCCGCCATTTGCATTTTTCTCATTTTGTAAATAGTGGGATCATACCGGATCAGTCGAGCTTAACTTCTCTTTTTCGTCTCTGACAACCCAGATTCCCTTTTGCCTATTTATTTAGAATAGATAGATGATTTATACAGATTTCTATTTTGATATTTAATGCTCGCCGCTTTGAGGCTAAATAGGCAGCCATATTTGATATACAGTTACTGACACAATAACGTGATCTTTTGTTGTTTTCTTCTTACATATTTGGAAAAATTTCATGTTCGGAACGTTTGCTAACATTGATGTTATTTATATTTTTATTTATTTATTTTATAAAAAGTTAATTGTCTCACTATATTGTGTTTCGTTTGATTCTGTAGAATGAGCCCGTTCATAGCATTCAGTTACAGACGGTGTCCGATTTATTAGAAAACAGAAATAAACCTGCTGACCTTCAAGTAAGTTCAATTCAGTTTAACGCAGAGAGAGAGAGAGAAAGAAAGAAGAGGCAGAGGTGCCGCACTTATTTAGTCAAGAGAGAGGAAGGATTAAAAATAAAACACGTTTGTCAGATCTGTTTTAAAAGCTCGCTATAAATAAACATTCCGTGCAAAGTAAATGAGAGCAGCGCATCAAAGAGATGGTGCAGGAAAATCGCACGAATGAAATAATACAAATCGATAATTTAAGTTCACCTTCGAGTAGTTGTAGTGTCGATTCTGCGTGCCCTGTAAATTTTTTTCCTCTTTTGTTTTGTTCCAAATTTATTTAATTTGATTTGTGATTTGTGATTTCAGTTACAAGAATATTCGGAATCAAGCGAAGATGATGTCAGGGATCGAGATAACTGGACACGACCGATGGAATTCTTGTTGTCGTGCATTGCGTCCTCGGTTGGTTTGGGAAATGTGTGGAGATTCCCATTCACGGCATACGAAAATGGCGGGGGTAATTTGGTTCAGATATTTTTTAAGGATTTAATATTTTGTTTGTAGCGTGCAAAACTGTTGCTCATTATGAAAATAACATCATTGAACATGAGAGAATTTGTTTATGTTATCGTTATTGTGCGTGTGGGGACGGACACCACCCGGTGTGGGGAGTGCCAACGCGATGGTGGATGCACTTCATTAAATGAGAAATTGATGGGAAGACTGTTTTATAACGGTTTATGGCCTTTTTTAAACTTCTGTTTTAGGATCAGTTTATCCAGAAGTGTATTCCGTGCCCGGCATGCTTGGGTTTGCAGTGCTACAGCTCAGCCTGGGGACGTCGTGGGCATTGTGATTATTTTGCTACAATACAGTACAGCGGTGATCGATTTTTTTAATCGATTTTTTAATGCTTTTTAACGATTTTTGATTTTCATATGTATAAAAGCATAATGTTCGATTATGCGTAGCCTAGCAATACAGTGTTATAAATTGCTATTGTTACAGTGTTATAGAAAATGGGGAGTCGGAGACCCAACACAAACAAATCATTTTTATGAACACCTATGTTTCTCAATTAGTTCGGATAATCTATGCTTTACTGTATTGTTTGCCGTGCCTTACGCACAGCTTCGTTGACCACTTAGGTCGTCATCATGGCTGTTGCAGCGTGTACGGTCCTTACGACTATTTACGTTACTCCCCTTGAATAAGAAAGGAAAAAGCACGCGCATAACAATGCTGACAGCTAACAATGATATTAAAAAATTGAAAAAATGGGCCATATGATGGCAATTAAAAGTAATATAACTGGTCGTTAATCTCCTCTTTTCCGCTTCTGTTTTTGTTTGACCCCAAAACCGTCAACGCCATTTGTTTCCCCATTCTTGAACACCCCTAAATCCAAATTTTGGAGATGATCTGAGAGGTGGCCAGTAAAGTAAATTTGTTTCCGATTATTTAAGGCCAATGCCAAGTTTAAAAAAATGACTAGGTGCTTGAGCGAAACGTGCGTTAGTGACGCGAAGTAGTTGACACGCCACGCATTTTGAACACTTTAAAAACCAATCTGGCCATGGTTTAAGTTTTTGCACTTTTCAACGATGGTTGGTGGCTGCTTCTGGTGTCCGTCTGTTTTGCAGGCACATTAAATACTGGAAAACAAACTTTGAATGCACCATTTTTGTGTTGTGGAACTAATTTGTTAATTGTCTGATCCTTGATTAGGAGCTTTCCTCATTCCATACCTCATCGTCTTGTTTCTCATCGGACGTCCACTTTATTTCATGGAGCTGGCCTTGGGTCAGTTTTGTAGTTACGGCAGCGTCAAAGCATGGCATTGTGTTCCACTTCTTAAAGGTATGTCATGCTAAGCATCATTGAATTAAAAAATTGTTATTATTATTATTATTATTGTTGTTTCTATTTTTATTGCTGTTGGGTGTTTAACTTTTATTTTCTGTAGGAATTGGGATAGGACAGGCATTGAGCAGCTTTTACGTTATGACATATTACGTGGTATTAGCAGCCGTTTGTTTCTTTTATCTAATCGCATCAATGCAGAAAATACTACCATGGACTTATTGTGATCCAGAATGGGCTGACCACAGGTGTTTTGATTGTGGCGCTAACTGTTCGGTACGACAGGAAAAAACATCACAGTCGAAACTCTTTATAACGAATCGCAAGGGACCCGAAAAATCGATTCGTTATAGCGAGAATTTGTTATATCGAAATTCTTTAATCTGGTGTTTTACGCCCAGCCAACCAAATCAGGCATTTTTAGGTATTCGTTATATCGATAATTCGTTATAATGCGATTCGTTTTAAAGAGTTTCGACTGTATTGGAATGAAAAAAATAATTTTTTGCTTCGTTTAACTCAAATTCAATTTTCAGTAATGAAATGAATTCCTTTTGAAGTGTTCACTTCTGATTTGTTTATTACATTTGGCAGAATACGCCGTTTCTTTTATTTTGGAGGGATTTTAGACCCCTGGACGCTTAACAAAATTTGTCACGGACATCTTGCAGGACCTGACTAGCCAAATAGTGTCTGTGGAATGTGAATTCATGCTGCAGATTCCTTTGAGTTAAATTTAGCAAACAAAATTAAAAATCGTCTATCGAAACGTTCAAGTTGGTTGATTGTGTTTGCTTGTAATGTAGAATGCATCCAGATGGAGTAACGAATCTCGCCAATCATCAGTTGAGCAGTATAATCAGTAAGTATCGCCAATTAATAGCGATTAAATTGTCAGTTGGACTCCAATTCCTGCAGACAAGTTTTGGTTTCATAGCAAACACCAAAACTGTAGATGATGAATGTCCAGGGCCGGATTCAGGCCTTTAGGAGCCCATAGCTGTCAGACTTGGCAATAGATATTGGCGGATTGTCGTAGGCTTAATGGATTATAGTTATGCTGGGGACACACTATACTCTTGTTCGACTCAAAAGGGTGGCCTTCTCCCATTGGCCGAGCCGCATTACTCCTAACTCCAGTCTGTATTACTACGCACGCAAAGCAATTTTGACGTCATCAAAAATGATCTCAGGTCACACCTGATTGGCTGCGATCAAAATCACAGACCATGCAGTACTTGGTGCATGCACTTTTTGGTCTGCGACTTTGATCGCAGCCAATCGGGTGAGATCCGACGTCATTTTTTATGACGTCAAAATCGCTTAGCGACGCGATTTGCCCCACATCGCTCCTAGTGTGTCCCCAGCATTACAGAAGGCCTACAGTTACCAAAACAACACGGCCTGTAAAATGTGGAATGTCTAATAAAAATACGAGCATCGGTTGGGGCCCTTTAAGCCCAGATCTGGGGTGGACACATTGTCCACTTTGTCTTATGGATTATTCGGCCCTGCTAATATGCCAGGTTGATTTTTATCCATTTTATATGAGATTACTGAGAAAAAGTAAAACACATGCAGCAACTTTCAGCCTGGTAGGCTGTACCGGCTCACCTGTTCTTTTGATGGCCCTAGACCTTTTTGTAGAAGTGACTTATGCATTGCACATGTGCAGTTTTTATCAAACGCAGCACAGTGAAGTCTACTTTTCTTGCGATGACATACGTAACATGATTTTTATAGTCTGCATCTGGTGTTACGACGCCAAAATCAAACGTGAAAATTCCTTTCTGCGAACCTAAATGAAACAAAACATGATTTTTAGGAATAATGACAGGTAATGGCGCTATGCACTCGTGTGCAGCAAATAATTTTAGATTTTTGTGTTTTCGTGTGCAAATAATGGAATTTAGTGTTTGAATTTAGCAACAAGCTACCAAGTACAGATTGTAGATTGTAGATGCTTATGTTTTGTATGGAACCAAAACAAAGGAGTTAAGGAAGAATTTAATGGGGAAAATGTCTAGTTATAATGTTTAATCTTATTGAATAAATTGGATGTTTGCTGTGCTCTGATTTTTGGATGCGTGTGTTTTAAAGCGTGTTAACATGGTTTTCAAAGTAACTGCTAAAATGTAATGGTTTGACCGTAGTAAAATGGTCGTGCTACCAGCTGTGCATTGCATAAATTGGCAGCTGTTAATCCAGTCATCTTGACTGTAATATAATTGCAATTTGATGGTGAAGGAACATCAAACAGCTGTAAAATAAATAATTTTGTTTGGAATTTGGAATTGCTATATCATTTTATTCTAAAATTTACATTTTAATATTTGTTTTACATGTTAAACACGCGGTTTACATACGTTTAAATGGTTTTAACGCGTTTAAATGAATAAATGGACGTATTCACTGCATTTTTGCATGTCAGCTCATCGTATATTATCATTAATTACTTTTTTTTATAACAGGAATTACGTCCTTAAAATGTCTGACGGCTTGGACAACATGGGCTCTGTGGACTGGCGGTTGGCTCTGTGTTTGCTCCTATGCTGGATTGTGTTGTTCTTATCGGCTATCAAAGGAGTAAAGAGTAGTGGCAAGGTATGTTTCTGCTGCCTTGAAGATTTATAAAACAAAAAAGTCTAACTGAAAAGTTCAAATTGTTGTGTGAATGTGCAGTTACCGTAAATGCTTAATAGAACGTGGGATACCCATTCAATGCGGTATTCTTCGTATAATGCAGATCTGGAGAGGATCATCGGAGTGATAATGGATTTGGATTCTAAATTTTGTCCTTCTCTGAAACAAAACGATTAAATTCAATATCTAAACTGAACAAATAAAATACCGTATTTTACCGATTAAGAGTCGCCCTCGAATTGTAGCCGCCCTCGAATAGTAGCTGCGACTGAGACACCAATAATACCGTATTTTTGCGCAAAAGTACGGTATTGTTTCCATATTTAACCTCGAGTAAGATGAACGTACGTTTCGTTCGTGACGTTCAGACTTCGTTTGTTACATTAAACAAATGTAAGAAACGAAAAACCAAAATTGTAATTGCTGACAAAAATGGCAGTTTTGAATAAGAGCCGCGGCTCTTAATCGATAAAATACGGTAAATTCAATTAATATATTGATCAAAAACGCGGATATCTAGGTTCTATTACAGCATTTACAGTGAACAAACTTTACAATTCTTCATAAAAAAAAAAGAACGAAATGCTTTTTTATTTTTCACTTTTGTTTTTACGCTTTTAAAAAAGGAAGAAAAAAAAATATATCCCATTAAATAAAGTCTAGCACGCAACTTTATTTTCGTTTATGTTGCTGTTTCTTAGACGAGGTTAATTTGCAGGCTCTTCTGTGTCCCTACATGCATTAGTGAAATGAGTGTGTGGCGGGAACACGGAGATCCGAGTAAACGTATTTCGCTATATCAACTCAAAAATCAATCGTTGATTGTATGTATTTTTGGACCGTTCAGACAGCGTACTTCACTGCCCTCTTTCCTTACGTCGTTCTCATAACACTCTTCGTGGTTGGCGTTCGACTGGACGGGGCCGTCGACGGAATTCTCTACTTCATAACTCCTCGTTGGGAAAAATTATTGGATATCATGGTAATTATACATTGCAGTTTGGTTGACGTTTAGATTGATTGTTAATTTCAGTGTAAATATAAAAAAAAATATTTATATGTTTTGCGAATACATTTCTCACTTGGGGACATCAGACTGGGTTGTTAAGAGCTGGATTAAAGGGCGGGGGTCTATTGGGGAAATAAAGAAAATGTATGTTTTTGTCTGAAAATACCTTTTTTTGGTTGAAATGCTTTTTTTCTACTTAAAAATGCATTTTGTTGTATTATTAAATGGGAAAAATGCATTATTTTATGTGAAACTGCAATTTTTTTTTAGTTCAAAATGAATTTATTCTGTATAAAAATGCATTTTTTTCCACCTGAAAATGCATTATTTTTATTAAATGGGAAAATGCATTACTTTGCGTGAAAATGCACTTTTTTTCAGCTGAAAATGAATTTATTTCCCATAAAAATGCTTTTTTTTGCCTATAAAAGCAATTTTTTTTGCTTGAAGATGGTGTGAAGATTTTATTTCTGAATATTCATGAGCACCCCTGTCGTAAGTGTCCCCCATTTCTCTCCAAGACTTAATCCGGCTCTGGGGTGTTACATATATGATATTTTAAATTGATGCATGGAGTGAGGGGTAGCCCATAATGGAAGCTGAAAGTGTCTTAATTTTTCAGAGATTTGACATTGGTAAAACCATGTGATTTTATGAAAACTGTGAGATTCTCACTGTTTTTGACGGTGCTCAAAATGCTTGAAATCTTTGAATTTTAAAAATGTAGCAATATCCGAAGGATTAGAAAAATTGTAGAAAAAAGTTTTAAAGAAATATTAGAACAATTGTTGCTGCAGCATCCTTAGAATGCAAAATTGATGGAAAATCCTGTAAATTTTAAGAATTCGAGCCTAATCTTAACATTGCAGCAAATCTTTAAACCGAATTAAATTTTTAAAATTCATGGGACGTCGTTAAAACACAAGAAATCCATTTTTAAATAGAATATCACCAAATCTTATTCAAATTTAATGTTATTACAGTAGCTGCATTCAAAAAGTCTAAAACGACTCGTTTCTGTCGTTTCGTGTTGATTAGTGTGACGTCATTACCATGTTATTCAATGGGAATGGCGTCGCACGAAACGACAGAAACGAGTCGTTTTAGACTTATTGAATGCAGCTAGTATTAAGCTTATCACGAAGAAAGTGTGCATTGTTGTTACATTTTAAATTTGAAAGATCTAGATCTTTATCTTTAATATCTCGAAGGAATTGAAATTCTCTAGTGGCTATTTTCATGTAAATAAATTCCTGAAATGGCTGGGGAAAAAAGTTTAATGAACACAGCAATTCGTTGCATTAAATTGCATTAAAACAACATAAATTCCACAAATATCTGCATTAACCCTCCCCGTCCCCAACCTAGAGTCAATTTTGGACCTCGAAAAGGGTTTTTATTTGTTTATTTAAAAAACTACCAGGATTTTTTTTCTAAATTTTTTTGCATTTTTATTAAACATCATAACAAATAATAATAAAAAATAATGAATTCAGAAACTAAAAAAAAAAAAAAAAAAAAACTTTTACAAATTTTCTTTGAATCTAATCTCAATTATTATTGTAATATTTTTTCGGTAAACACCGAATTGGTTAAATTTCTTCATAAACATGCAATAGTCAAAGAATATAATCATTTTCACACCTTTTTTGAAAAAGTTTTTTGGCTTTCGAGTAAAAACTGACCTGGGTTGGGTGTGTATAGGGGATTTTTTTAGGTTGGTACTGCTAGTGTTAATTGAACAGTGGATAATTTTATTACTATACTCTTGTTGAACGCAAAAAGGCCCACAAATCCCATTGGTTGAGCCTCATTACTACTAACTCCAGACTGTATACTACCACTAGGAGAAGTAGTTTTGATTTTTATTTATTTTTGTGATTGTTATGACCATTTAATTTAATATAATTTTGATTTTTCTTATTAAAAAATGTTATTTCCATTTATGAAATATAGTTTTATGCACATATAAATGTAAAACTCATGTTTGTTCAGTTTATTGGTTGCATATAATATTGAAATTTTGGCTGTTACCCAGGCAATCGATTACAATGTCTGTACATTGTCATGCAATTTTGGGGTTTGGGTCTATTTTTTTGAATTGCTACACCAGTAAAATGGCTCAACCAACGGGATTTGGAGGCCTTTTTGAGTTAAACAAGAGTATACCAACGTGACTTCCGGGTGGTTAATACAGTCAGTTGACGCTTCATTGCAATGCGATAATAAAATCTCACTCTTGGCATAGTTCACATTTGCTCAATAGGTGGCATTGATGTGAATAAATATTCATAAATTAAATAAACACACTTTTTTTAAAATTAAATCTGTTTAATTTAATTATACTAGGCACATTCATAAAGTAATTTAGACTAAACACTAAAGAGCATTTTAAATAACATGTTTAAACTGCTTGTCTCGATCTAACTTCAAAAATGTATGTACATCATTTTAGCGATTTCATTTTAGCGATTTCATTTTAGCGAACATGTCATTTTAGCGAACATGTCATTTTAGCGACACAAAAACCTAGGTTTAATTCCTAAGAAGGGCTAACAAGGGGGGGCTGAGCCCCCCCTTGACCCCCCGCGAATCTAACCTTACTGGTTTTTTGATGAAAATCACTTTTTTGAGCCGGCTTGTCGCTAAAACCTAGGTTTTTGTGTCGCTAAAATGACATGTTCGCTAAAATGGGACTTTTTGGTAAAAATCGCTAAAATGAGCGTCGCTAAAATGACTATAACCGTCAAAAATGGCGGTAGATTAGTCTGTTTTCAGGCGCAGTGGGCTTTGCGCACTACATTTAAACAACAAAACATGTTTAACTGCAAGTTACACATGACTTTATGAATGCTTTTACTGTTTGTGTTTGTCTATACATTTATTTACTTTGCTTGCAATATTCGGTTAGCTCAACAATATTGAGTTTTTGACATTTGCCAAACATCTCACTCGCACACCGTACGTATCAATTCAATGCTACTAGAGTACTAGTGTATGCAGCAAAATTTCCCAAAATTTTGCTACAAAAACGAGTGCTGTTTTGCCATTTTGAAACCCTAGAATGGCCAATGTATGAATGTTTTACCGATTCAAACTTCAAAGTCATTTCTTATGATGTTATAAATATTTTTCGTCCAGCACAATGATCTTGTTTGTACAGTGAACTCCATCAAGCGTCATGAGTGACAATAGCAAAAATTTAATTAAAAAATGTGATAGAATTTGAGAAAGTTTCTAAAGATAACCACTGAGTGTTTTTGCTTGACGCCCATGGGCGACAAAACGATGATATTGCGAAATATCACAGAAAAATGATAATCACAACAACGGAATGTTTTGAAGGATTTCACTGTACATTTTAGCATCTTTTTTTGTGTCATTGCAATATTGTAAAAAATTTCACTAAACAAATCACTAATTTCTCACCATAAATTTTCATTATTTTTACTCAAAAATAAATTTTTTATTGGATATTTTTAACAAAATGCATAAATCTGTCTTTCCTGCCTTCAATTTCATTTAAAAATCAATATGGGCGTTTAAATTGGTTAAGCAAATGAATAAAAATAAGCGAAATGCTTGGGCGTAACTGAGATTCGAACGATTGTCCAAGCACGCATGTGCAGAAAAGTTGTTTTGATATTGTATTTAATAATTGGCAGTCAATTAGGTCTTTGACTTTGATCGTGAACGTTTCATTGGGAAAAATAAATAATAATAAAAAGGAAAATAAGTTATATACAGTAGAGCCTCGATTATTGGAACACTGGTTATGAACAATCAGTTACCTGAACAGCGGTAAGCGATTTTTTTATCGATGTTTTACTGATTATGTTTATCGGTTTTTTAATCGATTTTAATGTTTCTTGACGATTTTTATCGGTTTTTAATCGATTTTTAATGTTTCTTGACAATTTTTATCGGTTTTTTAATCGATTTTTAATGTTTCTTGACGATTTTTATCGGTTTTTTACTCGATTTTTAATGTTTCTTGTCGATTTTCATCTATTTTTAATCAGTTTTTAATGTTTTTTGACGGTTTTTATCCATTTTTGGTCGGTTTTAATTGGTTTTTATGCTTTTTAACTATATTTTAATGATTATTTACATATGCAGTACAGTATGTGTATAAACATAACGTTCGATTATCTGAACAATTCGGTCTTATGAACACCCACGTCCCCAATTAGTACGGATAATCGAGGCTCTACTGTAACCCTTTGCTCAAAGTTGAGCAAAACGAAAAACGTAAAAACGTTATTTCCCGAAGTGAAAACGAGGTTATCAACTTAAATCAACTTAAATCATTTAAGCGGATCTATCTTAACCAATTGGAACGCTCCTATTGTACATTCCATCATTCTCCAAACCCGAAACTTAAAAACCAAATATAAAAAAAAATTCTAACATTTATTCAAGGTTTGGTATAAGGCTTGTGAACAGATGTTCTTTTCCCTAACCGTTGGTTACGGAGTTTTGATCGTTTACTCGAGCTACAACCGTTTCGACCACAAAATCTACCGGTAAACAAATCCGCCCGACAAACCCACATTGTAATACTAATTTTTTATTCGCCACAATTGCAGGGACGCGGTAATCATCAGCGTTCTAGACACATTCACGAGCATGCTAGCCGGCGTCACTATTTTCTCGGTAATTGGAGCTTTAGCTTACGAGCTAAAAGTTCCCATAGATAAAGTGATTAAAACCGGTAAAGTTGACGCGCTGCCTAATTCATTTTGCCACGCGAGTTTAATGTTGATTTTGTTATTCACAACACAGAAACAAGTTTGGCGTTTGTTGCTTATCCAGAGGCATTATCGCGGATCGATGTAGTGCCTCAATTATGGGCAGTCATGTTCTTTCTTATGATGGTTACTCTGGCTTTGGGCACAACGGTATTGATTTTCTTGTCGGGTTTGCAATGTTGGCAATGTTTGATCAAGCTGTCTAATCATTTCTCATTAGATCGCGGATATTTGCTGCGTTATGACAGTTCTGCAGGACCAGTTGCCACGTGTTTCTCGAGTCAAACTTCTCATATTGTTGTGCATCGTGGCCTACTGTATGGGGTTGACGTACGTGACTAGTGTAAGTGGGGTTTGGGAGTTTGGGTTTTTGGGGATGTGAAATTTTGTGCTAATGATGTTTTTTTTTTTGGTTTATTTTGTTTAGGGTGGTCAATATGTGCTCAAGCTGATTGACAACTTAGGTGCTGGGTTTAGTTCTTTTGTGTTTGCCATAGGCGAAGCGGTGGGACTCATGTGGATATACGGTTAGCGTCGATGGTTTTGGTTGGGGTTGGGAGGGAGCGATTTGGGGGACGTTGAATTGATGGTGGTTTAGATTTTGCACTTTTTTAATGTAAAAATTTCCAGTTTTTGTAATTTTTTGTCTAGAAATGTGCAGTTTTTGCACTTTTTTGTCTAGAAATGTGCAGTTTTTGCACTTTCTGTCTAGAAATGTGCAGTTTTTGCACTTTTTTGTCTAAAAATTTGCAGTTTTTGCACTTTTTTGTCTAAAAATTTGCGGTTTTTGTCCTTTTTTGTCTAGAAATGTGCAGTTTTGCACATTTTTGTCTAAAAATTTGCAGTTTTTGCATTTTTTTGGCTAAAAATTGGCAGTTTTTGCACTTTTTTTGTCTAAAAATTGGCAGTTTTTGCACTTTTTTGTCTAAAAATTTGCAGATTTTGCATTTTTTTGTCTAGAAATGTGCAGTTTTTGCACACTTTTGTTTAAAAATGTGCAGTTTTTGCACTTTTTTGTTTAAAAATGTGCAGTTTTTGCACTTTTTTGTTTAAAAATGTGCAGTTTTTGCTATTTTTTGTGTAAAAATATGCAGTTTTTGCACTTTTTTGTTTAGAAATGTGCAGTTTTTGCACTTTTTTGTCTAAAAATTTGCACTTTTTAGTCTAAAAATTTGCACCTTTTTGTCTAAAAATGTCCAATTTTTGCACTTTTTTGTCTAAAATAGTCCAATTTTTGCACGTTTTTGTTTAAAAAGGTCCAATTTTTGCACCTTTTTGTTTAAAAAGGTCCAATTTTTGCACATAACACGTTTTATTCCGTAAAAATTCATTTTTCTACATCTAAAGTATTTTATTTTGCATAAAATTTGTAAAACGACCTTATTATATTGATGTATTTGTGTGAGCGCTTTAGAAGGACTTTGTAATCTCCCCGCCGACTCTGGCTTTGACTGATGTATGAATTTTATTTTCATTTCTGACGATCACTATCTCAATCAAAAAACCGGAGATTGGCAAAACCATATCAACCGACATCACACAAAATCTAAATTTCATAGAAAAAAATTAGTTGCTCACAAAAAATACATAAAATATAATATTAAAAAAAAAAAAAAAAAAAAAATTAATCAAAATTTGCATTAGATTTTTTTTTATCCATTTAAACCAGACATTCATGATTTATGCAAAAAAAATCCAATGCAAATTGGCTATGGATATCCGACATCTCATCCCCACACTGGAATTGAA
Organism: Strigamia acuminata; assembly: GCA_949358305.1. Taxonomy (NCBI): domain Eukaryota; kingdom Metazoa; phylum Arthropoda; class Chilopoda; order Geophilomorpha; family Linotaeniidae; genus Strigamia; species Strigamia acuminata. Next base: position 24,818,515 of record OX442314.1, on the reverse strand, counting down.
ATTCACTGTCAAATGGGAGATATTTCCCTTTCATACAAAAAATTCCCTCCATCAATCAATATGAATGAAATCTATTAGACTAACAGTATGTAACGTTTGGAATTTTCCGATTCAGGAATGCAAAAATTCGCCGCAGACATCTCCTTCATGCTGGGATTCAAAATAGGAACCTATTGGAAAGTCACGTGGGCAGTATTTTGCCCAATAATCCTCACAGTAGGTTTCGATTTAACAAATTCAAAGCAATCGCACCGAAAATCATCAATTTTACCTTCTTTTTTCTATTCCAGGTCATCCTCATATACTCTTTGGTATCTTTCGAACCTCTTGAACTCGCAGGTTATGTGTACCCAGGTTGGGCCGAAGCGATCGGTTGGTCTTTAGCCGCCATCGCGCTCGGTCAGATCCCTATTTGGGCCATTGTCACAGTATGGAAACAACCAGGCAATAATCTACTTGAAGTAAGCGCCAAAATTGACTTTAATTAATTAATTAATTAATTTTTATAAAAAAAAATTTTTTTGTTATTAGAAATTTAGAAACTCGATGCAGTCGGAATCGGAATGGGGTCCGCGAGATTCTTCTGATAAAAAACGTTGGGAAAACGCGACCAGAGGTTACGACAATAGGAAATGTTTGTGCTACTACAACATAGCGAAGCCTGAGCCGGCGTAATGCAAACAGTGCCGTGTTGTTTGGAAGAATGTTGCCATAAAAAGTGCATCAGAAAAAAAATATATTATTTTTTTTGATTGGTTGTTTTTCATGAACTCGTATACTTTTATTTTTTAAAATATTAGATGTTTAGTGAAATAAAATGGTGAATGAAAACAAAAGATTGGTAGAAATTATGTTTAACGAAAGATGTAAAACACGAAAATTATATGAGTGAAGGAATAATTCATCGTTGTTTTATTATTTTTGGTGTGTTGGTGGTGGTGGTAGTGGTGGGGGATGAAGTGACATGATGGGTGTTGACATTATACGATATTTTCTGGTTGTCCTTTAAGTGACCTAATTTGGAGTTAAATATATGGATAGTCGCTGGATGTCAGTATTGGATTTTAAATGAACATCTATATGGGATGAGCGCTACCTGGGGAAGTTAATAAATTATGCGGATTTATTGGATTGCGGCTTTAACTAGAATCTGTTACCGTGGAGGTGTGACGATGGATTTAGATTCAAAATTGAACTTTTCAACTGGAAAACTGCATTTTTAGACCGAAAAACTGCATTTTCAAACTGAAAAACTGCATTTTAAGATCGAAAACTGCATTTTAAGACTGAAAAACTGCATTTTAAGACTGAAAAACTGCATTTTCAGACTAAAAAACTGCATTTTCAGACTGGAAAGCTGCATTTTAAGATCGAAAACTACATTTTCAGACTGAAAAACTGCATTTTAAGATCGGAATCTGCATTTTCAGACTGAAAAACTGCATTTTAAGATCGAAAACTGCATTTTGAGATCGAAAACTGCATTTTCAGACCAAAAATACTCTTTTAAGACCAAAAAACAGTATTTTAGACTAAGAAACTGCAAATATACATTTCAAAGCATAAAAATAGTCCTTTTTACACGGAAAATTGTAATTTTAAAATACTTTCTCACGTCCTCGTCCCAACACAGTTCCAATGAACACCAAAAGCGCGACTTTATCGGTATGAAAACGTCAACGCTATCATGAAAAATGCTTCCGACCATTAAAATCTGACATTTGCTGCTTAACATTAACTAGCAATTTGACAAACCATCAATCACGAGTTTATTTATTTACTCGTGACGGCGTAAATAAAAGATGGCCACAGTGACTAGTGTTGCAGATGACGGTCGAGTGGAGTTAAGTATCGATTGTTGAGTTTGCTGTGGTGCACGTCCAAAAGAGGTCAAAGATCAATTTTATCTAAAGAGGGTGCTCGAGGGTCAATCTAGGAGGACACATACCACTTAGCAATTTGAGCTGGTAACATCGGCTAGCAACATATTTCACGTGCTTGAACATTCTCTCCACCTTCCTAACTGATATTTATACGCTAAATTGAGGGGAAAAATTAAATATTTATTCCTCGCTCTTTAATTTTTTTTTTCGTTTTAATAAGTTGAAGAAAGGAAAAGAAGGTTTTGCAGAAATGGGAGCTGTAAATTGCTTTTATAAATAAGTGATAGTGGCGCCTAATGCGCATTACATTCGGGCATTTTTGTTTTTGGTGTAAGAACAAGTTTATTACTTTGTTCTTGAATTTATACTCGTTTTTCAATTTGCATCGATCGCGTGCATTTTCAAATTAAACTGGGTGGCACAAATGAAAAGCCATATTATAGCAAATGTTGTGCATGAAGATTAGCAAGCACATTTACAACGCTGAATTCTCTAAATGAGATTGTTCGTAGCTAACATCACAAGATAGTGTGCCAGTATTTCATTTCTGCCGACCAACGCTTCAAAAGATTACTTGGGCTGCAGCAGTTTAGTAGAATTAAATAAATCCACGCCAAAGCCTTAGTTATACCGTTGGTTTAATTGTGTAAAATAAAGTTTTAATATGCTCTAACTCCGCCAAGAGAAACCCAAGATTCTGCCATTTTAAAAACGGAGAAGTCACTCACGCAGCACACGCGGAATAATGAATAAAAGCTATTAAAATTTTGTCTTAAATTATGTATATACAATAGAAAAACAACTATTAAATGAATTAACAAAACCGAACAGGCCCCAACTGTAAACTCGGGTGACTCTGGCCCGGCAGGTGAATGCGGCCAAAAATGAAATTTGTAGAAAATAAATTCCTCGCTTTTTGAAATGAGTAATATTGTAGTTCTACCTTCAACCTACATAAACAAATAGTTAACAGTTTTGTAGTTACTACATTTTTTATATCTGGTGGCCCAACCTGTCGAAATTTCCCGGTAAAAATTTGTTCCGTGGCCCGATGTATCCAGATTTCCCGGTACTAAATTTGTTCCCAGTCCAGCCCTGGACTAAAAAATTTGGCCACGTGCACCCAACTATAGTACATGAAATAGTACATGAAATAAAAATAATTAATAAAATAAAACCAAAATAAGCAGTGCTGTTGAAAGAAACAAAATGTGTTAAATCAAATGGGCCCCTATATAGAAATCTAGGGCCCTATTCAAAGACAAGTGACCAGTGAATTATAATTCGCCAGTGAAACTGGGCAGAGAAAATCAGAAAATGCAATATTTTAATGTCATAATTTTGAGTCACTAAAGTGAGTAGCGACGTAAATCATTTTTATCTTTTTGGGGTCACGACCATGTCAAGGGGAATATAAATAAATAAAAATGAATAAATAAAATTTGTTCTGGCAGAAAAATAAACTATTGTTTCAGTAAATGCTCGTGAGAGGTCGCTTTAGTACCGTGTTGGTGTTATTTTATTTTTCTTTGCGGTTGAGAAAAAATAATTATATGTATCGAGTAATTTATTTTTTATGATCAGTCACGCAACTTGTAAAATTCGGTTTCTGCCGCAACGGTACAATCATAAAGAAAAAATAAAACTTTAAATGCTCATCATGTGGCGCCATGTTCGTTCTTAAAAGAGTCGTAAATGCGAGGCGGGTCATGACCGTTGTTATAAGAACGAACTTTCGCTTTTTTCTCTCACGCTTACGCCGTTATTATCGCAAAACCTATTTAATTTGTAAGTTTCAAGTTAAGAATCGCAACAATCTTGAGGTTAAACGCCTAATAAATAAATTTATTATTCTAGCTTTATGTCCTTATGCATAAAATACAGCGCGGGAATTTCTCCCAAGATGGCTGCCGCCACATTTCGTCCACACTGCAGTCAAAAAGATTCTTTTCTTCTCGGGTTTTTAGTGATCTACATAACTGCTTGGTGCCGACGCAATGTTTATTTTTTTTGCCATAAACTTTTTAGAAGTTGTTCTGCTCGCATCAACAATATATATTAGGTTACAGTCAGGTATGTTTACAATTTGCTACTTTGCGCACAAAAAAACATATTTTATAATTAAACAAAAATATTTTCCTTAAATTGATAGTTAAACTTCTGCCGACTTGTATCGCTGTGCTTCGGGGAATATGTTAAAGATTATGTAGATGCGATAAGAAGAAAGCGACGAATTTGTTAGCGAAAAGCGATTTTCTGCAACTCACAAATATTTTCACAAGGAGAACGATAACACTAAGGTATTTTCTTTCTTTTTTTTTTAAAAAATTCTGAATTATGACGTTAAGGTTGAGAGACCATTTCAGGGTCAGTAGAAAACGCAGAATGATCGTTTTAAACAGTTTGGCCATTTGACTCTTGGCTGGGTTAGGCTTAAATGTGTTTCATACATGAAATTTGCTCACCAGCAGAGAGAAAACGAGGAGGACACGTTTTAGGTTGTATGTGACTTGATTTGTAACTTACGAGATTAAATTTAAAAATAATCCGTGATAGGCTGAAACATGAAATGACACGAATGTTGATACACAATCCAATCATATAACATGTTCGGTTGGCTATGACTAAATTAGGTTAGCGTGAACATGACCGGGATTGTACGTGTTGCAACTATCCGTCAACGTCTGCACAAGTATGCAAGCAGAAAGTATTACAGTCGAAACTCTTTATAACGAATCGCGATATAACGAATTATCGATATAACGAATACCGTATTTTACTGCCACTTTGAGCTGCGGCTTTAATTCGGGGGCGGCTCCAATTCGGGGGCGGCTCTTATTTTAAATAGAGCCAATATCTGCTATTACGTTCATTGAACGTATATAGCCGCGGCTACTATTCGAGGGCGGCTCTTATGTAAAGTCGCCTATCTCGGCCGCGGCTACTATTCGAGTGCGGCTACAATTCGAGGGCGACTCTTATTCGGTAAAATACGGTACCTAAAAATGGCCGGTTTGGTTGGCTGGCCATAGAACACCATGTTAAAAAATTTCGATGTAACGAAGTCTCATTATAACGAATCGATTTTTCTGGTCCCTTGCGATTCGTTATAAAGAGTTTCGACTGTAGTGCAAAAAGGTTACGATATACCGTATTTCTTCGAATTTAAGACTGAACTTTTTTCCTATATAAACATCTCTAAAAACATAATGCGTCTTAGAATCGAAGAATACGGTACGACTAATCCTCCGGAATCTCATTCGAATCTCGGCAAAAATTTATAGATTCCAAATCTTGTGTTGTACGTACCTCCTGGGGGAATCGTGGAAAAGCACGGAGGCGTGCTTAACGGTGTTTTCAAGTTGGGAGGAGATGCAGTGGTCCAAGTCTGGACGTTCTTAACATGCAATGGTAATACCCCTCAGCTGAAATGCATCTTTAGCTTTAGAGGATCGTCTTTTTGTCGACCAGTTTTACATTTTTTATTTTCTATGCTTAATTTCCCATTACCGAAGAGGTGTTTTTACTTCAGATGGGAGTCTCGGTGGACCAAACCGAAACGTTTCTTTGCATGCTATGTACTGTACAATACCACTGAACTGAAATCCACCTTTAACTTTTGCAAACTACTCCTGTACCCAAGGAGCTTTTCCATTATATATTTATTTTTTAAAATCTGTAAGCTAGTGAATGCTTGTAAAGACTGAATTTTATAGATAATAGAATTTGAATGATGAAATTCAGAAACAAAATGCACAAAAGTGAGGTTTATTTGTATCTATGAATGAATTTGTAATGGCAAAACGAGTGTCAAAATTTGATGCAGGGAGGCACTTTAAACTGGCAAAAGAGAAAAATTGGAACACCAAACAAGAAGAAAATTTTCTGTAGTTTTTGAGTTGGATTTTAGCTTGCGGAATGTAATATTAAATATTGGACTAGGGAAATGTGATATTGTAGTATAGGAATTCCAGATTGACATAAAAGGTAATCTATTTTTGTTTGTTTGATATTGTCTTTTGAAATGATGTATAATGTAATTGGATGCCATGATGTATAGAGTTCGAGAAAAACATCTACTGTTAAATATTAAAATGACATGAAATTTAAAAAAGAGATTTGTATAGCTTTTTTTTGGTAAACAAATATTAAATTAAATGAAACTTTTGGTCTCGTGACTAAACATTTTGCCAATGAATTTGTAAGTCGATATCGCGGTGCAAATTAGTTTTTGGAATGTTTTCAGTTTTCGATCTCAAAGTGCTTTAGGTTTAGGTTTTTACTACCAAATTCAAAATGGCTGCCACACATCCTTGTCTGACTGTGGTACTGTTTCTAGGGCAAGAACATCTGTCATCCGTCTCCAACTTGGTTTTGTGTGGTTTTCCCAGTTCTCGGTGCAAATGCAAGGTTGGTTTTTCAAGAAAGCCGGCCCTCAGATTCGCGGCTTACATGGCCTAATACCCCGCACTCGCGTTTCGGATCATGACCATTTGCTAGTTGTCAATAATATAATATGATAATATTCATGTATCCAAAGACACAATATGATGCCAAAGGTTATGATTAGACACAGGATATTTATGCAAACTAAAATTTGTTTTATGTGCATAAAATGTCCACTAAAAATTCCATTTTATGCAAATTAAAAATAAAAATATGCAAAATAAAAAAATTTATTAGATAGAAATCGGGTGTTAAATAACAACTTAATGCCATTTCAAAGTGTTCTTGATGTAAATGAATTATAATTAGTAATTACAATTCATTTTTTCTATTTATTTTTTATTTTTTATTTGTTTATTTCTTAAAACTTTTTCTAGACACTAATTTAGTGACTTCGCTGGTGTCTGTTTTTGGCAAAGTCCTCAGTTTTTCGAATGCACGCGTATGTACACGATACATGTCTTTAAAATCACCGTTTTTTCCGGAAAAATGGCGATTTATGCATTTATTTCTGGAAAATATGCATTTATAGCCAATTTCGGCTTTTTGTTGAATAAAAATAATTCCTATGCATTTGTGCATTTGTCCTAACTCTAGTTATGATGCTTACATCCATCACGAAAAGCCGTGAGCGTATGTATGCTTGATTGTGTTGAAAGAAATGGGCTGCAGTTTGTTGATTGGGTGAAAATGAAGAAATTTAAATGACCCTAAAACCAAACTTTTAAATTTCAATTTATTAAAAATAATTTATTTACCTTGTAATTCGGATTTAAAATTAATTTAATTCTGTGGTGTATAAGGGTAAAATATGTTGTCTTGGTATAAGTTAGTATGCGTTTAGGAGTTAAGGGACAACTTTCAGGTCCATGAGTTAGAGCACAGTTAAGTTTGTTTTTAAAAATTGCCACAGCTGGCGCTACTAAACACCACCAAATTGCTGGAGTTTTAAGGGACAGAACATTTCAATGTAGAATAATTAATTAATTAAATAAGCAACGACTACAAATTTCATCCGCGATTAAGATTATTATCACAAAACAAATTGAAAACGTTTTAGCAAAAAATTAGAAAAAATTTCTTATTAAAGAAAGTTGTTGTCCCTAGGCTTATGTCTCCAAGTGTTAATTAAAATTTCATAACTTCGAAAAATTCAAAATATAAATACGGAAACACAATTTTACAGGATATCGGTTGCTTGTTTACCCGCGTTGTCCTATTTAATATTTAAATTAACCGCAAAAAAAAGTGTTTTAATGAAATGACCAAATGCGTTGTCAAAAAAAAAACTAAAGAAAAAAAGAAAAAAAGAAAATGATAAATAATGTAGCTGCAACTTTTCTCTTCCCCTCCGTGTAAAATTCGACCTTAATATACCTTTTTCTGTTTCTTTTCCTCCAGCTTAAAATCAGAAAGCTTTTCGCAACGCCAAGAAGCTTTAAAATCCCTGAAATTTCCGCTCGCTGAAAGTCAGCCTCTTTTACTGCATCTTCCGCTCCAGCAACAACATAAAAAAAAATGTGACAAAGTTGTCACTACAGTCGACACTGGTGTCGTTAAGGGTCTTGCTTTATGCCGACTGTAAATGCGTTTTTGCGGCGATTTAAAGCACAAAGGCGAGCTTATTAATTGCTGCGCGAACGAGTATAACTCTCGGTGTTAAGGGTGGAGAATTATTAGTGATGGGGGAAGTGATACGGGATGGTGTCATCATCAGGTAGCTTAGGAGTGAGTAGAAGCGTGAATTTGCTGACAGCAACGATATCGGAGGAGCTGATAACGGGCGAAGTGTCCACATGGTGGCGACATTAGATGGGAGCCAGTGGTCTTCGATAGGAACCATCTCGCAATGTGACCCGGCTCAAATCCGCAAGATCCGTTCGGGGTCCCCGATGGCTCAGTGGAATTTTATTTGTCGTGTGCTTGAACACAATCTGTGATTTGGAAACTAGTTTGAATCAATCCTGCGCGGTCTGGAAAAGTTAAAATAAAATAAATAGAAGGAAGGGGAAGCGGGATTTGGAAGTTGCATTAAGTTTATTTGATGCGATTGGAGATTGGGTTGGGAAAGGTCAGAAATTAAAGTGTTTTTGTTGTTTTGCGGAGATTGATTTTGAGTTTCGGGCTGGTTTACTTTGATTTTTTTTTAAAGTGGTTTTGTTTTGTTTTCTTGGATTCTATTAAATTTGATAATTGGTTTTAAAATTACTTTTAGCAGTCAAAGTTTGATTTTAATTTTTTTTTGAGTGTTTTATAAACAATGGCTATGAAAAACATGAAGCACAAATAGGGATTTATCAAATTTGTGATGTTTCGGTTCTCCTCTCACCATATAAATTCTTTAGAAAAAAAACTTGAAATTAAAGATATTTCCAGAGAATTTCAATCGAAATTACAGATATTTCCAGAGAATTTCAATCGAAATTACAGATATTTCCAGAGAATTTCAATCAAAATTACAGATATTTCCAGAGAATTTCAATCGGACAGAGGGACAGGGTTTAGAAGTCTAATATGTAATGCTTTCCTGCATTACAGATGTTTACTTGTTTCTTTTCGTTTTCTTAGGTTTTTAGTAAGGTTTTTAAGTGTTTTTTTTTTCTGGACCTCGATAAAAATTTTCAATAGTATCCGGACCCCACTTAAAATTACTTGCCGACCCCTGCTATAGACAAAGACAAAAACAAAATAATCTCGCGTGTTTATAGTTAATGCGTGTTTTTCTTTTCTATTTTTGCCGTTAAACCCATAGAAACACTTTGCAATACCATTTAAATAAGAAATTTTGAATGCACCTACAGAAAACGATTGTAAAAGCCAAACATAAAACTCAACTTTAAGACGAAAAGGTCTTAAAAACATCTTTTTGAATTCAGCTGGTAAGTTAACTATAAACATCAAAAGAAATGACCGATTTACTGCCCCAATGTGAGTTTAAAAGGAGTTTTATTTGAGAGAAATTTTTTGTAAGTGAAAAAAAGAAAATGAAATATAGTGAACTGCGGGCAGAAACAAGTGAGCGAACCGAGTTTGCTTTTTCTTTTCTTCTTTCCATCACATTGATGTGAAAATGTGTGCATGATTTCGGGGCAAGTTAAAGTTTTCTACATTTTTGCAAAAGCGCTTGTTTGCAGTGCCCTCGAGCTCTGTCTGCTGTGGTGCCATCTGCACACACCAGGTGGTGTTGTACTTTTCGACCGAGCATCTTCAATTGAGTTGCCATCAGCAACATGTAGCTAGGGATACTGGAGAAGGAGAAACAGTAACTGCTTTTACTTACAATTGATTTAAAACCTTCAGTAGTTTATGTGTGTTTTTCGTATTCGCGTCACTATTGACCTTCTGCCACGTGCGACTGGTTCAGAAGCAACATTTGATCGTGTTGTTTTTCCTCATAGATAATTTTTCAAGTTAGTGTTCGGTATTGCCCAGTGACGGATTAATAACATCTGGGGCCCTTAGGCAAAGGCACTTTAGGGGCCCCCATGGACGGATGGGTTTCAAAAAGTGCACGTTTTAGACGCTCAAATCAGAATTTTTTGCAAAAAGAATTTTTTTTTTTTTAAGGTAAACGCAATTTTTAATTTTTAAACATAATTTTGTCTTGTTGGCACAGATTAAAGAATTTCAAGAAGGATAATTGACCCATTTCGGCAGATTTGTGCACTGTTTGAGTGAAGAAGTTAATTTTTGATAGAATAATATTGGTTTTTCAATATCGGTTTTTTTTTTATAAAGGATATTAGGTTGGGGCGCCTAGGTGGCTTTGCCTTATGGGTAATCCGCCACTGGTGGCGCCATTTTTCTTGTGGAATGTTTATTCGTGCTTTTTATTGACTTGGCTTGACCGTATGTTTTATTGGACCAAACCCTCACTTAAATTAAAAGCGGTAGACATCAGGTGCATTCCACGTCAACTTATCTTCCTGTTCTCAAATAATATAACCGGTTGGACGGATTTAGATTTTACTAGCCAACCAATCCATAATTTGGGTTAGACTGTTGTGGTCTGCAGTTGGTATGTGATGCCGAATTGAAAAGGTAAATTTTATTTTTTGCACACGAAAACAGAAAAGTTTAAAATTGTTTATTGCGCACGAATGAATAGTGCCATTACGTGTTATTGTTTCTAAAAATAATAGGTGCGTTTAAAGTTTCGGCGTATCCGAAATCATCGCACACGAGTAAAATAAGCTGAAACTCCACTGTAGATTCAATAATCGCCTACCGTTAAAGTTGTTGAAAGTCCTCAAACTCAAAAAGATTTAGATGGAGGACCCGTCGAAATTAACAATCAACAAACAACTGAACTTTAAATTACGCATGCTTGACGTTAGCGCTGAATAAACGTAATCTGTACTCTTTCTCCTGTTCTAGCCAATCCGACGTATTGTATTTGTAGCGACGTTCAATCAGGATGGAGTTTTGTCACTTTGTGTAAAAACGAACTATATAAAGTCATTTTGAATAACCATGAATTATTATCCAGTCCAGTTCGCATCGCCTAATTACCGCTACCGAAACATCGAATTATGGACCAACCAGCGCAAACAGTTTCTCAATTTAACAAATCATTAGATTTGCTAATCGAACAAAACGAGGGCGACGACGAAGATCGAGATACTTTTCCTGAATACGAAGATCGAATCGAAACAAATATTAGGAACGCCACTGACAAAATTTCAAACATTCTTGGGTCGTTAAGTAAATTTTTTATACCGGAACCTGACAAAACTGACAAAACGAAACGATTGTTTATCCACGGCGGACAACGGCAACATTTCCTCAACAATGTAACTAATCAACAACTTATTGCTCTTCTCCTCGCTTAAAACTGGAATCACTCCCGGTCCCGAGCGCCATTTGGAAAGGGTGCTCTGCTCTGCCGTTTCTGTGGAGATTCAACACAACTGTTTTCCGCCTGTCACTTATTCGACGATTGCCCAATGGAATTGGCTTTGGCTGCTGTGTATTTTTGGAATTCGGAAAGATGTTGTTGTTTAAAGTGTTTGGACAGATTGGAATTCGAATCACTTGACGAGGAAAGCATAACTTTCTTGGGACATAACTGGCAACGAACTTTAAAATTGAATTGGAATATTCTTCAACTGCTTCGGCGAGGACAGGTTCCGGTATAAAAAATTCACTTAACGACCCAAGAATGTTTGAAATTTTGTCAGTGGCGTTCCTAATATTTTGTTTCGATTTCATCTTCGTATTCAGGAAAAGTATCTCGATCTTCGTCGCCGCCCAATGATTTGTTAAATTGAGAAACTGATTGCGCTGGTTGGTTCATAATTCGATGTTTCGGTAGCGGTAATTAGGCGATGCGAACTGGACTGGATAATGATTCATGGTTATTCAAAATGACTTTATATAGTTCGTTTTTACACAAAGTGACAAAACTCCATCCTGATTGAACGTCGCTACAAATACAATACGTCGGATTGGCTAGAACAGGAAAAAGAGTACAGATTGCGTTGTATAAATTAACTTTTAATTGGTTTTATTACTTTAAAATTTGAATTCCCGTTTCTTGTCGTCGATTGTGTATCGTCGGGGGCCTCGCGTCGCCGTACCCTATTTTGTGTATTTTTTTTTATTAATTCTTAATGTATAATGTGTTTACACAAATAGGGCCAGGCCAGGCCAGTGTATTACTTTATTAGTTCTTATTCCTAATTTGCAGTTTCAATTTAATCCAATTAAATGAAAACCCTCTTATTTCGGTAAAAGTTAATTTTAATTTATTAAACGTATGTCTTATAAGTTACATAAATTACAAAGTTTAATATTTTCACAACTTTATACTCACTTTAAATGAGTGCAAACATACAATTTTTAACTTAAAAGTGGAAAACGGGAGAAAACACCACACGAGATTCTCGTGTTTTCTCGCGTTTTCCCGAGTACCGCGAAATCCCCGTACCGGTACTGTACCGCTTTATGAGGAAGCAACATGTACCGCGTACCGGTACCGCGGTACATTTCATGCTTAGTTGGCAAGGAATGAATGGCATGTGATTGCTTTCATCCAATCAGTGCACAGAATAACGAATCAATATGAAATAACACACAGACACATGTCCATGTTATCCTTGGTTCATGGTTCAAATAAGGGGGCTGTAATCACAATTCGTCAGTTGAATAGAACAAAATGAATTTTTATGCGCCATTCACTCGCACGATAGAGACGCAAAAACGATACTACAAATGGGCCCAAAAACGAACAGTTTCACAGTTAGGCACGTTTTTGCACACTAGGTGCATTCAAAAATAAAAATACTTGTGTTTTAACGATTTTAGTTTACGTGTATTTTAAGTGTAAATTTTGAGTTTAAGTGTATTTGGTTAGTATTTTTACTAAAATTGGTAAAAAATTTTTACCAATTTTAGTATGAAAAATGGGACAGGAAGTGATGTCATTTTTGTTTAAAAATTTCAGTAAAACACTATTTTAATTGTTGAATGCAGCTACTGTTTTGGGTGTTTATATAAACAGTAGGCGCATTCGAAAAGTCATTAAAACGAGTGTAAATGTGTTTACACTCGTTTTCAGACGACATTTACACGAATTAATTCGTGTAAATGTCGTGTAAACTGGTTAAACGGAAACGGCCTGCACGCCACGTTTCCGTTTAAAATCTCCGTTCAACGAGTTTTCTCGTTCAAATCGGGTCTTGCTGGCAGCCATCTTGGATTTACTTAGATCGGTTGGAACGATTTAGGTACGTTTGTGCGATTGAATGCGGCCGGTATGTGGCCGCATTTGTGCGATTGAATGCGGCCGATAATCGGCTGCCTTTGTGCGATCGAATGCGGCCGGTATTCGGCCGCATTTGTATGATCGTATTCGGCCGCATTTGTGCGATTGAATGCGGCCGATGAACGGCCGCATTTGGGCTAGTTTATTTACACTTTAATTTACACTGAAATTTACACAGAAATTTATTTTTCAACTCGAAAATTGGGTCGTTTAATTTGACATTTACACTACCAGTTGCACTGGTCGTTTAGTGCAAATGACTTTTCGAATGCGCCTAGTATAAACCAACTTTGAACGCATCTAATGCTTTTATTTGTGCGCAGACAGGGATTTGTCAGATTGCTTTTTGCATCAAGATACCAAGCTCAGACTCTATTGTCTGCACGAGTGCATTTGTGTGGCCTGATCGTTGCAGAAACGAAACTAAAACAGGAGTACACCTGTAATGTGTATGTGTCAAGTTGTCTCCGTTTTGTGAAGTAATTAAGTTATAACTACCGGATAACTGGCACGATGTTTTTCTTTTTTAGTGCTTTGCAGCAAAGCCTTGAACCCACATCGGGAAGCTTGGCAAAAGGGGTGTTTCCAGTAATTGGTATTAATAATAATTAGAATTAATTTACGTCTTTCAAAGTATAATTATTTTCATTCAGGTTGCTTGCTTTTCGAAGGTAAGGTGCCATTATTTTGGCAGCAGTTGGCGTCTCTTAGGAGGGGTGTAAGCGTTTAATTGAATAGTAAAGTTCAATTAAAACACGGGCATCAAAACATGGGGAAATTGAGACCACCATTTAGGGAAATTAGTCAAACTCTGTTGTGTTTTTTTTATTGTGTTAATGCTGCGAGGAATCATAAGGATTTCGCTTGAGAAGAATGCAATTGAAATTGGATAAGAGATCACTTAAAGTTTGCTTAAATGACTAAAGATAATCGCAGTGAGCGAAATAAAACACTTGATATTGAAATTGCATAGAAGTTGAACGCACCCTTATGTAGTTTAACATGAAATTAACTCCGTAAGGAAAGAAAAAGAGACTTTTAAACTCGAAATCTTGGCTGATGTTATTTACTACAATAGCTTTGGTTCCGGCAGTTGGTATTTTGAATTCTGGTTTTCTCTGTTTCGACGGTGCACGCAGCACAATTATGCAAATACCCACAGATTATTTCACGGTTGAAACTCCGAATTTCCGAGAATGCAGTCTCAAGGCCCATGTATCCGCAGTTTGAACCGTGAAATAGTCCATTTATTGTTACTTTAAGCAATAATCTTATAATCTACTTATTTTACGGCTTAAGCTTTCACTTATTAAAGTGCGAACTAATTTATAATTATTGCGAAATTTTTTGTTCGAATTTTGGAAAAGATGCAAAATTTGCTCTTTAATCGTGACCAGTAGTTATTTGTGTTCAGAATTGTTTTGGAATGAGTAAAAGGTGTAAAATTTGATGAATGTTCACGTGCAACAAACAGTTTTGTGATTGTTTTAATCGTTTTTCTGGGAAGCCAATTTTTGCGGGTGGTTTTATATTTATGAAACGCACCTTACTAAAAGAATTGTCAACTTATCGACGATAGGGCGCGCAACTCCAGATTTGAGAGAAAATGGTTGGAGGATCAGACGATTGCCTCTTAACAGTTGTCGCACTCGTACGCACAAACCCTATTATCTTAACGACAACACGGTTTGTAATTAGCTACTTCAGTCGAAAATGAAATGTGGTATTCGTAACTTGAAATTAAATGCTCGAAATTGAGTTTAAATGACGTCTTTTGTGAATAATTAAACAAACCCGAATGTGATGAGAAAGCTTGGAAATAATTAGCTCGCATCGATCGATCGGCAACGGCTTAACGTGACATTGGATACAATCTCCCATAACCGATTCAACCAACAGTGTCGATGCAAACCCAATCATGTGCCGACAAGTCATCCATCAGTTTAATCACTTTTCCCCTACAGGATCAGCTTTTTAACTTAATTTATTATTTTTTATTATTACGTGACGGTTTTAAATCGATGGTGTCGACTCTCGAGGCGTTGACTTTTGGCGTCTCGTCCATCGAGTGCGCGTAAATTGTTACTTTACACGTTCATTTTAAACCGATGTGTGGCCACGATGACATGGACACGATTATCAATCACGCGCCGGATCCGGTGTCTAACTGCAAATCTACAAGCTTGCTGAGGCCCTTGAGAAAATAACCTCAAAGCGTGATTTATGGACGCGAGCGCTTTAAAGCAATATCTTTGCGCGCTAACAAACGAGCGTTTTGTTATCCGACAAAAATTAACTGGAAATAAACGACGCTTCGAGACGCGTTTGTCTGATGGGTTAAAGGCATTGCGCAGGACCCGGGAGGGGGTTTTTGAAGAAATTCTCCAGCTACACGTTTTCTGATGGATGAAATAATGGCTGGTTGTCATTATTTATCTCTTCACGTGCCGCAGCTCGCGAGAACGTGCTAAACTTTTCTCACATTTATTTGTGTTCGGGCTAAGTGGTGTTGATGAATAACCGGTATAAAGGGGGGTAAAAAATATGGGGGGGATATGATATTTTTGCTTGTAGTTTTTTTTTTGGGAGGTTTTTGTTTCGCAGTGATGAATTTTTGGGAAGATTAATGGTGCTGTGAGTGGTAATTTTCGTGCTGGAGGGTTTGAAATTGTAACCAGTAATTTGAAATTGAAGAGGAGGTGTCAATGCGAGAAATGTCAAAACGGAATTGATCAGTTTAATGTTTTGGTTTAGGTTATCGGTTGGTTTACTTATTTGTGAGAAATTTTTCTCTGATTGGTTTGTTTGTTTGTTTGTTTGTTGACTATCTTTTTTTTTGTATTGGATTTAGCGTTTTCAAAATGTTTAGTGAAAACAATGCGTCAATGAAATTCAACTAAAACAAAAAAGTCTTATTTCATCAAAATGGTAGCAACAAATTAAGTTTCAAATTACTTGAAAGGATTTAAAGAAGCTGTTGAAGACACTCTCTTTGTTATTTCAACATCCAAATTTGAAAAGTAATGTTTGGAGGTTAAAATCACGTAAGCACACGCAGAATCTGCATGGTTTTATTGTTCGAGGCTTAAAAATCTCAACAGTGACATTAACACTAGATCGGCTGGAATTTTTCCGTACCTAGAACGGCTAAAATCGTCATAATGACCCATTGAGAAAATAATAATTTTTAATGACTAGATAATAAACTAACGTGCAATAATGAATGACCTATGTAGTTTAATCATCTGTATCAGGGAACCAGATCTATCCAAAATTGCACGTCTGAAATAAAAAATTTGCGTTTTAATTTTATCAGGTTTTATAAAATTCATCATTTTTGTTGTACTATTTTCTTCGCATGTTTTGCGTGTTTCTGAATTTAAAACAAATCAATTTGTCGCCAAAACGTTGTATGCACGTATTGTGCACGTATCGTTTGTTATTTTGACCGATCATTTTGATCGGTTTCAGTCGTTCTATACTCTTGTTCGACTCAAGAGTGTACCCTTCTCCCATTGGCCGACGTATCACTGGTGTAGTGATCCGAAAATGTAGTAACAATAATAATAAGAACTACTTCTCCTAGTAGTAGTAATACCATAGATTCTTTGCTCTATGGTAATACAGACTGGAGTTAGGAGTAATGCGGCTCGGCCAATGGGAGAAGGGTACACTCTTGAGTCGAACAAGAGTATAGGTTAATTCTTTTTTTATTCTTCTTTAAGTAAAATGCCACGTTTGCTGAAAAAAAAGGCTATTGGAAACCCATTTGGTTTATTGCTACAGCTGTTTTAAACAGCTGTGTTGGTCATTTTGACCGGTCTAGCCGTTCTAGTGTTAAATAGTGAAAATCTGGTTCTAATTGTTTTTTCGGATATCTTGAAGTTGTGTTGGTGTATACTACACTTAATGTGCTGTGATTGTGAATTCAGTTGTGGCAACTGGAAAGACATCTTAAAGTGGGATTAAAACTTGTGATGTTTCCATGTAGGTATTAGTTAACCACTACTTGGAAAGAGAAGAGTGATTACCGTATTACCCCGCTTTAAGCTGCATGCCGTTGGACATGGGTTTTCCAGGTTTTTGGAATTACAGTCAAAAAGTGAAACACCTGGATGAATAATTATGTTGGAATTTGGGCCTGAAATTCAAGTTTTCTTGATATTCTGAAGATTATTACTAAAATCTGGGAAAATTTGTTGAAATTTAGGCCAATTTCCTACATTTTCGACATGTAAAAAGCTGAGAAGAGATACGAGCGGTGCAGAGAATCAAAATGAAGAAGTGGCCCAAGATGCATTTCCTTGGAAACGAGTAGTTGAGACTATGCAGATAAAAATCCACTGAATCCGAGAGACCATATAAGCGAAATTTGGTTGGATTGCAGATCACTTTCACAAGAGTCAAACGGTGAAAACGGTGGATCAGGTTGTCCAGTATTTGTTGTATTTTTGGTTGACAGGAACAAGAGTATTTTGTGTGGTTTCATTTCAAAGTTTGGCTTGTGATTGGATTTCTAGGGCAAATTTTCCTCTCACAGGATGTAGCATATCCTCTGAACCATGTGAGCAACCTTCATTCACCATGGCAACTCCCCATTTGAAGCAATTAGCGATTGCACGTAAGAATGCGGGAAAAAATAAATAAATATTCTTCAAAATAATAATGTTTGGCAACATTTCCTGCGTATCGAAACTGTCTTTCGAGATTACCAAGTCAATAAACGTAATACCTTAGTGATTTGTGGCCATTTTTAAATGCTGAACAGGCCACAAGAACCTTAGGATAGGTAGCCGCTAAATTATTGCGGGATGGGATACTTGGGTCGAAATGAATAAGGTCGAAACCGGATTTCGACCTTAGTCATTTCGACCTTAGTCATTTCTGTATATGTAATTTCGACCTTATTCATGAATAAGATCGAAACAGGATTTTGACCTTAGTCATTTCGACCTTATTCATGAATGAGATCGAAATAGGATTTCGACCTTAGTCATTTCGACCCTAGTCATTTCAGCATATGTAATTTCGACCTTATTCATGAATAAGGTCAAAACTCTAAATATGAATAAAGTCGAAAGTCAAAAACTCAAAAACATGATAATTTCCCCTGAGAATCTCGTGTCTTCTCTCTTTCTCTAATCACAATCTAAGAAATGTTTTTTATCACATGTTTTATATTTCAGGAAACCAGAGCTTCTAGAAGAAACTATTTCTTATTTTTCTCATTTATTTTGTAAATAAGTAATAAAGTAACCTCATTTTCACCTAAATAAAGTTCTTTTTATTGTGGTATTAATTTAATTTTTTTTTGAATGTTAATTGGCATTATAAAGTGTGTACACACTGGCCTGATCAAACAATGCAAAAAACACGGCCCAAAACACCGTGTCTGTTAAGAAATGCGCGCCGGCAGGCTGCTTAGCGCATTTACCCGGTGCTTCACTGCAGCACATCGACGCTATTTTTTGTTCGGTTTTTCATGTTTTTCACCTCGTTTTAACTCGTTTTTATCATTTTTTTTATTATTTCTTAAGGTTTTTTTCATTTTTAAACCGTTTTTTAAGGTTTTTAATGTTTTTTTCCCATTTTTTCCCGGTTTTTTTTATGATTTTTCAGGTTTTTTTCAAGTTTTAATCAGTTTTTCATGGTTTTTATTATTTTTTTCGGTTTTAACCGGTGTTTTATCATCTTTTACGTGTTTTTCCAGTTTTAATAGAGTTTCTTACTATTTTTTACGCTTGTTTTCAGTTTTAATCGTGTTTTCTCGCATTTTCACGCAATCGCCAATTTGACCCATTGCCAAAACGTTCATTAGACGTTTTCGTATGTTAGAAACGAACACTTGGCGTCATGGAAAAAGAGAGAAGACACGAGATTCTCAGGGGAAATTATCATGTTTTTAAGTTTTTGAATTTTTGAGTTTCGACTTTATTCATATAAAAATTTAGAGTTTTGACCTTATTCATGAATAAGATCGAAACAGGATTTCGAACCTTAGTCATTTCGACCTTATTCATGAATAAGGTAGAAACAGCATTTCGACCTTATTCATGAATAAGGTAGAAACAGCATTTCGACCTTAGTCATTTCGACCCTAGTCATTTCGGTGTACGTAAATTCGACTTTAATCATTTCGCCCAAAGATGGGATACTTGGGTAGAAATGAATAAGGTCGAAATCCCGTTTCGACCTTATTCATTTCGACCTTAGTATGAAATCCCATTATTGCCAATCTTAGTCAAGGACAATTCATGTTATAGGAGTTTTAATCTCGTGTGGACTGCAAACCAAATTATCAAATGCATGAATTTATGATGACTAGAATTTTAAAAATTCAAATTAAATTATTTCGAACATATCTAATCTGTATATTATATACTAAGGGGTTTCATTAAATGAGCGATTATTGTGATTAGTTGATTATTGCAATAATCGTAATCACTCAATTATTGAGTGCCCAACAAAAATCTGATTATGTGATTATTGCTGCGATGGGCGGAATTGTTTAAATTGTAACCTAAATACGTTGCATTTAGGGTTTCGGTACCGCCCGGGAAACCGGACGAGAAATCACGGTACCGGGAACCGGGAAATTTTGAAAATTACCGGTTCCGTCAAAACGTCATAAAAACGTTACACTTTTGTAACGTTTCAATGATAAAAAGTCAATTTTTGATTAAAAAACCGGCCATTTTTACCATAAAAATGACTAAAAACGGCCTTTTTTGACAAAAAAAACGGCTATTTTTATGGTAAAAATGGCTAAAAATGGCCATTTGACGAAAAACAGCCATTTTTACGATGAATAGCTAAAAAAAATTGCCATTTAGACAAAAAACGGCCATTTTTATTATAAGAAATGGCTAAAATTGGCCATTTTGACGAAAAACGGCTGTTTTTGCTATGAAAAATGGCTAAAAATGGCCATTTTTACCATGAAAAATGGCTAAAAAAGACCATTTTTGACTAAAAAATCTGATTTTTTTTTAGTACCGGGAGTACCGATTTCCCGGGAATACCGGCCATTTTGGTACCGGGAACCAGGAACCGTAAAAGGGCGGGAAAACAGAAACCCTAGTTGCATTTGTTTAAAAAAGTTCCTACAAATAATAATTGCAACTACCTAACTCGTTTCATGTGTTCAGTTTAACCTAAACTGAGCAGACTTTGTTACATTATGACCTTGTGTAGTTGAAGCGGGTCTGGCGCCGCCATGTTGGTTTCAGATGAGAGAGCACTTATAATCGGCCCAAGTCAGCAGAAAATCATGGTTTGGGATGATTACTTGATTAGTTGCTTAGTTGCTTATTTGATGAAATGATTATTCTCGGGATTGGTTGAATACAGTCACATGACACATCAAGTAATCGACTAATCAAAGTAATCAAAGTAATCAACTAATCGCTCATTTAATGAAACCTCTTACTATTCCGTCTACATTAAACACTAGGCGCATTTCTAAGGTAATTTAGACTAAAAAGCATCTTAAACTGATTTTTAAACAGCTTCTCTCGCTCTAACTTCAAAAATGGCGGCTGATTTAGTCTGCTTTTAGTAGCAGTGGGCATGCGCACGACATTTAAACAACCATACATTTAAAGCTATGTTCACACTTGTGTTCACATGCAAGGAAAAATTCGACAAACGCAACGCAGAGTCTGTTTACACTGTAGGGCACGTGTAAACAGCTGAAACAATTGATGTTGCATCTTGCCAATCAGATGGTTTTAATGAAACTTGGAATTGGATCTAGTTCTAGAACTTGTTCTAGAATCCGAAAATGGCGGCCTGTTCGCAAGAATTAGCCATGTGGCAAAGTCTCCCCAACCAGACGTGAATCGACGAGAGTTGTAGTTTATCGTGATTGGTTGGCCGCAAGACCTCTCTGTGTTGCGTCGCTTACTTCAACTTGGAGTTGAAGCAGGAATTAGCGTCAACGTTAAGAATTTTTGGACGCAAGCAGCGTGCGTTGCGTCAGTTTTCTTGCGTTGCGTCTAGTGTAAACACAAGGGTGAACCTAGCTTTACTGCAAGCTAAACATGACTTTATGAAAGCGATGTGAAAGCCGAAGTAAATAGACAACCACACAATTGTCAACATACATTCAAAGTTGATTAAAATTTAAAAATTGACTACTTCTATTTTTCATGGATACAATTTACCTATTTATTGATTTCCACTCTCTTTTTTTACTAAAATTTTAGTAATTTTTTTTTTCTTATTTATTTTTATTAGAATTTATGGGATATTTAAAGGTATTACACTCTTTAAAACAGGCGATGTTTCAATAGTAAACGTAACTTGCCAAATACACGATTTACTAGATAAATCACACGTGCAGGTCTTCTGAGACAAATTCTCAACTCGAGAGAGGCGTTTTCTCTTGTGGGTTTTTAGAAAGCTGCTTCTATCGCAGCAATTCCCATTAATAATACACTCAACATTTTCCTTTGTTCTTGTCAGTGTTCGCGTTACCATCGTAATAAAAAAATTGCATGGCAACTATTTAATTACTTATTATACATCCATTTTTATGTTACGCGAAACATTAATAAAGTATATTTCTAAGCGCTCGCGCTTTTGCTTTTTACAACATTATACCCTTGAGCAACTACTGCGAAGGAGAAATTGGATTTCCAGTTCACATATTAAAGTTATGCAAAGTCGTTGGTGTTGTCATTGTTGAGTTGAACATTTCCTGAAACCTGGATGGACTGTCCTTATTTCCATTGCTTAAATTTTATATGAGGCAATTTCTTTCTATGCAATTGTCGGGAAGAGGGAACGTTTGTTGAGTCGGGTAATCTTTTGGCGACTCACATTTAGGTCCTGCACACAGTGTGCAGTAATTGGTAGGAGAGAACAGAAGACAGCCAGGGAATTTGACTTTTAGGGGCCTCAATATGTGAATTCTATAAAATGTTTACAAATCCTAAAACTATACTCGAGTTGCACTCAAAAAGGCACCTCACAATGTGTACTCCCATTGGTTGAGCCAGTTTACTGGTGTAGTGATCCGGAAAAGTAGACCCATACAACAGAATTGCATTACAATGTACAGACATTGCAATAGATTGCCTAGGCAACGGCCTAAAATTCAAACTTCCAGACGATGTAAGCAATAAACACAACAAACATGAGTTTAACATTTTTTAATGTGCGAAACTTCATTTTATTGATGGAAATAACATTTTTTATTAAATAAAATCAAAATAACATAAATTAGTCATAACTTTGAAGATTCGCAAAGTCGATTTGTAACTAATTTTGACTAAAACTGTGTAAATTTACTACTTTTCTAACTTTTATGAATTCTCGAAATAAAAGCATGTCTTTTTTGGGTTAAGAACAAGTTTATTGTAATTTCTGGGGGTCACAAGTACAAATTCAGGGGAACAAAGGGTGAAACAAGATAATTTATGACACTTTTACAGCACTTCCGGTCACGCGTCATCCAATATCACTCAAAAACACCTCCTGCAGGTTGGCTTCTCTGTGCTGCGCCGTGCTCTTTCCCTCGAACTCGTGCGACCTTGTTACTTCTAACAACGCCAGTTTTCACACTGGGGCCGGAGTGGTATCACCACTCAACTCTTCCATGTCGTGAGTTTCCAGAACGCACAATCGCTGTACTGGTCGACGCAAGTTCTTTCCGACTGGTAACTTTATCTCACATGCGCGAACACGACCGTCTCGTCCACGGAATATCTCAACGACTCTTCCTATTTTCCAGGTCATCCTGGGCTGGTTTAACTCTTCTACGAGAACTACATCTCCTTGTTTAACTTCTCGTGAATTCTTATCATTTTTACGGTGAACTCTCAGCTCGGTGAGATATTCCTTTTGCCATCGCGTCCACCAATGTCCTAACTTCAGTTGACGGAGTTTCCAACGCTTCAAAATCGTGACTGATGTCGATGGCAACTGTTGAATCGTTTTTTGGCTGGGGTCTGGCAAAGTACAGCTTCGTTTTCCGACCAGAAAATGAGCTGGAGTGAGTGGGTGACTGTCTTCGTCTTCAGTGTATACGTAGGAGAGTGGTCGCGAATTTATGCACGACTCGACTTCCGAGAGAATGGTTGTCAATTCTTCAAAATCTAGGGATGACTTTCCCAAGACTTTTTTCAAGCTGGACTTAGTTGACTTCACCATTCGCTCCCAAAAGCCACCCCACCACGGTGCACGTTCGACTATATACTGCCATTTCACGCCTCGTTCGGTCAGAAATCCTTGTATCTGTTCGCCTCTCACTGCATTCAACAAAACACAAAGTTCTTTCTCTGTTCGCTTGAACGTCAGCGCATTGTCGGAGTAGATCGTGCTTGGGACTCCTCTGCGCGCAAAAAATCGTTTCAATGCCTGAATGAATCGCTCCGTATTCATGCTTGAAACTAATTCCAAGTGCACGGCTCGAACAACCGCACACGTGAACACGACGATGTAGCATTTTTCTCCACTACGTTGGTACAATGGGCCCGCGAAGTCGACTCCAACGACTTGAAATGGCTCAGCTTGAGTGACACGATCTGGTGGCAACGATGATTCTGTCTGGCGCACGAAACGTCCTTGCACTCGCTTGCACACGAAACATTTGTGTAACACGCTTTTTACTGTCCTTCTCAGCTTTGGCATCCAAAACTTTTGACGAATTTCTGCCAAAGTCTCTCCAAGTCCACCGTGGAAAATTCTTTGATGTGCTTCTGAAACGATAAGAGTGGTTAAAATGTGATTTGAGGGCAAAACATAAGGATTTTTCATGTTGCTGTCGATTTTTGCCCATCGCAATCTGGTATTCAATCGCATTAAACCATTTTCGTCTATATAACACGAGACTTTGTTCAAAAAAGAGTTATGAGCGAACTCCTGACGATGGCTGAGTGCTGCGAGTTCTGTTGCAAAGTTCGATTGTTGCATTACACGAAGCCAATAAAGCTCTGCTGCCGATAATTCATCCACCGTCAACGGTGCGCCATTTCTAACTTTGTCTCTGGTGTTTTTGACGAATCTTTGCACCCATCCGGTCACTCGTACTAATCGTCTCCAGCTGCCGTATTTTGATGGCTCGTCCATCAATGGTGGCTCTGGAATCACGGCTGCTGCTGCCAAATAGTCCTCTGAATCGATCTCGTCGCTATTCTCGTCTATTTTAATGTCTGGCCATTCGTTCTCGTCCTTCACAAGCCACTCGGGGCCATTCCACCACGTATTCGCTTGAATCAACGCCTCTGCATCTATCCCTCGTGTTAGAAGGTCTGCTGGATTCTGGACTCCTGGACAGTGTCGCCAACTCGAAAAAGGTACGTGTATCTGGATTTCCTCCACTCTCCTGGCTACGAATGGAATGGCTTTCCTTTTCTCGTTCAACCAACACAAAACGATTGTCGAATCTGTCCAAGCTGTAACTTTTGCAGTGGTGAATTGTTTCAGTCTGTGCGCAATTCTGGCCAGCAGCAAAGCTCCCATCAACTCGAGTCTGGGCAACGTAATCGTCTTAATTGGCGCGATCCTGCATTTGGAAAGAATAAAAAATACATTACAACTTCCATTTGGGTGACGCACACGATTGTACGCCACCACCCCGTACGCTAAGGGGCTCGCATCACAAAACAGATGGATTTCGTGATTATTCAATTCTGCATCCAAGCCAAAATGTCGTGGCACGCAAATATTTTCCAACATTGGCAACTGCTTTTTCCATTTCTCCCACTGTTCGAGAAGTTCGAGGGAGAGACGACTGTCCCATCCAATCTGCAATTTCCACAACTGCTGGAAAAACAGCTTTCCTGAAACTGTAAACGGCGACGCAAATCCTAACGGATCGAAGATCTGTGCAACCAATTGAATAACCTGCCGTTTAGTGTTCGATTCACGTTCCAAAGTTGCTTTCACATCCTCGAGTTCTAGTGACAAGTCGTCTCTCTCACCATTCCACTTCAGGCCCAACACTTTTTGCTCACTTTCGAACGTTGCAGTTGGATGGTCAACAGCAAATTGCTCTCGTAGCACTGGGGAATTGCTGTACCACTTCACTAGTTCCATATTGGCTTCGAGCATGATTGTTGACGTCTTCTTGTAGACATCAATGGCTTCTGTTGTTGTCTTTTCACTGTTCAAAAAGTCATCAACATAAAATCTCTTTAACAATTTCATAATTAATTCGGGAAAACGATCTGCATATTGTTCGAGATGGTGTTGTATCGTTCCGTTCAAGAGATAGGGACTTGGAGATGCTCCAAATAGGACTCTGGTTTGTCGGAGAATCTCCAACACGATTGGTCCTTCAACGTCCCATCCATCCGCGATCCACAGAAACCTCACCGCATCTCGGTCAGCTAACGCCAGCAAAATTTGATGAAACGCTTGTTTAATGTCTCCAATCAATGCCACAATGAATTGTCTGAAAAATAAAAGGGCATTGATTAATTCTGGAAGGAGATTTGGCCCTGTAAACAGGCAGTCGTTGAGAGAGCGACTCTTCTGCGCGTGCGACGAGGCGTCGTAGACTATGCGCAATTTTGTGGTGCTTCTCCGCTCTCGAATTACTGGTCGATGTGGGAGGTAGTAACACCCAGTCTGGTTGGCTACTTCTGGGGCCGTTTCGATTATTCCAGCGATTTTCTGGTCGTCCAGAACCTTCTTATAGCGGTGGTACAAGTCCGGATTTTGTTTAAACTTGCGAACAAGATTCCACAGTCTCTTAAGTGCAATTTGATAGTTGCTGTCCAACTCTGATTTGTCCAGCAACCAAGGCAGTCGCACCTCGTACCGCTCACCCGTCCAGTTGATGGACTCTTTAAATTTTGCTACTGCTTGATCATCTTCGTCCTGGGCGCTGGTGAGAGTTTCGTGGGGAATGCCTACTGCTTCCAACTCCCAAAAACGTTGAAGAAGGTGGTCGAGTCGGTCTTCATACTGCACAAGATTCACGTGGGTTGCTGACTGTCTAACCGTTTCATCTTGGCTTCTGATCGCGCCGTGGATTGTCCAACCGAGAGACGTGTGAAGACACATCAATCCCTCATCTAAACGTTTCGATTCGCCTGTTACGATACGCCAAAAGTGGTCCGCTCCAATTAGAATTGCCACCTCGTCTTGTTGGGTCGACATCTGGTCGATATTTAAGGTGATCTTGTGTTTGCGCAACATCTCGCGCACGTTTGGACCCGACTGCCTCGCGACTGAGTGAGTTATTCGTGGCACCTCGATCAATTCTAAATCAACAAACTTATTAGTATCGGTAATATTTCTTAAAGTCACTTTCACGCGACGACGACAAACGCTCTCTGTTTTAGAGTCGCCAAAACTGGAAATCTGCATATTTTGCTTTCCCACTACTTGGGCATCGAGTTCATTCACTAGTTTCTGGCTAATAAACGATCTGTGGCTTCCGCCATCAAACATGCACTGCACAGCCTTGGTTTTACAATTCGATTCCACATTTGTCATTAATACTTGCAAAAATAAGTCAGTGTTCTCTGCTGTAATTGCTGCTGCTGTCAACGTCGACACAAGCACGGTCTCTGGCTTGGTATTCGACGCTTCGCACAACAGGATATGGTGAAACCGCTCACAGTTCACACACTTCTCTTTCTGGGGACAGCTGCGCGCCATATGTTTGCTGCCCAAACATCTAAAACACGTTCGTTTTGACATGCACCGCTTCAATCGATCTGGAATGTTGAGCGGACAATCTTCCTTCTTGTGCGACGCATCGTCGCAGAATACGCAACTGGATGATGAAACGTTGGTAGTCAATGCATTGGCTGAGGCTATTTTGTCGTTACGCGTCGGCTTCTTGTAGTCGACGAACGTCTTGGCGGCTGGTTTCTCTGTCTGGTCGCTCACGGCTACGTGTTCTTCTCGTAACTCCAGTTCGGCTCTGAAAAACTCCAAAAACAGTTTCATATCGTGAGTGTTTTCTTTATTTTTGCGTGCAAAATCAAGTGCAATAACGTCAGGCACCGCATTTCGTATCAATGGACACAATACAATTCCAAACGTGGCTGTATCGATTTCTTCAGTCTCGAGACTTCGAATATGCAATTCGCACGTGTCGTAGAGTCTACGCAACTCAACGAGGTCGCTAACTCGTTTTACTGGTTTAAGTTTCATCAAAGTCTGAATGTGAGCGTTCACGATGACTTCTTTTCGCCCAAATCGATTTTGAAGTAAAGTCACTGCAGTTTCATAGTTCTCATCGCTGATTTTGAGACCATGAACAACTGTTGCTGCAGTACCTTCGAGAACTGAGTTCAAATATACGAATTTGGCTTTTGCTGTAAGTGAACCGTTGCCGTGGACACTCAACTCGAAATTGGACCAAAACTTTGACCACTCAACAGGATTCCCGCTGAAATTCCGCATTACTAACTTTGGCAGCTTTATTGTCCCTTCGCCTGAGTTGCTCGTGGCGCTGCCGCCGATTGGAATCGCTGGGGGTATAACTGGTGCTGGTGGCCGTAAAAGTTCTTCCAATTTGACTTCAATATCGGTAAGAGAGTCGATTATCAACTCACGGAAATCTTCGTTGTCGCTTTCTTCTTTCTCCAAATCCGCACGCGTAACAATCATCGGCGATATCTTATCGTCGAGCGCTGTCAATTGTTCACTCTTTGCTAACAACTGGTTTTTTAATCGTTTCAACGCGAGGATTTCTGGAGCAACGTTGGCTAATTCGACGAGTACCGCATTACATAACCGCTTGGCTCCTTCTCTGGACGTGGCTTGTTGAGCGCGCAAACGATCAAGGGCGTCCATCTTGAAATTTTCGGTCAAAATTCGGCGTGGTCGGCTTTACGATGCTGTTTTCTACTTATTTCTGTCCGGATTCACTGATTTTCCCGGGTTTCGGCACCATTTGAAGATTCGCAAAGTCGATTTGTAACTAATTTTGACTAAAACTGTGTAAATTTACTACTTTTCTAACTTTTATGAATTCTCGAAATAAAAGCATGTCTTTTTTGGGTTAAGAACAAGTTTATTGTAATTTCTGGGGGTCACAAGTACAAATTCAGGGGAACAAAGGGTGAAACAAGATAATTTATGACACTTTTACAGCACTTCCGGTCACGCGTCATCCAATATCACTCAAAAACACCTCCTGCAGGTTGGCTTCTCTGTGCTGCGCCGTGCTCTTTCCCTCGAACTCGTGCGACCTTGTTACTTCTAACAACGCCAGTTTTCACAATAACAATCACAAGAATAAATAAGAAACAAAACTACTTCTCCTAGTAGTAGCATACAGTCTGGAGTTATTAGTAAACTGGCTCGACCAATGGGAGTACACATTGTGAGGTGCCTTTTTGAGTGCAACTCGAGTATACGTATTTTATCGATTAAGAGCAACGCTCTTATTCAAAACTGCCATTTTTGTCAGCAATTACAATTTCGGTTTTTCGTTTGTTACGTTTGTTTAATGTAACAATCGAAGTCTGAACGTCTCGAACGAAGCCTACTTTCATCGTTCGTGAGGTTAAATACGGAAACAATACCGTACTTTTGCTAAAAGACGGTATTCTTGGTGTCTCAGCCGCTGCTACCATTCGAGGGCGACTTTTAATCGGTAAAATACGGTAATATGCTATTAAACTTTGTTAATTATTTTTTTTCTTTAATTTGGGTTTGGAAAAATGCTGCGAGTAGGACTCCCAGACCGTAAATCAGCTTCTGGGGCCCCCGAAGTCACATTGTGCTTTGGGGTCTCAAGTGGTATAAACGCTTCAGTGAAGACAGTACTAGTTAATCTTATACGACATGATTTGAGACACATTAGATGTGTTCAATTCTGGGGGAATAAGTGAGTTAATCTCTTTAAATCTCTTTTAGAAGGCAGAAGTGTCGAAAATATCATCATGACTTAGGAAAGTCACGCTTCAGAATTCACTTACAAAGACCAATTGACCTCCTAATCTCCATTCTATAAGAAGTGATTTATGGTATTGCTCATGCGTAGTTGTTTCTTTGTGGAAATTATTCAAAGTTCCAATCCACATTTGGTTGACAAATTAATGCGGCCACTCATTAAGTTAAGAAAATAGAAATATTGTGGTCATACTGTATGAACTGAAAGTTGTGAAAATGTAAAGGATTAGAATATTCCAAAATATTCCTAAATAAGATGACAAAAGACTTTTTTTTTAGTAAAGCAGTCGTTTTCACCGCTTTCATGGCTGTTTTGATGATGAAAACGTCATCTAAACATTTAATCTAATATTTTTGCAACATTTTCATCGTCAAACATTGTGAACGCGAACATCGTTCAAGTTCACTCCTAAAAGTTAACGCAGTTTGAATTTTTCATTCATTTGTAGAAGTGAACTTCGTTCATGAACTCGAACTATTAGTTTGCATTCGATACCACACTGCTAGTTAGTATATACTTGGATGGTTGACCTGCTGGGAATCTGTTGTTCCTCATCCTTATCTGATTACGATACTGTTTCTACGGTGAACATCTGCGGTCGGCTTTGAACTGGGTCTTCTGTGGTTTTTCCAGTTTTTGATGCGAGTGCAAGGTTGGGTCTTAAAGAAAGTAATCTCACCGCTGTTAAGGGTCATGGGGTCATGAGTCATGACAAATAAACGTCAAAAATACAAATTGTGATGATCCTGAAATTTACTTTCAGATAGCGTGTTTCAGATACCAAGTTTCTAGGTGTAAGTACCTATTTTTAGAAATAAGCTTGTGCATCTGATACTTTTTCTTTTTCGACAGGAAGTACACAGTCATTAATTGCTGTCATTAGGGAATTGCCATGGTTAGGAACTGCATTTCCTCTCACAAAGAGACCACAGGAGTGTGTAATCCACAATTTTTTAAATTTGAAAAAAAATAAAGTATTGTTACAAACAGTTACAACACACACAATTCTTTACTGTGTGTTGTAACACTACTTTTTTATTTTTTGAGTAAAAAGGCCAATTTTATCATTACACTACTTTTTTATTTTTTGAGTAAAAAGGCCAATTTTATCATTACACTTGGTGGATAGGCTGCTGGACATGTGACATCATGAATAGCGAATTACGAATTATGAATTATGAGTAGTAGAAAGTATTGACTGTTTAGATAATAACAATACTTTTACATTAAAAAAATTTAAATAATTGTGGATTACACACTCCTATGGTCTCCTTGTCAGTAACCTGCAGGGTGCAGGCTTCACAAAATATTTCTGACGCTCATCATTGTATTGATGTGCATTCTCAGAAGTGTTTATCCGAATATTTCACCATTCCACCACTTGCTATCGGATTTAGTAACGGTGAATATTTCTTCTGCTGTTGTATGTGTGGGAGCAGTTGGCGACGATTTCCATCATGGTTTGATTTCCTGTGGACAATTGGGGATTGAAGCTGGCGTAGCATAAATCCCCATACAAGTATTCTACTTACCATGCTCATCCTTTGTTGCACTACTTATACTTAAATGTGAGCGAATCGTGAATGTGTAGAAAAGGAGCAGGTGGTGTTTAAGAAAAAATAAAGGATTCTTCATTGGGCCAACATATTGAACGCAACAGAATAATGCAAAATAAGTATTGTATTACTCGGCTTTGGAGGGCATGACCTAAAATTCGAGGTTGATCTGGAAATCTGATTGGCTGATCCCTTTTATGGCATGCCATAAAAATTGAATTTCTGCTGGAAAATTGGAGCGTGTTTTATCTGGAACTGCCAGATAATTCGAATTATCTGGCAGTGCCACTCATAGAGTAAGACGTGCTCCGAGTCTCTCACTTCAAGAAGTAACATCATCACTAGGGCCCGGATAAATGCATAAATGCGTAGGAATTATTTTTATTCAATAAAAATTGAAATTGGCTATAAATGCATTTTTTCCGAAAATGAGAAAATAAATGCATAAATCGCCATTTTTCCGAAAAAAAACGGCGATTTATGTCTTTTTTTTTAACGATTCGTAACATGTACGTATCAATTATATTACAGCTTAGGCAATAAATGTTGTTAACTATAGGCTTGTCCAATTAAAATATTTACTAGTACTTTAAAGAAAAATACCAGGTGGAGGGCTTGACCTCTACTTATGGTCTAACCCGAGACCTGACACCCAGTCAAATTTGACTAGCCAAGTGTACGTGTACGTATGCTTGCGTTGTAAAGGATACCACATTCAATTAGCATCCTATACTCCGATGGGAGCCTTTACGGAATGTCTTTCCAATCTTTTTCTTCGTGATTGTGTATTTTATTACACGCCAAATAGATATAATGACGGCCTTGGAGACATTGCACAATTCCATTAGCAATGATGAAACAATTTAGCCCAAAAGCGATGAGTAAATGTAGGTGTCACTGTTCTGTAGTTGTCACCTATTATGTCAAACATTTCATTTTTAACAATAGATTATGTTATCATCGGTGATGGAATCCGGTCTTGCGAAATGTTGTTAAAATAGAAATAAAAAATTGTCATTTTTCATTCTGTGGGTGAATGTTCCCTTTAAATAGAATAAAGTTTTCCATAACAAAATTGTAACTGCCTCATGTTGTATTCCAAGTTGATAGTGGCGGCTTTATCTCTTACTTAACTTTATTGATTCAACGGGAACGCTTCAAGTGCATTTATGATGAGATTAATGTTAGTTATTTATTTTTTAACCGTATTAATGGGGTGTATCGAGCGAATAAATTATTTTTACTGCTTATATATTTCGATCTCGTGATGAAAAAAAGAAAACTCAGCTTTTAAGTGGTCGTGTCAGAAGAAAATCTCGAGAAGAAAAATTTGCTCACGTTTTTCATGAGTAGGCTTAGAGAATTATACGGGATTAAGGAGGAGAGGATTCTCTGAATTTTATCATTTTATCTCGAGTTCCTCTTTACCTAGATAAATGTGGTTTGCAGCATCTTTAAATGAGTGACCCCCCACTTGGTCGGTATGAAGTGTGTTTTGCCTTTATTGAGGTGGATGGGCGTGAGTATTTCCATTTTCTTTGGTCATTTCCGTTTTCATTTGTGAGTTTTGTAGCAAGAAGATGGTCATTTTCTCTGCATATAAGTGTGTATAAGTTGGAGCATTGTGGCGAAACGTGTCAGAAGGGTAGCTAGCCTTTAGTCCTAAATGGTTTCTTTAAATAATTTGGAAAAAATGGAATGGGTCCTTAATGTCACGCATAACCCACGATCTTTGCAGCAGATGAGCACAGAAAATGAGCTGAGGTAATGAGACAAAGCAAGTGCATCTGGTGAGTGCCAGATACCCTTGGTTAAGGTGCAGCCATTCAGTTTTCTACTTTCAATAAGCTATAAAAGTAATTCAAACTTAAAAGTTTCAAGGAATTTTCTTTCTCTTTTTTTTTTTAAAAAATTTTAAAATATAGATTTTTTCATTTTCAAATAGACTTTCCTTAGCAATTTATGAATTTTTTAAAAAAAAATTTCTTTAAATCTGACAAATTAGAGTAAATGACTTTTACAATGCAGTTTCATAGCGGAATATAACGGTGCAGGTATTCGTGCGGTGTTTTTTTTCAATACAGGGTGTCTCAAAAAAATGTATACACTTTTAAATTAAAATTATATTAATCATTAGCTGTGGGCAGTGTTGTTTAATTAATGTTTCTGGTGTAGTTTTTTTGTTTTTTCTTTTGGTGTTTAGTTTTTGACAATTTGAGCTCTCTTTCTCGAGATATTTTCGTTTTTCATTAATTTTTTTGCTCTAATTCACCATTTTTGATTGCTCAGTCATTCCTGGATTTCAGATTTTATAGTACTTTTGCAGATTTCTTCGCGGTATCGGTACCAGTACACGGTATTTTTTTTAAAAAGTACTGCATTTTGTGATAGCGATACTGTGCCACTTTTTTGGTACTATTCTTTTAGTTAAAATCTCACAGAATCTTACAAAATCTCGCGCAATCTCATATTGATACCACTGAAGAAAACCACAATAGAAGAAATTCAAAAGTACTAATCAAACAAAAAATAATGAAAAACTAAAATATTTCGAGAACGAAATCTCGGATTGTCAATAACTAAAGACAAAGAGAAAGAACGAAAAAAAAAACCCAGAAACATTAATTAAACAATACTGACCACACCCAATGATTAATATACACTTAATTTAAATATGTACACACTTCTTTGAGACACCCTGTATATACAATTTTTCTCTTACAATTAAATTTACTTGAGGTAAGAATTGGTCCAGCATTTGTGTCTTTAAGAGCTGTTAAACCTCGTTGCTTAGCTACTCTAACGAAAAGTAAAAAGTAATTGTCTATTGATAGGTAAAAAGTGAACTGCAATCATTTCGTCATTGATCATTTACGTTGCCTTGGTCAACTCGGGCTTTTAACGCAATTGTTAATACAGAAGGGCAAGAGTCCTACTCAGTTTGTGCTCAACACGCCTTAATTGACACACAAAGCGAAAGAGTGAAAAAAGATAATTTAACAAGCATTTCGTTGCCAAAAAATGGCGTCGAAATGAAGAGACCTCGTTAAGAGTATATAGGTTCATTTTTCTATCTCTGAATATCCAGAGTCTAAATTTTCAGCTTTTCCCGCCACAAACGAAATGATTCCGCCTGTGCGTTTGGCTGTGTCTTTCTGTGTGCGGAATTTGTTTGGTACACACAATCCGTGCACGTGTTGTAATTACAAATGGCGACCACTTTCACAAAATATTGTAGTTTGATTGTGGATAAATGGATTACAGTATTTTTAAATTAATACTTAATAATTAATTATAAA
The DNA here is from genome assembly GCA_949358305.1 of Strigamia acuminata. Lineage (NCBI taxonomy): Eukaryota > Metazoa > Arthropoda > Chilopoda > Geophilomorpha > Linotaeniidae > Strigamia > Strigamia acuminata. Next base: position 24,784,700 of record OX442314.1, on the reverse strand, counting down.
ATAAATTAATCAAACATTTTTAGTATTATCTGTCTTTGTGTTCAGTATCCACCTCCAACTTATGTACGGCCGGTCACGATCGGTCGCATTACCACAATGCATTCTGGATACTCAGAATTTGTTCATGCACCATCACTGCCAGAAAGAATAGAATTTCGAAAGTTTCCGCGTGTGGTAAGCGGAACTATGTGTACCAATTCGACCAAAACTTCTGGCCGCTCACGGAAAGTGACCATTCGGTGCACAGAATCAGGTCATGTGTACTTAGCTTTACAACGGAATTTTCATGCTGTATTGTTTCAAGTGTCATGTATTGAAAGTGTGATTAAGTTGGAACTCGTTGATTGATCCAATATTTGAAGTAATGGATGGCTGATCACCAGGTGGCGGAGTTTGTAAAAACGATGGAAACGAGTGCTGGACGTCACTTCCTGTTCCACAACACCTAAAAATCACATTTTTGCTATAACAATATAAAAAAAAATTTTCTTTTAACGAAAACTTCTTAAAATCTTGTAAAATCACATGTTATAATCAAACAGTATAAAGAATTTTATTGTTGGAAAAAATATTTGGCTGCAACACAAAATTTGTGGGTGGATTTATAATTATGAAACGCACCTTGTGTGACTGAGAGACTGGCCACTGGTGAAGTTTGCTGTCAAGGAATAAATAAGTGCGATCTTATTTCAAGACACAAAGGGTCTATTGCCATACTCAGGATGAGTCAGGACATGTTAGTTTGGGTTAGAACGACGTCATTTTCTCCCGGTTGCAGACGTCTAGAAGAAGGAAAAATAATAAAATGTCTAATTTAGGAAAGGAGATGTAGACAACCGTTCAGATGATCAGGTATGGGAAGTCTAATGCAAATCACGTAGCGCGTGTTTTCCTAATGAGCATGTAAATGCGCTGAGCAGCAAATGATCAGACATTTATTAGAGTGTATACATTATTTTTTTTATATCAATTGGGTAATAAGTCGTTGATGTCATCCTGGATCCTCTGGCTGCTTTCCAGTTTGAAATTACAATAAATAGGAGTGGATGGGCCATGAGTGTCATCGTAACTGCTGACGATAGGGCAAGGCTGTGCGGGAGCTGAGGTCTCGTATCTCGACGAAGAACATGAGTTATACCACTTCGAACGACTTCTACCTCAAAACTAAACGTGCCTCGGTGAAAGGTCGTACATCATGTGCGGCGACGCACAGGAAGCGCATCCGTCCCATCCTGTTGCAGCGTACGTACATTTCTGGCTAATGGCGCCGGCACCGAGTTTTAATCTGCACGCGGAATCGAAACCGGAGTAAATGGCCGAAGTTTACTTGGGTGCACGCGCATTGCGCTCAAGGAGTTGAATAAGGAACTCAGTGCGAGGCAATAAAGTGCGGAATTCCAATGGCATGTGGTGCAATCAAGGTCCACGTATTGGTCGATGCAGCTGTTCAGAGGTTAAATGGCGCCCGCTATAAAGTTGTAATTCCAGGTCGAGTTTAAAGCCATGTGGGGTTTTTTTTTTCTTTTCTTTTTTCTTGCGGTGGAAGGATTAGAATGATTAGAAAAATGAATTAATTGTGTTGGGGATTTTAGTGTAGGAAAAAAAATATACCGACAATTTTAATTAATTTTTTTGTTTAAATATATTTCGTAATTGCGTCAAATAAATGTGTTGTTAAAGGTGAAAGTTGTGCGGGGAAAGAAAACACGAGATTGCATTTTTGTATGGGAAATGTCTGAAGCTGGATGAGTGATAAGAAGAATTTTATGAAACAAAACAGGTTGTGTTCACTTAAATCTAAATTAATTAAGCCTGTATGGTTTTTGACTTTAAATCACGGGTAATAATGTAGGCGGTGGGTGGCGGCACGCACGCTGCAATTATAACGTGATGAAAGGCAATGGAAGCGATTGCCACGACAATCAATTAGAATAACAGCGATTTAGGGGGTTTGTTTGGTGAACAAATGAATAGAATGGCCGTTTTAGCTGTTTATTTAGTGGAAAATGTGGCCAAATTGGACTGTAATTGGGCCAAAAAGGACTGGAAATGTGGCCAAATTCAGTAGTTTTTTTTTTTGTGAAATTATCTTCGTGATGCGATTTGCAACGTCAACTGAGATGTTGGTTTGTTAAGGGATATTGAATTAAATTGTTGTGATATATAATAAGGGTTTTTGTTTTGATTAATTTATTGATCTGTTGATTAAGCGGAGGAGGGATGAAAAATCGCGAGCTGTTTTTTGGTAAATTGACGTTGAGACTTCAACCAACATTACCATGCTGTGTTTACACGCCAGGAGATATAACGATAGTGAAAGCTGTTTCCGCAAAATTTTCCAGAAAATTAGAGGTTGCATGCACGGGGATTTTTGAGTCGTGTGATTTTAGTGTGATGGCAAATTCAAAATCAAGACCTGCTTGTGCTCGCACAATGTGGGAAATCTAATTTCTCCGAAATGTGCTATTCCAAACGAGTGGTTTTTCTTTTTAATGCAGATTTTTTTTTTTGTCGTTGTTGCCAAATTGTTGTTTACAGTTGTCTGGGAATTTTCCATTTGGTAGTTTTTCCTTTTTACCAATTAGCCATTTTATATTGAATATGTATAAAATTGAAAACCGGAACTTTGGCGCCGAATAAAACGCAATTTTTACGGTAAAAAGGAATTTTCACATTGTAAAAAGCAATTTTTACGTTAAAAAAGCAATTTTTACGTTAAAAAGCAATTTTTACGTTAAAAAAGCAATGTTTACGTTAAGAAAGCAAAATGTTTCGTTAGAAGTAATTTTTACGTTAAGAAAGCAATTTTTACGTTAAAAAAGTAATTTTTACGTTAAAAAAGCAATTTTTACGTTAAAAAAAGCAAGTTTTACGTTAAAAAGCAATTTTTACGTTAAAAAAAGCTATTTTTACACTAAAAAAAAACAATTTTTACGCTAAAAAGCAATTTTAACGTTAAAAAAACAATTTTTACATAGAATGGACACCAAAAACAGCCATAAACCAATCAAAAAGCACAAAACAGAAGCACCTAGATGGCTCATTTCACTCATTCTTCAATGGTGAGAAACGAGGTTCCTGTAAACATCTTGAGCTTATGCAGTCCCCTGCGACTAACAAAACGTGATTTCTTTCCTCCTGACAATAAGTGCCGAGGGACTAGTCTAGAACCGCACAAAAAAACTTTAATGATTTTATTTGATGGTTCTAGCCAAAAAGCAACATTCCTTTGTGGTCAAAACAATGCGAATGGTCACTAGATAACACTTTGCTCTTGCCTTGACAGTTATGTTCATACTAACCGCGAATATTTGTGGAGTGCTGCAAATAAACAAGCAATCAAGTTCTTTTAGCACTAAACCTATTCCAATTGCGGTTTCTTGACCTTTCAGGCAGAGGAAATAACCAGGACAAACACCGATGCTGCCCAAGAAGATAATATTGCATATTATTAAGTCTAAAGCTTGAAAGAATGAATTTAGTTTTGTTATTTACATTACGCTTAATGGCAAGTGCAGATAGGAGAAATGAGAGCGCGTAAAGCACCGCCGCCGTCCAATTTGCACGTATGTTTTGCTCGCGAAATCGACAATTTGGTTTGCGTAGTTTAAAGCACGGAGACGAGATGGGGAAGGGAAGGGGGAAAGTTAGTGCAAAAGATGATCCGTCGAGATGCCAATTTATGTTTAAAATTCCAAAGAGAGCGATCTAGTTCTGTTCTAAATACGCGCTGACACTTGGATGTGGAAAGCTCTCTTCTCTGTGCTCCTCTTCCTACGATATTTAATTAAACCGACTGTGTACAATACCATACACCACCTTATTACACAGTCGTACACATGGGCGCGAAGATGTAAGAAACTTAATTAATTTTTGCAAAATGAAATGGCAACCGAAAATAATGAGAGTCGACGAAGAAAGATATTAATGCCACGTGAAAGTGTTGCGAATGGCCAATTCCCTATGGATAAATTTCGAACCGTCGACGGGTTTTTTAAAGAAAAGGAAATAAAAGAAAACGACTTTTTTTTTTTTTTTTTTTTTTTTATTTCTTTCTTTCAATTTTTTTTTTTTTTTTTTTGAGTTGTAAAAAAATATATATATAGAGAGAGAGAGAAAAAAAGTTGCAGTGATTTAAAAATGGTAAAAATAGAAAAAAAAATTGAAGTAGGCGGCTTATATTTTCAATTTCTGGGGCGTTTATCCTTTAATCCAAGCCTCGTCTTAATGGCAGCCATCCATCGGATGCAACGAGCCGGCAACAAGATGCGTGCAGGTGCGAGCTATACCGGGCCGTCGTCTCGGAACTCGTGACATCCGCAACTGGACTCTAGTAAATGGTCCATAAAGTGGAGCGCGCAGCACTCTCCAACAGCCCTCGAGGGGATGCGTCTCGGTCCTAAATGCGAGATGCATCAGCATTCACCTGCTTAGCATCAAAACACTGTCCACACTTTAAATGGCTCACTACGTTTCCTCATCGATCGAATTAAAACCGATCCCTCGTTTCCGTTTCATCAAGCACTCTTGAGGGGGACTTGACTCAACTCAACCACACCATTTCGACTACTCGTTTCAACTTTGCTTTCACTCTTCTTTGGATCTTATATACCTTTATCAAGGCCAATTGATTTCAACATTAGGAGTTTGAAAATTGGCTTCTTCCCATGTTATTCCTTTGGGAACTCCCAACTGCAAACCCCAGGAGTTGCAAATATTTGAGGCTTTGTACACTCTTTTTGTTGCTTGTTTCATGTTTGATTTGCTGGGTTCGGAAAGTTGTTTCAACATGTTGGGAAGTTTTTAAATGCGATTCGTTGTTGTGGTAAAGTTGTGTGATTATTATAATCTTGAGCGAACATCACGATGGTTAATGGGTGTAGAAATAGCATATGTATCTCACGTAAAATTAAATAGTAATTTGGTTAGATAGACTCTAAAACTGAGTCACGATACGCGCAGTTATGTCCGTAGTTGTACTCATTGCCAACAATATAAACCTAAGCGGACGAAGAATCGCCGTATGCACTTCGCGATGTGACAAATCCATGGGAAACAATTTGTATTGATTTAATGGGTCTTAAATCTGCTGTTGGGTCAGAAATAAAGTCGATTCTGGTCATCCGCGTAAATAAAAAAGCGTCTCATCAAAATTCAGTTTTAAAGCACTGACCGCAATGCTATCTCGTACGATTTCAAACATGGCGGCACTCGATAGTAGAGCCCTTTTGTTTGCTTTCAGACCTCATCTCCGTGGCAACTGCGGAATGATATAGATTATTCAGGAGTGATTTTATCGTGGGCAGTAATGGTTTTAGGTCACGATTCCGTGAATAAGTTGTTATACGATGATTGTGGTGTTGACTTGTGAAATGACGCATTGATACATTTAGCCCGCTCGTTTTGCCATTGTTCTTTGTAAAGCGTGGAATAAAATATTCAGCAGTTTTTGTGTTCAACTTTGGTAAGATACGGCGTAGTTTTGTTATGTGCTTCTATCTGGGAATTTGCGAACATTGCAATGTTAAATGTATGATCATCCCATTACATTTTTGGCAATGTGTTTGCACTTTGGTTGCAGTTATCTTGGATGCTCAGAACTTGCACACATTTAGCAGTTGTTATTGTTACATCTCATCTGTGATACCGAAGCGTTTGGAAACAAAAGATTTGCACAGATGAGTTTTGCAGATAAGTTTACAACCAACTGTTGATGTTATACATATTGTTTACGAACACAGACATTGTTAACACGTGCGATTTGATACGCAGATTGTGTAAATAGTTTGCGAATCAGGCTAGTGCATCCTGTGTATTGTTTAGTGTAGCAGCTTTAGGAAGTTCAGCTTTAACGTTACATTTAAGCTTTTGTTTAGTAGTTTCTTTTCTTTGCTTTTTTATTTATAAAACTAAATTATAAAGGTCGCCTTATCAGATGATGTTTCAGATATGCATACTGCTTAGAATAAAGGATGACAAAGTGAGTTTTTATGTCTTAAAGTGGTTGATTTTTATGAAAATTTAATAAATTAAATTTGATGTTTTTGAGTAAAAAAGAGAAAAATTCTAATTAGTTTTCAAATTTATTCAATAGAGATTATTAAAATGGATGATTGATGAGTTGAATCAAGATGAAATAAATAGAAATTTTCATAATCTGGATCTGTTTTTTTTTTAAATGTGATGTTTATTTCTTTATTTTTCTTAAGAAATAGCAGTTTTAAAAATCAATTTGTTGCCTGGTTTGTTGAATTATGTTGAAAGCTTAATGTATGAAAATTTTAAAAGGACAATGAGCTACATCTGGGCCAACAATGAATGTATGAGGAGAATTAAGTTGCACAGTGGACATGTTGGACTAGATGCATTAATATAAATCAGTTTTTGGCTTTATTAGTGCTCACAAAGTCTGACCTGGTGTGGTCTAGTCTTCAGGGGTGCTTAGTTTAATATCAAACATTTACAACAGAATGACTCTTAAACAAACTGAATTTTCAAAATTGTCTAACGCTGTTGGACGTGTGTTGGACAGGTGCGTTCAATATGTAAAAGAAGTCGTCACTTCTCGTTTCCTTCCTCTTCCATAAGTCACTTATGAATGAACTCATCAATTTGACAACCAATCCATGTGCGCATTGATAAATTTGGATCATTTCTAAAATGGCTGTCGATAGATTGTTGCATCCTGAGCCCAGTTCAGTCGAGAACTACAGTTCGCACCTGGTATGTTGATGCTAAATTCAAAGGATTCTATTTATTGACCCCCTATTTCATGTTAAAAAAACAAACAAATGTAAAACCAGAAATATTTGACGTAATCAAAGTAATCAACTAATCGCTCATTTAATGAAACCCCCTATTGTAGGCACGCCAGGATATTAATCGTGAGGAGTTTGTTTGTCTGCGACCTTATTATCTCCTTCGAAACCGGTGGACGGATGTGGAATCTCGACACCGAGATCAGGGCTGGCTACTTTTCGGATTAAGTGCATGGATATTAAGATTAATATTAATATGCATACCGGTATTAAAATTCTTCTTTATTGTTAGTCTTGTTGATTTTTTTCACGAGTTTGTGGAAATAACCCGAGATGGCGTCGGCGTGTTTATTCCGTGTAATAATGTAATGCCTCATAAACAATTGTCTGAAGATAAACTTTATTTGCAGTTTAGTTCCAATTAGTTAGGCTTGCGGTTTTTCACTTTTAAGAAAACCGATAAGGTTAGGTTTGCAGGGAGTTGAGAACATGCAAACAGAACTAAGGGGCCGTCCATAAATTACGTAACGCTTTATGGGGGGAGGGGATTTCAAATTTTGTTAGGGGTTGTTACGACAGGAGAGAGGAGTTTGCAATAATGTTAGTAACTTATTGATAATTTGAAAATTTAACTTAAATAATTGCTTCATGATTTATTATTCTTTTTCTTCCTTGGGAAGATGAAGTTTAAAGTCAAATTATTCAAGTGTGAAAATGTATAAAATTTTAAAATAGTCATTTTTTTAAAAAAAAATTGAAAAGTACTAAATTTGTATTTAATATCAAAATTGGGGGGGGAGGTTGGTTAGTTTTGTTACGTAATTTTCTGGAGGGGGGAGGGGTTTGTGGATTTGTTGCGACCTTGTTACAGGGGGGGAGAAAGGGGTCTAAAAATCCAAAAATTAGCGTTACGTAATTTATGGACGGCCCCTAATTCGTTGAAACTCATTATACACAATGGACTTAAAATAAAGGAATGGACTTGACATATTTTTTTGTTTTAAATAAATTAGCAATAACACACTCTAAATTATTTTTTTAATGAGTTTATTGTTGCTTATTTGCTTTATTTTAGCTAAATAATTGCTGGAATTAGGAAATGATGCGCGCAGCATGACTTTAAGAGTCGTGGTGAAATTTTCGACACTTGTGCCTTTTAAGGAGAATCAGTCACGTATCCTCTTAGGATTGGACGCACCTATTGTGAATTAATTAAACTTTTAAACCGAGAGATAAAGAAAATTCAAAATTATTGATTTACTAGAAGCCGAGAAATCCTAATGCTTTTACTACTGTGGAAACTAAAGCAATAAAAAGAAAGCATTGCAGTGAAGTCTTACTGTTTTGATGGGCAGTAGTTGGAAAGCGAATGGATTATTATAAAGTTTGTTTTGAAAATGTGGAAAATGCAATGGTCAATTAGTCGAGTTATTTAATTTTTCATTTTTCCTCAACTTTAAAAATGCGTCCCATTCAGTGAAAACGATTTGAATTATAGCGAGCCAAAGCCTGGACAAATTACGCGTAATAAGCAGCATTTACTAACATTGGCATACGCAATAAAACGAAATAATATTAGCCTGGAGAAAATTGAATTTACGCCTCTCTTTCACTCGAACAAAAAGAAAATTCAATATTCCGCCGCACAGTGCAAATAGGGCAGTGCTCCATTCTGTACTTTGACTGCTGTCCTGTTCCGTGCGTATGATCTATATTGGAAACGACTACCCCACCCCACATTTCCGAACAAATGCTTTCTATTTCTTCCCGCACTTTTCTAAAAAAAAAATAATAATGAAAAGAAATAAATTAAAAAAATATGTTTAAAAAAATAGAAATTTGCCAATTTGCCCTTTGCGCTTTCTCTCTCTTCATTTTTCTTATATCCATAACTGTAGGATGATTTTTGGCAGCAGCAGGCAAAAGTAGTTTGAACTAAGTTATGCTTATAATTTAAGCTGACAAGTGCAAAAGGGGCCAAGTGACTTTATAATTAGGGCACATTTAATATCGGCTTTGCGGTTTCAACGCAACATTTAAGCCGCTTTGGCCTAGACACGCGCACAAAGTGAGCAGGCAAATGTATACTCAGACGCCTAATAATTCCTCGGTTAGCGACCGGCGAAGAAAAACAAATTAAGGCACTTGTCATGTGAATCTGGCCTCGTGTAAGCGCCGGTGCGGTTTTGCCTCGAATCACGTTGTCGAGTCGTCTTCGTACGTCGACGCACAGCTCGACAAGTTTGAGGTGACATATTAACCGTGTTTGCAGATTAACTTGTCGTTTGTGATCGATGACTAAAAGGCGAGGGACTCCGGCTTCCTTATCGAGCCTAATGCAAGATATACACTGTGTACAGGCATTTCTTCGATGAGAAGCGAAAGAGCCATCTCGAGAGAGATGAATGTCGGACGTGCTTGCGAGGAATGCAGATTACTTTCACTTTTTTTTAACACCGCTTGCTGTCGATACCTTAAAGCGAGAGTTTTGGCATTTTTGCGTCGCCGAAACCGAAAATACTGTTAAATTTGGCTGAGATATGAAGCAAAATATTAATTGTATGAATAACAAACAAAGAGCGTTTAGCGTATAGGTTAGAGGAATTCGCATTTCCTTTTATTTGGAATGTAAAAGAATGCGCGTGCACTTCTTCCTGTAGCTGTCACCCTTAAACGCCGTCTCGTTTCTTCTTGACCAACATTTGGTATTCTCTCTTTTGTGAGTCGACATTAACTTACACGTCAAGTTCATTCAACTGTCTTTCGGATGAACAGCTATCAGGAAGGAAGCTAGTTCTTTTGGCGCACCATTTCAACACTGCAAGTGATTTGTGCTCTATCTAGAGCGTGTGTTTTGTTGTCAACACAACTGTACTACCAGGTTCTATTGCATTGAAACTTCAACTTTCCTGCAATACATTTTTACAACAACATTGTAGGGGTGGAGCTAAGCTTAAATTAAGAAGTTGGTGTAAAATATTGAGTTGCTGAGCGTCTATACGTCTCTTTCTCTTGTAAGAAAGGACCTTTAATGGTTGGCAACGAACCTGCTTGCTTTTCAACGGCACAACTTAAAGTCTACAAATTACACTGTATGCAGTGCTAGACACACGACGTGACAAGTTTTAGAGTGGATTTATCACTAGGTGCATATTCAGGCTGGGAAAAGTGGAAGTGCATTCTGCTTTTCTTAAAGACAGAAAAGATAGAGAAGGATTTTTTTTCTCTTGTAATACGCATGCTCGGAGTGCAGTTTTCCTCTAAAACAAATCTATACGTGAGAAAAGAGACCACTCGTGTCATGTGCCTTCTGCATAACTATCTTTTTGGTGTGTACTTTTAAAACAAATGATGTAGAAATGTCACGCAGGTAAGAGAACGATTGAATGCGCTTAGAGTTTAAATAACATGGCACAAATACCGTATTTTATCGATTAAGAGCCGCGGCTCTTATTCAAAACTGTCATTATTAACAGCAATTACAATTTCGGTTTTTCGTTTGTTACATTTGTTTAATGTAACAAACGAAGTCTGAATAGAGAGTTTGCGGGATGCATTTTTCCCTTTCATTTTCTCTACGTTACACTATTTTAGTGTCATATCAAAAGGGAAAATTCTTTAGTGTATCGTTTTCAACACTAAATTAAAATATAGCGCAGCCAATCAGAATTGAGAACACTATATTGTCAGCTCCGCCCATTGCAAATGGCGATTATTTTGTTGTCCCGATCAAACACCTCACAGTCACAGGTATGTAGATTGAATGATACGTGAGGCCCAAAATTGAATTTTAGGCCCAAAACCATACTTTATAGGCATAATAATGGAATTTTATGCAGAAATTTGCACATTTACGTCCCCAAATTAAATTTTTAGGCCCAAAATTACTAACTGTAGTTGGCTGAAATAGTGTAGTGATAAGGGAAAAGTGCAGCCCGCAAAAACTTAATTTATCATTTTTCCCTTACACTATTTTTATACCGTATAGTGTTTAACTGTAAGGGAAAAATGCATCCCGCAAACTCTCTAATGTCACGATGAACGTACGCTACGTACGTTCATCGTTCGTGAGGTTAAATTTGAATTCTTTGGAATTGTGATGTGAAAAACGTCGTATCCTGTTTAGAGAAGTCACTTCAGAAGAAAGTTCGTACATAAACAACAACTTCAGTGTTCTAGCTTATCCAAATTCAACTTGGTGGCACTCTGATGAAGATTTTCTTTATTTGTTTTGAGATTTTGTCACCATGGCAACTTTGGAGTGGTAGAGATTAATTCACGGTGATTGCATTATGCGCAGTAGCGATTTCAAGTCAAGATTCCACGGCCAATAGAGGCAATAATTAAAAATTAATGAGATGAATCAGTTCGGTTCGTTTTAGCAGTTTCAACAAACACTGTGCAAAATGCTTGGAATTAAAAAGTAACTATATGCAATCCACTTTAAAACGAGGTAAGGTTTGAAATGACTTTTTGAATGCAGCGAGTAAAGCAGAGCTGGCCTCGAAGGCAGCAAAAGAGTTTGTCTTCTGAATAGAAATTATATTTGCTCATTGAATAAAGATATGCATTAAAATTATTAAAGAATAATCATGTAGATGTATATACGTGCCCTAGTTGAGACATGTATTTACTTTTGATTCGTTCGTCTTGTAATTCAGGATGACTTAGGGTAACGTTCGTTTGGAATTGTTGTTTATTTATGTTTTTGTCGTTCCATTTTTATTTGGAGCATACAATCAATTCTTTAGCATGTGGAGGTTGAGAAGGTTACTAGAAGGGTTGACGACACTGCTAAGATGTTCTATTGTTCTATATTATACGCTGGGAAATTTTGAAGCTGATTTATTGTGTTATTAGAAAATTATCAATTGTTCTGGCAAACAAGGGCGCAGTTCGAAGAGAGAGGAACAGCCATAGAATGTCACCGTAATGCGTGTGATGGCACATAGGCAGTGTGTTATCACCTATTTGAAGAGAAGTGTTGAACCAGGAGTTAGGAGAAGAGCTAGAAGTGAGTTAAAGAATCGATGCGCTAACTTGGAAGTTGCCAAGAAATCCTAGTCAGATTATGTTGATAGAATACCAACGATAAAAGACAAAAGAGCGTATGGTAGAAGGAGCCAAAATGGAAATAACAGATTAGATATATCGTTAGTTATAATACATGACATTACTGTTGATGTTATTTTCAGTTATGTCAGATTGAGTTATTATATCGTATCTGTATGTTTAACAGTTGCTGTGATACATGTGTATTTTGAATTTGTAACTATTTCGTTGTCGCACTTGCAGCAAACAAGTTGTATGTAAAAACTCAAGTGTTTTATTATATTTTTTGGTTTTATTGTGGTTTTGGGTTAGTTTTATTTTGTGAATTAATCTTATATATTTAATGCATGGTATTTTGTGTTTTATTAATTTCTTGTTTGTGTGTCACATCTGGCCATCATCTTGATGACAAATTGTGAGTTCTTTGAATTTAGTTATCTCCCACCAGTGGGAGTTCTTACCATTGTTTTTTTTTAAAACTATATCTTGTACATTTTTGTAAAAATAAACCAGTTATAGTAAAAAAAAAAAAGTCACAGTGAAAGTGTGTGTTTTTGTGCCAGTCTTCACTTTTGCCAGAGTCCACCCAAACCAGACTTGAGGAGAACAAGTTTTTGCCATATTTCATATACAGAATCAAAATTGTATACAATAGAGCAGGGATTCTCAAACTTTTTAGCATTGCAACCCATTTTTAAGAAAGGCAAACTTTCACGCCCCACTTCATCATCGGTGCGTTAAATTTTTTCAAAATGAACTACGACATAGGTTGTTACTATTTTTCCATTCTACAAAATTCAATAGCTACAAACCTCCATTTTTGGGAGTTTTGGCTGGTTTTTGGAGAATTTTGGATGGCTTTTGTAAATTTTGAGTGATTTTTGTAAGGTTTTTGTGAAGATTTTAGAGGATTTTGTAGCTTTTGCTGGCCTGCGGTGTATTGCAACCAATTACAGGCAGTAAGTTGGAATTGGAATTGGTAAAAATTGAATTGAGAACCAAAAATTTGGGCGCCAAAATGATTGAACACCTTTGCACCCCACCAAAAATCAACTCGCCCTCTTATAGTTTGAGAAACGCTGCAATAGATGTTTGGCGATTGCACTTTTTGTACATTCTGTAACTTATAACTTAAAGATATAAGTTATAAATTCTTTTCAGTCAGAATGCTCCACATAAAAAAGAATTATAAGTTGACCTATTCGTGTCTACGCGCATTTTAGTAAGTTTTCGCACTTCCTATTGGTCAATTTTTAAATGGTAACTTGTCACTGAGTTTATTCTTTGTAATCTGGTTTTTCTTTGTCTTGTCACACCCACTCTTCTGGTGCGGGGGATAATAACAGTTATGCTAAGCAATAATTCTTACTGACAATAACTGATGTACTCACAGCCATCTGTATCTGTTTTACATTTCTAGCATGTGCTTTGACTGGTTGCCGTGCGCCAGATTAGTTTATCATGAAAAAGTAGCCAACTTTTTATATTTTTTTTTACTTGATCGTGTTCTGTTGTTTGTTTCTACAGAAACAATTTCTTTTTATCTGTTCTGACTCTGTTTTGTTGTTGGAACTCGCAATATAATTATTTTATATGGGATATATATATATGTGTGTGTGTATTGTATGTATACATCAATATATTTGTTACATATAATCTTATTCTAGAACTTTCTGGCTGTATATCTTGGTGATGAAACCAACTTCAACCACAAAGATGTTTTAAACATGTTTTGTTGGGTGTGTTTGAAGTGGAAGTGCTTTCATAAGAAAAAATTGATTTTTTAACTTTTTAAAAACTTTTTTCGATTCCTTTAAAAAAAAATAATTTCGGGAGGGGTTGGGGGGGGGGGCATTGAAGCAAAAAAAATATTATAATCATGTAAATTAAATCATCAGAATGACGCCTATTGTCAAAATTGAGACTAATTACTTCGAAGATGTTAAACTTTGTTAATTTTTACGTAAATTGATGATTATATCGTCGTAACGATGGCCGGCCATTTTATTTCTATAATCTGATTCATTAAAACATGAATGCAAAAAGTTATAAAGAAACAATTTTTTTTTTCTCCATCATTTCTCAACTTCTGCATTTTTTATCCTTATTAAGCCCTATAACGACTTTGGAATATAAAATGTTCGGAATTTATTATGAAAAAGTGAGTAGCAAGAGGTGCCTAGAGCCAAAGCCCCTTACGTTATCCCAGGAGGAAATTTGGTTATAGCTGCATTTAAAAAGTGGTATTTGATTCGAAATAAATTCGCACAAGTTGTTTCTTATCTGTCAGCGTGGAAATCACATTTCTGCAGACGTGAAAAGGTTTCCCTACAGTAATGTAGTACGGATGACGATGGGCGACATTCTTATGCATATTTAAGCGGCTGAAGAGGGGAAGGGGAAGCAGAACGAGTGCCCTGTGCGTGTTGATCGAGAGAAAATGGTTTTTCCGGAAGGCCAAATCCCATTATAAGAGTCTCCTGTGAAGAGGCGAAATCATCGAGTGCAGTTGCAGCAGATGCCGTTGCTCTGCTGCTGTTTTTAATCGATCTCGTTTTCTTGCTCGTGCATGCAAATATTATCGAACCGAGTCGCCTTTAACTCATCTTGACTCCTCCATTCGAGTTTCTTCTTTAAGAAGCAATGAATAAATTGGCTTGATAGAAATATCGAATTGTCACGCACATGTTTGCCGCTTACTTTTAACTGCGGTCTCAGGGAATGATTTAACTTTTAAGTATCTGGATTTACATTAGGAACAACACTTCTTCGGGTTAAACAAATTGTCTTGCGCTTCTATTAAGTTATCGCTTTGCATGGACACTGAATTTTGTGAAATATGAGGAGAGCGCGCCTTGAATTTCAGTTGGATCGTGAAATTTACGACGAGAAAAGATGGAGTCGTTGATAAAAAAAATTAAAATAACAATAATGTCGGGTTAAAGTTTCTGTTTCTATCGTTTTTTTCGTGTAAATGAATCTGGGTGAGATTATTTCGCTTTTGTGTCTGTTTGTAGCTGAAGTTTTGACAATGCATTTACAATTTTCTTACAATATTGCATTTTAGAACACGTTTTATTAAATTTTATAAAATTTAATGCACTTAATTGCAATATATTTTTTAATTGTATGGGATGATGCACTTCTGTCACGTTTTTTGGTTGTGGATGCTTCACCTGCAAGCTTGTGTTTCTTCCATATTGTATAATAATAAAAATAATAGAGAAGGGAAAATTTTTTTTAAAAATATTTTAATTTTATTCAGTTTTATTTTTCATTTCACACGTCCGTGGTAGTACTTTACCTTTGTGTGGCCATCAAGGTAATTTCATTTGGCATTGAAAGTGAATCGTTGAAAACAAATGGAAATTGCATTATAAGTCGAATTGCGTATTCTCTAATTGTAGAAAAGTGTTGTTGCCCAGCAAATTCCTAATCTCGTTACTACAGTCTTGCTAGTCTGATTGAATTTCCAGTTTGAAAACAACGACTTAAAAGCAACCACTCTTTTATACTTTGTTAACACGTAACTCTCTCGAACCGGTTTACTTTTATTTTAGTAGAATTAGATTAAGTTTTTCTTTTATTTTTATTTATTTTTTCCATTTATTTTTTTAAATTGGTTCCATTTTATTGAAAAGTCTGCGAGATATTGGACTTGCAATTTTCTGCCCCTTAGGTTCTCCAGCTTAACTATTAGTTCGGCTTTTCTGCATGTACCATTGATTTGGCCTGCACGCGGAGACAATTCGTTTGTATTGGGTTCCTGAAACGGTGCTTTAACCCTTTACAAATCGCCTTTATTTGCAGTTTTGCAATTCCAACGGATGTTTTTTTCCTCCCAGAAAAATATAAAACGTGTAAAAATGCTTTCTGCGCAGCCCGTGATTATCCTAGACAGTTACGCCGCCGTATAATTTACACATCGAATTATACAACAACGACGCGACTTAATAAAAAAACGGACTTTAGCATTTATTTTCCACGATTAAAAGAACTTCGATCGCTCGCCGTGTTTCCGTCACAACTTTTTCTCTTACCACAATTAAATTCGTTACTTTTATCTTTTTTTTTTATTTTATTTTTCCGATTTTTTTAAGGAGGACACACGTCGATAATTCCATCCGAAGCCGCCAGAGTGGCGTTGGTGTTGGAGTCTGCGTGTGATGCGCGAGTTACATCGGACTCGAGACGGTGTCGATCGAAGGTGTGTGTGGGTTCGTGATCGGTGACGATGAGGACGTGTGATACCAGATAGGACCACGATGTGACTCCCCGTTGGATGATGGGTGCTTGGGAGTGCGGCTCGATGCACGTGAATCATGTGTCGTTACTCGGCCTTTCCCATATCGCAGCTCGTCCGATTCGTGCTCGCTTTGGCGCTTTGCACATTGGTGATACCGCTTGCCACCTGTGCACGCAAAGGTAAACACACAATCTTCTCTCGGATCTTAGAACTGACAGAATTTGTTTCGATTTTTGAAATTTAAATATTAATCAAAATGGATTTTGAAATTTAATTTTTTTTATTTTTTTTATTTTTTGGGTTAAAGATGAGGGTGTGCGGTGTGTGGTGGTCGGATCGATGCGAAGGAGCGTAAATTAGGGGGTTGAAATTATGGGGAAATAGTTGTTGGCAACATCAGTTGTGTAATTGATAAAAAGAGTCGTGATGGGCGAGATCCGTCGCAAAGATCGGTAAATTTGCACGGACCGAACGATCCATCAGGTTGTAAGTGCGCAACAGGGAGTTGAGAAAATTACACCGCATTCTTTGCACCGACCAGATAAAATGGGGTAAATTGAGCAGCCCGAACAAAGCCCCAACCCCGATATAAATCTCTTTTTATCAAGACTATGTATTTCACACAACACGGGACTGCAAGCATTTCGCGTTTTAAAATGGAACAACAAATTGAACTCGGGCGAATGAACATTTCTAAGAAAATACAACAAAAAATAAAGTTACGCGTTTTTTTTCTTTCTTTTTTTCAATCTTACTGTTTCCATTTTCTCGATTCTTTATTTTTTTTTTTTTATCTTGTATAGCTGTACAATGAAATAGTATGCACTAAGTCGAAATTTAATGGTATTTTTAAAGAGATTTTTTTTTTTTTTTTTTTTTTTTATATATTTTTTTTTATTTAAATTCTTTTTTTTTTCGAGTTTTTAACGTAACTTTCAGCGGCGCCGTCTAGAGAAATCTTGTTTTCTTTGGATCATCACCACATTTGTTAACAAAGAATTGAATGCTGTTCTCGGATCAACTAGAATTTGTGCCGCTTGAGGAGGGAATGAATACAGAAGAGTAAATGAAATCTTACATTTCATGCGGAAAGATACGCAATAATGTAGAAAACGTGCATTTTCGGACCGTTATTTATTTTTACTATTTGATAGACGTTGTTGGGACTAGAAATTATAGACAGTGGTGGCAACAAGCCCAATTGGGACCCCCAGGTATTGAAGGTTTAAAAATTAAAGAAAGTTTTTTTGAGAGAAAATTGCCGGATATATAAAAAATGTAAAAACACTTCCAAGGGGCCTTAGCATTGTTTTGGAACTCCCTAACCCCTCCCCAACCCTATATTCCGGACCCCAGGCAACCGCTAATGGACGACACACCACTTTTGAAAGTTTTCCAAACTTTTTTTGTCGGCAGCAACTTTTTGTCGGTGTTCTCGACCACTAATGGGGTCAAGAGGCAGAACCGCCTGATGGGAAACGGTTCAGGAGGGCTTCGCTGCTGAACTCCAGCACTTTCAATGCTATCATGCAGTAATTCCCATTATTTCTGACGATTTATCGCAATATTTTACCCCTTTTGGTTGCGAATTTTTTCGCTGACCGGTGACCACTGCTCCGCTTGACCTTATCGGCAACTAAGAAGACGCAAACAGATTTGATTAAATTATTCGAAAAGACTGAAAGAGGAAAAACAAATCACTTAGTGGAACTAATTAAATTTTGCCGTTTTGCTATGGAAGTTCTAACTAAGCGAATTCGACAATTTAAATTACAGTTGGTTGAATAGGAGCTCTTTTAATTTGGCGTAATCGTTTTGAAATTAAGACCTCCCAAATTGAAATTCAGTTACGGGGGAGGGGAATTTTTCATTCATGTTTCTCGGTCCATTTTCGTGATTGGTGTTGGTGGAAATGAGACGTCGTGATTTTTTTTTTCCGTTCCCTTTTTCCACTCTTTCTTAGTTCAGACTCTAGATGAGTTCATTTGCATCTGATGCGAATTTTATACTGTGCCATGTAGGATTTTTTTGTGTGTCGTTTAAGGTTGCGTTGCCAAATTGTAATTCTAACGCTCGAGGTGAGTTTGGATTGTAAATTTTTGTTGATAAGACTAGAATTTTGTATTCTACCAGCGGCCACGCCGGCTCTATGTTTGGCGAATATTTGTAGTGAAAGGTTTTTGTGAAGATGTAGGAAAACGGGGGCAGCTGAGTTGGCTTCTCCCAACGGCGATTCACGCATCACATGCCGTGGGATCGTAGGTTGAAGTCGACTGTTATTTGATGGCTCGACAACTCCCTGATCCAAATTCGCTCTTCAAACTGCTTCTCGTCAAATTGCATTTTTTTTTTTTTTTTTTTTTTTTCTATAAATGTTATTATTATTATTATTATCATCGTGTCACTTGTCATCTGCCTATTGCAACCCGAGAGCGGATTCGAAGCGAAGAGCTGTAACGGAAGCGGATATTTATTAAAAGTTTTCGTCGCGTATAAATCAAAATAGGAACGGGTTTAAGCTGTCGCTGCAACAATTTTCTGTGCAAATGGACGTTTTGGTGCATTAGCAAACGCCATGACACGCTGCGGAAAGGGTTTTAATTTTAAAGGCAGGTGCGAGGGATAAGAGAGGAGAGACAAGTTCGATCGCATCCCGTGATGATGATGATGATAAAGCAAGGAATTTGTCAAGAAACATGCATCGGATGATTAATTGCACAGCTTAGTGAGCTAATTTCTCGGGATTTGGCAATTAACAGCATCGCAGCTGCCGGACCGACGCCGAACTTTTATTACAGGCCGCGCGCTCTTCACGGATACATTTTCCAATAATGAAGAGAAGATATCAGGATGCAATATCGATTTACTTATGCCGGATATAAACTCCCTCCCTGTCCCTCTGTGCGCACGACACACACTGATAACAAAGATGCACTTACTCTTCATTCTCAGAACGCGTGTCCGGTTGTGATTCTGGCTGTAGGCGCGACACGAGGCAGTGGCGAGATAGTGAATAATAACAGGCAGCGAGAAATTATCAATTAATTTGTCTGTTTCAGCTCGTTTCCGTGACAGATGCAACAAGACCGTGGAAATCAAAGAGGATGTCAAGAGTCCCCCTGTGACCAGCACCAATGTGGGCAAACCACTCTTGTGTTCTTACAAGTTCCGCTCCAACATTCGGAGGACAGATTGGATCATATCAGTCAGGTAATTAATATTTACTACTTGTTTTCTTCTTGTTTGTCTTTTCGGTACTTAGCATCTGCAAAACGTACAAGGAGGTGGTCAGTTTGATTCAATTTTTCACACAAAAATTGAATAGTTTTCCAGGGGGAGGGCTTGACCTTTACCCCCGGTCTAGCCCGAGACCTGATCCCCAGTCCAATTTTATTAGCCAAGATCTTTGCACGCGTTTTTTCGCGGGGTGTCAGTTGTCCGCCATTTGCCCGCAAAATAACGTCATTTTGCACCGTTTCGGCCGGAAGGCGCCACGAACACAATACAGAATCGCATTACAGTCTAACAATTAAATTGTGCTAGATGTGAAGTCCTGTAGTTGATCGTCCTACGTCTTAAAAATGAAACGTTTCTATTGTTGAAAGGGTGGCGATGGCCGCCATACGCTCTCCACTCTCCTGGATGCTCTCGTGAAGCCTAATGGCATGAGGCTTTTGTTCATAATTGTCTACGGAGTACTTTTTATTAAGTAGTCGTCTGTTTGTCCGGATAAGTCGAATTGGAGCTGCGGAACCGAATGTCTTGTGGGGATTTGTATGGGTGACCATCCGGAGCGAATTCGACACGCTTTCGATTGGTTGATCCTGTTTGGGATATGTAATAGTTGTATTTAGATAAGTGGACTGAAATATGAATATTTATGTTGTGGTTGTGAGGGTGGACGGAGGGTGTGTTTTCGTGCGGATAAAGGGCGTCTTGCTGTGGCGAGCTGATTGAAAGTCTCATTCATTGAAAAAGAAAATTTTTATTTTGGTTCGTTTTGTGTTGGGCTTCACTGCACAATCGATTGCAGAGTTTTCGGTTCTTGTTTTGCAGTGATTTTCGAGTGATTAATCGCTCGTTCTGGTAAAGAAAGGGTAAAAACATTGAATGGGGTAGTATCCATGAATGAAGCGTGTTATATTTCACCCGTTGCTAATTTGAAAAAAGAATAGAAGAAGCAAATTGTAATTGAATTTTTGGAAGGAGGGAAAAATGTTAATCTTAAAGAAACATCACAAATTAGTTTCCTTTTCACTTTGTGGGATGCTGGGCCAACAAAAGAAGCGCTTCGTGCTGACGTTGCTTCTCTGGTAGACTGCAGAGGATGTTCGCAGCACTGATGTTGTGCACAGTGAAGCCCAACAAGAGCGAAAACGTCTGGTCTGTTGACCTTAAACGGCTGCAAAATTTACAAAACAATTTCAGTGTTGACAAATTAATTTTTGGCTGCCAAATACTTATGGAAATGCGTTTTTTATTCAGTGGAAAAGAATTATTGGGAAATTTTAAAGGTACGTGGACGACTTAAGTCGTATTTAAGTTTACGCATTTAACCTTCTTCATTTTGACCGTAGTCAGCGAAATACGGATCTACAGGAAGCTAATTTCAGTAAAAGGTTTTTGTCAAGTTTTTCTACAGGTTTTTCCACAGGTTTTAGATGAAAAGTGTCATTTATTAGTAAAAATATTTTTTTTTACCAACTAGTTCAAGACTAAAGCTAAGTTCACACTTGTGTTCACACTATACGCAAGGAGAAATTAGTCAAACGCAACGCAGTCTGTTCACACTGTAGGCCACGTGTGAACAGAGCTGAAACAATTAATGTTGCGTCTGGCCAATCAGATGGTTTTAATGAAATCTGGAATTGGATCTAGTTCCAGAATCTGAAAATGGCAGCTTGTTTGCATGTGGCAAAGTCTCGCCAACCAGATGTGAATCGACGAGAGTTGGAGTCGATCATGATTGGTTGGCTGCAAGACCTTTCCTTGCGATGCATCGCTTACTTCAACTTGGAGTTGAAGCAAGAATTGGCGTCAACGTCAAGAATTTTTGGACGCAAGCAGCTTGCGTTGCGTCAGTTTTCTTGCGTTGCGTCTAGTGTGAACACAAGTGCGAACCTAGCTTTACTCTACTTTTGTGATGTCACATAAGCACATTTCGTAATTTGAACTGAAAGACAATACAGTCATGTAAATGCCACATTCATTTCGACCTTAGTATAATTTCCCGTTTTAAGATCTATAGGTGGTTGGGGGTAGTGAGGAGCCGGTCGGTAACGGATTTGCACTTGCACTTGTGAGTGCAAAAAGTTGTTGAACGTGGAGTTCTTTTTCGAGTGTCGTATCGTGCCGTCGTCTCGAATTGCCGCTTGGAACTGCAGGTCTGAATAATAGGTGCATTAGGTTCTTTTAACTTTTTTAAATGTGTCTAAAAATTTTCATTAAGAATGAAGAATAATTGTTGCAATTTAAAACGGCAATTCAAGAAGCAAGCAACTTTTGTTTTGTACATTTGAAAATTGAAATGAACCGTTTACGTAAGAGGAAAAGGCGTGAAATATTAGGCCTGCTTGAACTAAATTGAAGAAATGGTTTTAACATTACTAAAACTTTTAATAAACGTATATTTAGTTTAATAATAGGACATTTAAAGACATTATTTAATATGAAAATGTAATTTTCGACATGTAGTTTTCAACTTCTACAGGAAATATTTGTTTTAGAGATTTGAAACTTCTAAAACAATAGGTCCATTTAAACTTAAAATGTCTGTTTTTGCTGTTTTCAGTGTTTTTATAGACAGAATGGATACCAAATACTCCCATAAGCCATCATTAAAAGCTGGGGAAACACAGGGGTGCCACTAGCACAAGCGGAGCAAGAAGTTGCCTTTGGCACCAAATTTAAGGGAGCGCTACAATGGTTAGGTTAGGCCGTGGAGAAATAGAAATGTATTCCTTTTTAGGTTAGTTTTATGTTAGGTTAGGCAGTAGGAAAGCGCTACATGGCACATGGGGCGGCATTCTACAAGTAAAGCAATTTTTTTTTTCTTTTTTTTTTAGGGCGCCAAAAATTTTTGCTTGTGGTACCATTTTGTCTCGCGCTAGCTCTGCGTAAACAAACTCCATATTGGAGTTATGCTTGGTTTCAGTTTTTGCAGCTAAATTTAAAATGGCTTGCACAAAAGTTGTAGTTGACACCCGGTATCTTGATGGGAAATTCAAACTGCGCATCATATTCTGCACATGCATTTAACTCAGCGATTGTCAAGCTTGTTGCTCACAAGGGAAATAAAGGAGCAAAATTTCGGTACCATGCTGTAAATTAGTTTTGTTAATGAGTTTATTGTTGTTTATTTACTTTGTTTTAACATTATTATGCTTAATATTAAGCTTAACGCTTCTAAATAAACAAGTTGAATTAGGAAATCAACTGCGCAGAAGGGGATGTGCTGTATGAACTTGATATTAAGATACTGGATGGGGAGAACTGTAGATTGGAGATGTCAGATTTTAAATCGTTCTAATGCTTATGCACTGGGTGGCCCAAATAAAACCGGCCTGACAATACAAGGAGGGTTACTACAGTAAGGGTGTCTCAAAAAAATTTTACATTGTTCAATTAAATATATTTTAATTATCAGTTGTGGGCAGTGTTGTTTAAAAAACGTTTTTGGTGCAGCTTTTTCCGCTCTTTTGTTAGGTATTTAGTTCACTAGTTTAGGTGAAATCGCACAAAATGTAGTAAAATCTCACAAAATGTAGCAAAATCTTACAAAATGTAACAAAATCTCGCAAAATGTAGCAAAATCTGTTTCAAGTTTTTGTCATATACAATACAAACACCAAAAACCATAGAAACGGAAGCTTTAAATTCACCCGTGTGTTTTATGAAAAATGGGTTTATTGCAGAGTTGATTTTATTGAACGAAACAATCCCTGCCGTCATGTTGCACACTCTTTTTTGCCATCCCAGTCCCAGTTGTGGTCTTTGAAAAATGGCCGTTTCGAATACCAAACGTTTGTTTGCCGTTTTACTCCAATGCACTGTTTAATAATGAGGATACAAGATCAGCGTTATTTGTCAGTTGAAGTTGCAATGCAAGGCAATTTATTGCAATAAGTTTACGCTACTAAGCTCTGATGTGCAGGGAAAACAACATAAACACACAACAATCAACAAATTACAAACCCTGCAGTCAGTTTCTTAAAATATTACTTCTAGTGTGCAGAGTTTTAATCCTCGTCATTTCCCACAACAAATCTCAGGTCATACGCCAAATGACAACAACAACTCTGTTCGTGCGAGTGCCAGGAACAATAATGGATTGCTTGGGTAATTGATGGCGGTTCATTAAAACTTAACCCTTCAGAAGTAATCTGTAAAAAAAAAAACAAAAAAAAAACCGGAACTTTTAATTTATTTTCACTGAAGTTTTGGCCATTCAACGAATATTGATAGTAAAAAAAATAAAATAAAATTTTTTTATTTATTTTTTATAGAAAATTGTAAATTCCTACTGGACAGACGCCAGAAAATATTGTAAACAAATGTAAACATTCGAGGGAACACATTTGGAAAACCACTTTACATTATTTTATTGTTTAAATTTGACAAATCCATTTCTTTAGAAAAGTGAAGGCTGTTTGGAGGAACGCAATTCACTCACAAAAATTCGATTAAGTTTATTTAATAATGAGCAGCAACCGAAAAAAAATGATGAAATAAATTGAAATGTTCAATGCTACGTATATGTTGTCAAAAAAAACTGTCACAGATATATTAAATGGTATTAAAGATGATTTATTTTTATTTATTTATTTTTTTCTTAATAAAAAAAAATGTTGATTCAACAAAAAACAAGAAAAAATGGTATCCTGTTGTTTCAACGTTAATTGTGTTATCATTTGATGCTTACTCAAGTAGACTAAATAAAAATGAGTTGCTGGAGATATGTTTTTCCATAAGAAAAATATGATCCTAAAAGCCTATACAAGACCAAGAGAAGGATATTGGTATAATTCAGGGGTTAACCTTTATCCCTAACTACATTATTTTTTTGCTAGTCGAGGATGAGTTAGAAGGTTTAATCTAGGCTTATTGCACTTTAGGAAAAAAAAAGTGGTGAGTTGCGCTTTCAAGCACTGTTGAGGGATTTAATTTTCTTAGGTTTAGCGTTGAAGCTTAAAAAGTGAGGGATTATTAATATGCGAGGGAAAAGTTCACTCTTCAATGATTCAATGGTTTGTTCTAGCGGATCTGGAGCTTTCTATTCTTGATAATGAAGTGAGGAGTTGAAAATGAATAATCTTGAAAATTATTTAGCTGGAGGTTGAATAATTTAATACATTTACGCTCCAGTTTTGAGAACGGTGAAGATTGTTATTTGAGATACTGCAGTTGGTAGACAGTGAAGAGTTGAGAAGGAATTAGAATGATGATGTTTGGTTTGCATTTATTGAACGACCCAGTTGTAACAGTAAATTTTTTATGTCTGCTAAAATGTTGATTTTATTTTATTTTTTAATATTTTTTAGGTTTAAAATAATTTCAGATTCAGATAATTACCGTATTTTATCGATTAAGAGCCGCCGCTCTTATTCAAAATGGAGTGATCTTCACTCCAATGCACGTCACATGTATCTTGTTAATTTGTGACACTGCCTTTCGGCAGCGTCACCTATATGTTATTTGAATAAACTAGTCAGTTACGTAAAACCTCAACACACCAACGGTTACGTTATTTTGCATGCTCCATTACAGTTTTAATATTTAGTCAAGACAGACTACAAAACTGTCATTTTTGTCAGCAATTACAATTTCGGTTTTTCATTTGTTAAATTTGTTTAATGTAACAAACAAAGTCTGCGTACGTCCATCGTTCGTGAGGTTAAATACGGAAACAATACCGTACTTTTGCAAAAATACGGTATTCTTGGTGTCTCAGCTGCGGCTACTATTTGATGGCGGCTACAATTCGAGGGCGACTCTTAAACGGTAAAATACGGTAATTTTTATTTTGTATTTCTGTGCTGGATTAGTGCATTATATTGCACGTGTATAGGGTGCATTTCACAATCAAAGTGTGATTTGGAAGAGGAAATCATTTCTAAATTCCCGGAACCTCTTTCCTGGGTAAAAAAAACTTTTGATGATTGTTTAAATGGTTGTAATCTTCCGTTCTTCAGACTAAATTTTAGCTTTACGAACCCATATTGCACAGACATCAAGTTCACTTTTGAAAGAAGCAACCCATTGCCTTTTATTGATATCGATGTCAAAGGAGACCGTATTCTAACTTCAATTTTATAGAACACCCACCCACATTGATCGATACTTTGATTTTTTCGACATTTTATTTTGCCATCCAGAAAATATATATGCAAATGTAATTGCAACAATAACCTTGAGAGTGTTTTATTGTTGAAAATGGTACAAAACGACGTTTTTCTGCGGTCAAAAATGCAAACAATAAGCTTACGCGAAGTCATGGGGAGCCGCCATTTGTCCGCAGAAAGTTATAATATTCCACCAACAGATGGTGAATGTGTATCACATTTGTTCAGTGCACACTGAAATAGCAGATGGGAAGTTCTACTAAACGTATGTACGGAGAACTTTACAGGTGATCCATTTAAACTCATTTTCAGCACTCTTTTAATCCCCACAGAATTAATTTAAATCCCACACGAAAATTAGATTGATCTCACGTCATTACCTATCTAGGCCTAAACTCACGTAATGTTAGCTATCGCCTTTAAAATCTTAGTTTAGCAATGCCCTTTAGTCTGCGTTAGATAAACTGTGTTCTTTACTTCGTGTACAAAGTTTCCTGTTGGATTGTCTTACATAGGACAAAGAGACAAATTTCGAGGAGAGTTTAAGGACACAAACATGTTGTTTTCAATCCAAATTATGATTCTCTGATTACGAAACACGTCATTAGTGTAAAGCATAGTATTATCCCACCTCTACACCAGGCTTTACATGGAAGGAATAGAAATCTTCTGTAATATACAGTATATAATGCTCTAAGTGCTGGCAATTCTAGAGATCCTCCATCTGAATTTTTACCTTTAGTTTTACATCGGTCGTTTGCAGTAGTGGAAAATTTATTGGTGAACTATTTTTACTGAAAAATTAACTTAATTCTGCACAAGGTAATGTGTTCTTATCGTCGAATAATTGATGAAAGTGGATGAAATTATGAGTGGTTGAAATAAGCAGCCATGTCTTAGTTGGAAATTAACATAAGTGATTTAATACGTGAATTAATACAGGGGGCGCTCGTGTTAGCGGGCGCGTCACAAAATAACGATAAAATAAAATGGAGTCGGAACACTCCATCATCCCCTTAATTGGGAACCAACCAAGGGAGCAATTACACAAACAAATAATTAAAATGTAATGACAAACAAATGTAACATACTAAGATCGAATTACAATAAAACAAATCAACTAAACAAATTACAAACTCAATCCATAATTTAAATTCACTGGAAAACCGTAAAATCGCGTTGGCTTTCTTTTCCTGGCTGGCCGTACAATGCGAGCTGCTTGCGCAGGTAATTGAGGCAAGGACTGAAGCGCAGGAGGTGACGGCGGAAGAGGAGGAAGCAACGGAATAGGAAATCTCGGAGGTGAGTTAGGAATTGGAATAGGCATATTTGGCTGGGGTTGGTCAGGAGCCGCGAGTTGAGGTTGAGCTTGAACAATTGGCGGAATCTCAGTGGAGTTCTGAGGCACAACAAATGGGCCCGAATGACGCTCATCCCCTTCAATTGAGCGAGAAGGCGAAATTACAGTTCGATTATGCAATTCCTTTTCAAGCGCTGGCGGTGCCACGTTGCACCGGCCAATTTCGTCGCGGGAAACGTGTTTATGTTTGTCCAAAATCGTCCGCAACGTCTCGCGATCAGCTGCACTGGCGGAGCACTGCGGCGCAGCATCTTTAGCTGCCGCAGCCACAGGAGGAGCCAATCTGTACGCAGGGGCAGCAACAGTCGACGGTGGAGACGGATCGTCTTGCGGCGCAGTAAGCACTTCCCCCTCGCGAGTTGGAGCGATGGAGGCGGCCAATTCCAAGTTGTTTGGACCTGCAGCCTGCTGTCGAGTCGCACGTTTGCGAGCGAATTTCGGAGGAACACCGGCAGCAGCATGATAAATTACGGGACGAAAGGCCGCACCAGCAGCGTGCAGCAAACCGAACTCGTCCATCCAGTCACGTCCCAGCAACGGGACTTGACCGTGTTCAGCCACACACAACGGCAATTCGCGTGTTTTCCCGTCGTACGTAACTGGAACGATGCACACGCCCGTCATCGGCAAGGAATGGCCATCGTACGACGAAAATTCAGTTGAAAGTGGTTGGATCTGGAACTGAGAAAAATATTTATTATGCATCGCGCGACTGATGATCGTGGCGCCAGCTCCAGTGTCAATTTCCATCCATAACAGCGTCTGAGCGATTCGAAGCTCGAGAACTAGTGGTTTGGTCGGCCTGATGGACACTTCATTCACCGCGATCGGGGTTTTAGGCTTCCTCGTACGAACGGTGTAAAATGTCAGCTTTCTCAAGGCGGACACGGTCGTGTGGTGCGCGGACGTTGACGATTTCGACGCGCGGCAGACGGGCTTGATGTGGCCCTCGACGCCACAGCCGTGACATTTGGCTGTGCGGAAACGGCACTCGTCCTGTCGGTGTCCAGACCTGCCGCAGTGTTTACACTTTTTCGTTTCGTGCTGCGATTTGGTGTGGTCCGACTGGTGGTGTTGACCACCGGAGCCTCTCGAGGGACGTCTACCGTTTTTCTGCGAATGAAAAGAGGATTTGGAGGAGTTTCCGGGTTCATTAATTTGGTGGATCGTTGATGGTGCGTCCACGAAACTGGAAACATCTGCCCCAGCAATCTCTGCAGAAGTGGCCGCCTCGAGCGCCTTGGCGAAGGTCAAGTCCTTTTGCAAATATAAGGTTTCTTGTACTTGCCGCATATTTAGGCCGACGATGAACTGGTTCCTCATTTCGTCGTCCTGATTTTCACCGAAATTGCAGTATTTGGTGAGGGAATGAAGGGCCGCCGCGAAGTCGCTAACAGTTTCGCCCTTATTTCGTTTACGGTTGCGGAATCGCACAATTTCGCCTTGCGCAATGGGCTTCGGTTTTTGATGTTTTTCCATCAGGTCCACTATTTCCTTGTACTTCATGGTCGTGGGGTCCTTTGGCCGGGTCAAATCGACGATTTTCGCGAACGTGGCCATTCCCACGCACGACAAAAGCGTGTTCACTTTGTCGGCGTCGTCGACGACTTTGTTGCAGGCGAACACGCAACTCATTTGAAGCACGTACGTCGCCCAGTCGTCTTGCGGGTTGTATTTCTCGGGGGTTCCCGACAACGGCATAATTCACGGCAAAAAAAATTTCGATGAAAACGGCACAAAAACTCACGATACAAGGTGCTAAGCCTAACGGTCAACGCGTGGTCAGCAAGTCCAGTTTGACATCAAACGACGAGAAAAACACACAAAAAGTCACAGAAGATCGTGGATTCTTTGTTGAAATTCATACCTCGTCGCCAATAATGTGTTCTTATCGTCGAATAATTGATGAAAGTGGATGAAATTATGAGTGGTTGAAATAAGCAGCCATGTCTTAGTTGGAAATTAACATAAGTGATTTAATACGTGAATTAATACAGGGGGCGCTCGTGTTAGTGGGCGCGTCACAAAATAACGATAAAATAAAATGGAGTCGGAACACTCCACAAGGCTTCAGCAAACAATAAAAAATAGTGTGCATTATTTATTAGAAAAATTGTAAGGGTTTTCATAGATTTAAAGGGATTTTGAAAGAAATTTCATAGATTTAGAGGGATTTTGCAAGGATTTTCATAAATTTAAAGGATTTTGCAAGAATTTTTATAGATTTAAAGGGATTTTTGCAAGGATTTTCATAAATTTAAAGGGATTTTTGCAAGGATTTTCATAAATTTAAAGGGATTTTTGCAAGGATTTTCATAAATTTAAAGGGATTTTTCAAGGATTTTCGTAGATTTAAAGGAATTTTTATAGATTTTGCATGGATTTTCATAGATTTTGTAAGGATTGTCATAGATTTTGCAAGAATTTTTATAGATTTTGCAAGGATTTTTACAGATTTTTCAAGGATTTTCACAGAGTTTAATGCATTTTGAAAGGATTTTCATAATTTCAATGGATTTTGCAAGGATTTTTATAGATTTCAAGGAATTTTGCAAGGATTTTTATAGATTTTAAGGGATATTGCAAGGATTTTCATAATTTCAATGGATTTTGCAAGGATTTTCATAGATTTCAAGGGATTTTGCAAGAATTTTTATAGATTTTAAGGGATATTGCAAGGATTTTCATAGATTTTAATGGACTTTGCAAGAGAAAACGTTGCGAAGTTCGCCAAAACTTCCAAACAATCGAAACTTAAAATAGTGCAGAAATAAACAAAAATAGTACAAGTCTGAAATTTAAAAAATAGTATCGAAATAAGTTCGTGCTAAATTCAGTTTTTTTCCAGTACACTAGTTACGAGTTCATTACTCTTAATTTAAACTGACGAAGTCAAATTTCTTCTCAATCTTCAAAGTTCAAAAATGTTTCATCGCAGAGAAATGTAAGTAATTAAATTCCAAAATGTTTAATCATTCCGATATGAAATTCCCCACTCTAAATTTAAATTTTATATTTTTTCAAATCCAAACCTTCTTTCTTGTTGTTCTTCCTATTCACTTTTTTTTTGCTCGAACTCGAAGGAACAGGTTTTGCTTTTATTGTGAACTGACCATTAGACATTCCAGTGGCAGTGAGAGAGAGTAGGAGCAAGTGGGCTTGACGTGCCTTGATAAATGCATCTCTTTCCATTCTTCCCTCTTTTTTTTTGCCTCCTTCTGGCGGGAAGGAGCGGAATGAGATATCAAATTCGAGCAGAGTCGGCGCCACTCCTCCATTCCTGTATACAAAGAAAAGAACCATATAAATCTCGGCCTTAATTTCGAACTAGGACACGATACGAATACTGAACGGCCCTTTGACTAAAAAATGCCTTCTTTAAAAACGGATGTGAGCCATTCGTACATGCTTTCGATTCGAGCGCATGATAAATAAACCAATTTTATTATTGTGTTTAGATCTTTCCGTTTTAGAAACGATAATTTATTTTTTAAGTGAAGATTGATGCGCGATTGTGGATTAAAGTGCTGCAAGGAATCAATCTCAATTGGAATGAACCGATATTTTGGTCGGCCAAGCAAATTCGGAAAATCATCGAATTTGAAGGGAAAGTGAAACATTTGAAAAAAAAAATATTTTTTTAAGATTTCTTTAAAAACAGGGCCCCAAAAATGGCTACGAGAGCCGCGAAGGGCCCGATCCGCCCCTGAGAAAACTTCATCCATTACGGTGCATCGTTAGCACTGGCAATCAAGATTGGAAGAAAAACACTTTTTTTTCCTCCGTCTTTTTTGCTTGGAACGTTACAAATCGCTCTGACAAAATGCTTGAATTAAATCAATGCTTTTGTATATCTGGATTGAGGCTTAACCTTATGGCACAAAAAAATATAAGTCGCTTCTTATTCAAACGCGATTTTCTCACGTTTCCTCGAGGAATTCGACGATAGTGCAAATGTAAAAGTTGTTTAGAAAGATGAGACGATCATTTTGATATCCATATGCGTCTACATCCGAATATTCTTGAAATGTTTACATGGCGTGACGGGACTATTTGCTTTAAGTGGCGAAATTGCGAAATTCTCCATCCAGTAAATTTAATACAAGATTCTATAATCAGTTCGAACGATGTGGCCTTTCTTTACGCTTTCGTCCTGCTTTTCTCCGAAGAATAAAACTAACCACCGAACGAATTTTTTATTTATTTTTACTCTGATTTCTTTTCTTTTTTTTTCTTTTTTTTTCTGTTGCGGGTGTCGGTTTGCACTTAGCAATGTAGCAACCTCTACCACCCTTGCGAGGTGGTGGTTTTGGTCGTTGAATTATTCCATCGGCTGGTAGGTGCCCCCACCCACCCGTCCGCCATCACCTCTTCACACCATTCCCCCATTTTGTTGGGATCGTTGCACTTGACGACTACGGTTCCCTTGGTAACACGGCTAAAGTTGGCCACCGGGGGGTCGTGCAATGTGCCGAACCTAAGGGCCGTTGCATTTTTAATTTTAAGCTCATTGCTGCATTTCTCCCCCCCCCCCCACACCCCTTTAACCCCCCTTTTTCAACTTTTATTTTTTTTTTCTCGCGCTACTTTAAGAACAAATCGTTTCCATAAATATTTCTTGTTCTCTTTTTTTTTAAATAAATATTTTTTTTTTATTATTCTTTGTTCTGGATTTTGGATGCAGTATGATACTGATAAGGTGCTGGCGCGTCCATTCAGCGTTCCTGTGTGTCTACGAGTGGGTGAAGTGTAGTGCACATGACGAATCGGGAAAAAAATAAGCATTTTTGCAGATAAAAAAAAAAAGAATATCTATATATTATTTTTTTTCTTCTTCTTCTAAATAATGTGGTAAGAGCAAAAAACATATCGTAATCACTTGTGCAATAATCATTTTCGCATCAATCATTTTATTTATTTTTTTCTTTCGTTTCTTTTTTCACTTACACGGGACTGGACACGCAGTTATCTTTGGTTGCAAGTAGCAGATGTCAGTGAAAGTTGATGAATTATTTTTTTCCAACTTCTTATCATCATAATGAGAGTTTTTTTTTGTCGGAGGAGTCTCTAAACCCTCGCTAAGCCGGTATCAGTTTAGATATCCCTCTGTTGACGCGGAGTCCATCCGGTGCACCTCGTAAACTAAGGTAATTGCGTACACAATTCAAAAGTTTGCTAGGCAAAACGGGAAATTCTTAAGCCCTTTATTTGGTTTTAGCATCGTGTCGTTCCGTATTCGGTTATTGCATTAGACTACAATCTAATTAGTTGCTAAGTCTGCGAATAAATTATTTAAGCGGGTTCTTTATAACATAAACGCGTCGTCTTTGATGAAAAGAAGATTACAGTTTAAGGGACCTAAACTATCGATTTAAATGCTTTATTACAGAAATTTTTAAAATGTAATTGTGGATATGAGGCGGTTTTTTTCTTTTTCAAACGGCTTTTAAGTGGAGAATATGATTAGGCTTTCCTGCATGAAAGGCGGTGAAGCTTTTCTGCATGGGTCGTGGCGACTTATTAAATTATGATGTAATTTTAAAATTTTGAACTATACTTTAGTCTAGAAGTGAATGTCCCATATGGGGTTCGAAAATATATTTTTGTAATATATTGGTTTTCACTTAATGCGTTCCAAAATGTGGAGTTTGGACAACAAATTGTATCGGTTTGGAGTATATAAGCTTGCATTGCAATATAATTTCAATGTATTTTTGAACCGTTTGGGGTAATATACGCGACATTCTCAGATGCAATTTCTGAGAATGTGTGCGCTTAGTCACACAATGAATTAGAAAGACTGCGTGGGCACTAACGAATCTTGGTGTTAGTCGAGACAACTTAGGAAATTAGAATTTTGGTTTTGGAATTTCTAAAATCTGGAAAAGTTACCTTTTTTTAAAAAAAAAAAACACACTTTGCTTCATAAACTCTCTTGCAGATTCTTCTGGTTGAATAGGTTTCGTCTGCTTGAATTGAAATCAACCATTTTCTTATGAACAAGCAAAGGTTTGAAAGAAATTAGACATAGCAAATGCAGCTGCAGGTAGCGCTTGGATGTTTTCAATATGGGTGGATTTGCCTTGTTTTGAATAAAAATGAGATTGTATGGATTGTTTTTTTTTTCAATATTGGGCAACAAAAACAATTATTTCAACCTGTTTTCTCAACGGATGTTTTGTGGCGTTCTAATCCAAAACGATGTGAAATTAATGAGAAATTTTTTTATTATTATTTTTGAAGAAAAAAAAATTCTATAATTTTAAAAAAAAAAAAAATTGTCAAAACCAACAAGTTAAAAACAAATTTTAAGTTAATATAGAGAAGACGGAAGTAAATAAAGTGATGATGTGACTATGAGTTTGCTGCCAATTAAAATACCTCAAATTCCAGCCGAGGTTTTAAGTATACTTGTAACTTTATGCTAATTTTACATTCATGACTGCTTCTTATTTGGAATTTAAAGGGTGTAAAATTAGATTAAAGCGCTACGTCAACGATTTTTTAGCATTTTATAAGAATTGCACTTGAAGTTTTGATTTAGAAATGATAATTATCATTAAAAACGTCTAAATGAGTTGTAATTTAATGCATTACAACTGGTGGTAATTTAGCTAAAGCAATAAAAAAGTGCTTTATTGGCGAGTGAGACCTTAAGTTATAAGGAATCTTAAGCAATTCGTTCGGAGGGTTTCGCTCAATACATGTAAAGTGAATTTGCTGAATTCGATAAAGGACCAGTTTCAGTTGTCTCGTAAAAAAAAATTACTAAACTTAACTATGTCGAAATTGAATAAGATGAATAGAAACAAGGCAAGTAGCCCAGAATTTTCCTTGATAAGTTTTTGCTTATTAGATTTTGCAAAATCAATTGGAAATAAAATTGCGGAATTTCGCATCGCGTTTTGTTTTACCGACGTGAATTTTTCTTCCCTTCGTCTGCTGCTTTTTGCTTAAAGGGGAGCTAACATCGTGTCGTACGAAAATGATGTTTTGACTGCTTTATGTTAATATTATCGTAATGAAGTTGAACTTGGATATAAGTTGTATGAAATATTCATGATATTGAAATTCAAAGCTTATTCTGCGAAACTCTTAATCATAACTGAATTGTGTGCAATAAATGGCCTTAGAATTAATGTAGAACAATCATAAATAACAATGGGTGCGTTCACATTGGTGAAGAAACGTGAGTGTAAACATCAATACGTTATAAAATTAATAAAAAAAATAAAAGTTTATGAATAATAAACTTTTAATGGGATTTTATTAATTTTATAACTTATTGATGTTTGTACTCACTTTGAATGAGTGTAAACATCAACTTTTTAAAATTAAAGTGGAAAACGGCAGAAAACACCAGAATCTCGTGTTTTCTCGCGTTCACGCGAGATGTACCGCAAAATCGCGGTACTTTTTGAGTCTATGCCGTGTACCGCGTACTTGCACCGCGGTATAAGTAAGGGGTACCGCGCCTAACACTGTTTTGGAGCATTCAATAATAAGTCTCTCCAACAACAAGTTTTTACACGAGATTCTCGTGTTATTATTGAATGCGCCTTTCAGTAGCGTATTTAAATCAGTTGTCTAATTGCCAAAAATGAATGGAAATTAGCTGTAATTAGGGAAATTCCCATCGCATAATTCAAAATAAAACAATAACAATGATTAAACCTTTCATCTTTAATTCGAAACAATTTCTTTCTCCGTTGCAACTTTTCTTTGCGAATGCGTGAGCAGTGGAGTGAAGAGAGTCATTTTTTGATGATCATCATACTCCATTTCCGTGGCCTCTTAAGCCAGATATATCATTTTTTAAACATTATAGTCGAGTCTTTTTACTTTTTTTTCTTTTACCTTTTTTTTAAAAAAAAAAAAAAATTTAACTGATGTTTGTCATAAGGCGAAGAAGATGAAATAGTCCCAAACCAAATCAAAGAAATGGCTTCTCCAACTCTGAAAAGTGATTCACGGCACTTGTCACCCACATGCGCGTCTTTTTTTCTTTCCCTTATATTTTTTACTCAAAAAAAAAAAAAATCCGAATTGGAAGCATTAAATTTTAAACTGTAACCGGAGCTGTCGCCAGCTGATTTTCCCCGTTTTTGTTACAGAAATTTTTTTTTTCTCATACGTAATGGAGAATAATACCGTACATGTGTTTGGAAAAAAGTAATGATTCCATTTGCAATGGGTTTGAATCATTGGTGGTGGTTTGTATGTGCGGTTAAGAAAAAGTTAATTATACCGTACGATCAATTTACTTTGGTTGGCGCAGGCACCTTTTCTCACTCGTCATGTGTAAGCAGATGTTCGTTAATGGACTTTAAAGGTAACAGAGGAAAGTTAAATAAAAGAAAGAAGGGAAAATATATGCGGGAATATGTGTAGAATTCGGGTTTTTTGGGGTAAAAAAGATGGGATATAATATGGACTGCAAAATTTTTTTTTTAAAATTGTTTACAGAGAATTTGAATTGCATTTGCTTGGATTTTTCTATGGGAATGGAAGTTTTCTGTATCTTTTTAAAAATGAATAGGATATTAAATATTCAAATGCTGCTATTCAAGAGATATTTCTCCAAAGGCATCTCCTCACGTCGATGCAAGAGACTGAAGAATTTGGCCGTGCCCGTGGTAAGACGTCATGGATATTATGTGATACCTTTTGTCTCTTGGGCTGGCTTTGCTGCACTTCACAATTGAATGAAATTTAACTTATCAGTATCCAGTATGTTTATGTCAAAAATCGTGGGTTGGGTACGAGGAAATGATTACTGTAACATTTTTTTAAAATTTATTTTTGAATGAAAATAAAAAAATATTATTTGTTGCAATTGTGTGCGTTGATGGAATTTGGGCGCTGATTGTGGCAATATCTGCAAGGTAGCAATTTGTATAAATTTTAGAAACATTTTGGTTTTTTCCATTGTAACGAATTGCATTAAAACTCTTCGGGTATGTAAAGTACAAATACTAGATACAGATTAGTCGGAACCTTTGATGTTGGGCTCATTTCTCTCGCGACTGGAAAATGCAAGAACTGAATGTCTTGTTAGAGCTTCAAGATTAAAAAAAAAAAAAATGAATATACTGTTACGTGGTTCGGGGAATGAACGAATCTAATTAACAAATGAACTAGAATGACTGTGTCTTAAATATAAATGAATATTCTTTATTAATTTATAGAGTCGGAAATCTGGTTATACAAACCAGATATCCGGTTTAAGAATAAACCGTACAAAATATAAGATTACATGATTTGTGAGCTATACTCGAGTTGCAGTCAAAAAGGCACTTTACAAGGTGTAGTCCCATTGGTCGAGCCAGTTTACTGGTGTAGTGATCCGGAAAAGTAGACCCAAACACCAGAATTGCATTACAATGTACAGACATTGCAATCGATTGCCTAGGCAACGGCCTAAAATTCAAACTTCCAGACGAAGTAACTAATAAACACAACAAACATGAGTTTGACATTTTTTAATGTGTAAAACTTTATTTTAATGATGGAAATAACATTTTTTATTAAATAAAATCAAAATAACATTAACTAAACTAGTCATAACAATCACAACAATAAATAACAATCAAAACTACTTCTCGTAGTAGTAGTATACAGTCTGGAGTTAGTAGTAAACTGGCTCGACCAATGGGACTACACCTTGTAAAGTGCCTTTTTGACTGCAACTCGAGTATATATAATCTATTGTCTTAATTCTAGCAATGAAATGGTAATAATTATAAATCATACAAAATATAACAAATAATAACTAAGTTAAGGATGGATAAAGCTAGGTTCACACTTGTGTTCACATTAGGGGCGACGCAACGCAAAGAAATATTACTCAAACGCAACGCAGAGTCTGTTCACACATGTGAACAGAGCTGAAACAATTGATCTTGCGTCTGGCCGATCAGATAGTTTCAATGAAATCTGGAATTGGATCCAGAATCCGAAATTAGCGGCCTGTTTGCACGTGGCCAACCAGACATGAATCGACGAGAGTTGGAGTCGATCTTGATTGGTTGGCCGCAAGACCTTTCCTTGCGTTGCGTCACTTACTTCAACTTGGAGTTGAAGCAGGAATTGGCGTTAACGTCAAGAATTTTTGAACGCAAGCAGCTTGCGTTGCGTCAGTTTTCTTGCGCAAAGTGTGAACCTACTTTAACACTTTATTAGTCGTTTCAGAAGACAAACTGGGTTCAGCCAAACCATACACAGTTTGAGTGCTTTAGAAGAACTAACTTCTATGAGCTGTATCACTTTGTTTCCCCCCATTGAGTCTTAATAGCTCGGTCGATTACCTCACTGTGGTGAACGCCATCTGGTGAGCTTTAACGGTACTAATGGTCTAAAAATGCGCGTTTAAGACGGCTGGTAAAAAAAGTAAAAGTTTTTTTTAGAAAACATAAAATAAATAAAAGATAAAAACATCTCCTCTAAATTTTAAGTAGCTGCGATACTTAAAATCAGATTTGTATTAAATTATTACTTTGAAGGCGTATTGGGATTCGTCAGTATGAATTAAAAACACGATGACTAAATTAAAAATTCGGATAAAAAAAGAAGAAAAAAATCAACTTGTGGTTGTTTTGGGGTGCACACCTTAAGTTGATGGTGTGAAGTGGCACTTTGGGTGCACATTTGCACTTAAAAAGTGCACTTTTGTACACAACAATTGCGCATTAAGGGACATTGTTTTGCACTAATCTAAAGAGTTTTTATGTTCACACATTTTGGCTTTTAACTTCTGAAACAAGAACATAAAAAGCGTTATTTACTTGTGCAATGGAATGAAATACTACCAAGAACCAAGAATAGGTCTTAAATTATTCAAATGTGATTTCTTATGCGTCGTTGTAATCCGTTGAGCACTGCGCTATTTAACAATCGAAAAGTACTTAAAGCTTTCGGTCCTCTCGGGAAATAAAATGGTCGGTTTAAAGTCTTTGACAGGAAAATGAAATATCATCTTATAATTGGTGCTGAAAAGGTGTGATAAAGCAAGGTTTTATGCTTATTAAACATGCAAATTCGATTGTATTTATTTAAATTAGGAAGGAATTAATCTTTTCGACCCGCATATCATCGTCAGATCGTTAATAAACTCGAGTTATTCGTTTCCTAAGGAAAGTGTTTATTTGCTTGGAATAGTTTCATTATGATAGATTAAAATGGAGGAATTCTGCGAATGATTTAACGGGTCATCGAGAAAATGTAATGCCAAGTCTTTTTGACTCGGTTCGGTTCACAAGAGAAAGAGATAAAAATAAAAAATCGCCGGCTTGTTTTTAATGTTGACAATAGCAAGTAACATATGGTCGTATCCATATATTCATATTGAGCAAACAGGAAAAGTGGAACTGGAAATATGGACATCCTTGCCAAACAAATTTTCCGAAAGGAATTCTCGTAATTCTAGACATAAATCAATGTTGAGATATGTTCTGTGTACACCTAGCTTCACAGCGACGGAGTAATATCCTCCAGGGCCCACGCACGGACATCTTGAAAGCCTCGTGATCGGTCCGGGTCAAAAAATGCACTTTCTAAGTGAAAAAAATGCGTTTATCTGCAAAATAAAGTGTTTTAAATTTAAAAAATGCAAATTTTAGACGCAAAAGTTTACTTTTTAGACATTTCAGACATAACATTTTAATTTTTACATATTTTAGTCACAAAATGTTTAATTTTTTAGACATTTTAGTCACAGATGTTTAATTTTTAGATGTTTTAGTCACAAAATTTAATTTTTAGACATTTTAGTCACAAAAATTTAATTTTTTAGACATTTTAGTCACAAAAATTTAATTTTTAGACATTTTAGACAATAAATTGGACTATTTTAGACGCAAAAGTTTAATTTTTAGATATTTTCGACATTTTAGGTAATAAATTGAACCATTTGAGCAAAAAAATTATTTTTTGAGTGAAAAAACTAATTAGCGCACAGAAAAATTAATATCGTTTTTTTTTTAGGGGCTCATGATGGTTTGTATGTGTAATCCGCTTCTGAATATTGGTAAAAACAGTTTGACTTACATTTGAGACGAAATCGAAGTTGTTTATGCTTTTCTCTAACTGAAATTAAAGTTAGCGCGAAAAGAACTTTAGATTTAATTAGTTTTCCAGGTACCAATGAGGAAAATAATACCAGGAATACTTGCTTTGAAACATTGGGGAGCAAATAAATGGAATCAATTGGCGACGTAGGCTCGCTTTGCTGCAATGCTCCCCGATCAGATAAACTGTACACACGAGAAGCAATTCTAATTTTTATGATAGAAAAAAAGCAATAATAATTACCTAAATTTAAAAAAAAAAAAAAAAAAAAAAAACTTGTTCCGTTATCTAAATTAGAAATTCCAGAGCTTTGAAAATTCCAAACGACAAAACAAGAGATGGGTAAATATAGCGAAAATCAACACTGAATTGAAGGAGAATGACTTGCACAACTCCACACTAAATTGACTGTAAATAAAGCTGCAAAAATGTTTTTGTTTTCTATTTATTTT
This sequence comes from Strigamia acuminata, assembly GCA_949358305.1. Classification (NCBI taxonomy): domain Eukaryota; kingdom Metazoa; phylum Arthropoda; class Chilopoda; order Geophilomorpha; family Linotaeniidae; genus Strigamia; species Strigamia acuminata. The sequence continues at coordinate 24,745,425 of OX442314.1, read as the reverse complement.
CATTTTCCTCAATTACCTAATCGACAAACAATACGAAAATAAAAATCAACAAATTTGTGCACAATAATCTCGACTTGTTGAATAATATTTTCATTTAATTTCATTTTTCGTTTATCTTCTTTCTCAGGTTTTATCGATTGAAGATTGGCCAACTGGTGAACGCAACTACGTGTGCGGATGGGTACGTGCAAATTATCGACGGTTTTGATGGTAGCACAGTGTCAAACCGGAAAGCTCCAGGTTATTTTTGCGGGGAATTGGATCGGCACCAGACTTACGTATCCGAAACAAGCTTCGTCAAAGTGACATTCTTCGCCAAGATTTTCTCAGGTGATGAAAACTCGAGGTTTATCTATTCGTCGTGGTAAAAGGCTCGTTCAAACTTGAAAGTTTTCCACTCTTTGTTGTTTGCTTTTCGAGGAAAACAAATTTGCGAAGAGTAAAGCAACGTACGGCTAAGATGCTTAGATGCAGAGCAACTTGTTTGGTTGCTTTGTTCGTTTTCAAAGAGCGTTTAAAGCTCTTTGTCATGTTGATTTGAGGGCACGTGCAGTTTTTGATGGATCAAGTGGTAATTTAGTGCAAATAATTAATCTGCTTTTTGCTGCTCAATTATTTACGTGGAAGAAAATGCTTTTATTATGTCGTGAGGTTTTAATAAGAGCTTTTTTTAAATATATGTAAAGGCTTTTGCGGTGTAGTGCTCGTTTTTTGGTTGCCTCAATGCTTGCGGAATTACCCAGAGGAATGGCGTGGTGAAATATTTTGAATTTGTTTTTCTCTGATGGTTTTGGATAAAAAATATTTTAGGTCGTTTAAAGTTTCTGTTTTTACCGTTTGTGGGGCTTCTATACACGGAATGGGCTTTAAAAACAGCCAAAAAACATCAACAAAAACCTGAAAAACGAAAAGGATGATTTTTTCGAAATGGTTTATGTCGGGTTTTGGTTTTTACAACCAAATTCAAAATGGCTGATCGACGGGTCAACTCTCGTTTCAAGTGATGCATGCACCTCCTAAAACGTGAATAAAGACATAGGCCTAATTGTGCTGATACAAGAAAGCCAAAATTCGTTAGTGGATTAAAATGATGGGAGTTTTAATCGCCATTTACTTGCAAGACCGAGCATGAGACCCAAAAAATACAAACAGGCCAAAAATTTGTTTTTGCTGTTTATAAAAACACGGAAAAAAAAACACTGAAACAGAAACTTAGTATGTATTTATTGATTTTTTTTTTTTTAGAATTTTTGTGAAGATATTGGTGGAGGTTTTTAAGGTTTTCGACCAAAACTTTTGAAAACCGCAAGTTTGAAATGCGAAATGTGAAATATCGATATTTTTTTTGGGTAATAAAAGTGACAATTAGCAAGCGACATAACAACGGGATGTGTTGGGGAATTGGAATGAATAAGTGTTCTCTTCTTTTTAGTTGTTCTTTACTTTCTTTTTACACGAATTTACGTCTTGTTTTGTTTGTCTTGTCACGTTCCATTATAATAATATGTTGTTTGATATGTGTAAATGATTTATGTATACAATTAGAGCTGCAACAAAAGGAAGGAACAAGTCGTGTCTTGCCACGGCAAGAAACGTTTTTCTGTCACTCCAATGGAAAATTTACTTGAAACAGATTATCAAGAAGTACACTTTTCTCATGTTTAAGTGCAGGCTTTCTTTATAGAAGCAGTAAGCATGGTTACACATACGACTCTCTCGAGACAAATTGATTTCAAACTTAACTTGTAGTATATATCTTTATGTCGTGAATGCTTGCAAGAAAATGCAACACTTTGTGCACGTAAGCATATTTTTAAAAAAAAAAAAAATTTTTTTTTTTTTTTTAGAATTTTAGTTTTAAAAGCTGAAGGTGTACAGATAAAAGCGAGAAGTCTTGGTAAAAGTTGTTTAGGAAGTATGATGCGGCATACATTATGAATGTATATGCGTTGACAAGTCGCTTAGAGTTTAGAGCGTCTTGTATGCAGACTTCAAACAAAATTTAATGCGAAGAACTTGCGCAATTGCATCAGGATTTAATACACTTTGCTCAGAAGTTTTAGGGAATTTACTTCATTTAAAGTTTATGGTAATTGAGATATAAATATTGAATTGATTTATTGGAAAGTGTCATTTACAATGATGATTAATAAATGCGTGTGCCAAAACAAGCGCTTTTCAACTCGTAATTGAAAATTTATTGAGAAGTTATAATTGATTGGATTTTTTTTCCCCTTGTTTTCCTTGGGTGGAGCGAGACAATAATACATTCTTGAGAGTCCGCAGTCGCAGTGGACGTGCGCACGACATGTAAACAACAAAACAGGTTTAATTGCAAGTTAAACATGCATTTGTGAATGTGCCTTGTGTTTTTATATTCGGTTTTTGCTGTATGTAACAGCAAAAACACTAAAAACACTATAGAATGATAGAGCTTTAAGAGAGTAATGCAATAACCAGAGATGGAAGAGAATAAGGCCAGTGGGTGTGATTGAAGTTGTGTTGTGTGGACTAGAGAGGGACATACATTCATAAGAAAACCGGAGAGAACGGAAACTTTGAATGCGCCTAGTGCGTTGGCCTTCCTTTAGATGAAACATCATCATAAAGTGACAACATACTCAATCGGTCGTGGTTTCTAACCGAGTGCATTTAATTGAAATCACACACGACTGTTCCCTTCTCGTATATTGAAAATCCTTTTAGTAGCTAGTTATAAGATAATAGCTGTAATGTTTCACATGGGATTGAAAAATCATAATATACAATTTTAAATTATGTAACAACACATTTACAATTTATTCCATTTTCGCAAGTGCTTAAAAGGGGGCGCAAAAGTGCCATTTGTTCACAATTTTCAACTTTGAACGAGTCTAATATGTAATTGTGCAATAAATTCAACAAAATGAATTAAATAACGCGAATGAAAAGAGAAAAAAAAAATATTAATTTCGAGCAAACTAAATTTGAAATATATTGAAAACGTTATCAACAACGCGGACGAAAATCAACACTCAAATTCCAAACGAAATCGGGAGAGACGAGACAAACTTTTCTTTGTTTGATTGGCGAGGATTAAGATGGCACTGCTTCTGTTTGGCATGTGGTTTGATTCCCAGGTGCCTCCCGTTAGTCTTTTTCAATTCATTCCTGCGTTGTTGACGATTTTATAATTGCTTTTTTTTTCCTTTTAAATTTTGCAATTTATTTATTTACAGAAGACACATATTTCTCGTTCGACTCCAAAGTGGAGCAGCAATTCGAATTGTACGCACGCCACGGCCCCAACCCGATTTTATACCCGGATCGTCGCGGCAAACTGGTTAGTGGCACCTTTTGCGACCGCATTTTCCACGACTGTAGACTCGGCACCTGCTACGTCCAATCCCCTGGATACCCCGGAATTTACCCACGCGACTTGCGATGTCGATATTTCCTACACACTCAAAGTGTCTACATTAACCCGTACTTAGAGAACGAAGTGCTCAGTATCGACGGTCAGCAGTGCGCGGACATGATAGTATGCCCCTTAAGACCCATCACCAACAACTGCCCCGGTGATTATTTACGCATCTACGACGGCTGGACCGAGAACAGCCCCGTGATCGGCACGTTTTGCGGCTCCGGTCGCTTCCCGTACGCCATCACCGGCTCCGGCAATCGGCTTTTGGTCATGTTCGTTTCCACCCGCGCAGGGCCGATGCTCAACACGGGGTTCCATTTCAACTTGGGCCCCAACCCGAAATGGGTGGGACCAGGTGCGGCCAAGATAAATGGGTCGTGCAGCTCGGTTTTCGACAGTCGGGACGACCTATCGGAGCACGAGCGTCGGTTTTATTCGCTCGCCACTTGGTACACGCCGAACACCAATTGCGACTTTTTAATCAGAGCGGAACCGGAGCAAATCATCCGACTTTACTTCAAGAGTTTTCGCGTCCATCGGCCCAAGCACGCGATTGCGACCGCGTACGACTGCGCCGAATCGCTCGCCGTGTACGATTCCGAGGTGCCCGACGAGAAGAAGGTGTTGGCCATCTTCTGCGACACGTGGGGCGCGGTCGTGGAGGAGAGCGCCGAGTTTGTGTCTTCCGGTTCGAACATGTTGGTGCAGTTTAAGAGCACGATCGGATCGTACGCGGGTTCGTCGCTCGACTTTTGGGTGCAGTTCGACTTCTACGATTCGTACCAACATGGCGAGCCTGTAGCGAACACGTTGTGCGATGAGATCTTTCGCAGCAGCAAGTCGTGGACCGGCGCGTTCGGGTCGCCGTTGAACCCTTTAGTGCTGCGACACAGGTCGAGCCTCAACTGCCACTACGCATTTCGCGCCGACTCGTTCCTGTCGGAGCGAGTTTTGGTCACTTTCTCGTCGCTGCACTTCACCAACGGCAACCGGACGTGCGAGGTGTGTCTGACGGACCACGTGGACAAAATGGTGATCCAGGAGTCGTCGCGCGACAGCACCGGCTCCATCTGCCTCTGCAACAGCTCGCTCTTCGACCCCCTCAGCCTCACTTTCACATCCGCGGGACCTGATCTGGACTTGAGTTTTTATTATCAAATGAATTCGTCCGATTCGGACAAGTCGGAGCGCAAGATCCAGGCGTTCCGAGGCACGTACGAGTTTTTCCACGGGCCCGAATGCGGACCCGGGTTGGTGGAGATCGCCAATCAGGGCGAGTTGGAGTACCCGAGTCCGATGGTGGGAAATGTGGACGAGGTGGACACGACGCGTGCGAACGTGCGCTGCATTTGGACAGTGCCCGTGACTCCGCACATGGATGTTTACATGTGGTTCGTTTATCTAACGATGCCGAGTAATTGCAGTGCATATCGGATCGACGTTCGACTTCCTCCGTCCGGGTGGCATTACACGAGCGACGCGCTGTTCACGGTGTGTGGAGACGAACCCATGGTGGATTTACCTCTTATCGATTCGTCGAGCATAGCGGCAAACAAATTTCTGGTCGAATTGCGCACGAGCGTCGAGTCGGATACGCGCTTCAAATTGGTCATCACGCAGGTGGTGCGCCAAAGTGAGAGGGAATTTTTCTTCAAACTTGGCGTGAGTGCACCCTGCTCGTTTCTGTGCCCCGGATCCAATGTGTGCATTTCTCAGGATTTGGTCTGCAATGGGGTGAGAAACTGCCCGTTGAACTTGTCCACAGACGAGGACGCTGGTTTATGTGGGGCGCATCCTCTCGGTATGAATTGGCTCGTGTTGGCCGTTGGGGGTGGCGGGGGCTTTCTCTTGACTGTGTGTTTGATGGTCGTGGCGAAAAAGTGCGCCAGAGCAGCCACGAAGAAGCGATCACGTGCTGCACACTATTGAGGGTGTACAATGTCTCAATTAGGCGCTTTTGTGATACTTTCTATACGCCAACAGCACGTGCTTTTCCCACCAAGTGGGAACTCAAAGTGGTGAATCGAAATGTGTGTGTGTATACACTTTTGTGTTTGGATTTGTGATAAATTATTAATTAATTGTTTTTTTTTTATTATTTAAAATGTATGTTTTTATTTTTTTTATTTTTGGTGGGGAATGGGGCGGGTATTAAATGATGATAAGAATACATTTATCAAAAAATGGAGGTGACTAATTGTTTCGATTTATATTTTTCTACGAGAATTGTTTTGTTACTGAATTGAAAAATTAATTACTATTTTTTTTTCTTACATTTTTTGTCTTTTTTTTTAAGAAAAAAAATGGTATAAGAAACGACACGTTTCTTCTTAGTGTGGAATTTTCAATTAATAAAATACTGAGTTTGCAATTAATCATTCAAGGGTTTAATGTTGATGCTTGGTAAAGATTTTTTTCTTTTATTATAATATAGTATCGTGTTATAAATATTATAAAGGTATTCAGAACTTATCAAACATGTACCTTTTTAATGTTTAAATGTCAAGAAGTTGACAACAAGCGCTCGGAACGACCGCCTAAGTTTTCAAGCAGTGTAAAAAGAATTTTACTAATATTTACCATGCGATTAAACAAATCGGGGCTGCTTTGGTCCTTCATTTTGTACAATAACGAGCAGCTCTCGGGCTGCTCATTTTCAATATTTTTACCATTAAATTTCTTTGCAAAATTTGCGAAATCTTCTTGGAAAATGCAAACTCGATGGTGCATGATGTGAAACATTATAAACGAGGTGGTTTTAATTTTCTATAAATAGAAATGCATATTTTTCGTGGAAAAATAGGTAAGTTGAAAATAATCACGTTTACTTACAGGAAAAATTTTATTTTTTTATTTTTGCAAATTTCTAGCAATTTTTGGAACTTTCTTGATTTAAACTATGATGAATATTTCGCCCAAGTAAACGTGGAATAGTGGTTTAATTCTGTTATCTTGGAATTAGGCTAGAATTTAGTTACTGCGGTGGATGGGATGTTTTATTAAGGTTGAAGGGGAAACGAGCAATCCAAATTTCTGAACATAGAATTCAAAATTTTTAATAAATTTTCTCATTTATTTACCGTAGAAATTATTTGATTAATTTATTTGGTTTGATTTATTGGCTTAAAGTTAGAATATGATGTGGAGAATGTAAAATTAGCTGCTGGAATTTCATCAACAAACGAATGATATGGCATTTATTGACGTCATTTCAATACAAATCAAGTTTTAACTGTCAATTAAATTTAATAAATGTCGTTTGATATGCCAAATTTTCACTAGGCGCTTTCGAAAATTCATTTAGACTAAACAGCATTTTTAAACAACATTTTAATTTTGTGATTTGATTAGTACCAAGTTTTGACAACAAAACATGTTCAACTGTGTGAGTGCAGTGTGGTCAACACGTTATTTTAAGCCAGAATTGGCTCAAGATTTAACTCTGAATAAAGAACTACTGTCTTCCCTCGAATACAACGTCATGACGTTTGTGGAAGTTTTAATGTCGAATATAACTTATTCGAGTAACGAGTGCGATGCCGGGCAGTGTTGGAAACTTGGAAATTTATGCTGCATCAGTGGAACATTGGTGTTGTTACACCACAATCAGCGCAGTAGGGAAGTGTACAATGTTTTAAACCCTGTAGATTCAGTGACTTTAGTGACGTCTGATGACTATTTTGCAGTTAATATGATTTGAATAGTAAAATAACTCCTTCTAATGATATTTTTGTAATTGAAATTTTGAATCAAATTTATTTTGCAAAATTACATGATCAATATCTGATTTTTCAGAAGTTTCACAAAAAAAGTTCGAATACAACGTCAGGTGTCGTTATATTCGACGGTAGTGTTGTTTAACCATTTAAACCTAAAAGATTTTTATCAATTTTTAAACACGCTTTCCAGATTTATTGCAGTTAAAAAAGCTTTTAGACAAACTTTAAAAGGCCAACTAAAATAAGAGTCTAGACTAGTTATTTAAAGAAGATATACGAGACTGGATGACTTTTCGAATGCGTCTTTGGAACTTCAAAGTAAACAGGTTTAATGTTATTCTGAACAAACAGTAATTAAATTTAAATTCAGAATAAATTCATTCAAAATAGTTTTTGCTTATTCAACCCTTTAAAAACCTGCGTGTTTATTCAACTTATTGTCACACTCAAACTCGCACATTTTAAAAACTCGATAAGAATCCAGAATCATGTTTGGAAATTAATTAAACTCTAAAGAATTTCACCAATTTACGATAAAGATTTTTCTCACCTCCGGCCTTGTTTTATAGTGACGTCGTGAATTCTGCTTGGCATAATGCGGCGCGAAGCTAAATAGCTGAAATTTAAAAAATAATAAGATTTATACGGAACTGCAAGCACACTTAAAGCTATTTTGATCGCGCCATCGATTGTCTGGCATTGGTTTATGATGTATCCTCTACAGCAGCCTCTCAGATGTGTCTCCAACTGCGAAATAGCTTTCAGAAAATAGCATTCCCATCAAGAGTGTCATCAGTTGCGACTTAGCGACAGCAAAATCGCCAAAGATATGTCTATCGCATTTTCCGACCTCCTTTATTTGTCTTATATCTTGGAAAGCGACAAATATAGGAATGCAGGGCTGTGGCTAGATAAAAAGCAGTGTCGAGCATTTCTAGCAGATCTTTTATTTGCCCTCTGCAGACCACACGGATCACGAGATAGTTTTGTCGTAAGGTGCAGAGTTTGTCTTAGGCTTTTTTCAAAACAGAGTATAGTAATACTTTCTCAAGATTGGAACTCATGAAGACGTATCAAACAAAGAGAGCATTCTGCACAGCCTCACAAAAGGGGGGGAAGACATACTGCTGCAATAGATTTTGCTATCGCAATTATGTGTGCAACAGATTAGGAAATTGAACCTCAGGGTTGCACGTTGCAGGGTTTGCTCAGTTTAGTTGATAATTGGATACTGGCTTGCAAGATGCGAGATTGTTTGTAATTTTAGTTACTACATGCTTTAAACACTGTCGGATGGATGGATTCAAACAATCTGGGATTCCGGAGTACACCGGGGGGACCGGTTACAAAAAGTACACTTTTTAGCTGCTCAGTTTAACATAAAATTATAACTTCAGACGTAAAACCATAATTTTAGACGTAAAACCACAATTTTAGACGTGAAACCATAATTTTAGACGTAAAACCATAATTTTAAACGTAAAAACCATAATTTTAGACCTAAAACCATAATTTTAGACGTAAAACCATAATTTTAGACGTAAAACCATAATTTTAGACGTAAAACCATAATTTTAGACGTAAAACCAAAATTTTAGACGTAAAACCGTAATTTTAGACGTAAAACCATAATTTTAGACGTAAAACCATAATTTTAAGATTCATAAATGCTAATTTAAGCAGAAAATTACGCTTTTTTGAGTTAAAAAAAATAATTACTGACAAAAATATTTTTTTTAAATATGGAAGACCAGAGCCACTGCAATTAACTTTAGAGCAGCCGTGTAGAATATCCGAATACTCGTTCTAACTTTTCAACTTTTGTAATCAGTGAATCAAATATTATTGTAATTGATAAGCAAGCATGATTAGAGAGGGACGACTGTCAACTGAAATAAATGGCAAATGCAGAAAACGGCCAATCGATTGATTTTCGATTTCTCTTTAATTATCGGTGCATTAGCCGGATTTTCCCTGCCTATGGAGATGTCGTAACGGTTAAAATATAGGAACGAACGTAGCGGAAATTGCGAATAATAAAAAGCTAATTAAGAGACACATTTATGCGAATCTTGCCATTGCGTCTCGAGGTCTCCAGAGTGTTGTGAGGTTCAACGGGGTAAAGCAGAATGACGGCAATAAGTTTTGAGACGTGCAAACGCTTGGATGTCCATAGGGTTAAAGACGTGATGACCTCAATTGGATTTCTGCTGCTTTTCTTATTTTTTTGTAAAAAAAAAATCAAAACTTTGATTAAACTGAAATAAACATACGCGCAATACATCGTACATACGTTTGCAATCTTCGAATTCAATTTCTATCATTTTTCTAAAAAAAAGAAAGAAAAAAAAAGCATTTCTTGCCAAAAAAAGAACAGTTTAGATTCTATCGTTATTGAATTATGATATTTTAGTGATAATGTGGTCTGGGTCTCGTTTTGCGTTGGAGATATTGAAAATTGTGACAGTCGGTGAATATTCGCCGCTCAATCGATAGATAATTACAATTATATGTGTATATAGAAAATTTGAAAAGCAATCCGAAGGGCTTTGATGCTGATTCCGTTTGGGTATATAGAATTACATAATTGGTTGTAAAATTTTTTTCTTTGATTGATCATTTGAAAAGGCAGGATCATTATGCTAATTTTGTTTTTACATTTTAGGAAAAAGTAATAACGGCTGCGATATTTTAAAAAACAGTTTTAGGTTAATGACTTTTGGATTGAATGGAATATGATTAATATTATGCACATTTATTAGATTTGCATTTTGCGTTTTTTAGAAAATGTGGAATTGTGGGAAATAATTTTGAAATTACATTAGGTTCAGTTAGAGGTAACGCGAGAATATTTTCTCTTGGCTTAAGGCGTTGATCCGAACTGAAAACAAACCGGCTAAGACAGTTTCACTTGCTGTAGAAACAAATAGCGCAATAGATGGCGTGATCACCTGAAGGGAAAATGATGAAGTTATGTTGGTGCACTCTCACAAGGCTAAAAATATTTCGGTCAACAATTTTAATGGCACTTAACAATGTTGTTGATTCAAGATGTAACTTTTCTGCACAAAAAATAACATTTTCTTTCAGTCTAAAATCGACTAAAATAATAAATACCGAAAAGTGTGTTGCGCAATTATAAATACACCCACAAATTCTGTTTTCCAGCGAAAAATTGTTCGTAACAAAGACATTGTTTGATTATAAAACGAGTTTTTACAAGATTTTAAATAGATTCATTGATAAGATCAAATTTCTTATATTATTACAGCACAAATTTAATTCTAAGGTGTTTTTGCGACCGTCACTCGTTAGACGTTAGCTCTTTCGACATGTCAGCTCGAACCGTAATTCTATTGGCTTCGAGTCCAATTAGTGCCTGACCTCTAATAGCCGCAGGTCAAGTGATCCTCTCAGTTTAGAGACAGGCTTTAAAAAGGTTTGTATCACACAAATGTTTCTTTTTTACTTTCTTAAGCACCTAGTGAAAAAGTTTGGATTAAACTCCCTACAACCTTACTTTGGAGTGTACACATATATATACTTCTGAAGCAAATCGGGTTCTCGTGCACTTTTTCTTATTATCTTAACAAACAATAGCAAAAATCGTTTCTAAGAGTAATTTAGTAGCGATCAGGTTAGGAAATCAATTGCAGATGTAAAGAAACGAGCACACATGAAGTATTCAGCTAACTCTTGTGTTATCTGGCTTCTCTGCGCAGCTTCCTCCAAGCGTACTTTTTTCACCGGCCATTTCTAAAGACCACAGCTCAGACAATATAAAAAAATAACATAGTACCAATATGAAACGCAACAGCAAGAACAGCTTTTCATTCAATAAAATCGACTTGGCGGTAGACCCATTTTTTACAGAAAGGTATAGAGGGACATCATATATAATAAGAGTGCCAAAATTCTTGGAACAAGAACAAGCGGACTCCACGCTTCGCTCGTTCTTCCGGTTACAAGACGCCAGTGTTTGCAGTATTGGAAGTACTCGTAGTTTTTTTTTTTTTTTTTTTTTTTACGTCTTTTGTTTCTTTGCCAAGATATTCAGGTATTACTGCGTTTGCTGTTATTCTGCTTTTGCTCATTTGACTAATTTGTTTTGGTTACATTTTCTTCGGCTTGAATTTCTTCGGTAGAGGCTGCGACAACAACAGGAACATTCATTAATATCTCCTGTTTAATCCTCAAAGGAACTGACATTTAAGGAAATTTAATATTTATTAATATTTCTGCTTCCACAAATATGTGTTTACTTGAAATACATAAAGTTCTCTTTTTTTAATTTATCAGTTATGTGCGTTAATGTACTTTATTTTACACCTGGTTTTTCGGAAATCATTAATCAGAATTATAAAATGAAATTAAAAAATGAGTTTGCAATAAAGAAAAAAAAATTGAAATTAAATTTTCCCTTTGAATTGATTTTCTGGAAAATAAAAATTTAAAAAAAAAAGAAGAAATCTCACTAAATTAAAAAGATTTTTTTTTAATTTTCTCAGGTAAAATGTTTGTTCACCTGTAAATTAAGGAGAACAAACATCACATGATCTTTAATTTTAATTACATTGTACTTCATTTCAAATGGATACCTTGTATATCAATTTATATTGCAATATAAACCGGCAACAATTTATATCTCAAAGGTTTAATGTCGTTAATTAAACAACTGAGTTTAAGACATAAAAATGAAACTTTTCAACGTTCCACGAAATTAAACTTTGAAGATTTGCATTTTCTATTACATGTCTAGACGTTTTTTAAAAACGTGTGTATCTAAATTAAACCCCTATTGAATGAAAATCTTTTCCGTTTCAACATTAACTGAAAAAAAAATCGAAATTTTATTTATTTATTTTTTTTTTGTAGCAAAAATGAATGGCTGACTTCATGTAAAGCGATTGCAGATTTGCATTTGGGGATGCGCGAGTCAAATTAAGCGTCAAGTTATTGACGAAGTCTTAAACAAGAGCGTTTATTGATGTCAAATAGCAGCCACGTGTGATGAGAAACGAAACAGCTTTCGACATAACGATTTTATTGGCGAAATTTATTGCACGGATTCCATTTCGCTTTAAACGCGGATAGTTCTGGTTACGGCATAATTAATTCAGAGCTCTGTAAATTGTCCGATTTGAACTCGCCGAATTGGCGTGTAATTTTGTGTGCCGAGACTTTGCACTTTAACTATTATCGGTTTCATATATTTTTTCTCACTCATCGCTTCACTTTCCTTTCGACTTGATCGTAAAAATTTACAGTTTGGAAAAAATGTTCTCGACTGCTCGGTTTCGGAATTCACTCGTAATTCTACTTTTGATGGCACCTTAAAGACGACCCGTTGCAGTGCCTTTTTGCTTCTTTCCGAGTCACGACCCCCCTGTCAAATTACTGATGGATGTGCAATCGCGTTTGAATCATCCTCTAGAGACGGGTAAGCACGTAAACAAATTAAATTACAATTCTTTTCTCCCGTTCAATGTGTAAATGGGTTGACAATTTCCGAAGAATGGTATTTAGAAGACGTGACAATTTTTTTTTTTTTTTTTTTTTTTACAAAAAAGGTATTTTTTGTATTCATTCGTGGAACCCACAGCTGTACAATTTGTAAATGTGGTTGAATCTCGTGAGGATCTTGTCCCAAGGGTCACTTTGCGTTCTGCCTACCGAATACCAAAAAGGTATGTTTGAAGAGAAGAGAGTATAAAAAGAAAGAATAGGACTGGTGGAAAAACGGTGACGATGATGAAACTCGGTTTGGGATGCCACAAATTGTCCCACCATCTCACGAAGTGGTAAATGTAACATGGGAAAAAGTTATCTGCCACAAATTGAAGCATTATCATTTTTTTTATGATTTTTCTCTTTCTCTAAACTGAAACCGGTAATTTTTCTTTCCAAATATCATTTCAGGCAATAAAGCGAAGATGGTTTTACGGAGCTATTCTTTTATTACGTTACATCAATACTGAATGAATGAAGGATATGTGATATATAGAAGACAAATGTGTAGAAGAAATTCAAATCTGAGCTTATTATACTAAATTATGCTCAACAAGAAGAATATTGAATTAAAACGAGCGGAAAATACCAATAAATCCATTGGAAAAAGTGTATTAACTGTGGGAAATTGCTCCATATGTGTATATATTTATTGAAATTGAAATTCTAATCTTAATTATTTCAGAATATCTATTTTTTAAAAATTTTTTCCAGCATTTTAATATCGTTCTTCAGCCGCTTGTTATTAATAAACGTGCTAGCAGAATTTTTGTAAAATAAATGCTTAAATTGGTTAATATATTTATTTATTCGCAATGGAAGAAATTTGATGCGAGTTATCTGACTAAAAGTTGGATGGAGAACACATTTGGATTTGACGAACGTAAAAATATTGATTTTTAAATTTAAAAAAAAATATTACCATCATCTCAAACTGGATTTATGTTTTGACGTTTGATTATGTTTGTCGCTCGTAAGCTTTTTTTTATGTTGATACTTGATAGCGTCTTATTTGATTGCTCTTCCGGTTTAATTAAGTGTAAGCGTCTTAAGAATAATTTTTCAATACATTATATGTATTGAAGAAAGTACCTCTAATTAGGACTTACAGCTTTATAAATAAATAAAGCAATCTTAATTTTTTTTTTCTACTTATTCTTTCTTTCTTTCTTTTTTTAATTTTTTTTTTAAAGAATTTATAAATGAACACAAATTACATTTAACTTTCCGTCGAAAACAACTAGAGAAATAACATGATGGGCTTCACTGCAACACGAAGGGCTTCGCTGCAACATTGACAAACGAAATGTGAACTCTATTATTATTATTATTATTGTTATTATTAGTCCAAGGTATAAATAAATAAGCAAATGATTTAAAGTAAATAAAAATGTAAATTAAGGCCTAGAAAATACAAAATTAAAGGGAATCCTTGCTCAACCCAAAGCAAACACAAATCCATCGAGTGAGCACGGTAAATAATGCATTCAATGCAAGTCAAAACCGGTTTCGTTTGATTCGAATGATTTGATTTTTCCGCTATTGTCACTTCATCTTATTTATATGAAAAGTTAAATTCTATGTGCTGTGAAGTGCACCAAAGCTCTAGAGGCAAAAGATAAACATATTGAACAAAGCTAGAATACTCTTGATTTTCTGGCTAAAAGGCAAACCCTAAATTGGACCCGGGATGATTTAATTAATGAAATAGTACACTTTAACCACATAGGATTTGCATTTTTACTTTTAATTTTGTAAACAAAATTTTTTTTTCTTTTTGGACAAATCGGAAGAATGATTATAATAAAAGCAATCAAATAAGAAATTAACAAAAAATATATATATATATAAATCAATATTTTAGTTTTGTCAACAACACCTTCGTTGAAATTTATCTACGCCGCATGTTTCGATTTTTATCTTCACTTTGTGCCATCATCATAACCATTACTCTAATATTTATGCTCCTTAACTATTCAATTATGATTTTTCTATTTTGTTCAAATGTTTAAATTGACATAGTTTCTTCTTTAGTTTTTTTTTTTTTTTTTGTTATGAAATTTTATTTGTTTTGACGAGGAGTTGTTTACCCATCAAGAATGCAGCGGAGTATTAAAGAGAAAAGCGGGAAATAATCCATTCGAGCATTTGCATTGCATTGGAGGTGAAATTTATTCATTGGTCGGGGTGAACGTGAACACAAAACATTTCGAGCATGTTGCACAAAGATAAATCAAAAGACAGCAAACGAGAAAAATCCCTTTGCTCACCCGAATCGAATATGTTTTCTTCTCCAAAGAGTATAAAAAAAAAATAAAAAATAAAAAAAAATAAAAAAAATAAAAATATAGTTGAAGAATCCTCAATTTCGTGTTGCATGAAATCCTTTCACATTTTTGTATCTTTGACCACATAGTTTGTGCACTCACAACTTGTGAATAATGGAGAAATGGAAAAGTGTGCTGTCACCTATAGTTGACAGTGACACAGTATAACGGATTTCAACCTGCATTATACATTCGCCAAATCCAGGCTGTTTGGGAATGAATGTTTTATTAAATTGCAAAATGTTGTCTTGTCCTCGTCGAACTTTAAACAATTAAAGAGAAGGAAAAGCGATCAGTGTTTTTCCATTTTATTTATCGCGTTGATTTCTTTGTATTGTGATTGTGAGGGAAATGATGTATTTCCTTTCTACTGAGCGGATGATTTCTTTTTGTGTTTAGTTCGGAGCTGCAAGAAAAATAGTTGTTTCATTGTGGATTCAATAAGGAGAAGGACAATAAGTCATGCCCACACAAAATCCAATCCATTTCTTCCCCCCTTTTGGACAGCGCGATCTTTTCGTTTCGCTGGGCACGAGAATTTGAATTTCATCTCTTTAAAGTGGCGCAACATGCTTCGATTACTGTAGTAAAAGGAAACGCTTGAAAAGATTGAGTATAGGTTGACTTTATTTTTATAAATCAATGTTTTCGAAATCTCAAAATCGCTCTGTATATTCCGTAGATGCATATATTCGTGATAAACGAGTCGTCTTATTTATTCAAAATATTTTTTTTTGTCTTGAATGGATTAAATAATTCTTTTTAAAAAAATATGACACACAAACTGTAACTTTTTAATAAATATTCGGAAATTTCGATTGAAAATGGGACCAGTTGAGCAGTGAAGAAGTAAGTGAAGTGGCGCCATCCTTCGAGAATGAATCAAAATAATTAGTGTGGGTTTCTACCGAAAGATGACAGGAGTGATTGTGGATGATATTGTAAAGACGAAACTCCGAGACGTCCGAGGTAAGTTATAATACTGATAAATGATTGTAAAGATGATGGAATTTAATTTAAAAATTGTATAGGGTTTGAAAATAGTGGTTAGCATGCCACGCCGCACTCTGCCATAGACAACGACAACTGAATTCCTGCACGGGACGACGGGCAACGTGACAATGACAGTGACAAGGCATAAATTCATCAAATACCCGAGATCGGTGAGTACATTTCAATTAAAATCCATTCTAATATAAAATCCTACTCCTTTTAAGTAGATTTCCACACTTTTTAAATGGTTCTCAAACTTTTACACAGTTGTTATAACTGATAACATGACGCACTCAAATCTGAATTAAAATTCGAAAATGGCGGCGGTAATATCTTTTGTTACTATTATTTATTATTTATTTAAAGAAAAAAAATGGAAAAAGGGATTTATCCAACACCATCAAAGTATTGGAAAGTTCCCATCTTTTTGCAGAAATCTTCTGGCATGTTAGTGCCGAGTCATGCGACCGACACCAAGAGAAATGTAAACATAACCGTTGGCAGGCACTCTGTCTGCCATCGAAAAAGAAAGAAAAGAAGAAAGAAAAAGGACTTCTTTTCGCGCTTCACTGTGACAGGAAAGAAAAAGTTCTTTTTCTCACTTCACTATGTCAAGATTTTGCCGAATTTTTCTGCAAGATGAAATAAAAATAAGAAAATTTTTTTTTCTTTTAAAAAATATTTCTTATTTCAATTCTTTGTGCTCAAAAGGAAGCTATAGAGATGTGTATTAATAATAAATCAAACGGTGCATCGTGGTTTTGAGTATCGAGTTTTGACGGTGGCCACCTGGTGTCGTTTCCACGCGTGCGAGTTTTTTTTCCTTCTAACTTGCTTTGAGGAAGCGACTTGAAAAAGGCTTTTTGTAACCCTTTTATGTCAAATCATGTGGATAACTGAACATTTTATTCCCTTCTGCTCGTTTCTCAGAATGCAAATGTGTTGACTCGTTTAACCCTACAGTGCTTGTGATGGCTTCATCACAATACAAAGAAAACAAGCTATGAATAAGATGTATCTTCAACGGCTGAAAGGTTGCAATGGGCAGCAGCAAATGGATGAGATGAAAGTTTCTTTAAAAATGACCTGTACCAATCATTTGTACGATTTTATGCCACAGTGTTGGACCCGCTAATCAAAAAAATTAGCTCTGCTAAAGTTTTGCTTAATTTGCATTTAGCTAATTGCCACTGCTGCTAACTAGAATTTTGTTAAGCTAGAAAAATGCTTCTTTCATGGCTCAAAAATATATTTTTCAATATATTGCAGTCAAAAATGTAGCATTTTGCGGAATTATTATTTGTACATTAAATAATTTATTTCATAATACAATTCAAGAAAATGCATTTTAAAATACATTGCAATATAATTTTAATGTATTTTTCAACCATATGGGTTATTTCCAGGCCCACCTTTATCATTGTGCTAACTGGGCTGCAGCCCAGGGGCGCCGGGCGCAGGGGGGCGCCGGGCACAGGGGCTGGATGGGCACAGAAGGGCACCGGGCACAGAAAAGTGCTGGGCAAGGGGCGCCTGAGTTTTATTAGCCCAGGGCGCTGAAAAGTGTAAAGACGGCCCTGGTTATTTCAAATATTTTTGCTAATTTTTTGCTAGGAAATTATTTCAGACACAAACTGTTTAGTCATACACTTAGGATACGTCAGGATGGGTTAGACAGGTTAGGTTAGGTTAGAATATCGTGTTATTTTTATCTGGATGCCAACATTACACTCGATCAAGAATTTTTAAAAATCTCCCTTGGTTGTTATCGAAATGAAGACTTTAATGCTCTTGCGCAGTGCTACAGGGTAAGAAAGATGTGCAAGGTATTCCCATTTTTATTTTTCGCGATACACGAGATTAAATTTATTTGAGTTTTAAGAAATATAAATTGAAAAATATATCTATTGCTTGTTTTCTGTCTATCCTCCATCACATTTAGCTGTCCCTCTAGGGCTAAGTTAATTAACCCAAGCTTGGAATGGTTGTTTTGTTTGTTACGCAAGTCATTAAACATGTAAAAAATGGCACAAATAAACAGCATTCACTTAAAACTTTGTTTATTCACATTAAGAGCATCTATTCTATGAAAAATACAAGTAATTTCGAGGTTTCATCATAGAAGTTTATGATAGAAAAGTATCTTTGTACGCATCTATGATGTGTGTATACTCGTACAACGTATAATTCTGTCTCAAGACAAAGCTACAAGTCAGTAAAGAAACCCAATTCACCGTACAGTATCTTTCCTCTTAGCACTCAGCCAAAAGATAGATAGGGATAAGGAATTCACCGGTGATGAACCTTCGATAAGTTGGCCTCCAAACTATGAGCCTGAATAAAAATAATGATTGGGCCCTGTTGTGCTTTCAATGAGCTCAATAGACCATTGTAAAATTATGACATAATGCAGTTTGGCTCCGCCCACAAAAAGAAAACTACAAATTAACAATGTTATAATGATGTTTTGGATCACCTGAGCTGTTTTTTCCGTAGGTCTATTGGTAAGTACAGTATTTTTTCCATTCCAAAGCTAGGTTCACACTTGTGTTCACACTAGACGCACAACACAAGGCAAGGAAAAATTAGTCAAATGCAATGCAGATTCTGTTCACACTGTAGGGCATGTGTGAACAGAGCTGAAACAATTGATGTTGCGTCTGGCCAATCAGATGGTTTCAATGAAACCTGGAATTGGATTTAGTTCTAGAACCAGTTCCAGAATTCGAAAATGCCAGTCTGTTTGCACGAGGCAAAGTCTCACCAACTAGACGTGAAATGACGAGAGTTGGAGTCGATCGTTGGCTTCAAGACCTTTACTTGCGTTGCGTCACTTACATCAACTTGGAGTTGAAGCAGGAATTGGCGTCAACATCAAGAATTTTTGGACGCAAACAGCTTGTGTTGCGTCAGTTTTCTTGCGTTGCATCTAGTCTGAACATAAGTGTGAACCTACCTTAGGACACTAGACTTACATTTGACTGGTTTAAAAGTTACGAACAAGTTTAAATGACTATGAATGCGCCTTCGTTTTAGACTTCTAAACCTAATGTTTAGAAAGTTTAATAAAACGGTTCGGTTCTGTCCGTCCGTCCGTCCGTTCGTCCGTCTGTCTGCAACGATTCCTTCCAAACGAAAGCAGCTAGAGCCAAACGGGCAATTGCAATGAACTCAGCATTAGGTTCCTAAGGTATTTTCGTATTTTTCCGACCTCCGGTTTAATTAAAAAACTGGTTATTACACTTTTTTACAAACCGGAACCGGAAATGACGTTTTTTTTTTATTATTTTTATTTTTTATATATTTTGTTCTTTAAGGGACAAACGGACAGACGGACAGGGGTTTAGAAGTCTAAGATGTAATGCTTTCATGCATTACAGATATTTACTTGTTTAAATACAGCGATTACTATTACTGCGCTTCAATCTAGGTAGGGGCTACAATCTAAGCCTTGGCTACAATTTATGGTATTTTTGCATTACATTAGCTGTCAAAGTACGTTACTATTAAAAAAATAATATTTTAGAATGTGATTATTAGCACATGTTGTGGAAAAATATAATTAGGTTCAATGGCTTTAACCTAGGGTTTAAAAAATCTAAAGTTAACCTGAGATGAACGCGATCTTTTATGAACGTCTGGGATTACATGTTTTGCCACAAGTTGGTAGGATCTAATTATTATTGGGATCAAAAATTCTGGAAAACCTTAATGATTTCATTATCCACTTAATCCTAAAGTTTATTAAATCCAATCCAATTCTACTTTTTTAAATTCAAATTTAGGCTTAAATCCAATTGATGGGGTTTACACAAACGACATTAAATTCGCAGTGAAAGGTGCAGACGTTTGATTAGATTTAAAACTGTTTCGAGGTTAATGCGGGTTAAACTGGGTAAAGAATTAAAACAAGAGGCTTAGTTGGTAATCGGATCGAGAAAAACATTCAACACGAGTGTGTAACTTTGCAGTCTAGCGTGGTTTTGCTATAAAATACTCACTAGATTGATTTTATTGACGAGTATCGCAGTAACTCACATGGGAAATTTAATTTTTGATCTCAAGTACAAATATTTGCAATATTTTTTGTAGTTAAATTTTAATCCTGGTCAGTGGTTTGGTGACCTATTGGGAATTCAAGTTGCTTTTCATCCTTGTCCAATACCAGCAAGCGGCCTCTGGTTTTTCTGTGATTTTCCTATTTGTCAGTGCAAATGCAAGGTTAGGTCGTCAGAGAGTCGTCTCCCAAACGCTCCTTGCAAGGCTTAATTACTGGTGACAGGAATTCTCCCTTTGGGGCCATGATGACCGTGTCGAGTTAAAATACAAATAGAAATCCATCCAGGAAATTAGTCGTCAAGCCTGAAATAAATGTTTAATTATTTGTTGTCTAGATTCAACTTCAAAAATGATCGCCGATTTAGAGTGCTTTCTCTGTATATGGTGTAGTGTAAATTATGAATGGGTGTATACATTTGTAGCGTGATAATTGAGATGAATAATGTCAGAAACTCGGTGTCAATTTGTGGAATGACAATATGACACATTTAGATACACTCGATTCAGTTTCGTTTTTTCATTGTTTGACCAAGAGTGTAGAATAAAATGTTCAGAGATTTGTGTCTACTAGGAAACAACATGCTTTATTGTGCTTCTTTATGAAAATTAGTGTATTTTACAACATCTGGAAGTAGTTTTAAACATGCGTTACAGAAATTTGTCTTGCATTGTCGTTTAACCTTCCAAGACGTAATACCATGTTCACACCAAGCTTTTGGATCTCACCCGAAGCAGTGGATCTAGATCCAAGATTGGTATGAACACTGAACTCTGTTCGCTGATCTAGATTCGTGTGCCCAACAACTCCGTTCGGCCATCGAGTTCCCACAGCTCGATTCGACGATTGGATTCGGATTGGAATTCATTAAATAATGTCAGCATAATAATGTTGTCATTTCATTGTTGCGCATTGCTAAAACCCGGTTTGGTGTGATTGAATCACATTTTGATGTGAACAAAACTCCACTCAAGTGAATGTTGGAATCTGTTCAGTTGGATCTGATCGGGTGGATCAGATCAAGCCAAACTCGATCGTTGGTGTGAACATGGTATAAGGCTATAAGTTTATGTGCTTACGTACAACAGTTTTTTTTTGCTGAAATTTTGTGACTATGTTTATTCCAGGTAAAATTTGTAGTCATTGGTTATTTATATTTTATAATTAATTATTCCAAACTGAAATTTTCTGCTCCTTGAAACTCCAGCCTAACTTCCAAGCTAGCTTTGCTGCATTAGTCAAGAGAGCTTCGGTTAACTGCTTTCAGCTTTTTTCAGTAGTGTTTAAAACCACCACTAGATGGTGCAAAATTTTTTATTATTTTTTTTGGACAACTAGTGCTCTTTATAAAATTAGTAGCGAACTAAAAACAAATTTAAATGGCGCTTTAATTAATGGTTTTATATTTTACCCTGATGCATCGGAGATATAATCAACTCGTCTCGGAGCTAAAACAAACCATTATAAATGACATCTAGTGAGGTCATAAGATATATTTGGATTTGCAATGGATTTTGTCTTTTTATAGTTGAAATTGAGTCTGGGTTTCTACGGATAAGCAAATAGAGGTTTTATGCTCGAAAAGGTCTCGTGTGTGAAGAAAGTGGAGAAATGTCTTCAATACTGAGATGTTCAAGGGTTAAGTTGAATTTTAGCCGGGTATAATCCACCAGATGAATCTCTCTACGGGGAACGGAAGAAGGGAAATGGAGGCATATAAGAAAAAAAAGTTGCCGGTTCTTTCCATTAACTGTCATTGATTGATGAGTGCAAATGCAACGTCTTAGGTCAATGCACCGACAAATCGTGCTCCACTTTTTATATTTTATATCTGCAATGTGTAGGAGTATAAAGCGAAGGGATACACGTTGAGGAGGTATGGCTGGGAAAGAAAAGGAAATCAGTGCACCGTGAGCACGTTTTCTTCATCTAAAAAAAAATATAGAAATATATTTTTTTTAAAGACGCGAGTGGAGATGTTTTGGTATGTGAAGTGAAGAGACATTTAAATGTGCAATACATTCCCATTGCGATGGCATTTGGGCGCCCCCTGTTGAGATGTTAGACTATAAATTTCTTTCATTGACCCTTAACTCTTTTCTCGAGTTCTCGAGGTTCTAGTCAATGGAAAGGAAGTGCACAATAGCACGAGTGAGTGGTATACATTGGCACAGTGTAAACGACGGCGAGGAAGTTCCATTTTAGGATTTTTACCTACTGTAATCTGATTCATGCGCCCCGTTTTAAGTTTTCATCGTATTTAAAAAGAGAAAAAATAAGTTGTTTTGTATTAAAATTCAGTTGGCTCAATCTCAATAATTCCACTATTGCAAGGCTTTGCACTTCGCAGCCTTGCAGTTGCGAGGATTGGGATTTTTATTCGTCATTTCTAGTTCTTCGGCGTTGTTAAAGAATTAACATAATTGGACGAGATGGACATGTAAAACCAGGAAAGTGCTAAGTAATAGGGTATTTGTGAAACACGTTTTGGTTAATTTGTAGTTTTAAGTTATAAATGTTTGGGTTAAAGGCGAGTCATGTATTTGTAACAATCTGCTATATAATCAATGAGATGCCAAACATTGTTAGCCAGGTCGACCTCTGCAGCCACAGAAAGCGATGTGGCTGGCCTATGTGGTTTGTGCATAGCTGTTTTATGTGTTAAGAAGCGATTTCTACTCATTTAAATGACTAAATGAATGCAGTCACTATTAAAGTTGACAATTTCATGGCTTTTTGGCCGAGTTTTATACCGTGCGGTACTTCAAACTGTCTCCAAAAGTTGGCTGTAATAGGATTCTATCCATTTCGAAAATCCCCCCCTTTCAGACCAATTTAAATTCTGATTGACTTACACCATACGACCAGCCCCTCCTGTATACAGTAAAAGCATGCCAAAGAAAAAGAAATGACTCTATCCATTAGCACAATGCGGATGAAGTCCTTGGCGATGTCAGTTTCCACTATGTGTGTTTAAAGAACTCCTAAATGATGTACAAAAATAAATTGTCTGTAAAATTTGGATAATAAATTGTATTTTAAATTGAAGAGTGGAAATATGGTGATTGAGTAGTCAGTGCTGGAAATACCGTAAGGGCCAAGATTTTAGATTTTGAAATCTCATGAAATCTCAGACATTGTAGAAATTTCATATATTCTAGAAATCTATGAAATCCTGAAAATTCTTGAAATCCTGAAAATCCTTGAAATTCTGAAAATCCTTGAAATCCTGAAAATCCTAAAAATTCTTGAAATCTTGAAAATCCTGAAAATCCATGAAATCCTGTAAATTCTGTAAATCCTTGAAATCCTGGCAATCCTGGAAATCCTGGAAATCCTTGAAATCTTGAAAATCTTTGAAATCTTAGATATTTTCTTGGAAATTAAGCAAAGTTTTTAAAGAAATTTGCCAGAAGTTCTGTGAAATTCTGAAAAATCCGCCTCGTGTTCATTTGAAACGTTCTGGAAGTGACCAATGGAAATATGGACTTCCGTCTTTTCTGTAACAAAAAGAAGCCTCTAGTGGAAAAAATTAGTGTTAAATGAAGTTTCCCAAGCAACGCAACGATTTTGTGCTGTTCCAGGACTGAAATCGATATTTATGAGATTTTCCTGACGATTTTGATAAGTTATCCAGTTGCTGATTGCTAATTTTTGCACATTGCATTGGCTTGACAGTAGCGAATACTTCGTTTTAAATTATTCATTGCTATGTAAAACCATCCTGCTTCCTGTTTTCTGCTTACAACAAGGACTGTTAGCACATTTAGGATGAGTTAGGACACAAGTTAAGTTAGGTTAAAATACCGTGGTATTTTCTTCTGGCAGCAGTCTTGGCTTCTCTAAAATATGGTCGGTCTACTCAGATTTCCATGTTAAATCATTGGGGGGTGTGTCTTTTGAATCGCTATGATGACAAACTGTTTGATTCAGATTTTTTTTGTCGGTTTGTTGTGAATATAAATCAGTGTCAGACTGTATTCATTGATGCTGTCGTTATAAATGTATGAGCGCCGCGAAGAGATCGTAGTTCAAAACGTCAAGCAAAGTGCAATGAGCAACACCAATTAATCACTAACTCTTACACGGGACATGCTTTATTTATCACGTTACCGACTACTCTATTAGAAGAATAAAGATGGCTCGTTTTTCTCACTCGTTTATCTCAAATTTTTGATCAGCCAATTCATTTATTTGTCACTTTGCAGTTCCAAGTGACTGATAACATATTAGCAACGCATTCAATCTTTATTTAAAAAAAAAATCCTTTACTTATTTAGTGCCAACCGTGTGAGATACTATGTGCCAAGTGCCATTTCTTACATTTGAGGAACTTGTTCTGACGGAAGACACTTGTTTTATGTAAGATTAAAGGCTCGTTTACATTGTTGCAAAATTGCGTTCGAATTGACGCGAACGCGACAATTTCGCGCATGAAAGTTTGTGTGGCAACCCTTCGCACGCGAAATTTCAGAGTAGACTTGAAATGGTGCTAAATTTCGCAACAATGTAAACGAGCCTTAATTCTTTAAATAGAGTTTAGTTGTTAGCTTTTACGTTTGTCAAAGGATGTATGTGTAAAAGTTGCAGGAATCACACTTTTGCTGTGTGCACTAGTGGTTACCAAACCTTTTTGGTTCACGGCACCCTGTTAACTTGTCACGGCTCCCCTGTAGGTGGTCGTAGTCCCTATGTAGGTCAGTCACGGCATCTTTGCATGTTAGTCGCTGCGACCCTGCGGCTTCCAGTATGGGAATCACTAGTGTACACTATGATATTTGACAGCGCTTCTCAAAGTGGAGGTCTGCAGACCAAGTCCGCTCTGTGGGGCAGCCGGTCTGTCACTTTACTATTGACACGCAAAGATAATATTTTTAGAATAAGTTTAATATTTTGGTGTCAGTCAATAAACTTAGAAAACCCCATCTAATCTCATACCGTATTACCCGCTTATTGCCGCATGTCGGTATAGTGCGAGTAATACCAGCATGCCGATATAAGTGAGTATGAATTTTTTTTTTAATTTTGAGCCCAAAACATGCTTATAACGCATATTTAGATGTCCAAGATGTAGGAAATTCGGTTATAGTCATTTTAGCGACGCTCATTTTAGCGATTTTTACCCAAAAAGTTCCATTTTAGCGAACATGTCATTTTAGCGACACAAAAACCTAGGTTTTAGCGACAAGCCGGCTCAAAAAAGTGGTTTTCATCAAAAAACCAGCAAGGTTAGGTTCGCGGGGGGTCAAGGGGGGCGCAGCCCCCCCTTGTTAGCCCTTCTTAGGAATTAAACCTAGGTTTTTGTGTCGCTAAAATGACATGTTTGCTAAAATGGTGTGTCGCTAAAATGAAATCGCTAAAATGAAATCGCTAAAATGATGTACATCCAGCAAATTGGCCTAAATTTCTATAAATTTTTCCAAAAATTTAGTAGTTAAATTTCAGGCCCAAATTTTAACATAATTATTTATCTGGGCTCTTTTAAACAAAAAAACAAAAAAAAAACAGTTTTTTCACTTTTATTGGCATGTTTCGCTCTATATACGCATGCCGGTATAGACTTTTTGAGCGAGATTTGAAAAAGATGATAAACCCATGCCCAACGGCATGCGGCAATAAGCGGGCTAATACGGTATAATCTAAACTGCATAAAATTGGGTTCGCTTTACATAAATGTTACTTAGGCCTAATTTCATCAAAATTTCTCCGCAGCTGAATATGATACTGGTCTGCTACATTACATAGTTAGAGAAATGCTGTATTATGGCACAGTAAAATTTGTTTTGTTTTTATTGCTGTGAGTCTTTTTCACTTGACGAATTTCATTTCGTTGATATTTGATTGTTCCAAGATAACCAATATGGAGTTTGGTAATTTAATATTTGGTTATCGAATTGATTGTTTTTGATCCAATTTAATTTGGGTGCTTAATCGATGTGGCATAAATGAAAGTGTTGATGAATGCCTTCTTAAGCGCCATATAAACAGGTCAATTTTAATCCCAACATTATTTGGATGGTTATGATACCATTTGCTTATTCAGGTGTGGCAGCTAATGCTGTGTAATGGTCTATTTCACTGCAATGTTTAATCAACAACACTGCTAATAAATCGGATCGACTCGGTTGAAGTGTGTATTGCATTTCTCAAAGCTGTCACACGGGAGAGGGACTTTGATTGATTCTTTGACTGATAGTTTCATTATGGTGCAATATTGCTCAATGCTGAAGCCAAAGTTGCATTTCTCCAGGTTTGATCTGGATTCTCAGGCGGATAACCAAAAATACCGTATTTTCTCGATTAAGAGTCGCCCTCGTTTTGTAGCTGGGTTACTATTTGAGGGCTATTGTAAACGGTTAATGAAAAATTCGTCGATGATGATGGTTATTTAGATTGAAAATTTAAAAAAAGTGAAATTTCAATGGAAAAAATTGAAACTTTAATAGAAAAAAGTGAAATTTTAATGGAAAAAAAGTGAAATTTTAATGGAAAAAAGTGAAATTTTAATGGAATAAAGTGAAATTTTAATCAAAATATGGTAAATAATTGAAATAAGAACCGCCCTCGATTAAAAGCTGCCCTCGATTAAGAGCAGCTGCTCAGGATGCCTGTTTTGAATGAGAGCCGCGGCTCTTACTCGAGATAAAACAGTATTACAAGTTTTCTACTTTTATTATATGCAGTGTCTATTGACAGAGGAAAATGCTTTGGTTCAAAATTCTTATTGACAGGTAGCAGTATCCTGTTTTACATTTTCTACATGTTTGAGAGTTTTTTTATTCTCAAAGCATCTTCTGTGGCATCAAGGATAGGCTAGGACAGGTTAGGTAGGTTAGAATGCCACATTATTTTAGGCACGATTGAACGATGCGCTGGCACTTGCACCAAACCTGTGGACACATCAATGTGCCCAAAATTCGACGATTAGCTGTAATGTTGTGAACGGAAAAAAACCGATTGAAACATGGGAATGACGTTACACGTATCAACACGAAACGACAGAAACGAGTCGTTTTAGACTTTTTGAATGCAGCTACTAACTTTGAATGCAGCTATTGTTGTTTGGTAGGTATGATTTTAATTGGAGAATTATTTACCGGTAGTTACACTTGTAGCGAATTGAAGGAGATTCTATACTTGTGTTGCTAACTGTATCTACAGCAATTTGTAGAGCATGCTGTGGAGATAATTTTTAATTAGTAAATGGCGGTGGTTTAAGCAATGAGAACCCTGAAAGAAGCAGCTTTAAAAGTATTGAATAGTTTTTAAAAACACTTTTATTATGGAACCTGGTTCACTTTAGCGATTTCAGGTTAGCGACGTCATTTTAGCAACTGATCATTTTAGTGATCGGTTCATTTTATAAATTTATAAATTTATAAATTTGATATAATTCTAGTTGCTAAAGTGATTTTTTTCTTCATTCCGTTAGTCCTTTTAGTTTTCTTGATTTAAAATTTATTAGAATTAGCTAGTGCGTTAAAAAAGTTAGGAGAGTGGAAAAAAAAATGCAAAGTTTTACAATTGATTTGAAAGTGGAGAAGAGAAAAGTCCATTAAGCTTTCTGGTTTGAGTTTTGTTAAAGCTGATGAGTAGACAACGGCATTCGATTAAGAAATAAAGCTCTTTTCTACTATGGTCTCACAATTTCATTGTGGATATTTTTTCTCCTTCTTGAAAACTTTTGCATCCGATTCGATTGCTTTGGTAAGTGATTGAGATTTCATTTTAAAGAATAACTAGCGGTTTACTGTGGAATACAACAAATATACAAATATTTTAAAAGTTATTTTTAATTCTAACTTTATGCTATTTCTTTAAAATTTAAACCTATTCTTCGGTGGTTTCTGCTTAAAGCTTAAAGCTTTATTTCAGATTTTTACCTGCCGCCCTCGAATAGTAGCCGCAGCTGAGACACTCAGAATCGGTTATAGTCATTTTAGTGACGCTCATTTTAGCGATTTTTACAAAAAAAGTTCCATTTTAGCGATCACGTTTTAGCGACAATAAGGTAATTTTCCAGTAGTGATCGACACGTTTTAGCGACGCGACATTTTAGCAATTGCTAAGTTTTAGTGACGCAAGAAGATTTACCGCGACAAGCCGGCTCAAAAAAGTGGTTTGCATCAAAAAACCAGTAAGGTTAGGTTCGCGGGGGGGGTCAAGGTACTTTTTGGAACTTTTCTTTTGCAAGCAATGAGATTTCTTACGTCATATCCGCTGACCAAAAGGAGCAAAAGGAAAGAAAGTAATAAGAGGCACTTGTAGTTCACCAGATTGAACGCACCTGTTGTTAATGCATCGCAGCCGAGCCCTTCTTGCAGCATTGGGGTTTTCGCACTGTTTGAATTACATTGTTCGTACTTTGCAGTCCAGTAACTTTTGCAGCTTAAGAATTTTCTGTTGGCCAATCTACTATTAAAATTTTATTTTTACTTCAGTCAGATTTTGATAATAACAATATTTGCACTGCTGGCATACAAAAACCAAATGAGGGCTTCCAGTCCACCTTCAGATGGTCATCAGGTTGCTTCTCAGTCGTACATATTTTTATACCTGAGCGTCTTGAGTTCTGTTTTATCATTCTGAGCAATGAAACGAGTTGCTGTTGCTTTCTCACTTCGACATTACTGTAATGGTGGGTTCACAAGTGTGCTCACACTGAACGCAATGCTCTGAAACATGACGCAACACAAGCTGGCTGTGTCTTTGCAATATCAAAATTACGTCAGGCAGATGTTAATTCGAACGTCAACTTGAAGTTGAAGTTCAACGCAACGCAGCGAGCATTGCTTGTAGTCAATCAGAATCATTTCAATTCCCGCCAACTCGTGTTTGTGATAGCAAGATTTGAATTTTAATAGTGGTGTGTGAAGTTTCTTGATTGGCTAATGCTGGGTTGCCACTTAACTGAATGAGACGACAGAAAGGTTTCTGTAGCAGAACATTTTCAGAGGTGGAAATTCATCTTTTCTTTTGTTGGTTCTTGTATGGCAGAAAAGTGGGCAGAAAACATACGAATTCTATTCAATTGTGATGTCATAGCAGATGGAAACGTGGGCAGTAAACAAAAGACTTTCTGCATTGTTTCAGTCAAGTGGGAAACCAGCATAAAAGGCATTCATTATTGGCCATTAGTTACAATGTGTGTCAATGTAAGAAAAAAAATCAGATTTAAAAAAAAAATTCTTTCAATTGCCATTAATGGATTGGAATTTAATAGAAATAAAATGGGGAAAAAAGGTACTTAGTCATCGTTAATCATTAAAATTTTGGCGTAAATACACAGGCCGACGCTTACAAGCCGACGTACCCATTTGAAATGAGTATAGAAAATAAATGGTTAGTACTGGCTACATCTAGATCAGGGGTTCCCAAACTTTTTAGCATCGCGCCCCACTTTTTAAGCAAGGCGATTTTCTGCGCCCCACTTCATCTACCAGTGCATTAAATTTTTAAAAAATATACTACTAAAAAGAAAAAAAGAAATTTTAATATAAATTTGCATAAAACTGTGTATAATTTTTTATATAATTTTATATAATTTTGGTTAAAAATTTATAAAAGTTTGCAAAATAAGCTTGTTTTATGTAGGCATGTATGATGGGTGCGCCCCACCAATAATCAGCTCGCGCCCCACCAGTGAGGCGCGCCTCACCGTTTGGGAAACCCTGATCTAGATATTTCTATCTTAAAGCTAGAAGAAACAATTTTCCGAAGGAAGAATTTGTTGGCTTCGCTTAATTTGGCTTGAGTTAATACGTTTAACTCCAATTATATAGTTGCAGGCAGATTGTGATTTATGGTTTGATTCGCATTCCCCTATTGTAAGAACCATTTTTCATCAGCTGCAAGAGAAAAAAGCCGATCGGCAAACCGCCAACCGGCAACACCACATGCGATCATCCGTTAAAATCTCTAACCTCCTGTTTAAGGATTGTAATACAAAATTTGCGTTGATGCGTGCAATGGAATGAAAGCCGAGTATGGTGTGGTTCTCGGGTTTACTGGGCTACAGTGGCTTTTATTGGTTAATTAAAATAATTTGAATTTGTTTCACAACTGTTTGCCTGGTAAATTAAAGTATTAAAGGTGACGGTTGGTTTAGACTAGGATTATGTGTGAAAAATGGATTATCACGAGTTAATGAGAACTGTGAGAACAGAATAAGGAGTTTATTCAAAAAGGTTGTTTAAATTTGAGTTTGGATAATTTCTAATTGTAAAACTCAAAATTTGTGGACATTACACAGTTTGCGGCAGGTACTTTTCTCTATAAAAACCCTCGTTATGCCTATAAGTATAGTGGAAAACTTATAACTCCACCGGAGCTTACACTATTTCTGAAAATAGCGTAGCCAGTCCGGTAGTTTTCCACTATTTACGTCACTGATTAAAAATTTGGATAATCAATGATCTCTGTCGCCGCCATTTTGAATTCTCCGCTTCATTCACGCGCAGAGCACATGTTACGGTTTATCTAATTGTTTTTGCTTTGAATTCATTTACAGTAAATTCACAATAATAAAGTTGCAGTTTTATATTAAAACATTTAAAAACAAGAATTCTCCCCTTTTATGCTAACAAGACAATACTAGTTTCGGTAATCACGTGACATGTATAAGGTTAAGTCTAATTTTATAACTATGACATGAAACTTCAACCGCAACCCAAACTTTAAAACTTTTACCTTCACTAAATATAGTGTAAAAAATGTCATAATTGAAAGGGAAAAGCACCTGCTGCAAACTGTGTACTAAGTGGTCTAAAACATTTATCTTAGACCTGTTTAAGTGAGATAAACGTGAGATAAATGATTTTTTAATGCATCTACGATTGCGCAGCATTTTAACTCGATAGTTAGTGATAGGATAATGCTGATTTATGCGATGATTATTATCATTTCATTTGCGTTGTCAAAATTTCACATAAATCTTTGACAAGCTAAACCTAGGTTAGTGCTCTAATTTCTTTCAATCGTGCTGTCGCAAATCAACACATTGATTTTGTTTCCAACGTGTTTCATTGGTTAACCACTGGCTAGATGGATGCCACTACACATTAAGAAATGAAGGAAACACGATATTGGTCTTCATTATGGTTGGGTTAGAAGGCGCCACTCCCTAATCAGCCCATCGATCGTGATATTGTAGCCTGCAAGTCCCACAAGGTCAATATAATACCCAGGTGGTCGGTTAAAACATCCGCTTCATCCGATGTCCAACCTGTGGCAGATAGTCGCATTAATTTGAACCAGCTGCTGAAGTTGTCCTGTTGTGAGGACAAAACCGGATCAGTCAGCACTTTTTATCTACTCAAGCCACTTGGTCTGTTGTCGTTATTGAACTGTGACCGTTATTGGACAATCGTGTCGCCGTACGAAGTTGTTCAGTGCTGCACACTTGAAAACTGTTTGCAAACTAATCAACTACGTTGGATTTTCTACAACAGGGTTTTATTCTACATATCATTTTATTTCTCTGTGATAAGTCATCTCAAAGATATTTCAAATTAAGGTGGATGAGTTAATTTTTTAACATTGATTTCTTGACTTAATGTCTATACTCTGTCTCACCATAAGAGTGGCCTATTTTTCATTGGCCGAGCCATTTCACCCAAACACGAGAATTGCATTACAATCTACAGACATTGTAATCGATTACCTATTGTTAGAAAATTGTTTGCTTTCCTGACAAAGCAAGCGATAAACTGAATACCGGTAAACATGAATATTGAAATATAAACATCTTAAATCTTTAGTTTATGAATTGAAAAAACATTTTCTTATAAAATACAAATAACATTACATCGTTTCAATTATTAAGTAATCAAAGAAATTAAAAACAAAACTGGTGGTAGCACACAGTCCACAGTTAGGAGTTATGAGGCTGGGCCAATGGAAAGTAGGCCACTCTTATGATGGGTTTGAGTATATAACTAGCAGTAACAGGGACACTTGGCTTGGGGCCGCAGCTCAAAGGTCTTCTAAATATTATATTCGTATAGCTTTTATTACTATTTACTTCATTTAAATTATCTTTTGAGTAATATTTTGTATGAAATCTGCAATGTAAATAATAAATGGTAAAAGATTTATAGCATTATCGCATTTATGGATTTTATTCTTACACATTTGCGACTTGTTTGGGGCTCCATCTCTTCTCTTAATGGCTCTATGCACTTCTGCTTAATTTTGTTACATTTTTCTGCTTTGTAACAAACTCCATAAGGTATCAAATTATCAGAATGGACAGGATTTATTGACTAACACATGCAGAAATTTGGTATTTAATTAAATTTATTCAATAATAAACTGAGAACAGATAACTGTCCTGATGATTGCGATGCAAACAGCTTGATGATGATGGAGGAGGTCAATGAGCGTATCGTTTTTATTACCACGAAAGCTCTTTTACTGCATCCTCAATGTACATGCACAAAATTATCAAAGCTTTACGGTAGTTTGTTTCTTTATTAATTTTAACTAGATGCCGGATTTCTGTGGGTTTCATTGCGAAAAGTGTGTGGATGGGCAGAGTTTATTATTTTGTGGCTTCTTTTTCATGACTTGTTTATTCTGTTCCAGCCGGTAGAAGCATCATTTCAACTTTACACTTTGTTATTTTGTTACTAGAAAAGCTTTATTTTAGTACACATAAATCTTTGGAAGGGAAAGTAATTATATCAAACCTGTTTGATGAGATTGATAAGGTTATAAAATTAACTAGCTAAACTTGGTTAATATGTTTTAGAAATCACTAGGTGCATTCGGAAAGTCATTAAAACGAGTGTTCACCCATTTACACTCGGTTTTTGAACAACATTTACGTCAATTAATTCATGTAAATGTCGTGCCAATTGATTAAACGGAAACGACCTGCACCCCATGTTTTAATTTTCTTTACACGGACATTGGCGCACAAACCAACTATTTTAGCGCCATCTTGGATTGTCGCTTCAATTTTTGCAGAATCTAGTATTCTGATTTACAACAATCTGATTGTTACATATTTTTCATGTACTAATTTATTTACACTTGGATTTACACTAAATTTACACTGAAATTTATTTTTAGACTCGAAAATTGGGTCGTTTAACTTGACATTTACACTACCAGTTGTACTAGTCGTTTAGTGCAAATGACTTTTCGAATGCGCCTATTGTATGTTAAAACTCTAAATGGTTAGCTTAACCTAGAATGATAACTACAGGACATTACATCTAAGATAAAATAATTGTTATAAAATAGAGCGATTCTGTCTTGTGATTGTGGTTTGACCTATGATTAATACGGTACTGGTATAGTACTGCATTGCCCATGCCGAAGACTGTCCATAAGGAAATGTATTTCTCAAATGTGCTGTCAAAATCGCCTTTAAACTGAAAACGAGTAACCAGGGCATGTCTAAATTGAATAGGTACTGCTATAC
The DNA here is from genome assembly GCA_949358305.1 of Strigamia acuminata. Lineage (NCBI taxonomy): Eukaryota > Metazoa > Arthropoda > Chilopoda > Geophilomorpha > Linotaeniidae > Strigamia > Strigamia acuminata. The sequence continues at coordinate 24,711,989 of OX442314.1, read as the reverse complement.
AATTTATAATGATTAAGCATTTCATGCATTATTTTGTTTTTCATTAATATTAATGCAATAAGTTATGACCATAAATTGTTAATTTAAGGCTGCAGCTTTATTAAAGCACTTTAAAAAAAGTATAAAAAAAAGAAATTTATTCTGGAAGCTTTTATACCAACGCCTAATGAGGTTTCATTTGTCTAGTTTGACTTGACATTTCGGTTTGTTTTCTTTAGAGAAAAGAATATTGGTATTTATAGTCGCAGCAGCGACTTAAAATATTATACTTCTTGAAACGGATGGGGGGGGGGGGGGAGTCAGATTTAACTTGATGTTGGAGGATGCAAGAAAATCACACCTTGTTGGTTACATTTACAAAACGTACTAAATTTTTTATAAAGAACCATACAAAGAAGGGATTATCGTACAGCCCCGTTTAATAGCTCGGGCGTTTAATCCTTTTTTGAGCCGCCTCCCTCGGCGCCAATTTGAAGCCCGGCATTTATATGGGCCCGGCGCATAACCAAAAAATCACCATTTTTTTGAAAAATTGTGATTTTTTCGTTAAAATTATCGATTTTTCTGAAAAAAATTGGTGATTTTACCGGACCCGGCGCTTATTCCGGGCCGGCGCCAATTTCGGCAGTCGCCGTTGACCGCCCGGCGCTTAAACGAGGCCGGTGATTAAATGAACCTCGGCTATTATATGAGGTGCTACGGTAAGTCCATTTTCTAGGAATTAGCATAAAAATGGGTCACAGGTGTGAGTTTACACCTGCGCCACAGTGGTCAATCATTTAAACTAAATTAGTCTCTTTGGGAACCGTCAGTTTCCACAGTATTTGGTTTGAAATGGCCGTTTTCTTGAAGTCATAGCAACATAGGTGAGAAGAATCAGTTAATGTAATTTGCCTGGAAACACTTAAGTAAGCTCTGTTGATGGATAAGTTCTGAGTTGTATTGATGATAAGGAAGTAAAAAAATTAGGAAATTCGAAAAAAAATACATATCAGGTGCAAATGACTACAAGTAATTGAAGTAATTGAAAATCAATAATTTATCATTGAGGGGTCTTAAATGAAATATAATTATTAACACTGGGCAGATGACACCTGAGTGGCTTATTCAAGAGATGATGCGAAAGTCGAGTCAGAAAAATTAGCAACCAACTCTGCTTAAATTTAAGCTAAATAAATGGGGGTCTCCTTTAAGCAAAAAAATAAGATAAATACGTGTGCTGAAGTTAAAAAAAAATCACATACCGGGAGGTAAATTCTGGTTAACCTTTCCAACTTTTATTTCTCAATTTTTTTGCACTGTATAAAGAATAATTTTTCAATTATTAATAAGATAATTTAATATTTATTACATAAAACGTCATTAATGGTAGCGTTGTATACACAGTTTTGCCACCTTTTTGCACTAAGTAGCATATTGAAGCAGTTAAAGCGTGTTCAGCTAAGATTTTGTCAGCCAATGGGGTGTCGTGGCATCTCAAACCACGCGTGCATACTATGCAAAGCTGCAATATGGAGAAGTTTAATTGTGGAGATATCGTATTTGACTCATTAAGAGTCGCCCTCGAATAGTAGCGGCTGCTAAGACACCAAGAACACCGTATTTTTACAAAAATACGGTATTGTTTACGTATTTAACCTCACGAACGATGAATCTATGCTTCGTTTGTGACGTTCAGACTTCGTTTGTTACATTAAACAAATGTAACAAACGAAAAACCGAAATTGTAATTGCTGACAAAAATGGCAATTTTGAATAAGAGCCGCGGTTCTTAATCGATAAAGTACGGTATATTAAGGGAATATGGCACCCATAGGCAAATGAACGATAGGAATAAGGCAAGAAATAAGATTTTTACGCCAATTTAATTAAACATTTAGGCAAGTCAAGCTAATATTTTCCTAACATTCAATCCCTTAGTTTGCCATGCATTGTTCTGATTGGACAAAACGAATTACCGTTAGCACCATCTGGTAACAGGCAAGTTTGTAAATTGGAGTTATGATTATGGTGCTATCCAAGACTGCCTTCCAGTGCGTCTGGTGCAATGTTTAAAGTGATTAAAACTATTTAAAATTATTTAATTTTATTATTTTTATTGTTTTTACTGGAATGAGCTAAGCTTATGTAGGTTAAATTATTAGGTTTTGTCCCACAATTCGATAATAGCAAAACATTATCAAAATTTGATATTTTGTCTATGGCAAGTTGTCGATAATGATATTTTGTGCTACTTTTATGTCTTTACCTTCATATGTTGTAACTAGACTGTGGGAAGGTCAACCAATTTGAGCATACAGTGTAATGAAATATGAAGATTTTACGTAAACTCTATTCCAAAAAGTATTACAAATACTCCCATTGGTTGGGAGATTCACAGTTCAGTTGTGCCTTGAATATGATGCTGTTTTCAGATTCCAGTAGACTTGTGCGAAGATTTTTTAAAGTGTCTCAACCAACCAACCAATGGGAGTATTTGTAATACTTTTTGGAATAGAGTTTAGTATATATAGCGCTGTAAGAGGATAGATACTGATGTAAAATATTGTCGCTGCTGGTATGTAAATTTGTCAAATTGAAGAATCTAATGCTTACTGCAAGAATGCAATTGAAAACAGTAGTACATCATGTTCCGAGAGAACATTCTAACGCTTTTTAACGGTACAGGAAGGAAGTAAATAAATCTAGAAAAAGATTAGAATTGCTTTGCAACAGTATAAAGAAGAATGAATGGCTACAATGTATATAAAAAAGTTCTATTGTAGCTTTTTTATACTAAACTTGGTCTGCTGCTGACCCTTTTTAAGCACTTAATTTTGCTGACAGTTTGCCAAAAAAGTGTTACTTAAAGCAGGTAATTATTTAATTGAGGTGATTACCGTCAAGTTGTTTAAATTTGGCAAATTTTACTAATTCGACTAAAGTCTGAGAAGGCACACTCATAAAGTCATTTTGTTTATATTTTTTAAACCACTCTAAATGAAAAATTGTACACGTAAAATTCTACATGTAGACTGTTTTAAACAAGTAAATATCAAAAACTAAGTTTTTGGAAAAAGTTTTTTATATTGGTGCTTCAAATTGCTGCCATAGTGCGCTAATACTGCAGATTTTTTTTGTGTTCAGGTGGCGCTAGCAATGACGGAAGTTGAAACACACAAACAAACAAACATTCACGTCAAGTTAAACAAGTAAACATAAAAAACCAAGTTTTTCGAAAAAGGCTTTTATATTGGTGCTTCAAATCGCGGCCAGGAGTGCGCTACTACCGCAGATTGTTTCGTGATTGCCGTGGTCGTGCCAAAAAACTTTAAACAAAGTATTTTTTCTAAATAATATAAAAAACAAAAGATGCAGGCAGGTGCAGATTTTGATTTCCAGTCGAATGAGATTGGTTTCAAAATTTACAAATCACATTTCCACATTGAAAACAGCATTTATTGTTTCGCGACGAACATTTTGGCAGGGGATCCGCCAGGTGGCACTGCAGTTTGAAAAGTTACATTACAGGTCACGTGAACGGACGTTGAACCTGACACACACACAAACACACACACACACAAACACACACACAAATGTTCAAGTCAAGTTAAATAAAAGCCTTTAATAAAAGGCTCTAAAAATATGAATAAGTTTCAATGACTATGAATGCGTCTACTATGATTGTGCATTCGCATAGTCATTCAGACTAAACAGTACTTTTAAACAACATTTAAACAGCTTGACTGGGATTTTTTTTTTCAACTCTAAAAATGGCGACTGATTTAGTCTTCTTGCGCACAAATTTAGCCAACAAAACATATTAAACTGCAATTTGAAGCATGTTTTTGGTATTTTCAAGTATATTCCCTTTAAATGTCCTTACAACATATGCATACACCAGACTAAATGGCTTCGCTGCAGTTAGTAGTTTTTCATTACAATAGAAATTTCGTGTCAGCATAAGCTGAAAGCTTGACAAAAAAAATGTGTTGGGAACCTTTAAACCAACGCCATCTCGTTACTGATTCAATCTGTTTAATCTGCATTCCATTATAAACGCCTTAAGGAATCGATTTTTGATAGTGAGGATCTTTTCAATGATGGACTAAATTTAAATTAATTATCTTAGGAGAACGGACAGCTTCCCGTTGACACCTGGAGTTGATGATAAATCTGTACATTATTATACACTTCAGATATGTGCACAAACCTGAGCACAAGGCGGTCCATATTGCATATTATGCAATAATTTAAAAGTTGCACCTCCATGATCCCTATTTAAAATTTAATTTAGTGCTCACTCTTGTGTAATGCAATACAAATTGAAGACTTTTGATCTGTAGGATGCAAGCTGTCTATTGATGCGAGTATTTTGTGGAGTTGGAATTAATTTATGATGAATTTTATACTAAAATTTATTGAGAACTTATTCAATTGCTCATATCCAGCTTTTTATGTCCAAATCGTATCTGGAATTTGAGGTTTAGGTTGAGACTAAAGGAATGACAAAAAAATTCCAGCACTGCTTTGCGTGTTCATCTTTAGTATGGAAAAGTACTTGCAAACAGTCGTTGCATAAATTTAAGAGATGTGTTGTTTCGAAATACCAACTAAATTATATAAATTCACTTGTTTTGGGTTGATAGGTGAGCGATTTATTTCCTATTGCCACAACTCCTAGGCTTATCTCTTAGGTTTCTGGAATTAAATCATTGCACGAGATTCACTTAAAGGTGCAAGAATGTTCTCAGCAGGTATTTTTATGAAAGAGGTTTGAAAAATTGATCAATTCTAAACATCTGTTTCAGTATTCACCAATAGATCAATTCAAAATGGAATTTATTAATACAAAAGACAATTCTTGGGTAGGTTTTTCTCAAATATCACCTACTAATGATTCATTAACGGGTTTCAAAAATGATACGCTGAAGGCGCTGAAGTGATTATGACGATTATTCTGCTGAAGTGATTATAATGTGACCTGTGTGGGCCAATCACATGAATAATCGCTTCAGCACTTCAGCGTTTATGTATAATTGTCTGAAAAGGAATTGTTAGTGCTGAGGAATGCTCAAACTGAGAAAAAGAGAGTTTGTTGTAAATTATTTAATAAATAAAAATAAATAATTAATTTAATTTAACAAAAACAAATAAAAAAAATAAATAAAAAAAATAAAATAAAAAAAGTATAAATATAAGTCATGTGACATGCAAAATAATCACTTGGACCTGTCTTGGGTCCTCAATGATGCAGTGATTGTGATTATTGGAACAATCACTTCAGCGCCTTCAGCGTGTCATTTATGAAACCCTTTATTGTACTGTAACTAACTCATTAGAGAGTTTGCGGGATGCATTTTTCCCTTACAATTAAACACTATACGGTATAAAAATAGTGTAAGGGAAAAATAATAAATTAAGTTTTTGCGGGCTGCACATTTCTCTTATCACTACACTATTTCAGCCAACTACTGACAGTTAGTAATTTTGGGCCTAAAAATTTAATTTGGGGGCATAAATGTGCAAATTTCTGCATAAAATTCCATTATTATGCCTATAAAGTATGGTTTTGGGCCTAAAATTCAATTTTAGGCCTCACTTATCATTCAATCTACGTACCTATGACTGATGTGTTTGATCGGGACAACAAAATAATCGCCATTTGCAATGGGCGAAGCTAACAATATAGTGTTCTCAATTCTGATTGGCTGCGCTATATTTTAATTTAGTGTTGAAAACAATACACTAAAGATTTTTCCCTTACAATATGGCACTAAAATAGTGTAACGTAGAGAAAAATAAGGGAAAAATGCATCCCGCAAACTCTCTATTATGGAGTTACTAAAGTTATGGCAGTTAAACAGCTTTTTAACAACATTGTTGTGCAAAAGGCTGTCTGAAATTTGTGTTTAGTTTAGTCTGGTTTAAAGCAGATAAAGGAAACTAAGACTCTTTCGAATGCAGCTACTGTATGACAAATTTGTAAACATTAGCTAAAGCGTTTATGAATTCAGTCTGGGAACAGTTAACACCGAGGTTCAAACTCACTAGTGGCATCAAGTTGGTTGTTAAATAAATACAAATTGATGTTTGCTGGTAGACGGTAGAGGTTTGTTGGCTTTGCTCTACTTACAAAAATGACAAGGATAAAGTAAAGTTGGCTTTTCTATGCCTTTGTGAATATTTTTGCCACTATTGTTGACTGTATTGCTCTAGCTTTAGTTTAGTTGATCGTCCGAGGTCAGACTAATGATACTGTGAAGCTATAATTCGAAAAAGTAAGATTTAAAATACTGAAATTTTGTGCTTATTTGTTTATTGATTTTTGGCAGTATGAAAGAATTTTCATGAAGTGTAAACTGTCGTTTCTCTGACAAGTAAAAAAAAAAAAGTTTCTTGGCATGTAAACATGCCAGGTGTGTTCAATCTGCACCTTCAAAAGCGAATTCTTTATCTTCTTTGGCCAGCACACTGGCGATGTTTGTTTTACGTCATCACTTTTATAAGTACTAGGCTAAAAGATACTTTAGTGCATTCAAAGATTGTTTTTGCTGTTTTTAGTAAGCGCTCGATATTTTTCCAGCAAAAAATGTTTTAGTGCATGTTAATCACGTCATGACTTTATGTAAGTGCCTATGTAATTAGTAGGTACATTCGAAAAGTCATCAAAACGAGTGTAAATGTGTTTACACTTGTGTAAATGTTGTGTAAACTGGTCAAACGGAAACGACCTGCACCGCACGTTTAAATCTCCGTTCAACGAGTTTTCTCGTTCAAATTGGGTCTTGCTGGCAGCCATTTTGATTTTTGTTAGATTGGTTGCAACGATATCGTATGAACAATTTTGTAGCAATTATTGTTTTTGTTAGAGTAAACAACAAGAGTAAACAACAACAATAATGATCATCACTATTGTGATTATTTGGGCTAATTTATTTACACTTGAATTTACACAAGCAGCATTCAAAAACTCAAAAACGCCTCTAAAACTCGTTTCATGTCTGTACATGTGACGTCATTCCCATCTTATTTAATGGGAATGACGTCACACGTACAAACACGAAACGAGTTTTCGAGGCGTTGTTGTGTTTATTAAAGACGGACAACGATGTGTATAGTACGCGTGTCGTTTATTCAGTGCCGGCAAGGTCGTCCTGACGTAATCAGGTGCATGTGACCTTGCCGGATAACTGTCGCCACCTAGCGACCACCACACCTCCCTCTCCCCAAAGGGGTAATACATAAAGGCAAAGAGCCCACTCAATACAACTCAAATTCGACAGCATAATTAAAACTCCAATAAACACTAAATGAGAACAACATAAAAATGATTCAATAATCTCGACACACACACGCCATCACTGGCCCATTGTCTCTATCAGTCTTTGAGTCTTTTTGATGACCCGCCCATATCTCGTAGTAACCACTGGATTAGTCGGTCCCGGTTGTCCGCCATCTCCTTCCTTCCCCGTCCTCTCGACAACTGTGGTCGTCTCCGATCCTACCGTCCTCGGCTCTACGTCCCCCTGGTCGCCGATCTCCTCACTCTGGGTCGGCTGTGGTGGCTCCACCGTCCTCGGGACCAAATGGCTCGAATTTCTGCGCACCGTGCCGCGCGGCGTCTCCACGAGGTACGACCTCGGAGTTCCCGCGGGCCCCATAATCTCACCAGACACTTTACTGTTGGTAATCCATACTTCCTCTCCCTCCTTCAAATCACGACGCTGGCTCGCACGATGTCGTCTGTCATAGTCGGCGCTCCGCCGCTCCTTCTCCGCCTCGTCGCGCCTCCTAAATTCGCGGTGGTCCGGCACCTTTGGCTGCAACCTTGCTGGCAAAATCGGGAGACCTGTCCTCAACCGTCTCGACATTAACAGCTGCGCCGGGCTAAACCCCGTCGGTCCCGGAGTGTTGCGATAACACAAAAGCGCCCTATGTACGTTATCATTCTTTTCGAGCATCTTTTTTACCGTCGCCACAAAGCGTTCCGCTTCTCCATTGCTTTGATGGTAATGTGGGCTACTCGTAATGACCCGGAAATCGTTCTCGCTGGCATACTTCGCAAACTCTATCGACATAAATTGTGTGCCCGAATCACTCACGATCTCCTCCGGAAAACCGTGCCTCGCAAAAACCGACTCCATGCGGTCAATTACCGCCGCTGACGTAATTCGCTCCAGTCGCTCCACCTCCACGAACCTCGAGTAGTAGTCCACCATCAACAGGTAATTCGCGTTTCGCCAAAAAAAAATATCGGTGCCGACCTTCTGCCACGGTCGCAGCGGCGTCTCGGTCGCCAACATCGGCTCCCGAGGCGGGATCTGATGCCGCTGACAAACCCGGCACTCGCCCACGACCTGAACCAACTGTTGACCAAGTCCCGGCCACCACACCGACTGTCTCGCGCGCGCCCTGCACCGGCCTATTCCTTGGTGGCCCTCGTGAATTTTTGCCACAATCTCAGCTCTCAATCCCCTGGGAATAAAGATTCTCTCGTTCTTCAAAATCAAGCCTTTACCGATCGTCAAATTCCCCTGATCACGCCAAAAAACACTCATTGACGTCGGGAGCCTCCGCTTATCTGGCCACCCTTCCCGTATGTACTTCATCAAGAGTCGGCTCTCCTCGTCCTCTTCCACAGCCTTCCGAATCTGTTCCAATCTAGCACTCGACGCCGGGAGTCCCGCCACCACCACCTCGACCTGAGCCTCGGCAGCCCGAACCAACTCTCCCATCCCCGTCGGCTTCCCCACCGGTGCCCGTGACAACGTATCGGCAATGATCAACTGTCGCCCCGGAACGTGCGATATTGTAAAACGGAACCACATGAGCCGCATCCTAAACCGCTGAATCCTAACGGGCATCGCGTCCAAACTCTTGTTGCCCAGTAGTGGCACCAATGGCTTATGGTCCGTATGGACGTGAAAATCCCGTCCCGTGAGATATTTCGCGAACTTCTCGCACGCCCATGTCACGGCAAGCGCCTCTTTCTCAATCTGGGCATACCGCTGTTCAGTCTCTGTCATCATCGACGACGCATACGCAATTGGACGCAAATCCCCTCCTTCCGTCCGCTGCAAGAGCACCGCCCCCAAGCCGAACGAAGACGCGTCCGCCGACACAATAACCTCGGCTCCCAAATCGTAGTGAGCCAACTCTACGTCCCTCGACAATGCCTCTTTGATAACCCTGAATGCCTCCTCTTGTGGCTGGCCCCAACACCACAGGGACTTTTTCTCGTCCTTCAACAATTCCGAGATCGGTCGTATCTTTTCCGACAAATGAGGTACGAACTTCCCCAAATGATTAACTAGGCCCATTAGCCGACGCACCCCCGATACTGACTCTGGCGGCCCCATACCGACAATCGCCGCCACCTTCTCCGGATCCGGCCGCACGCCATGCTCGCCAATATACACACCCAAAAATCTAATACTGGCTCTACAAAACTCACACTTGTCCCTGTTTAACCGAACGCCCGCTTCCCTCAGTCTCCGCAACACCACCGAAAGTCGTGCGTCGTGTTCCTGTCGCGTGCGCCCATGTACCAAGATGTCATCTATTTGGCACTCACATCCCTCGCACCCTTCCAAAATTAAATTCATGCGCTGTTGAAAATATTCGGGCGCCGACGTTATTCCGAACGGCAATCTATTAAAACAAAACCTCCCGAACGGCGTTATGAATGTTGTCAACAGTCGGCTCCTCTCCGACAGCGCCACCTGCCAAAACCCGTGAAATGCGTCGAGCTTTGTGAAATACTTTGACCCCGCAATCGACGCCAACGTAGTATCGACGTCGGGCATTACGGTTCTCGGCCTCCGCACGCCACGATTCAGCGGAATCAAATCCACGCAGATCCGAATGCCTCGCTCTCCCTTCTCGTCGGGCTTTCCCTTCTCGGCCGTAACCATACCCGCGCACCACTCCGTTGGGCCGTCCACTCGACTAATTACGCCCTGCTCCAGCATTGAATCTAGTTGTTTTTTCACCCGCGGCAACAGCGGAATCGGGACCCGCCTCGGCACTGAAATAGAAAATGGTCTTGTATTTGGTTCCAACTCAATGTCATATTCGCCCTGCATAAGTCCGATGCCCTCAAACATCTCAGGATAATCGACCAAATACCGGCGGTCCTCCTCCGTCACCTCCGACATACTTCCGGTAAATTTCACCAAACCCAGTCGCACACTCGCATCTCGGCTCAACAGCGGCTCACTCAATCCGTCCACCACATACGTCCACTCGCACACCGCCATCTTCTCGTAGTGGATCTTGGCCAAGAACATGCCCACCACCGTCAATCGGCTCGACCCCGCGTGAAATAGTCCCTGGTCCGGCGGTTCCAGCAGCTTTGGTCGCCACTCGCTTGACGAAGGGATTGCCGTAACGTCCGCTCCCGTATCCACCTTAAAACGAATAAGTTTTTTTTCAATACGCAGACTCACCCTCCACGGCGGCGAACGCGCCGCCCGTCCCGCCGTCACTCGTCCCAAAAACAGATCATCCGCGTGCGACTCCTCCATCGCCCGAACCTCGTGCGCCTTTGTACTCCTACACGTCCGTGCATAATGTCCTTTCATGTCGCACTTCCGGCATTTGGCATCACGCGCCGGGCACTCACCTCGATCGTGCCTTGGAAATCCACAGTTGCGACAGCCAGGCCCCGATGCACGGCCGCCTGGACTCGACTTACCCGAACCCGACTGACCGCTCCATCGACCGCTCCATCGACCGCTCTGCGCACCCCGCTCACCCTGCTCGCGACGATTTGATTTCACCTCTTCCACGGCTACGACGCTCGGCTCACCAGCACGAATAAAACTCTGCTGGCTCTTCACCACCTCCTTCATTCGTGCTTTCTCCACCGCCGTCTCTAATGTCAAGGCACTATCCAACTGCAGAGCCTCGGACACTTTTGCATCGAGAATCCCCACCACAAACCGATCCCGCACCAATTCGTCCTTCAAAGTTTTGTAATCACACGTCTCGATCAGCGCGTGCAGCGCCGTGAGGAACGAGTCCACCGTCTCGCCCGGCTCCTGTTTCCTCCTGTGGAATTTAGCCCGCTCGAAAATCACATTGCGCTTACCGACAAAATAATCGTCGAACACCTTCTTCACGAGCGCATAGTCCTTCCTTTCCTTCGTTTTCAATGTCGCCGCCGCCAAAATGTCTTCCGCCTCGTCGCCGAGGCAGTAAATCAACGTCGTCACCTGCTTCGACTCCACCTGCTCCTCCAGGCCGGACGACTCACGGTACCTTTCAAATCGCCGTATCCACCTTGGCCAACTCTCGGCGCATTTGAAGTCGAATGGCGCCGGCGGAATAAATTGAAAAGCAACTGCCATCTTGGCCGTCTCGCCCGCCACTTTCACTGTTCAAAACCTCACCAAACTCGTCCTCGCGTATCGCCACCACGGAATCACCTCTCTCGCCACGCAAATCCACCACCAACCACTTCTGACACCATGTTGTGTTTATTAAAGACGGACAACGATGTGTATAGTACGCGTGTCGTTTATTCAGTGCCGGCAAGGTCGTCCTGACGTAATCAGGTGCATGTGACCTTGCCGGATAACTGTCGCCACCTAGCGACCACCACAGGCGTTTTAGAGTTTTTGAATGCAGCTACTGAAATTTATACAGAAATTTATTTTTAAACTTGAAAATCGGGTCGTTTAACTTGACATTTACACTACCAATTGCACACTGATCGTTTAGTGCAAATGACTTTTCGAATGCACCGAATGTGTCACAAAATGAACACATTATCAAAAAGTGCAAAACCAGAAACGACAGCTTTGAGTGGTTTAAGAAGTGGTTTTATGCCTGCTTTTGATTTTTACAACCAAGATAGAATTGCCAATTGTTGTCGTGCTTCATGGTGAAGCATCGATCACAAAAAAAAGCGAAAACAATGAATGATGTTGTGGGCCATTTGGTCAAAATGAGGAACTTTTAATTGGCATTTACGCTAAACTATCAATAAGTTTACCATATTTTTCTGTTTTTGCTGTCTATACCAACAGAAACTTTTACATTTGTATCTTTGCGGGGTAAATATTAAATAAATAGTGTTTGCCGATTGTCGAGAAAAACAAACATTGGAAACGAAGAGAAGCAAAGCGAAGTGAAGTATCGGCAATTTATTTGCATTAATCTCGAGTTGTTTGTTGCACTTTAAGTCATTTCCACCGAAGCGTAGCGCACACTTATCGATAATGTTTTGCCGAGTTGGTAAAAGGAACTATAAAAAGTGAAGATGGTTAACCCTTGTAATGGAAGTTTCATTTGTTTGTTTGTAGTGGGTTTCAGTTTTAATTGCATCGAGCGTTGTTGGTGTTAGCTTTTGAGTGTGGCCATAACACAATCGCCAGTCGGGCCAACTCAAGTGGTTGGATGGTAGCACTCGAAGATGCTGTGGGGCTTTATGCTTGTTCCGCTTCATTACCTCGTGAATCCAAGGCTTGGTAAGTGTAAGGGATTGCCATATTTTCTGCTCCGAGGAACTGACTTGAGTGAACCGTAGCGTTGTGAAAGTCCGAGTTCATAACGGGAGATAAGATCGCTAAGAAAACATGGCAATTTGTGCGTGATAAACAACGTGTTATGAGCACGAGGAAACGAACAACACAATATACAACTCGATAACAACCGACGTAGCCGCTTTTATTTGTCGCTCTTTCATCTCTTCGTTATGTGCGTGTTTCCTAATTATATTCAAATGAAATTTCTTCCCTTTGTTCCACCATCGTCACCCTCGGGACGAACGCCATCGACTCTTCATCCGTTCTCGGCATACCGAGTCAGGTGGAAAAAAAGGTAAAAAGCGAACTGTACCGATGGGAGCGCTGTGCCCTTTGGGATTGGCACTGGCAATCGAAGCAATTAGCGCCACACAATTTCTACTGCTTGCACAATGACTTGCAATTTTGCTGCTAAGACTATGCGCGACTATTTTTTCTTTGAAGAGCGTAGACAAACTTTAAGTTTCCTTCATTACACCTTTGCCACGGCACGTCTTGGCTGGCAATTTCAGACCCTCGAGCTTTAATTTGCGTTACATGAATTTGATAGGATTTTTTTATGGCTTGAATAAAGATTTTATTATGTAGAACTCACAATTTTGTTGATATTTGATCTTGGAGAGAACTGAAGGTAATTTTTAGATTAATTTTTTTGGTTATTTGATTGCAGGTTAAGAGAGCGGCTAGAGCACTTCTTCAGGCTGAAGAGTGGAAAAAAGTAATGTAAGTATCTAAATGCAAATGTTGGAAAGTAATTACAACAGTAGGTGCGTTCAATTTCTTTAAGGAACAGTCACTTCGGCATCCTAAGTGTGTTTTGAACATCGAAATGAAGTGTCTGGTGTAGTGGATCCCTTTTTTTGTGCCTCCATTGGCTGTAGTTTGCACCCGGTATCTTGATGCCAAATTGAAACTGCGCATCACATTCTGCACATGCTTGTTGCACATAATGGAAAGAAAGCAAGAATATTTTGGTAACATGCTGTAAATTTTTAGTTTTGTTATTGTGGGCGGAGCCAAATTGCATTACATCATAATTTTATGGATTGCGCATGTGCGGTTGTTTCTTTTAGTTTGATGGTATAATTGGCGGCAAATTTGGAAATTAATCGTAAGTCGAAGTTACCAAATGCATATTTATTTGACAAATTAAAGTATTCGTTAAAATGAAAAATATGGAGAAGTGACTTTCCCTTTCATAAATTCAACGCACTTACTCTATGTAATAAACAATAAGCTTCTTCAAGAAAAAATGACATGATGTGAGTAAGCATTTTATGTCTGTTGAGGTGCATTTTCATAGTGACGGGAAACCAGAGAAATCCGGTAAATTCATCAGTGTTGTGGTGGATTTTGTAAACCGCCTGGCGATTTTTATGGAAGCGGAAGATGACAATTCACGAACCCAAAGTGGAAAAACGTGTATCATCTAAGATCAGTTTGTGATCGTAGAGAGAAAAAAGAACTTTTCTTCGGTACAGCTGTTTTAAGTTTGTCCACCATGGCATCAAAAAGCATTGGGAATGAAGTGAAAATTGCAATGAAAAGGAGCAATATGTAGTGTTTTCTAGCTACTTTGTGCGAAAGTAGCGGTAGAAAAAATAATACAGAGTTTGTGGCAGGTACTTTTTCCCTTTCTGCCAATAAATATAGTAGAAAACTGAGCATACACTATAACTGAAAATAGCATAGCCAACCCAGTAGTTTAACCGCCTGGGAAGTCACTAGAGACAATAAGCGCCTGGTTGACACAAAAAAGTTGGTGATTTTGTGCTGATATTAATGATTCATTTTCTTATAAAAATCATCGATTTTTACAAGGAAATCATCCTTCTTTTTTTTTTTGAAAAATTTGTGAATTTTTAAAAAAAAAAATTGTCAGGACCGAATAAGCACCGGGGTTCAAATAGGCGCCGGGGAGGGGGCAGGGGTGTCAAGTCCAAAAAAAAATAAACACCCAGGTGTTTATTTGAAGCGTTACGGTACTACATTGTATACTAAAACAAAAAAAATCAATAAAAACCTACTGAAAAATCGACAAAAATGGATTAAAAAGTCGATAAAACATCTATCATTGCTGTTCAGTTAATCCAGGGGTCGGCAACCTGCGGCTCTTTCGATGTCCAGATAACTATATACCTAATCCTAATCCTAATCCTAAATTGTAACTTTTGACTCTTCCGTCTCAAAAGGTTGCCGACCCCTGAGTTAACCAGTCGTTTGCATGTTTGGATAATCAATGCTCTACTGTATAAAGAAAAACCGCCTACTGCTAACACTGTTCTTTCTTCAAAAGAAGCGACAGCATATAGCACATTACTTTTCTGGTGAAGCAGTTCTGGATTGCTAGTCACATGACACTTACATAAAGGTGAAGATGGTAAAGTGTGATTTTAAAAAGCCTTTATTTTTTTGGATTTAAATTACATTTAGGATTTGCTAAAGGTGCCTTTTGAATGGTTTATTAAATCCATTATTATCGCACGTTACAACTTGAATTTGGAAATGGGCAATGTATATTCACGCTTGTATGAAAATGTGCAGAGCTGTTTTTTCAAACTTAAGCCGATGTGCAAGCTGGTGGTTCAACAAGCGAGCTGCTATATTTTTATATCTTTATGGAACCACACCTTTAGCCAACAGCCCCAACATTAATTTAAAAAGAAAAAAGTGAAAACAAGAGTATAGAATAGACATCATCAAAAAGCATCCTGTCAGGACTGTCATCATGATTCACTTAAATGTGGCAGCCGGAGGCTACTTTACGCTGCGTGGGCAGTGCGGCCACACTTGGCCCCGCGCTCGCAAACTCAGGTTTATTTCTGCAAAAAAAATGAAAAAAAGTTAATCGAAAAAATGACGATTTTTGGCAGAGAAATTTATTTTGGAAACAGGCATTCAGATACTATAACAACATAAACAATAAGTTGAATTCGATAAGTCATTTAGACTACTGTATTTTATCGATTAAGAGCCGCGGCTTTTATTCAAAACTGCCATTTTTGTCAGCAATTACAATTTTGGTTTTTCGTTTGTTACATTTGTTTAACCCTTCCAACCCAAAAGAATTGGCCTCCCATCTCTCCCTAAGATGGGCATTTTGTGACCCGGATTCTGCGCATGCGCAAAATCCGGGTTTTAGGGATTTCCGAAGGAATTTGGCCAACATATGTTTTTGACAACAACAAAGATGGCCGCCGCAACACCTGGTGGCAATGATTGACATTAGCGGAGCCTGCTGATGATCATGATTTATGTCCTTTGGACTCCTAAGATGGGTCTTTTTTGACCCAGTTAAACTTTGAGTTCAAATTATAGAAAAACTTAAAAAATTAAAAAAAATTCAACTGTGGTATAGTGTCTAGTGATGTTTCAAAGGAATAGTCAGCAAAAATCAGAGAAAAAAAAAAATTATTTCTTATAAAAATAATGATTTTTTTAAAACAGGGTTACAAAATGACCCATCTCAGGGTTGGAAGGGTTATTGTAACAAACGGAGTCTGAACGAAGCGTACGTGAGGTTAAATACGGAAACAATACCGTACTTTTGCAAAAATACGGTATTCTTGGTGTCTCAGCCGCGGCTACAATTCGAGGGCGACTCTTAATCGGTAAAATACGGTAAAGAACATTTTTAAACAAGCAAATTTGGGGTGTTTAATTGAGGGTTACCGTGATCTAACTAGAATGGCGGCTAATTTAGTGTGCTCATAAGGTTGGAAAATACATTGGAATTATATTTAACCCAGACTAAATGTTTTAAGTTATTGTATTTTTAATGTGTGCAAGGTCATGTTTTGAACTGTGACTAACTTGTAAGTGAATTGTGCACACTACTCTGTTGAGGAAGATTCGAGAGTGAAAATTGGTAGAATAAAAGGAAGTAATGATTACTTAAAGGGTATAATTATTAACTTTGCAGCGTAATAAGTTAATTATTCGTTGGCTAAGTTAATTATAATTCTGCGTTCAGTGCAAGTCAGATATCGGTTGCAGATCATTTCACTTTGTATTAAGAGCTGAAGAATGATGCAATTGTTAGGTTTATGAGTTCTCCTGAACACAAGTGATGTCTGTGTTATTAATATTAACGGCTGCGTGGTTTCTGAGCTTTTAAGTGAACCTGTGCATCACAGTCAGCTTCAGTCGTATATAATTTGAGCAAAATTTAATAAATATTTGCGAAGTTCAAGCCAAGTATTAAATTAATGTTTTTAAGGAAGAAACTGAGTAGATTGAATATTGATCCATTTCTGAGTTGTTTGAATTCTTAAAGTTGTGTTTGAATATTTGAATATGCTTTACCGTCCAGGCTTATTGTGTTTAAAGAGGTTGTAGCAAAAGGAAAATGGCGTGCATCAGGGCTGGAGATTCATACAAACACTCTTATAGATGTTTGTGGTATTTATATTTCTTACCAACATTTTAGAATTCGCTATAAGTTTTGTTTGATTTTCGATACTGAGTAGTTTTTCCTAAACTACCATTATATCAATATTTTATAGAAGCGCATTTTTAAACAACACGTAGGGTGTAGCATGAAACATGATATTTTCCAATTTCCAATTTCTAACCCTCCACCTAAATCTGCACTAGGGCATGGAAACTGTGATTACGAAGCTTCTCCAACTTTCTTACACATTTTTTCAATAAATTTTGCTCGAATGGATATCAAATTTATTGAAAAAATTTGCAAGAAAGTAGAAGAATCTTCATAATCACAGTTTTCTTGCCCTTGAGCAGATTTAGGTGGAGGTTCAATTTTTGATATAATGGCTAGTCAGGGTGAGGGACTCAACATTTTGTAGAAGGAATCTTGGCAACAGAAGTTTTAAGACCATTTTGGTGAAAAATTTGTAGTCAAACTTATCTGGTCACAAATTTGTGTGTCTGCATCAGGATTACAAAGTGGATAGTGTATGGGTTCCAGATGCACATCTATGAGCCATAGATATGCTGTAGGTAATATCCCTCCAAATATTACTAAAAAATCTGTTGATTTGATGGCTCAAAGATTAGAAAGAGTCAATACCGTAATAATAAGCCCCAACAAAAATTTTATCGTGCTTGACTGAGGGTTGATCTAGCCTAGGAAATGACCTTGGCGATAATCTAGTTCATTGGCAATTATCTAGTTCACACAACTGAATTGGAATTATCTAGATTAAAATTTTTTAACGAAGTGGGTACGTTCACGTCCGACGTAAACGTATTGTTTTCAAGGCGCGCTGTGGTTGGTTGAGAGATGCATTGAATTACATTGACGAAAAACTCCGTTCTGTCTACATTGCTAAAAACAGATAAGGTTAGGTCAAGGGGGGGGCTAGGCCCCCCCTTTTAGAAAAAAAGAAACTAACACCTGGAAATACATCGATATGAGAAAACTTACATTGACGAAACGAAGCGCCATCGTTAGCTCTCAACCAATCACAGCGCGCCTTGAAAACATGTTAGGGCCCCATATTTGTCATAGCTTAGGACTCCGCGACAAAGAAACAAAGTGACAAACAACGTGGGAATGGGTACGAGACAAATTAGGAAGCGATGTTGTCCGCACTTTAAGAGATCAGAGTAGTGTCGTTTCGTAGAATGTATTGCGAGATTTGGAATGCTGAAGAAACTTGCTTTGCTTACGTGAGTAGGGTCGGTGATATACAGCAGGAATCGATTTGATGCTGGGTTTTGTGACCAGTGGGCGGGTGATTTTTAAGATCAATCAACGTGGAGAGATTTACGCGTCGGTGGCTGCGGGGCTAAAATTGCACTTGATTTGTTGCCTGATTTGCTCTTGCAGTCGTTGTGGTGGCCAGCGTGGCAAGCCAGTGTGATTGTAGGGCTATTAAAACAAGAGTACAATTTATTACTGGTTGGTCAGACCAATGCCGGATGGATGGCAATGTGAACGGAGCTTGTGTTTGCGCGAGATTTGATTGCCTTGTGATATAATATAACCCCACACTCCTTCAACATCCCCTTCAACGAAGAATTATTGCACTTCAATTACCCGACAGGCGGCTGCGATTTACGGAGATGAATGGCCGACTAACAAATTTTTCATTTTGCCAACACTGGAATAGAAATGCAGTCATTTTTACATATAAAATAATTCATCGTGAAAAGTGATATTTCAGTGCCAAGTTCGACGTTTTGGACGTGGGGGCTCCTCAATCTGAGTCGAGTGATTTGCCAGAAAAATGTATAAAATAGTGCGAACAACATTTTTGAAAAATATATTACTCTCGTTTGTTTTGAGATAATAAAAGTGTGTGTATGGGAAAAAGTAAAGCTAGGGATAATTTGGATGAAAGTATGCAATCTGGGTTTTCTCGCACAACTGATAACGTAGTCTATATAGAGTTTGTAATGTAAAACTCATAAAAAGTTTAGGTGCGTTTAAAATCTTTTCACTTTACTGCTTTTCAAAGCTGGAAATGACGTCATTTTGACGATAAGTCGTCGGTCAATGTCATAAACCGACTTTTTAAAAAGCCGGCGCTGGATAAGTTTTTGTCCCACTTTACGACATTTCCACGACGAACAGTTTGAAGCGGTGATAGATCAGGAAAATGAAGTAAGAGCAGGGGTGAGTCCTGGTCCTGGCTAACGCTTAGTACTCATAAGCAGTTTTCTATGTAGGAAACCAGTCTGCCCACAGAAATTTTGCCTACAGAAAAAACTGGTTCTCTCAAATTTCATTCCAGTCTCGGAATGTCTATGAGATATGATCTGTGACATAAAGAATTAATTTTCTGGCGTGTCGATGCAACGGAAAGCTGATCTTCGTTTCCAGGCACAGAAAGTAGCGATCGGTCTTGACAATTTGTGATCGGTCGTTTTTTTTAACCGGTCTCAAGTCTATACACACAGAAAAGTCTGTGGGCATACACTTTTGTTAGCAGATGATCTTACGGGTACTAAAGCCTGGTTCACAATTGCGGATACGCTGCGGAATTGTTGCAGCTGAGGTTTGCTGTGATTGGCTGCGGAAAAAGATTGCATGGAAAAATAGGAAATATTTATATATTTCCGTGCGATTTTTTTTCTGCAGCCAATCGCAGCTCATTGTAGCAAGTGTGAACCAGGCTTAATTGAATGGTTTCGGTGTTTCAATATTTACGCTTGCTTCATTCGCAAAGTTTATTTAGCACTAAACTTATTTAAATTCCAAATTTTGATTGCAAATTTAGTAAGTGCTTTTATAAAGTTGTGTTTTAACTTGCAGTTCAACATATTTTGTTGTTTAAATGCTGTGTGCATGCCCGCTGGCATATTTACAAACTACAGTCGCTTTAGGAATCTTTGTGGCCAAGAGTGACTAATGCAGCTAACAGAATTAATAACGCAGGAAGGCAAGTTCCCTGCTCAGATTGCGCTCACCTCACCTCACCTTAACTGGGTCAAACAAAGCGAACACAGACGATAAATTCAAAATTTCAATGCTGTTCGAACTATTGATGCTTTAGTCATTCCTGGCTACGAAATCAACACAGGGATTCCTAAAGCGCTTGCAGTTTGTAAATTTGCTGCCCGCTGCAACTGAAAACAAACTAAATCCGCTGCCATTTTTGAAGTTAGATTGAGACAAGTAGTTTCAAAAGCAGTTTAAATGTGTTGTTTAAAATGCTGATTAGTCTAAATTCCTTTACGAATGCGCCTAGTGTTATTTGATCTTCACTGGTGGGCGGCGAGCTGATTTTTGGTGGGGCGCAATAGCAATAGTCAATATGTATCACTGAAATAATGATGAAGTGGGTCGCGATAGATTGCCTTTGTAAAATGTGTGCCGTAATGTTACAAAGTTTGAGAATTCCTAATCTAGTCAGTTTAACAGAGGATTGTCTCGATCTAACTTTTAAAAAATGCCGTCAATTTACTGGAACTGGTTGTGGGCATGCGCACATTATTTAAATTTAAACAACAAAATAAACAGACTTTCTGAGTATTTTAAAAACTATTGCAGTTCAACAACCTTTAAGCAAATTTTTGTTTAAACGGCTGTCTAAAATATGCATTTAGATAGTCTACTTAATGACATTTTGAATGCAGCTACTCCAAAATACAAACTCAAATGAGCAAAATGGATTAAGATAAATAAAAAAAAAAGATAGTGTGCCTCATTTTTATTAGTTTTAGGATATAAATGCATTTTATTTACTTACCTTTTATTTGATAAGTTGTTGGAGAACTGCTGGATCTGACAGAAACAATTACGAACAATCAACTGGAATAGAGTGGATTAATTAAACACTACATGCTACATTCTTTTAGTTTGTTTCGAATGAATTTTTTTTAACGGTTATATTGTTTTTCTGTGAAATGTATTTGCAATTCGAATTCAAATAATCTAAAGTGTTGGAAAGTTAAACGTTAAAATTTATGTCCCCGTAATATTAATCCAGATTTAATGAAAATACAGTTAGTAATTTAAAAAATTAAATTAATTTTTATTCCAATGTTGCATTTTATTAATTTAAAAAAATGTTTACAATTGTAAATGTACTTTTATTTACACCAATTGAATTTTGCAGACTCGAGCGCGTCTTGGCGTTTTCTTCTTGTTTGTCTGTCTGTTTCAGAATTGTTGAAGCACAAACAAAAGGCGCTTGAACAAACATCTTTGGGGACTTATTTTTCGTATCTTAATGCGAAGTAACAAGGCGACTTAATCAGAAGTTAGAGTTGCATGGTATATTCACTTATTTCGCAAAGTTCCTCAAACCTTTTTTTTTTGTACAGAACGCTCATTTAACAATATACAACACACTTGTTCAAGTTTTTGGTTAAAAAAAAAATGAAGAAAAGAGAAAAAAAAATAAATGGAAAGGGAAATTTTATACAAATGCAAGTGTTCGCCCGTTTAAAGTTTAAGTTCACACTTGATATATAAGATTCAGATTTGAAGTTTTTGTTTGGTTGCACCTGTGTCGTTTGAATAAGCAGAAAGAGGGCGTGACTTGTGTGAATATTTTGCAACGGGGCTCGAGGAGAAGATGTAATTGCAGCAGTCGGCGTCGGTTTTGAATGGTTCTATTTGGCGACGTTGGAAATGCGTTGTTGTTCCATTAGAACGGTCGTACAGAGAGCAGTCTTTCTTTAATTTTATCGTCTACTTTTCCCTACAGAGGGCGTGAGAATCTCCTAGACACACAGGTGGCTCGATTTGGATGCCAAGTCGTTACTCTAAAGGGAAGATAGGAAAGAAAGTCTGGAGCTATTCGAATCAATAAACTTGCTCCTTCCACCACACACACAGAGAGAGAGAGAGAGAGCTGGTCGACTGAGGAATGGATCGTAACTCATTGTACCCACAAAGAGACCCTTTATTCTTAAAGAAAGAAAAGTAAAGAAGAAGAGGGAGGGAAATGGGGATTCTCTGATGAAAAAGCCTCCTCTTCACTCGCAGTGCACTTAATCAATGTGTTTCTCTTCTAGTTTGCTCATATCTGACCACAGGAGTAATCCATCTCTATATAACTCACTAAAATTGCACCTGTGTTGCAGCTTATTGCTCCGCCTCAAGTGTGAGGCAAATTATAATAAATCCTCTCAGTCATTTGTATAGTGCTCACATAGCTGTGAGCCGAGTCCTCATGTCAGCACTCGCTCTCTTTGCCGTCTATGGATACATCATCGGTGGGCACTGGATGGCCCTTTTGAGCTGTTGTCTCCCTCTTGCGCCGGGCTAAGGCAACGATGACAATGACTATGATGAAGGCACCGAACCCTCCGCCCACGCCCACGTAGAGCCACGGGAATTGATGGCGTTGGCAGTTCTCTTCGGCTTCGTCAATACCCGAAGGACAGTGCGTTTTGCCGTCGCACCACAGCCTGGAACTGATGCACGCGTTGAGCTCTGGACAAACATGGGCACATTCGTCTTGATAAGCTGCTTTACCTACCACTTTGACGCCTGTTTGCTTTGCTAGTTTGAGCCATTTGGCCGCGTACGAACCCGGCTCGTTGGCAATGAACTCCACTATGAGGTTGTTGTTGGTGGCCGAGGTGGAGTGGTGATGGAGTTTGCTCAGGGATTTGACGGATTTGTTCCACGCTTTGGAGAACACCTCGACCGAGCCCGACGTGTCGGGGTCGCCCGGGCACACGACGGCCATCGGGTCCATTTCGCCCGGGCTGAAGACCGCGATGCGGTTTGTCGTGCGGCATTCCTCCAGCTCGGTTATGCCGTGGATGCGCAAGTAGATGTATTTGTCGTTGGTTGCGTCGATGAACCACGGGCATTTCGGCGCGTAGGTGAGACCACGGCGTTGCTCGGTCGATTGGATTTGGATTTCGCCGCTCATGCCGGCCATGTAGTGCCCGGTGCTGCAGTCCGAGTAGGGCACGAATTCGTAGTCGGCCTCGAAGAAGTAGTCGTTGAAATCCTCTTTGGAGTTCATGTTTGAGAGCGAGAAAGTGATTTTCAACTTGGAGCTCACTGTTTCGATGTCTATGGGCGCGTGGACCTCGCAAATGCACGCCAGGGGGATGGCGATTTCGCCCCACATGTACTGGGTCAAGTGCATTTCCGTGAGGGATTGGTCCGTCTCGTGGTGACACGTGTAGCGCCGCGTGTCCAGGTTGTATTCGTTGGTGCATTGACCGCGGCCGGTTTTCATTCGGCGCAGTGTGATGCGAACGCGCTCGGACGGCCGGGCCACGAAGGTGTACGTGCACGTCAAATTCGGGTGACCACCTCGGCCGAAAAGGAACACGTTTCGAGGCGAAGCGAAGCGGCCGTTGCGCAAATGCTCTCCGCTGAAAATGCGGTCGCAATCGCTGCCCGCGACGGGGTTCCCGTGCTGGAAAGTGTCCACGAACTCGTAGCGAGCAACGAATCGCACGAAATCTAAGCGCGCGCCTTCCATTATCCTGTAACGAAGAAACATTTCCGGTTGAGTCGACAAGTAGCTCTCTTCCGGTAACTTGCATGGACGGACTGGAATGTAGTCTGGGTAATTTCTCGCGTGAGCGCATATTCGAGGAACCTTTTCACCGAGAGCCGTGTCTAAAAACGTGTTTGAGCTCGCATTGTCCGTGCTGTTGTTCGTTAGCCCGTTGAATAATTCGATTCTGATTACGTGGTGGTCGTCGTTGTTGTCTCTGCGAGTCTCCGCATAGAAGTAGACAAAATATAGCCAGATTATGTCGTGCTCGTTTCCCCTTAAATGGTAAGAACACTTGGTACCTGGCGGGGCGGAATGCTGCAAGCTGAACAAAGCCCCGTGACGCGCTTGCTCGCTGTTGATCACCCAATCACATTTGTGATCAACCATTCGAGTGCCCAACGAGTCTTCGGGGATGAAACGAACGTCCACGTTTAATTCAAAACTGTGCAGCTCGGGGTGGTCGTAGGGAATCGAGTGGAATTCGAGCAGCATTTCCGAACCGCTCGAGATGATTTCCGGGAGTGGCCCCGAACGACAGAACTTGAGCCACAGAGGGTCGTTGGTCGTGGCGCCGTCGTAGACTTTGACGTAGTCGTGCTGGCACTCTTCGCCGTACCACAAACCGGATCGCTGGAAGCCGAACGGGCCGCCGTACTTCTCGTGCGGGGCTTGGGACGTCTTCACTTTGAGTTTCTCTTCGTTTCGCTGCGAAACTGCTATCATGGCGTATTTGTTCTCGGGCACAGTTATCTGCGTGATGTGGTAGTAGCAGGTGACGTTCCTGGGGTAAATGCCGGGGAAGTTGGGGCTTTGGACGCGACAGATTTGCGAGTCGCAGTCGTGGTAACTGCGGTCACACACCGTTCCCGGGATGAGTTCCCCTCGATGGTGCATGCTGTTTGCCAGTCCGTACCTGGTGACGGCGTCCAGCCGAGATAGGAATCGATAGTTGACTTTGAATTCGAACGGAGGACTGTTGGCGTCGTCGGTCAGGTTTGTGGCCACCAAAACCACGGTCACGTTGCTACTTTCGCTGTAGTAAACATTCCAGCGGATTCCTTGTCCACACCATGCGCCGGCACTGTGCAGAGAACGGTTGTTTTCGATGATCTGCACGTAGGCCGCGGTGCAGCCGTCTTTGAAGTGGGATCCGAGTCGACCCATGTTGAATTTCTCAAATGATAGTTCGACGATGTCGCCCAGTTCGCCGCCGCCTGCGATGAAAGTGAGTGCGCAGTAGTAGGGGAGCTTGTCTTGCCGCGGTTTGGCAATGTCGATTGTGTATGTCTTGTGCCGATCGCCGTAGTATGTGCGATTGCAACCTGGAGAAGAAATAAAAAGAGTAATTAGCGATAAATCAATGCTGAGAGAATTGCACCACAAATGGCAATTATGAGATGGAATTAGTTTGTTGCTGTGTGTGGCAGCTGGTGTCTTTCACTAAGGGTGTCGTGGAACGACGCTTGGGAATGTCTAAAGCTGGGTTTGCATTTTAGAGAATGAAAGGAGAAATAATGTAGTTGCTCTTTTCACTTCGCAGCAAATCAGGGGAATTCGTCGCCATTGAAGATGCTGCCATTTCAGATTTCACCTCTGTTGGGTTTAAACAAAATGCATTGCAGGGAAGAGAAAATGTGATGGGCTGGGGCTGATTTTCAAAGAAGAAAGTATGGGAGATAAAATTGATTCATCGTTGAAAACACAGTAGAGAGATTGAAATCCATCAGGGAAAGATGATTCTTTTACTGGTGAAAGATTATATTTTATTCGGGCACGAACTATCGTAAATGGCTCCTATTGAGCGCGGGATGCTTATTGAACGCGGTATCTTGTACAACGCGGCTGGAAAGTGCAAAAATGCATTTTTTTTCAGTCCAAAAATCTATTTAAATGCCAGAAATGCATTTTAGGTGCAAAATGTACTTTTTATGTGTAAAAATCGACTTTTTGTGATTGAAAATCTATTTTAATTATGAAAATCTGTTTTAATTATCGCCTAATCAATCATTACGAATGCGGGAGACTCTGGGTTTTGTCAATAGAACGCGGGTGTTATATGAGAGCATTTACGCTACAAGGTTGAACCTCACTATTACGAAAAGTTCATAATAACGAGAATTTGTTATAGTGAAATGATTTATAATTGGAGGAGAAATAGAGCAGGCAACGTACTATTTGAAATCAGAAATTGGTTACAACGAGGAATTTGTTATAGTAAGGTTCGACTTTTATTTAATTGTGCGATATTATATTCATGGTGCGTTTTTAACTTTTAAAATTTTGCACTCGTTATTTTCTATGCGAGTTTTGGTTAATTTAATTTCTCCTTGTTCGTACGGCGTGTTTTGTGCATGAGGTGCTATTCCATTGCTTCGTCCTTGTGTTGGTGTCTCTCGGGACTATTTGCCCGGACCAGGTTGCCTGATTGCGATTCTCGCTTTAATTAAGCTTTTCTCTTGATGTCGATCGGCGCTTTGTTCTCGCGCCAGTTTGAAATTGTCGATCAAAATGTCGGAGGAAGTCGATAACTCGGTTAATCACCGTGAGTCGGCATCGATTGCAAACAAGGAACATTATTATTTAAATATGCTTCATTCTTTTGTTACACACGGAGCGTCACACCGCATAAATATTCATGGAATTTGAATGCAGATGAGATGAGCAGGATTGAATTAATAATTCCCCAATGCAAACACGAGAAGAAAAAGATGATGTCCGTAACGATGGGGAGATGGAGAAAGTCTGTAAATTTCTCATTTAATATAATTTATTGATTGGACTGTTTCATTACTGGCTTTTTTCAATTCGCTGCGTTTTCATTCAATTTTACTTTCTACTTTTCAACACACAAAGAATTTTAAATAAATAGAAATAGCCTAAATATTAAAATTATGGATTTCTGACTTTGTGTTTGATAATTTACTATTTGATTTGTAAAAATTTTTGGTTAAATTTGTACTTGGAAAAAAAAAATTAAATGAACCGTATTTTACCGATTAAGAGTCGTCCTCGAATTGCAGCCGCCCTCGAATAGTAGCCGCAGCTAAGACACTAAGATTACCGTATTTTTGCAAAAGTACGGTATTGTTTCCGTATTTAACCTTCGTGTCGTTCAGACTTCGTTTGTTACATTAAACAAATGTAACAAACGAAAAAACCGAAAATAGAGAGTTTGCGGGATGCATTTTTCCTTTATTTTGTGCCATGTTACACTATTTTAGTGCCATATCATAAGGGAAAAATCTTCAACACTAAATTAAAATATAGCGCAGCCAATCAGAATTGAGAACACTATATTGTTAGCTCCGCCTATTGCAAATGGCGAATATTTTGTTGTCTCGATTAAACACATCACAGTCATAGGTACATAGATTGAATGATAAGTGAGGCCCTAACTTGAATTTTAAGCCCAAAACCATACTTTTTAGGCATAATAATGGAATTTTATGCAGAAATTTGCACATTTACGTCCCCAAATTGAATTTTTAGGTCCAAAATTACTAACTGTCAGTAGTTGGCTGAAATAGTGTAGTGATAAGGGAAAAGTGAAGCCCGCAAAAACTTAATTTATCATTTTCCCCTTACACTATTTTCATACCGTATAGTCTTTAACTGTAAGGGAAAAATGCATCCTGCAAACTCTCTATTGTAATTGCTGACAAAAATGGCAGTTTTGAATAAGAGCCGCAGCTCTTAATCGATAAAATACGGTATTTTCGTTGTCGAATTCGTTGCATGTGTGTTACTCGGCTAACGCGGAGAAAGACGTATTTTTACATTGAAAAGAATAATTGGATGTGTGGGACGACCATTGGTGATCGTTGGAGTGAAATAAAGATGGCTACGACTGAAGCCGGAGTCGGGCCTGCATCTGACAAGTGCATAAACACGCAAAGAATAGTTTCTTTGGGTATAAAATTCACCTCAATTTATCTAAAGCAGAATTTTGAATTCCGAATTTTGTCGCTGGCGATGTTGTAATGGCTGCCAGTTGTACAGAGCTTCACCTCCATCTATTGGGAAATATCACAGCGATGGCCGTGGCAGACAATTTTTGAAAAGTGTATACATATATATTTTTATTTTCTGCGGGGGACGGTGAATTTTGTGATGTTTATTATTTTTATTTTCTTTGGAATTGTGCGTTATCCCAGCACAAGTTGGTTAAAATATAGAATATTAAATGAGCAACTTACGGGTACATTGGCGAGGTTCGTCGCTCTTGTCTCCACAGTCGTTCCGCCCGTCGCAGAAACGATCAAGGCCTGTGCATTGACCGTTGTCGCAAAAGAACTCGGAGATTCGACACGCGTTACCAACGCAACAAACGAGCGACATCACGAGCGAGATGGTTCTCCAACATCCTGTTGCCATGGTTCTATGACGATGCACGTTTTAGATCAGCACCATAAATAAAATAGGTTTTTTTGCGCTGCAAGATGGAAAAAAAAATACATATAAATTTAATTTTTTTTTCTTTCTCTTCAAAAGTGAAAAAAATAGTGTGCATTTGGTATCGTGACGGGAAAAAAATGTTAATTTTTTTTATTTGTGATGCATTTTCAAACATATTGCATGTTCTTCTTAAAATTTTCATTTGTTTTTTTTTTTTTTTTTTGCTTGTACATCATTTCATTGTATGGAGAAAATTGAATTGCGATTGTGATGAAACAGCGGATAAAGGGTTTATGACGTGGCGGGGAGAAAATAAGTTTGGCATTATTTAAGTTATTACTTGTCAAGTATGTGGAATATTAATAGGCTAATTAAAATTGCTAAAAATTGTCTGTTTGGTATTAGTACAATACAAAATAAACGAGATGAGACTGAGATTGAGATTGAAGTGAAGTTAATCCTAAAATGAATTTTTATTAGAATTTCCTAGAACATGGGAATTTGATGCATCCAACTTGTTTTTATTTACCGTATTTCTTCAATTCTAAGAACTGTTTTCCCCCATATAAACATCTCTAAAAACGGGGTGCATCTTGGAAAGTTTTTTCTCTGTTGGTGGAA
This sequence comes from Strigamia acuminata, assembly GCA_949358305.1. NCBI lineage: Eukaryota > Metazoa > Arthropoda > Chilopoda > Geophilomorpha > Linotaeniidae > Strigamia > Strigamia acuminata. The sequence continues at coordinate 24,683,575 of OX442314.1, read as the reverse complement.
CTGAAATTATAGTGTACGTCTTACTTCAACTTCAAACAAGTGTGAACATACTTGCGTTACTTTACTTCTACTTCTTTATTGTTTACCGTATTATCGCACTTATTGCTGCATGTCGATATAGAGCGAGTATTATCAGCATGCTGATGAACCCCGTTTTTAACGGCATACCGGTGTGAGTGAGTACAGTTTTTTTTTATTAATTTTGAGCGCAAAGCATGCTTAAAACGCATATTTAGATGTCCAAGATGTAGGAAATTAGCCTAAATTTCTATAATTTTTTTTTACAAATTTAGTAGTAATCTTCAGAATATCAAGAACACTTAAATTTTAGGCCTAAATTTTAACATAATTATTCATCTGGGTTTGTTTAAACAAAAAAAACAAACAATCAGTTTTTCACTTATACCGGTATGTTTTGCTCTAAGCTTATACCCGCATGCCGGTATAGACTTTTTGCACGCGATTTGAAAATCGTTATAAACCCATGCCCAATGGCATGCGGCAATAAGCGGGGTAATACGGTACTTTACTTTACTCCATGAGTGAACCCATCTTTAGAATCGGAGAAATATGGTATTTATTTTTAAAGTCTTAATTTAGGTACTTCAGTAGTAAAAATAGTAAAAACTGTGAGCGTAATGTTCATAGGTTAAGCGAAGTCAAGTGTTTTAGTCTTTTAGAATTCAAATTTTTAACCAAAACACCTTTAGTGGTGGTGGTGTAACCTCTTTAAAGTTAATATTAGGTCCACAGATTTAATTTAACTCATTCCCATCTCAACTGTTTGAAGTACTGTAGAAGTGTGAAAGTTGCAAGTATCTTAAAGATCAAATGAAAATGTTTCTATAAAACAATTATTTCAGTTGAAAATTTTAGTTTGATATTTATTTGATTTTTCAAAAAGAAAAATTACAAGTTTTTAAATGTTGTGTTTGCATTATTGGCAATTATTAAGACAGGAAATTTTTCAGATTGGCAGGAAATTGAACTGAAATCTATTTGCAAAAATCTCTAAGAGGAAATCAATAGAGGAATTCCATGTAATCTAAAGCTACCCACACATTCTACTTTTCATAAAGATATTTCATATCACTTATGATGGGTATGAGCATACTGCAATTCTGCCTTGAAGCATGTTTATAAGTAAAGAGATCCTCCAACTTGTGTGGTATGCATGCAGTAAGTATCTTTCAGCTAAGTGCTTTTAGAAGTGATAAAGCAATAAAATATATGACCAGACTGAATGCACTTGGCGGTTTAAATATAGTAATTGGAGTAAATGGGGAATATTTGTAGCGATTCAAGATCATGACTGGGAGAAGAAAAGCAGGAAAAAAAATAATTTTTTCTTTAAAAAAATTTGCCGCGGCTCTTATTCAAAACTGCCATTTTTGTCAGCAATTACAATTTCGATTTTTCGTTAGTTACATTTGTTTAATGTAACAAACGAAGTCTGAACGTCACGAACGAAGCGTACGTTCATCGTTCGTGAGGTTAAATACGGAAACGATACCGTACTTTTGCAAAAATACGGAATTCTTGGTGTCTCATCCGCGGCTACTATTCGAGGGCGGCCACAATTCGAGGGCGACTCTTAATAGATAAAATACGGTACGTATAATTTTATTTAAAAAAAAGTACTCCATATTATTTTTTTTAAAAAAATATGGGTATTGGTATCGACTGATGTTGGAAAATTAGTATTGGTCTCGTTTTGTTGGAAAATCAAAACGGTTCCACCAAGTTGATACACGGCTTGAATCTGGCAACAATGCTTTCGAAATCTTTTGTTAAAATGGAACAATAGGTGGCATGAACGTAGTGCAGTGAAGCCCATTTTTCTTTTGATCTCTTTCGGGCGAACACGCTCAATATTTAAGGTTACATTGTATTAGCATTGCAAGAGATCACTGTGTTTCGTGAAAAAAAAGTATAAAATCCTTCACCATCGCCTTTAATCGAGTAATTTTATACGAAAACAGGAAGCCAGAAGTCCTGAGCCTGTGCATGCGCAGTTTGAACATCACAATTTTCTACTCTTTACAAGAAAACAATTTGCCACTATTTTCTATAATAGAACTGAAATATTTGACATGCAAACACTATTTAAGCATTTCGAAAGACGAGGAGTCGGAGCGTTTTATTGGTGGCCATGTTGAAAATTGCAGCAAAGGGAGAAACGCATAATGAGCACATTGTCCATGTGCGAGAAAGTGCGATTTATGAAAGTTTTTATGCACGGTTTTGTCTGGTCAAAGAGGTTTGTAAAATAGTCTGCAGTTGACGTTGCACATCTTTTATCGTGGTCGTTTGGGTTTGACTCAGTAGAATGACCGCCAGATAAAAGTTCGCTATGTAACCCCGATGTCAGTGCCATCCAAAAGTGTTTTGCTTACCGTTGCAAAATCGATGCGCACGATTCAATATACGCCGTGGCAGGAGATAGGGTCGCGCTTGGAACGGCCAAGATACATATTGTGGATTTGTCGATACGTATATCGCGTTAAATCACGGTTAGCGAAAAGTTTAGCGACGCTAACGAAGCGTGACGCAAGAAAATGCGTCTGTCAGTTTTAGTCAGCTGTGGATAACTCACCATCGTTTCATTCATAACGATTCATGTGCACATGATCATTTTCAACTTCCTCCTTCTCTTTCTCATTCATGTTCCAAATTGATTTTCGATGTCCTCAAGCGAGGCCATTGACGACCAAACTTGATTTTTTTTTTTTTTTAAACTTCAATCTTCCATTGATTAAAAGCAAACATGTGCTGTCAAACTTATCGATCCGTGATTTGATTTTTAAAAGCTATTTTCTATTCGTTGTTATATTATTTATATTCTTATTTCAATGTTTGACTTGTGCTCTACGTCTTGACTTTGACTTGTTATTTATGTTCAGTTTGTGTATATCATGCAAGAAACTTGAAAAATGGTTTGCAAAGTGGGGTATATTTTTGCTCTGCAAGCTATTGTTTACATAATAAAAACTCTTATCTACGTTTTGGGAAGAAATTTGCTGATAAAATTTTCAATACTTTGCTGGAGTTTGAAGAACTTAGAAACAGTTTTTTTTATTATCATCATAGGAACTGCCAGAAAGAGAATTTGCCTTGAAGTTACATTTATTGTTTAAGAGCGGCAGTTTAAAATAACGTTTATGGAAGAGAAAGTGTACGGTAATTTACACAGGCAAGTGAAAAAAGACATTTTATTTTAAGTGGGGAAACCTGCGTAGAAGCACATCCGTGCGTTATTTCCTATTGATTTGTTCTGTGCGCTGATTGGATGACAGCAATCATATGCTATGCATTGCTTGCCAACTAAGCATGTTTGTTACCTGTTGTCATCCCAGAATACAGTGCGGTTATATATTATGTGGCGCCATCAGTGACAAAACGCACTAAACATGTTATCCTTTTAATGGTTCATAGTAGAAGTAATGGCCATACTTGAGTTGCACTCAAAAAGGCACCTCACAATGTGTACTTCCATTGGTCGAGCCAGTTTACTGGTGTAGTGATCCGGAAAAGTAGACCCAAACACCAGAATTGCATTACAATGTACAGACATTGTAATCGATTGCCTATGCAACGGCCTAAAATTCAAACTTCCAGACGATGTAAGCAATAAACACAACAAACATGAGTTTGACATTTTTTAATGTGTGAAACTTCATTTTAATGATGGAAATAACATTTTTTATTAAATAAAATCAAAATAACATAAACTAAATTAGTCATAACAATCACAACAATAAATAAAAAACAAAACTACTTCTCCTAGTAGTAGTATACAGTCTGGAGTTAGTAGTAAACTGGTTCGACCAATGGGAGTACACATTGTGAGGTGCCTTTTTGAGTGCAACTCGAGTATATTTAAAATTTTTCTTGGGTTTTCTTTTTTGATGTTACTTTTAAGTTTGCGAAAACGCAGTCATTGAGCCACCTGTTTGCAATGACCTTACGCTGTTCTATTGGTCACTACTTGTGAGTTTGCTTTTTAAGTGGGAATCAAGTGTGGCGTTATCGCGGCGAATTTGCTGCAGTTAAAACAAATTCCATGTGTGGAAGGCAAAGTTGTAATGATAATTATGACAGAAATCTGTGCTAGACAAAGTGTGTTACTTCTGAAGTTGAAGAACTCTGAAGGAGATTAAGTTATCAGTTGAAACCACGCCGCAAGCTTGCATTCACTGCATACCCCCTTAAAGCATGACGGGAAAGCCTAACTCAATTAAATTTAAAAAAATAGTTTGTTGGCTTATTTTTTAATCTTTTAATTGGATGTTTACAAATGAAACAACAAACTGACATTGGAAATAGACAACTAATCACTGTACCAGGTATTGGAGATTGAGCACTAATTGGTGGAGCGAAATATCAAATACTGTATGTCTTCTAATTGTGTACCCGTGTGCTATTTGCAAAAAAAAAAAATTTTTCCGCAAAATTGGAGGCCCGTGCGGTAATAGAGGCTTGTGGGGGTATTTTTATGAAAAACCGATACCGTCAACGTGATTTTTTTTAACATTTTTGCAACGTTTTAAAAGGATAAATAAAACGTTTTGCACAAGTCACAAATGTAAAATTGTAATTAGCATCTGAAATGTATGTAAAACGTTTCATTTATCACTATTTTAAAGAAATATTTAAAAAAAATGATTTTGTAATAAGATCTATCTCAAATTGCACACCCGTGCGCTATTAGAGGCCCAAGAGCAATTCGAAGATGTATGGTAATATTTGTTTGAAGAGTTTTCTCGTTATAATTAATTTAACGCAAGTAACAGTTTGAAATTACCAATTTTTAATGAGACATTAACTTTAGAAAATTATTCGCTTAACAAATTTTAATTCACGCGTAATTCAATTATATTTTTATTTTCCGGCACGGAAATGAAAAAAAAATGAGTGAAGAAGCATTACTGCGCACCTGGTCTAGTATTTCATCGAGGGTCGAGTGAAAATTGTATATATTTTTTTTAAATGTTAACCGAATAGTCTTACACATGCTCGTAGCGAATAATGCGCGCCATTTTGTGCAGTGTCTGTTCCATTAGTTGGCTTATTCCCGAGGAATAAGGACTCGCGACATGTATTAAAACTGTCGCCATATGGCGCACTTACCCCACTCTCACACGCACTTTCTACTCAGATTTTTCACAAGGTTCAACCACAGGAGGGAAAATAAGATAAAGAAACGTTCATTTTCGAATTGAATGACAGATTGGTTGGGATTGGAGTTGAAGGGCACTCTTTTTTTCTTCTTCTTTGTGTAGCAACGCGCGCGCCGGCTTTTATTGCACGGTATTACAAACGGTCATGTTGGAGGTCAAGTCGAGTAAATGCTCTGGGGATTTGTGAAATGTGTCGCTCGTTAACGAGTAATTGTCTGGCATAGGAAACGAGTATAGCTACTTTGTGTTCGGTTTAGTTTTAATAGTTTTCAAGCGGAGCGTTCTGTTCGCCGCTGTTTTCTTTCGACAACAAAATTCGCTTTGCTCGTGAAGTTCGTGTTTTGCAGCCGCTTCGGAAGATCCGCTCGAATTGAAAACGCATCCACGAGGAAAAAAGTTCTGCGTCGTTACCTTAGCGTCTGTCTTGCCTTTTCTCTCAAACCGATGTGGTTTTGGACCGACAGACGACGCTCCTTTTGTTTCTGAGTTTGCGCTCGGTTTGTCGAGCCTACGGCAAGTCTCTCGTCGGAATCGATACAAATGGAAAGTCGTTGGCTGTGAAGGCAACTTGCCAGTCACACAGCCAAAACACGACACGCAAAGGTTTTCTTTTTTCTTTTCAGCCCGATTAAAAGAAAAGCATGCGCAATTGTGGACCGTTTTCAACAAACTGTTGCCGGTTCGCGAACTCGAGTTGGATGGCGTTTTTTAAATATTTTTTTTTAGCTTGTTCTAGTTTAGTTGGATGATGATCGGCTGGATTTGATGTTTCTTGGGTTTTGCAGATGCTGAGGGCGGGCTTGCCAGCAACACTTGGGGATTTAGTAAGAGTCGCCCTCGAATTGTAGCCGCGGCTGAGACACCAAGATTACTGTATTTTTGCAAAAGTACGGTGTTGTTTCCGTATTTAACCTCACGAACGATGAACGTACGCTTCGTTCGTGACGTTCGGACTTTGTTTGTTACATCAAACAAATGTAACAAACGAAAAATTGTAATTGCTGACAAAAACGGCAGTTTTGAATAAGAGTCGCGGCTCTTAATCGATAAAATACGGTACTGTATTTCTTCGATTGTAAGACGCGCCCCGTTTTTAGAGATGTTTATGTTAATAAGTGCGTCTCAGAAAATCATAAAAGATATGGTAGTCACGTTTAACTTTTGAAGAAGAATAATTATTTTAAAACGAATTGGCCAATAGTTGTTTATAAGTGACAATTGTTGACTTCATATTTTCGATAGTGAAAGAGTTTTAGTCCCTGACTCCGGTTTGTGGATAGTTTTAGCATTAGCAAATAAAGGGAGAAAGAAGTGACTCTTTTAATTAGGTGTTAATGAGCTGGGACAAATCGATCTCCTTGCCATCTTTTAACAAATAATTAACTAAATCTTTTGACTAAATACAGAGATAAGTTAGTTCCTTCACCAGAGGAAATATTAAAGCCTATTTCAATTTGTTCAGACAATCGTTGATAAAACAATTTTCATTAATTGTACAATAGTTTCTAATTAGAAAGTTTGCGGAAGAGTACTTGTGGGTTTTATAAAGTCAAGTTAGAATCTTATACTCTTTCAACAGGGTGTAATTAACGCTCGCTTAATTTCGGGTGGCCCCCCAAAATGTATAATGCCAAATGTCTAATCCTTAAATGTCTAAGCCGAAATGTCTTAACAGAAATGCCTAATAGACAAAATGTATAATCCAAAATGTCTAATCCAAAATGTCTAATGGGCAAAATTCCCTATTGTCTAGGTTAGGATAGGTTAGGCTAGGTTATGTTAGGTTCTTAAAAAAAATTATTAGACATTTTGTCATTAGACATTCCGGGGTAGATCCCAAATTTCACTTAACGCTCTGATTGTCTGAAGCAAAACAACAGCGGTACATCAAATGAAAAGCTATAAATTACAAGCTGCGTTCGATAAGTCGTTAAGACTAAACCACATTTAAACAAGTAAACATGTATAACTGCAATTCTAAACACGCATTTTATCGTTTTAAGATTTATTGCAGTTAAACAGCGTTTGAAAAAAAAGTTTTTATTTAAATAGCAGTAGAAAATATGCATTTAGACTGGTTGAAATTAGAATAACTTTGGAATGCAACTCCGGGAAGTTTGTTTAGTAGAGAGAGCAGCTTTGTATATTAGGCTTTTGGAATTAACAATAAATGGGATCAAGACCAGCCATTTAGTATCAAAGCACAAGTTTAACCCTTTGAGTGTTTTCATTCGGGGCGTGTCATATTGTTAAATGAAGTGAGCAAACGACGGTGTGTCACGATGCGGTCGTGCATGGATTTAACGTATGGGCTGAGTGTCAAAGGGTGGAAGTACCCGCGGGTGACAATGGAGAAAATCGTTACATGTGGAAACAGAATGAAGTAATTAATTAATTCTGTTCTTCCTTTGTTTTTGAATTAATTTTTTTTTTTAACTCTTAAATTTTATTTTCTGTTGACGTCTCCCTTGACTCGAGTGTTTTGGAAAAGGTCGAAGCGATTTGAACCCATCACACACATCGTCAGTGATAACTTATTGTACACGAGTGCAACATCGATCACAAACGACTTAATTTGGGAACGATTAAAAATTTGCCCTGGTTCATTAAGGGACGGCCACTTTTGATTATATTTTATCATCAAGCTGTCACGTGGTGTGTTGAATTGATGATGTTTTTCGAAAATGACGTAACAAAATAGTGTTAAATTGAGCAGAAATATTGCCACGGTGAAACAAATGACGTGACCTATCCATTTACCTTTAACTGCTTAACATTTGATTATACGTAGAGCAGCTTAATGCTGTTTCATTAGTGAATAAGATTACAAGTCCAAATCCTATCAAGAGCATGGTTTGGTTGTGTTGTGTATTCAGTTACAAGTTGGAGTTAATAATTTAATATGTGGGAGTATTGTAGAAGGTTAACTGTTGTGTCTTACAGTCGAAACTGCTTTAATGTAGTCATGAATTAAAGTTAGGGGTATGTTTGTAAGATATAATTTTGTAAATAAATTATATTTGTATTGTTATTTCCTTGAACCCACCCTTAAAATGTTTGCCATCTAGTGATAATTAAGCCGCTAAACATAACACATAACACTAATAGTTTGCCATAGGACAGAGTTGATTAAATTAAGTTATAAATTTGTTATAAATTGTTGTTTAGCAACACAGCTTAGAATTGACACTCATAAATTGTTGATGGGTAGGTATCCAGTGAGCCTGACAGGTGTATTACCACCATGCCACTAGGGCAGCCAAACCAAACCACAAACAAGTAATTCGCCTCTTTAACCATCCTTTTAAGATGTAACTCCAATTTCTAAGATGAACTAATTACGTGCAATTTGAGGTTAAGTCTGGCAAAGTGTCCATTCTGCAACATGAATTTATTGCTGGTTTAGTCGATTATTTGGTAAATTCTTAGATTGTAAATTTCTGTTTCTGTTTATAAACAAAGGGTGGAGTAACAAACTTCTATTGGTTAATTGGTCATCAGACTGCAACAACAAACCAAAAGAAGTGTGTGTTTAGTGCATGATTGGTAAAATAATTCTGGTTCATAGTTTGTACTTATAGGGAGTTTTGTGGGTTATGTGCGTTAAAAAGAAAACGCAAAGAGCTTTATTAATGTTATATAAGTTGTAATTGGTTGTTACGTCGCTTTGTGTTGCTTCGCGACGTCCTGTGTTGTTGTGCAATGGCGGCATGAATGAGCTGTGTGAATATGATGGACGATTAAAGTTTTTATTGTTCATGTTCAACCAAACCGAGCCAGTTATTCCATCACAAGTTTTTGCAGATGCAAATGCAGGCCTGGACTGGAAACAAATTTAGTACCGGGAAATCTGGATTTGTTGGGCCACGGGAACAAATTTATACCAGGAAATCCGGATAGGTCCGGCCACAACAAAAGGAAAAAAACTTTCACAAGGACACGAGCCACCGGGAAATTCACAGTATCTCGTCCGGCCAGTGCAGCACTGCACAAATGATATTTTGATACATACTTTGTTTTATTTAAATTACAGTAGAACCTAAATTATCGGAACATGGGTTATACGAACGTTCGATTATTCGAACAGCATTAGGCGATTTTTTTATTGATTTTTAACGATTTTTATCGGTTTTTAATGTTTTTGGACAATTTTCATCCATTTTTGATTGGTTTTTAATGTTTTTTGACAATTTTCATCCATTTTTGATTGGTTTTAATGCTTTTTAACAATATTTTAATGACTTTTTAGTTTCATATGCAGTACAGTATGTGTATAAACCTACTGTTAGATTATCCGAACAATTCGGTTTTATGAACACCCATGTATCCCAATTAGTTCGGATAATCGAGGTTCTACTGTAATTAAAAGCAGAAATGTGAACTATACTTTCTACCTGAAAAGAAGGGATCTTTAATAATAGAAGCTAAAGTAAGCCAAAATCGATGGCTATAAAATTCTCATGATTCATCATGACAATATATCGATACAATATCAGCACTCGTTCGCCTCGTCTAGTAGATGGAGGCGGACCAAGTGAGTGTAGCATCAGTTTCTTATCGTCACCAGAGACCATAACCAGGGACCTATTCTGGAAACTAAAAGCAAGCCGCATCATGACCTCATCTTTGCTTCTTCGTGTGGAAATTAAGACTTAAAGTTGACTCGACACCAATAACAACTTGTGATCTTTAAGGGTTTAATGGCCACCCTGTCGAGAAGGTTGCACATTTTTCATTAATATTGCTTCTACGGCTTGCGATTCATGTGTGCTTGTAATTACTCAAGGAACCCTCTTGTGTCCTATAGTCTATGCTTGTATTACCGGATCCGGGGAGAGGGAATTATAAGTCAAAAAATGGTAATGGAATGAGCTGGGTAAAGAGCAACTTTAATGTCTAGTCTAGTTTATTTTGGAGTTTTATTCAATTTTACTAGGCACATTCAATTAAGCGTAGGATGGCCATCTTACTGATCCGTGTTAGGAGATTTAACACGAGAATCTTGTGTGAAATCTTATTTTGACCCGCGTGGCACGGCAAAACTGACACGACATCTGGAGGTCGTTTTAAAGTCGTGCCGTGAGTTTCATCAATTTTTGAACGTGAGAATCTCGTGTTTGTATTTTTACCGTATTTTTTTCTTATTGTGCGCGGGCCCCTTATTAGACACAATGGGTTCTAATAATTAAAAATTTAAAATGTGTAATTAGTGCGCGGGTCTTTATTACAACATGGGGCGTTACAATAGAGTAAAATTTTAATTTTTTAAATGGAAAATTTGATAAAATTTGAAATTTTTTATGGAAAATTTAGTGAAATTGAGTTTTTTTATGGAAAATTTAGTAAAATTTTAATTTTTTTATGGAAAGTTTAGTGAAATTTTAATTTTTTTATGGAAAATTTAGTAAAATTTGAATTTTTTTATGGAAAATTTAGTGAAATTGAGTTTTTTTATGGAAAATTTAGTAAAATTTTAATTTTTTTATGGAAAGTTTAGTGAAATTTTAATTTTTTTATGGAAAATTTAGTAAAATTTGAATTTTTTTATGGAAAATTTAGTTAAATTGGAATTTTTTTATGGAAAGTTTAGTGAAAGTTGAATTTTTTTATGGAAAGTTTAGTGAAATCTGAATTTTTTTTATGGAAAATTTAGTGAAATTTGAATTTTTTATGTAAATTTGAATTTGATAAAAAAGTGACGTTTTACTTGATGAATTTTAATAGTTTTCCCATGTACCTTCCAGTTAATGCGCGGGTCTCCATTAGACTGCGGGCCTCTAATAAATCACGGGAAAAAATATTTTGCTGATAGTGTGCGGGTGCACAATTAAAGGAAATATGGTTTGCATGAGTTATATTTATGAACGTTAATTAGTGTAAAAAAGGCAGTGCTAATTAATTGAATAATTAAGAATCGCCATAAATTAGTTGCACACTATTTATTCTTCATTTTTCACTAAAAATAATACTTCGTAATAAGAATAAATAACACGAGAATTAGCACTACCTTTTAACACTGGTGCACCTAGTGTTAATTCTCATTGAATGCGCCAACTGAAAGCGGCGTTGTTAATCAAACGTATGCTCTTTTTTCTTGAAAGAAGTTGAACACAACAGCAGCAACATATTTTACTAATTGGACTTGTTTCATGTTGCAGTTTGGTTAAGTTTTTTTTATTGTGCTGAAAACCCATTTTTGGTTTTAACACTGAAAGGGATTTGCAACTGATAGCAACAAAATTGCATTCATCAATCATTGTGCAAGGCGCTAGCACAGCAATTACTATAAGAGAGTCAAAAAAGAAGAAAAAAAGATGGTGGAAACAACAACATCCCAATGGTCTTCTTTGTGCTCGCTTGAATAGAAAAAGGGAAGGAAAAAAAATCGTATTTACTTGTGGCTGTGTTTTTGCAAGTTCGAACAAGAAACAGCAATTTGTTGCTGAAAGTAATGCACAGGATTTGGTGTAACGAAAATGAACTACAGCGATGTTTAATATATGCTAAAAGCTGCAGACTGCTTTGTATATTCAAGCCTGCAGTATATGTATTATTTAAAAAAAAATGAAATTTACATTTTTTTTTTTTATTATCAAAGTGGATATAAGATGTTTCGAAAAAGTGGAAAATCAATAGATTTGAGTTTCTTTTGTTAAATTTTAATAAGTCGACTGAAAAGCAGTTGCATTTCAATTGAATGTTTGAAAAGGAAAGCAACAATTATTGACATTTGCTTGAGAAGTTTGCATTAAATATAATAGTTGGAAGAGTTACTAACCCACAATTTTATTTCTTTTTGATATGTATAATACAAAGACGTTTTGATATGATATATGGTTGATTGTGTTCCCATTCTTTGTGTATTGTATTTTTTGAAGGATCTGGATTGCAGGGCAGAGTTTGTCTGCTGGCTCCAACTAATCACGAGGTTAGGTTTTCGAATTTCAGGATATCACTCGCTGCAAAAACTCGCGTGACGTCACGCATGGCTAGCCAATTGTGTGATTACACAGCAGGTGGCTCTACCACGTGTCTGACCACACCAGCTGGCTGCATTATTTTATTTAGAAACACATGCTAATGGCAAAAATTGAGGTCAAGCAGCTTGAAATCCTAAATAACTTTCAAAGCAATATACAGTAATGGGAAGGAACTATTAATTGCAGATGTTAAAAATCATCGAGTATTTTGGAGTAAATTCATCAAGTGAGTAAATGCACTTGAAAATGGGTTGGAAAAGGCAGATAAAGATGTGTAAATGTGTTTGCACATGTTTAAAACATAAATTTGACACAATTTCTGTGCAAATTCATGTTTAAACATTTTGAAAGTGAGATAGAGACGTGAACTTACACGTGATATTACAAGTGTATAAGTCAATGTTATGTACTGCGGTTTGTTTAAGTAGATGATGTCATTATTGCATGATTAAAATTTCGGGCAATATGTTGGTGCTTTTGTTGCGGCTGGCTTAAAAGCATTTTTACAACGATTATTGCATCTGATTTGACACCATAGCACTTAGAATCAAGACATTGGCACAGATGTTTACCGGATAAGTTTACACCAAATGTTTATGGGAAAATACTTTTTGAACTCTGCCTGTGGCTTAAAGAAGATTATTTTACACGCTTGTGTGTATTTACTCGCCCCAGTTTAGAAACTCCAGACTAAAACCAAACGCAAAAAGAAAAACGGAAACGTGGTAGATTTTTTTTATTACATTAGAGTGCAGTATATCCAGTGTCATCTTTTTTTTTCTTTAGGATACTAAACTAACGTGTTTTTAGAGTGGCAAATGGGAAATTTTCTTTAGATGCATTCAAACTTGCTGTTTGTCTGCGTTTTATTGTTAATATAAACTGAATGGACATCAAAAACGGCATAAAAGGTATATTGGAGGGATTTTTGAAGTGGTTTCTGCCTGGTTTTGGTTTTTAGTGTTTTTGGTACCGGTTATGGTAAATAGTTACTGAACGTATTCTGTTTTAGAATCCAAGGGATGCCAGATAGGAAAAGGTTAAGAACTACAGCTTGTAATGTAATTGTTTTACTACTCTAATTGAATGGAAGAAAGTAATTTCGAAAATGAAATCGGCCGAATTTGATCAAATATGTTTAGTTTGGGAAAAGCGCAAACTTTTATTTTAACAAAATCCATTAGCAGTCTCCAAGGTAAAGTAACACGAAAGTCGAATTTTCGCTCTACTAGTAGACGTTTTGCACTTTGAAGTGAGAGTTAATATGCTAGACAAACACCAACTATTTACATAAGAAGTATGATTGCGGCCCGAATAAAACTGGCCTGACAATGCAAGGAGGGTTACTACGGGTGTCTCAAAAAATGTATACATTGTTCAATTGAAAACCGTATATCTTCCAATTGTCCGCGGGCCTCGAATTGCATGCGGGGCAAATTTTTTTTGCCGATTGCGCGCGGGTGCACAATTGGAGGCCTGAAATGTGAAAAAAAAACGATGACAAATGAAACGTTTTGCATACGTTTCGGCAGAAAATTACCAAAACGCATATGGAAAACGTTTCATGTCACACTTTTTTGGTATATTTCGTTGCAGATACGTTCAGAAATCTCACAAAATGTAGCAAAAGTTCACAAAATGTAGCAAAATCTCACAAAATCTCATAAAATTTAGAAAAATCTTCCAAATTCTTGCGCGATCTCTTACTGGTACATCTGAAGAAATCCACTAAAGTACCGCTGAAGAGATTAAAAAAGTACCACAAAATCTGAAATTCAGGAATGACTAGTGCAAATTTGGCGAATTGGGGCAAAATTGATTAAAATCGTAAATATCTTGAGAACAAAAGCTCGAGTCGTCAAAAACTAAACACCAAACCAAAGAACGGAAAAAACTGCACCAGAAACGTTAAAACTGCCCACAACTAATGATGAATGTATATTTAATTGAACAGTGTATACATTTATTTGGGCCACCCCGTATACAGAAATTCTAACACATATTTTGAATTTGTAATCTGAATTCTGGGCGCCGTTTGCTGTTCTTCCAAGTATTGTTTAATTAATAGTTGATCTTTCAACTACTTCAGTCTGATCGAGAAATTGCTTTAAAAATGATACACGAACACATTGTGTGTTTCGGGGTTGGCCAGTGAGGGCGATCGATGCCCAAATTACAAAGAATAATGAAACACGTTTGTCTGAGGTTTATATCCTTTATATGGTGTCTGAGACAGCGTGTTGAGTCTTTATTCTTGATGTGCTTATACGCCGATCGCGGTCAACACCTTTCCATAACTAGCCTGCGGTCTTCAGTGCGGGTGAACAATGGGCTACGAGGTCAATTAGTTTCTCTCTTTGCATCCGCAGATGCTTTCACCTTATCCTGTGTCCAGGACACGTGACTGCATTCTAAACGCATAAGCCAGACACTTATGAGATAGAATTACAGTCAAATGGTGTAGGGATCATGATGAAATATTTCCGTTTTGGGATAAGTTGATGGGATTTGGGTCTGTGATCTTGGCCGCCAGGTTAGTCCTTACTCATAGATGTCGCTCGAGACATATTTTCTTTTGTGTATTTAACTTAGAATAAATATTCAAATTTATTTTGGGTTGATTATTCGAACCTGGCGTATGGTTTTCTTTCATCAAACCCTTCCGGGGCTCACAGGGTTTCTTGTAATTTGCCGACTTGATTTTTACTCTGCTCTGTCTTGAGTATGTTCACCTCACTGTCTTACAGCTAATTTACATTCAAGTGAAGCAAATGGAATTTTCCAATTGACTCCTTCCTTGTCGAAATCTGCACTGGCACTTCATATGATGTGGATTTCCTGTGATTTACTCCAGCAATGCAAACGAGCAATGGGGGGTCTGATGACGATTAGAGATTTTTTTTTGATTGTCTTATCAAAGGGGATGCTGTAACTGGCGCGACAGCCAGAAGAGCGACAATTAGGTTTAAACTAACTCGAGATTTTGGTGGTAGCTGGTGTAGGGGATAGGTATTCACAAAGCACAAAAATTTCTGTAGCATAGCACCTGCAGTATGTAAGAATGCCCCCTGCTTATATGGTTCAAAAAATATTTTAGAATATTATTTGTAGTTGTACATTAAAATAATGCAGTGTTAATTACATTCCTGTTCCTTACTCACTCTGGCGGATGTTACTTAACTTATGAGGCGTAAATAGGCTTACAGCACAACAGAAAATTCATCTAAACTTTGAAAAGAAAGCATTGTTGCATTAGTTTGGAAATTCCACCGAGAAATTGATAATTTCTTTCGACTTTGTAGGGGGAAAAAATCGTAAGGTAATTGGGGAAAACAAGAAGTTGATGTTTGCTTATTACATTAAGGGATCAAGTTATTTGGTGCAATTATGAAACGTTGCAGGCATTTGAAAATTAAATTGTAATCCTGACCTATGTTTGACAGTCAAAAGCAATTTTAACTTGCAACTTGGCGTTCAACTCAAGTATGCATTGTCACTGAATCGTGTGACGCATAATTAAGAATCGCAACAATTTCCACAAATTGCAACTTTGTTGTGTCAGTCATCTTTGAACACGTTTGCAATTTCTTTTCTTTTGCTCTCCTTTTTTTCCCTCACGTTCACTCTTACGCTCCTTAATTTTAACTAATGAAATTCGCGACTCCACGTGGTTTTAAGATTAAGGAAATTTAATTACTCCCCATCACCCCACCGCACACCCCTTTTCACTTGTATCTTGCAAGGTGAGAGTGTTTTGGCACATTACTTAGCAAGTGTTTTAAGAATTTTTGTCATGATTAATGGGAAACGCCACGTTCCGTTTTCATTTTCGTCCTGTTGTATTCATTTCTTTAAAAGTTTTTTTTATTTTTTTTATTTTTGAATTTCATTTTATTAGTAGGAGTTGTTTAATTCATCCATAAATTTAATAGCTACCTTTATAAATCAAGATTATAATCTCGTGCTACATAATCCGTTTCTCCGACAGCTCGTTGTGTGCAAATTTATCTATTCGTTTTGCCCTGCAAACCGCTAAAATGCTGCGAGTTTTATTATTATTATTTTTGCAGGCATCTGAGTAGTAAATCTGCAAAGACAAAAGCAATGCGATTACATTTTTGCCTTGTACAAATTGCTCTTTGGTTTTCTTATCAACTATTGAGCGTTTGTTTTAATAGTTGAGAATGAGGAAGAAAAGGGATCATTACGATTAAAGTCGATACACTGGGGAAGCTGTTTGAAATTTGAAATTTGAACTTGGTTTTGCGTAAATATTTTATTACGCGGAGGAAACACGTATGTGCAAGCTTGCAAAATCCGATAATTCAGTTTCCCTTAATAAACAAACTAAGCTTTTCAACCTACTGGTTGTCCGCAGGCGCTCTCTGTCATTCAATACTCTCGCAGAGACAGGTGCAATTGTAATTATTGACGATTATCAAAGGATGGGGATTTAAATTTAAATTATACCCAAAGGAAAAATTCTATCCTTTTTGCAGGCGTTTGCCGAGAATTTGATTCTGCCGGCTAAAATTCAGTTGTAATTATTGATGACTATGAAATGGGATGTGGATTTTAAGGGGAATTAAACCCATAAGAAATTATGGCCCTTTTGGATGTTTCTAGAGTTTGCGCTCGGTATCTTGATGCCAAATTCATACTGCGCATGGTTGATTTTCTAATTCGAGCTGTTATTCATCAGTTAAGCCTAATCTTAAGCTTAATAATGCTAAAATAAAGTAAATAAACAACAATGAACTCATTAACAAAAGTAATTTACAACATGTTACTAAAATATTGTTGTTTAATTTCCTTTGCGTGAAACAAGCTTGACAATTGCCATGTTAAATGCATGCGCAGTGTGATGTGTAAGCCTGCTATTTTTGCGGAAAATAAATTTTCCCCAAAATGTTTTTAAACTTGCGGATAGGCCAAATGCAGCATTTTGGCACTAAAATTTTTCAATTCTGACGCAGTTTTTTCTCCGCAATTTCCGCAATTTGACCATGTTACCGCAATTTTGCGGAAAATCCGCAATTTACCAATAATAGCCCATTATTGGCCAATAATGGACCATTATTGACAAATTTCAGGTGTGATAGTATTGCGTGATACGGTATCACGTAATAATTTCGTTTAGAAACTGAAAATTATGTTTAACAACTTAAAATTATGTTTAAAAACTTCAAATTTTGTTTAAAAACTACAAATTATGTTTAAAAACTTAGAATTTTGTTTAAACACTCCAAATTTCGTTTAAAAACTTTAAATTTTGTTTTAAAACTTCAAATTTTGTTTTAAAACTTTAAAGTTTCGTTATATACTTCAAATTTTCTTTAAAAACTTCAAATTTCCTTTAAAAACTTAAAACTTTCTTTAAACACTTCAAATTTCGTTTAAAACCTTGAAATTTTGGTTAAAATCTTTCCGGATGAGCCCGCAATACGTTCGCAATACGTCCGCAATACGTCCGCAATACGTCCGCAATACGTCCGCAAAATGGCAGTTTTTTGATCCGCTTTCCGCCCGCAATTTCAATGTTTTTAGTCCGCAAAAATAGCAGGCTTAGTGATGTGTATACTCTGGCTCACTATAAGTTGGGCCTATTTTTCATTGGCTGAGCCTCATTACTCCTGACTGGACTGTGTGCTACCACCAGCAAAAGTAGTTCAGTTTGGTTTTTAATTTTTTTTTATTATTTGAACAATTGAAATGATGTATTGTTATTTGTATTTTATAAGAAAATGTTTTTTTCAATTCATAAAATAAAGATTTTTGCTGTTTTTATTTCAATATTCATGTTTATTCGGTTTATTGCTTGCTTTGTCAGGAAAGCAAACAATTTTCTAATTTTTTTATTGGTTGTTTTGTCTGGAAAACAGTCAAAATGTCAGCCAGTGTTTTGATCTATTTTTCGGTATCACCACACAAGTGAAAATGCTTAGCCAATAGAAAATAGGCCCAACTTATAGTGAGCCAGAGTATAGTTTGAATCTGGCATCAAGATAGCTAGCGCAAACTGTTATTAAGGCGTTTTTGAAGGAAGAAGTAGTGTCAATGATGTAAAAGGTCAGGACAAAGCTCAAAACAGGAAGTAGGGGTTGATGCAGCAACAACAACTGTTCCATGTTACTGCTGTGGACGGTTTAAGAATGATCTGAAGAATATAAACAATTTTTAATATACCCGGTTCGTAAATTAAGAATAAATTTGAAGAAAAGAAAGAGAGAAAAAAAAGAGAAATGGCGAAATGGCGTGGAATGGATACTTCTTGCCAATTTCGTTCGTGGAACTGATATCCCCAACTTCCGCTTTTACCGGCAGGAGCGGATGTGCAGCTTTGAAAGTTGTTTCATCTTCAACTCTCTCTATCCTCTACTTCTGGCTTAACTGTGATGGCATAAACGAGGAATTAGGAGAAGAAAAAGGATTTAAGTTTGCTTTTTGTGTTAGGCTATACTCGTATATAGCATGCTGCTCAATATTTTGATCAAACTGGGAATTCCTATCTGCACATACAAACTCAACAAGTAAATAAATTTTAGAAATAATAACAGCTAATGGCACAAAATGCTAAAATAAAGTAAATAAACAACAATATTTTGGTACTTCGCTGTAAATTACTTTTAATGATGAGTTTATTGTTGTTTATTTACTTTATTTTAGCATTATTAGGCTTAATACTGCTAAATAACAACTGGAATTAGAAAATCGTGTGCCGGGCGCGAACTGTAGGTTTGAATAGTCGATCCAGGATGAATTTGGATCTATTTATTGTAAGCATCTTGGACCCAGAGTCTGAACGCCCGCTATTGGTTATGGTGACTAGGGTTACTCAGATCTGTAAAAAAAATGGAATTTAATGTTTGAATTTGGCATGAAGATACTGGGTGCAGACCATAGTAGGAAATTATAATGTGCCGGCCTTCAAGACCAATTCACTGTTATATTCATTGCTCGTGCGTGGTTGTTTCTTTTTCCAAGTAAGATTGATGGCCATTTTGGAAATTATTCAAAGTTGCCGGTGCGTATTTGGTTGACAAATTAGTGCGTTCGTTCAGAAGTGAATTGTGGAAAAGGAAGAACAGTTGAAGTGATTTCTCCTTTTGCAAATTCCACGCACATCTTGTTGGAACAGTTTGATGTAGAATAATAGTATGAAAACTTGGATCAAAAATATGGTTCACACTTGCGGCAGGTGCATTAGTATCCCACAATACATGCTGCAGGTGCTGTGCTTTACTTTACTACTTCGTGTGAATTCATGAGGGAACCATGCTTCAGTTGCAAACGTAACAAGCATTAAGAACCGGTTGCACCAGGCCTCAAGTACATTTTGTTACACCATTACATCAATAAATCAGCATGCAATCAACTTTTTTAAAACTAAATTTGTAATCTGGAAGAAAATGTCTGCCCTTAATCTATGTAGTTGTGAAGATCATCTATGCTTAATGGATTATAAAAGTCTAAACCAAGTTAAGACCAATCACATCTTGGCTAGAAGCATACAATATCTCTTAGAAATTAATTCATCGTGAGCTGATTCAGAAAAATCTGACATACAGTTATACTCCAAACCGACACAACATTGACCTATTTCCAATTGGTTGCGCCGAATTACGCCTAACTGTGGACTGTGCTCTACTACGCGGAAAAGTAGTTCTGTTTATTTTCAATAAATTTCAGTAGCTGCATTCAAAAACTAAAATATTTTGTGTTTTACTTCAATTTTAAACCAAAAATGACATCATTTCCTGTTTAAACCCATGCTAAAACTTAAAATACAGTTAAGCTAAAGTTTTTATTTTTATTTTTGAATGCAGCTAGTGTAAAAAGTGATTAGAATGATGGATTTTATTTAATTGGTGATAAATTGTTTATTTAATTTGCTAAATCTGCTGTTTTGCTTGTTTTTATTCAATCAAAAAATGTTAGCATATTTTTTTTGGCAGGTAAACAAAGGTTTAGTCTTTTATTGGTTGTTTTGTCTAGTTAGAATACAATTCTGGTGTTATGGGCTACTTTTTTGAGCCACTACACCAGTGATACGGCTCAACCAATTGGAAATAGGTCAACGTTGTATTGGTTTGGAATATAGTAAGTTTACGTGGACGAACTTTTCCAGATCGATGGTAAATCTGAAATTTATTTATCTGGAAAACCCTGTGTGTATACATGGTGTTAGTTTTCTGTTAGACATGATGTCGTATGCGACAAAGTTAAATTTGCACATCAATTAGACTACTCATAATGCTGTTTGCCTAGGAGAGAATAAATGGATGTTCAATATTGAGGAGGATTACGGAGACATTCTTTACAAATGGCATTAAAGCTTTTTTGTGTACATTAAATGGGTCAAAATAAATTTCTGAAAAATAAGTCTTCCAAGTTTTGTGATACAAAAACATGTTGATGTGCAGTTTCCAGGACATTAAAGTTGATTTGCATAATTGCTTTTTATTTCATTCTTTCACAATATTTGATCTGATTCATGATTCACGTTGTAGGGTATAAAACCACAATATTTACACACAGAGAAAACTTGTGTTGTTTTTTGTAAACTTTTGTCTTGCAAACAAACAAAAACAACATGTAAAAGGACTAATTCCTTCCGCAACAAGTAGAAAATCCAATAAAATTTGGAATTAAATGGAACTCTATAATGAATCAACTTATATTTGAAAAGTTGAACCCACAGAGTGCAATTCTGTCTTAAGAGTTTAAGACAAATGTATATACAAGAAAAAGAAGCAGCCAACTATGATGTTGGAAAATAAAAATAAAAAAATAAAAAAGATCAAAGCCACCGCCAGAAAAATATACATAATAAAGTACAAAAGATAAAGAATTCAGTGTTGAAGGTGCAGTTTTGAAGGGAAAAAAAATAAAGCGACTAAAAGTCATTAGGAGGATTTTGGCCGCCTTCCTTTCTGCGAATTACTAGGGCGTAATGAAAAGTAAACAAATTGCTTGTCCTTCAGATTCAAGATGGAAGTTTGCAATGTATTCGGTGTCTTTTTTCTTTTACCACGAAATGCCTGTTGAATTATTTACGAGAATTAGTTACGCCGATGGCTTTCTCTACTACATACCTACTTTATATTAATATGTTTTTATAGACGTCAGACTTGGTCCATACGCGCAAAAGTCGTAAAAGTAAGACGACTTCGTGATTCGAAAAACATACGAGTGTGCATATTATTGTGGTCGCCGACTCGCCCGTTTTTTATATTGATATATACACTGGTTGAAAGTCGACCGAACTCCGATATTATTTTATTATTTTTCATATCGTGGCCTCGAAAACCCATTGCATTTGTATTTGGATTTTAGAGGTAAGATTTAATGATGTGGAAACAGCTGCCGAGATGGTACACAAAAGTGTAATTCGAGAAATGAAATGGGTTGTGGTACTGTGCCGCTAAGCCGCATGCTTTGCTTCTGAGTGCAGTGCTCAGGCATTGTTTAAGAAGATAAAATTAATCTCGCGAAGGCGATTGGTAAGGAAGTGATAAAAATTATTAAAGATTAAAGATAGCATTTTATATCTCGATTTAGTGATATTTGTTCAGTTTTGGTACATGAAAAAGACGTTTTTAGCTTTAATGGATCTTGCGTCAACTTATTGGCTTTTTATGTTTTGTTGGGAGGTTGTGAATCCCAGTGTTTGATTTATGCAGTCTTAATTGAACAATAGAGCTAAAAAGTAACTATTGAGACCGCTAATGGTACAGGATAGTTTTGTTGTTGGTTTGTTAGTTTATATTGTCAGATTGTAATCTTATTTTTAGTTGTATTGTTTGCTTGTGAATACCAGACATTGTTGCAGCAGTGAATATGATTGCAGAATTTAATTCTAAAAAAAAAAATTGTATTTTTTTTTCTATTTTTTTTTAATACAGGACCCCACATCTGGAGTGTTTTGTTTGAAAAAAGTAAAACGATTTTTGTCTGGTGATTATGGTCCCAGCTGTAGCCAAAATCCAACAAAATTGATGCCATTATGAGGACAAATGACGGATTGTTCAAATCAAACAAATGCGTGTAGTCATAGCATGCCGCCCATTTGTCCATAAAAAGTTGTAATATTGCATCAACAAACTGTGCCTGGACAAAAAAAACTTCTCTTCAGTTTAGCTGTTTTAATTTTATCTACCAGGTGGCATAAAAATCCATTGAGATTCAATGACTTCAATCTTGACCCAGTCTCTTGTCTTGCCCTAACAACAGTATTAAAAGATACGCCGGGCAAATAAACTGAAGGGAAGTTTTTTTTGACCACGACTGTACGTACAGGATAAAATTAATTTACTCAAAAAAGATTTAGAGGGGGCACAGTACTTGTAGTA
Organism: Strigamia acuminata; assembly: GCA_949358305.1. NCBI lineage: Eukaryota > Metazoa > Arthropoda > Chilopoda > Geophilomorpha > Linotaeniidae > Strigamia > Strigamia acuminata. The sequence goes on along the minus strand of OX442314.1, from coordinate 24,661,063 downwards.
ACTGCTGCAACGTAGAACTATGTAGGATAGGGATTGTTGGTTGTGTTTTTAGTGCCATCTCTTGATGGGAATTGATTTCTATTGTGGCACTGTTTATTCCTGGAATTATTTTCTATCGTGGTATTGATGCTCTCCTAGACGTAGTTATACTTAAAAAATATGGGACGTCCTGTACAATCATGGACAAAAAAATTGTCGCTTTTTCCCATGGTAATAGTGGGTTAGGTCAGTGTCCGCGTGGGCAAAACCACCCTCCCCCCCACTTCTTCTGCCACTCCAAGTGCAAGACCCCGAAGTGAAGACCATCTGCCATATTTTGGAGCATAGGGAAAAGGCGACAATTTTTTTGTCCAGTGCTCACCAATACAGTGAGGTTCGCACATTGTGCCGTCGGACAGCTCTGCGGTCTGGACAAGTTTGTCGTGACCCAACCTATACCTAGCAATGCGGACAGCCTCTTAGTCCGGACGTTCGTACAACAGATGTGTTACAGTCATTCAATCTCAGTGGTCGGCTAAAATCAATCGATGGCGCTGTACATAAAGTATACACTTCTCTACCTTGATCCAGTGAAGGGATTAAGGGGAAAGGTCGAGCCACACAAGGATAGTATTATATTGACCCGTTAGTCAATAATGTTGAACCCATGGGCTGATTACGGAGCCGTGCGAGCAGGAGGGGCCTGAAGGCCATAAATTGTGGTATAGGCCCTTGACTTCATCGGGTAAAGCCGTATCGGTTGGAAGTCAAACCTAATCACAATTTGTTTTGTTTTTCCTCCGTTTTTCTCGCTGAAAATGTTGGCAACATTTTTTAATAAATGAGGCCGGTCTCGAGTCTCGGAATTGCATTATTCAAGGTGCAGTTAGCTCAACTTGGTTATTGTTTTCCTCCCATATTTCGGCTCAGCTGTAAAGCCACTTGGGTCGTAAACGAAGCAACGCAACGGAGAAGAAACATGGAGAAAGAGATAAGTTGTTTAATGATGCTATGACTGCAATGGCCACAGACGGCAGGAAATGACGGACGGTGTTTGCTGATGGGTGTGTCGGCGGTCGGGCTTGGTTCTCGGGTCTATTTGCATGCACTGAGCGGGAGAAATTTATTCATTGGAACACGGGTGGATCCACTCGGAGCATGCCTCAATAAATCAACAGGAGTGGATGGTAGGGCGCATTGCCTGACGCTTGGGTGGGGTGACGTCAATCTTGTGCGCTTCGTCGTCGTATTCTTCCGTTCTTTCGAATTTGATCATTATTGATGCTACTACGTCATTATTTCTTTATAGTCGCGTTTTTTTATTTAGATTTTGGAACATTGCTGCAATAGGGAAGACTGTTTCTGAATTTACAATTTCGAAGTAAACGAAAGTCGGTGGTTTAAATGAGGGGATGTTTTTTTTTTTGGTTTTTTTGTATTTTTTTATATTGGGATTTGTAGTTTTTTGTATGAGTCGTATTCGTCAAAATGTTTTCTTTCGCTTTCATATATACATTTTGGTGCACGCGAATTGAATTGCCTCAATTTCCTGGTGCGAGGAGGACGTTTTGAAGATTCGCAAAGTCGATTTGTAACTAATTTTGACTAAAACTGTGTAAATTTACTACTTTTCTAACTTTTATGAATTCTCGAAATAAAGCATGTCTTTTTTGGGTTAAGAACAAGTTTATTGTAATTTCTGGGGGTCACAAGTACAAATTCAGGGGAACAAAGGGTGAAACAAGATAATTTATGACACTTTTACAGCACTTCCGGTCACGCGTCATCCAATATCACTCAAAAACACCTCCTGCAGGTTGGCTTCTCTGTGCTGCGCCGTGCTCTTTCCCTCGAACTCGTGCGACCTTGTTACTTCTAACAACGCCAGTTTTCACACTGGGGCCGGAGTGGTATCACCACTCAACTCTTCCATGTCGTGAGTTTCCAGAACGCACAATCGCTGTACTGGTCGACGCAAGTTCTTTCCGACTGGTAACTTTATCTCACATGCGCGAACACGACCGTCTCGTCCACGGAATATCTCAACGACTCTTCCTATTTTCCAGGTCATCCTGGGCTGGTTTAACTCTTCTACGAGAACTACATCTCCTTGTTTAACTTCTCGTGAATTCTTATCATTTTTACGGTGAACTCTCAGCTCGGTGAGATATTCCTTTTGCCATCGCGTCCACCAATGTCCTAACTTCAGTTGACGGAGTTTCCAACGCTTCAAAATCGTGACTGATGTCGATGGCAACTGTTGAATCGTTTTTTGGCTGGGGTCTGGCAAAGTACAGCTTCGTTTTCCGACCAGAAAATGAGCTGGAGTGAGTGGGTGACTGTCTTCGTCTTCAGTGTATACGTAGGAGAGTGGTCGCGAATTTATGCACGACTCGACTTCCGAGAGAATGGTTGTCAATTCTTCAAAATCTAGGGATGACTTTCCCAAGACCTTTTTCAAGCTGGACTTAGTTGACTTCACCATTCGCTCCCAAAAGCCACCCCACCACGGTGCACGTTCGACTATATACTGCCATTTCACGCCTCGTTCGGTCAGAAATCCTTGTATCTGTTCACCTCTCACTGCATTCAACAAAACACAAAGTTCTTTCTCTGTTCGCTTGAACGTCAGCGCATTGTCGGAGTAGATCGTGCTTGGGACTCCTCTGCGCGCAAAAAATCGTTTCAATGCCTGAATGAATCGCTCCGTATTCATGCTTGAAACTAATTCCAAGTGCACGGCTCGAACAACCGCACACGTGAACACGACGATGTAGCATTTTTCTCCACTACGTTGGTACAATGGGCCCGCGAAGTCGACTCCAACGACTTGAAATGGCTCAGCTTGAGTGACACGATCTGGTGGCAACGATGATTCTGTCTGGCGCACGAAACGTCCTTGCACTCGCTTGCACACGAAACATTTGTGTAACACGCTTTTTACTGTCCTTCTCAGCTTTGGCATCCAAAACTTTTGACGAATTTCTGCCAAAGTCTCTCCAAGTCCACCGTGGAAAATTCTTTGATGTGCTTCTGAAACGATAAGAGTGGTTAAAATGTGATTTGAGGGCAAAACATAAGGATTTTTCATGTTGCTGTCGATTTTTGCCCATCGCAATCTGGTATTCAATCGCATTAAACCATTTTCGTCTATATAACACGAGACTTTGTTCAAAAAAGAGTTATGAGCGAACTCCTGACGATGGCTGAGTGCTGCGAGTTCTGTTGCAAAGTTCGATTGTTGCATTACACGAAGCCAATAAAGCTCTGCTGCCGATAATTCATCCACCGTCAACGGTGCGCCATTTCTAACTTTGTCTCTGGTGTTTTTGACGAATCTTTGCACCCATCCGGTCACTCGTACTAATCGTCTCCAGCTGCCGTATTTTGATGGCTCGTCCATCAATGGTGGCTCTGGAATCACGGCTGCTGCTGCCAAATAGTCATCTGAATCGATCTCGTCGCTATTCTCGTCTATTTTAATGTCTGGCCATTCGTTCTCGTCCTTCACAAGCCACTCGGGGCCATTCCACCACGTATTCGCTTGAATCAACGCCTCTGTATCTATCCCTCGTGTTAGAAGGTCTGCTGGATTCTGGACTCCTGGACAGTGTCGCCAACTCGAAAAAGGTACGTGTATCTGGATTTCCTCCACTCTCCTGGCTACGAATGGAATGGCTTTCCTTTTCTCGTTCAACCAACACAAAACGATTGTCGAATCTGTCCAAGCTGTAACTTTTGCAGTGGTGAATTGTTTCAGTCTGTGCGCAATTCTGGCCAGCAGCAAAGCTCCCATCAACTCGAGTCTGGGCAACGTAATCGTCTTAATTGGTGCGATCCTGCATTTGGAAAGAATAAAAAATACATTACAACTTCCATTTGGGTGACGCACACGATTGTACGCCACCACCCCGTACGCTAAGGGGCTTGCATCACAAAAAAGGTGGATTTCGTGATTGTTCAGGTCTGCATCCAAGCCAAAATGCCGTGGCACGCGAATATGTTCTAACAATGGCAACTGCACTTTCCATTTCTCCCATTGTTCGATAAGTTCGAGGGGGACACGATTGTCCCACCCAATCTGCAACTTCCACAACTGCTGGAAAAACAGCTTTCCTGAAACTGTAAACGGCGAAGCAAATCCTAAAGGATCGAATATCTGTGCAACCAACTGAATAACCTGACGTTTAGTGTTCGAATCACGTTCTAAAGTTGCCCTCACATCCTCGAGTTCCAGTGATAAATCGTCTCTAACGCCGTTCCACTTTAACCCCAACACTTTTTGCTCATCCTCGAACGTTGCAGTTGGATGGTCAGCAGCAAATTGCTCTCGTAGCACTGGGGAATTGCTGTACCATTTCACCAGCTCCATATTGGCTTCGAGCATGATGGTTGACGTCTTCTTGTAGACATCAATGGCTTCTGTTGTTGTCTTTTCACTGTTCAAAAAGTCATCAACATAAAATCTCTTTAACAATTTCATAATTAATTCGGGAAAACGATCTGCATATTGTTCGAGATGGTGTTGTATCGTTCCGTTCAAGAGATAGGGACTTGGAGATGCTCCAAATAGGACTCTGGTTTGTCGGAGAATCTCCAACACGATTGGTCCTTCAACGTCCCATCCATCCGCGATCCACAGAAACCTCACCGCATCTCGGTCAGCTAACGCCAGCAAAATTTGATGAAACGCTTGTTTAATGTCTCCAATCAATGCCACAATGAATTGTCTGAAAAATAAAAGGGCATTGATTAATTCTGGAAGGAGATTCGGCCCTGTAAACAGGCAGTCGTTGAGAGAGCGACTCTTCTGCGCGTGCGACGAGGCGTCGTAGACTATGCGCAATTTTGTGGTGCTTCTCCGCTCTCGAATTACTGGTCGATGTGGGAGGTAGTAACACCCAGTCTGGTTGGCTACTTCTGGGGCCGTTTCGATTATTCCAGCGATTTTCTGGTCGTCCAGAACCTTCTTATAGCGGTGGTACAAGTCCGGATTTTGTTTAAACTTGCGAACAAGATTCCACAGTCTCTTAAGTGCAATTTGATAGTTGCTGTCCAACTCTGATTTGTCCAGCAACCAAGGCAGTCGCACCTCGTACCGCTCACCCGTCCAGTTGATGGACTCTTTAAATTTTGCTACTGCTTGATCATCTTCGTCCTGGGCGCTGGTGAGAGTTTCGTGGGGGATGCCTACTGCTTCCAACTCCCAAAAACGTTGAAGAAGGTGGTCGAGTCGGTCTTCGTACTGCACAAGATTCACGTGGGTTGCTGACTGTCTAACCGTTTCATCTTGGCTTCTGATCGCGCCGTGGATTGTCCAACCGAGAGACGTGTGAAGACACATCAATCCCTCATCTAAACGTTTTGATTCGCCTGTTACGATACGCCAAAAGTGGTCCGCTCCAATTAAAATTGCCACCTCGTCTTGCTGGGTCGACATCTGGTCGATGTTTAACGCGATCTTGTGTTTGCGCAACATCTCGCGCACGTTTGGTCCTGACTGCCTCGCGACCGAGTGAGTTATTCTTGGTACTTCAATTAATTCTAGATCAATAAATTTATTAGTATCAGTTATATTTCGCAAAGTCACTTTTACGCGACGACGACAAACGCTTTCAGTTTTGGAATCGCCAAAACTAGAAATCTGCATGTTCTGCTTTCCCACTACTTGGGCATCGAGTTCATTCACTAGTTTCTGGCTAATAAACGATCTGTGGCTTCCGCCATCAAACATGCACTGCACCGCCTTGGTTTTACAGTTGGATTCCACATTTGTCATTAATACTTGCAAAAATAAGTCAGTGTTCTCTGCTGTAATTGCTGCTGCTGTCAACGTCGACACAAGAACGGTCTCTGGCTTGGTAGTCGGTGTCTCGCACAACAGGATATGGTGGAACCGCTCGCAGTTCACACACTTCTCTTTCTGGGGACAGCTGCGTGCCATATGTTTGCTGCCCAAACATCTAAAACACGTTCGTTTCGTCATGCACCGCTTCAATCGATCTGGAATGTTGAGTGGACAATCTTCTTTCTTGTGCGACGCATCGTCGCAGAATACGCAACTGGATGATGAAACGTTGGTAGTCAATGCATTGGCTGAGGCTATTTTGTCGTTACGCGTCGGCTTCTTGTAGTCGACGAACGTCTTGGCGGCTGGTTTCTCTGTCTGGTCGCTCACGGCTACGTGTTCTTCTCGTAACTCCAGTTCGGCTCTGAAAAACTCCAAAAACAGTTTCATATCGTGAGTGTTTTCTTTATTTTTGCGTGCAAAATCAAGTGCAATAACGTCAGGCACCGCATTTCGTATCAATGGACACAATACAATTCCAAACGTGGCTGTATCGATTTCTTCAGTCTCGAGACTTCGAATATGCAATTCGCACGTGTCGTAGAGTCTACGCAACTCAACGAGGTCGCTAACTCGTTTTACTGGTTTAAGTTTCATCAAAGTCTGAATGTGAGCGTTCACGATGACTTCTTTTCGCCCAAATCGATTTTGAAGTAAAGTCACTGCAGTTTCATAGTTCTCATCGCTGATTTTGAGACCATGAACAACTGTTGCTGCAGTACCTTCGAGAACTGAGTTCAAATATACGAATTTGGCTTTTGCTGTAAGTGAACCGTTGCCGTGGACACTCAACTCGAAATTGGACCAAAACTTTGACCACTCAACAGGATTCCCGCTGAAATTCCGCATTACTAACTTTGGCAGCTTTATTGTCCCTTCGCCTGAGTTGCTCGTGGCGCTGCCGCCGATTGGAATCGCTGGGGGTATAACTGGTGCTGGTGGCCGTAAAAGTTCTTCCAATTTGACTTCAATATCGGTAAGAGAGTCGATTATCAACTCACGGAAATCTTCGTTGTCGCTTTCTTCTTTCTCCAAATCCGCACGCGTAACAATCATCGGCGATATCTTATCGTCGAGCGCTGTCAATTGTTCACTCTTTGCTAACAACTGGTTTTTTAATCGTTTCAACGCGAGGATTTCTGGAGCAACGTTGGCTAATTCGACGAGTACCGCATTACATAACCGCTTGGCTCCTTCTCTGGACGTGGCTTGTTGAGCGCGCAAACGATCAAGGGCGTCCATTTTGAAATTTTCGGTCAAAATTCGGCGTGGTCGGCTTTACGATGCTGTTTTCTACTTATTTCTGTCCGGATTCACTGATTTTCCCGGGTTTCGGCACCATTTGAAGATTCGCAAAGTCGATTTGTAACTAATTTTGACTAAAACTGTGTAAATTTACTACTTTTCTAACTTTTATGAATTCTCGAAATAAAGCATGTCTTTTTTGGGTTAAGAACAAGTTTATTGTAATTTCTGGGGGTCACAAGTACAAATTCAGGGGAACAAAGGGTGAAACAAGATAATTTATGACACTTTTACAGCACTTCCGGTCACGCGTCATCCAATATCACTCAAAAACACCTCCTGCAGGTTGGCTTCTCTGTGCTGCGCCGTGCTCTTTCCCTCGAACTCGTGCGACCTTGTTACTTCTAACAACGCCAGTTTTCACAGACGTTAGTTTGGTATAAAAATGAAACGGGCCAAGTTTTTTTTTTTTTTTTTTTTTTAAGAAGGGAAAAGAAATGAATTCAAAATGCAATATTGCAGCGGCCGGCAACTCCTTTCGTTTCGGCTAATAATCAAATTTCCTAGCAAGAGAAAGTGCCAATTTGCTAAAGAGGCCAAAGTTTGCAAAGTGAAAACTCACGCCGGAACGATTTAAATGGATTACTTAAAAAAATAATAAAAGGGAAAAAGAAAAGAAAACATCGGAATGGAAAACGTCGACTACCTACCTATAAGGAGATTCAAACAAAATATTCGGTCGTAGATGTTCAGCCGGAAAAGATTAATCTTCCACTTGAGTCTAACAAAAGAAAAATAATAAGAATTAATTGCGTTTTGTGTACACTGGAAGATAAAATTCAAAAATCTTGTTCAAAGAAAGTCTTAAGACTTGTTTTCAGGTCTTATTGAATCTAATTGCTAAGAATGGGAAATGAAAAAATCCTTATTCGATTACTTTTCTGCATTCTGTCTATATTCCAAACCGATACAATGTTGTCCTAATTCCTATTGGTTAAGCCGTCTCACAAAAGTAGCCCATGACACCAGAATTGTAATCTAACTAGGCAAAACAACCAATAAAAAACTAAGCTTTTATTTATCTGCCAAAAGAAACCAACAAACTATGCTAACATTGTTTGATTGATTAAAAGAAGAAGAAGCAGATTTAGCAAATTAAATAAATATTTTATTACCAATTAACCTTCCCATAGCCAAGCCTAATTTCCACCACTGCTAGCTGTGGTCGGTCAAATCGGCCTTCTTTTAAAATGCTTCTGCGCATGTGCAGAATCTTATTTCTCCAGGTGCAATCGCATTTTTCCTGGCCTCAGCACATGTTTTAATGTGCTCAAACCAGAAAAAATGCGATTGCACCTGGAAAAGTAAGATTGTGCACATGTGCAGAATCGTTTCAATATACCGCCTAGTGCTAAAAAGTGGCAAAACAGTGTAAGGCGCTCACGTAATGGTGTTTTAGGTTGTAAATATTATAATTATTATTGGTTTAACTTATTCCTAATCGAAATAACATTAGAACTTTGTTATTATAAATTTATAAAAAATATTTTTGGAGGAATTAAAGCTGGTCCCCTAAATTAATTTTCAGGGAAAAAAAAGTTATAGTTATTTTACTACTTTTGTTATTTTTCTGACCCACCATGGCTATGGGAAGGTTAAATAAAATCCATCATTCTTATCACATTTTACACTGAAATTCATTTAAAATAAACAGCACTACTTTTCTGCGTAATTGAGCACAGTCCACAGTTAGGCGTAATCCGGCCCAACCAATAGAAGTTTGGACAACGTTGTATCGGTTTGGAGTATCGTCGGAAGGAGTGCTAATGTCGGAAGTTGAGTTCAGTTGAACCTCGTTATAACGAAACGCGATGTAACGAATTTTGCGATATAGCGAATACTTAAAAATGGATTGGTTGGTTGGTTGGCCATAGAACACCATGTTAAAAAATTTGATACAGCGAACTTTTGTTACAACGAACCGATTTTTCGGGTTTCTTGCGATTCGTTATAACGAGGCTCGACAGCATTAAAGATTGTGGAAACAAAAGTACTAGCAGCCCATTGAAAATGTAACCGTGTGACCGATTTACAAATAAGACACAACACGATCGTGTTCCGAGATTTAACACGAGAATCACTTGTAAAATCTCATTTTGACCCTTGTGGCACGACAAAAATAACATGACCTCCAAAGGGTCGTTTTAAGGTGGTGCCACGAGTTTTATCGAGTTTTCAGGCAATTTTGGGACACGAGAATCTTGTGTTAATACTTGAGCTATCTTGCAGCACGAGTTACTATGAAAACTGGAGTGTTTTTAATTAAGTGTTGCCTCTAAGTCGCGTTCTTGACCACAGGAGTCAATGCACCCTTTTAATACGTCATTGGAATATGGAGAAGAATGACCTCTTATGTAAAAAAAAAAAAAAACAGAATAAAGAGTGAGTTACTTTTTCAAACTCAACTCGTGCGGTTGCATCAATTTTATTCAGGTTAAACACTGAAAAGTAATTACGTCAAGATCCACACAGCTAGTGTATGCGATTATACTAAAACTCTATTCCAAAAAGTACTTGAAATACTCCCATTGGTTGGTTGGTCTCTAGTTCAGTTGTGTATTACCTCGCTTTAAGCCGCATGCCACTGTATAATTTTGGCCAAAATAAATTGTACATGGGATTACAAGTACCAACTTTTGAAAATTCCAGATACAAAGCTTATACTGGCATGCTGGTATGACGTGAAACATGCCGGTATGAGTGAAAAGGCTGTTTTTTTGTATTTTTAATTAAAAGAGCCCAGATTAATAATTATATTGGAATTTGGGCCAGAAATGTGAGTATTCTTGATATTCTAAAGGTTATTATTTAAATTTGGGTGCGTTTATAGAAATTTAGGCCAATTTCCTACATTTTGGGCATGTTTTGGTTCAATTCTCATTTAAAAAAATTCGTTTTCACTTAACCCTCGGAGGCATAAGGGTAAAATGTGCCGTTCTGGTATAAGGCATTACGGATTTATGGACAATTTTCAGGTCAATTAGTTAAAGCGCCGTTTTGATTTTTGAAAGTTCGCAACTAATTTTCTAGAGGGCGCTAGTTATGAACAGTGAAAAAATATATTTTTTTTACCAACTAGTGGTTGGTTTAAACACTACTGGTTCATGCGAAAAGCTGTTTCCTGAAGCGCTCTTTCTTAGGCAGCAAAGCCAGCATGATAGTTTTGCTGGAGTTTTAAGGGGCAGAAAATTTGCATTTAGCATAATTAATTAAATAAATGACCAATGACTTAAAATTTCACCTGAGTTAAGGTTCAGCAAAAAAAATGGATAGGAAAAAATAAATTTCCTATTCAAGAAAGAGCTTGTTCATAAATCCGTATAGCCTTATGCCTCCAAGGGTTAAAATGATATGCCGGTAAAACTCAAACTTACTTACACCGGCATGCGGCTTAAAGTGTAGTAATACGATAATTCCTGTGTTGTGTTAATTCCTTATTGAATGCGGTTACTACTTCGTAAATGTAAGTCTTGCTACACGATAGACAGCTCACGAATTAATAACTCGGCACGAAGTGTATTATATGTATGATTGAAAAGTTTTGCAACTTTTTTATTTGATAATTTTATATTTGAGCCATTAATTAATAGCAGATTTTCTAGAATTTATGTTTGCTGTAATCTCACTTTTCCCTCTCGCTTACTTATTTCTGTATCGGCACGCGCATAGTATACCAACCATACTGCTCATTAATTGTTATCTATAATTGGAGCGGAGCGCACCTGCACGATACGATAACCAATTTGTGCTTCTGGAACTCGGAATTTGCGCTTGAGCAGTGCAAACCCCATCTGCCAGTTCGGCACCCACAGAAAGAAATGAGAGGATTAAAATTGATGCTGTGAAGAGAAGTTTGAACTCAGGTGGTCATGTAGAAAAAATGGGAAGAAGGGTTTGAAAAAAAAGCGAAGAAAAACTTTTAAATGCTTTAGTACGTCGAGTAAAGGTATTAAATTTATGCGAATATATTTTCACGGCGAAGAAAGAAGGGGAAAAAAAGAATAAAATGTGGCGGTTGTTGGTATTTGTAGGCCGGACGTGAAAAATGAATTTCTCGAGCGGAATAAAGGAGCATTAGCATAACGGCGAATGAATTAAGGGTGAGCGTGGTTATTAATTATAAATATTGTCGGTGATTTATCGGGCTGGTGCAACAAAGCGCAGTTGGCCCAGGTCGTGTTAACCTATCATCGCTCGCGTGATATTAATATAGAGCTGTTGGTGTTGCTTCGGTCATGGGTTAAGATGTGGCTCGTGGACTTGGACCATTGGAATGGTGTCTTAATTATTGATGTAGAGTTTTTTTTTATTGTAAAGAAATTAAAGGGAATAATTGGAATCGGTTTAGAGGTGGATATATCAAAACATTTTATTTATTTATTTATTTATTTATTTATTTCTTTATTTATTCTGTAAAAAGTGGCTAGAAATTAATGAAAATTAGTTATCGTAAATCCTTTCTTGGAACACTCGCGCTCTATTGACAGAACCAAGATTTAGATATTGAATTAAATTGGTTAGGTCAATTTTAAACGTTAATTTTAGTGTTCTTGATTAAGTTAGACATTGAATTCAGTTGTTTTGATTAATTTAGATGTTGAATTTAGTCGTTTTGGTCAATTTAGACATTGAATTCAGTTGTTTTGGTTAATCTAGATATTGAATTCAGTCGTTTTGGTCAATTTAGCCATACATTGTAAAGGATAGTGCGTTCAATTAGCATTTCGCGCTCAATGAGAGCATTTACAGTAATTAACTTTTCAAAAAATCGTAGATCTCCTGCTTGCTGTCCTATACTCCACCAAATTACTCTTTTCCTAAAGGTCAACTGCACTCAGTTTGTTGATCTTCCGCAGCACTTTGATATCATTGCCAGGGGATATCATATTTGTATCTGAATTGCTTATGACGCCTGGGTCAATTAGGGATTTTCAATAGATGTCCATGGAGGATATGTTCGTGCAAGTGGGATATCTTAAAAATGAACTGTGGATTGGATATATTATTAAGATTTTTTTTTACTTTTGAATATCCAACTCGACATCATTGACTATTTGTTGAATTTTAGTCAAAGGATCGAATTGTCTTCATTCGAGAACTAAATTTAAATTCTAAATTACTCGTTGTTGAAGTTTTAGAAACAATTATTAATTTAAAGAAGAAAAATAGAATCAATTTTCAAAATCTTAAAGCTGTTGTACCGTAGAGTAAAAAAAAATTCTAACTTGTTATTTTATGAGTGGTTTCAAGGGACTAAATGGAATAAGAAGTGTCTAACTGTAATGCATAAAACATGTGGAACTTAGGCCACAGGTGAGCATTTATTATTTTCAGCAGAAGATGGCCATGTAACAATATTGCGTGGGTCAAATCGAATGAAATCTTCTATCTATATACAGTAAAGCGCTTGATTCTCTGCAGGAGGCCTAAAATTTCATGATTCATGATCATGGCGCAATATTTGTCAAAATCTAATAATTCCATTTACACAGTACACACACAGTGAGGATATTTTCGAAACCAGATAATTTCATTTTATAATTGCAAAGTTATGAAAATTATATTTTATTTTAGTTGTTTAATCCTTTAATTGATTGTTTGATCTACGAAATTAAATTGGTGAAGAAAGATAGAGATAAAGAATTGAATCAAGTTGTTGTTTATCTTTATTTTTGTCTGTTTATTTTGAACAGTAAGCCTCGACAAGAGTGTATGAAGTATAGCAACTGGCCAGGGAACTGAAAACAGACAAGTCACGAGTTGTTTGTAGCCTGTCATCCGTGATGGGCACCTTTTATCTGCTTTGAGTTGCAGGTAGGTGACAGTTGCTTTCACGATAGCACCTTTGATCGAAAGTTGGCTTTGTACTCTTCTCTCAGTGTGACTACATTGTAGATTTCAATGCAGTGGTTTATTCGACATATTTTTACTATACTAGACATCTCAAATTAATTATTAATATATTATTACGTTTTTGACATACTGCGATCTATTTTTTGGACAAGACTTTTCACTTTTTTTTGCGTTTGTTTTGTCAGGTGGGGAAGGGGGGGCGGTTGATGTTTAGTTCGATTTCAGAGGGTAAACTCAAGATTTTCTTCAAAGGTATGGCTTTAATAAGAAGCTCTAGGCAAGCTCTATTCGTTTCTAAAGAGGAGCAGTTTCTATTAATAATATTTGTTTTTAAATGACAATTACATTACGCGATGTTTGTTTTTCTACAATTGTAACAACTGAGGATGACCGACAAAGGTCGAAACTCGAAAGGCCTTTGCAGAAAAACAAACATTGCGTATTATAATCGTTATTCACCAAAGAGGATTTTTGTTTTCAACTGCATCCACGTAGGAGTATCTCGTACTCTAATAGTTAATACGTTAATTTGTAGCGCTGCCGATTGTAGCGCTACCTATGTGTCGTGTGATGATTTCTGTTGTTTATAATTCCCACTAGTTGGCACGGTTAAAATGCGCGCCTATTGTGTTTGTGTCTTTAGTTTTACTTTTTGTATTCACCTTGTAATGATGAACATGTATCCTGTTTCGTTCCAACTACAAACCTGTTTTCAAGAGTTATCTGCTGATTTATTGGACTCAAAACACCACATGTCGTACCCTTGAATAAACACTTATGCAAATAAGCTAACCACGAATGGTCGTTCCTCGAGTCCACTCGGGTTACATCCAACACCATCGATACGAATCCATTAACTGAACACTTCACACGTCACAAAAGTGGTGTCCGATTATTTTTTTGTCCATCGTAAATGTTGTTAACTTATAACTGGCTGAAAACTTGACACGTGGCATCACCAGTCAAATCACAAATGTAGTGAGCGATTCTGGTAGCCTTTTGCCAATGCTCATTATGTTGTAGGTACAAATTGGGGGTTTTGCCGATTTAGTTGTCATGTTGGCAGACACGGCCTCTTGAGTGTCGTGGAAATGGCAAAATAGAGTTATCAGCTCTGGTGATGCGGCACAACTCTCAATTTGTGCGTCAGAACTGTGTGCTTGGCAGAGGGCTACCAGAATCAAGGAAAAAATTTAATTTCTGCGAGTGCTTGCCAGGTGTCAAGCTCGCAGCACACTCACTATAATCTGCGCCTTGTATCTTGATGTCAAAATCGCACTGAAAAATCTCTTTCTGCGCACACACGAACACAAGAAATACTAGTACAACCACTGGCAAATAGTATCAAATACTTTTTTCCCAGCACTTGATTTTCCTTTTTTATTTTTCTATGATAAATAAAAAGATATTAGGTGCATTCAATATCAATAAGGAGAAGTGACTTCTTTCACTTATTTGACTTCTCACAACCGGATATGACGACTGTTGTGTCATATCTCTGATAAGTCGTTTTGAAAGAAGTCAAATAAGTGAAGTAAGAAGAAGTGAAAAAATAGTTACTTCTTCTTCTGAATAAGTCACTTAAATAATGGTGCGCATGCGCATATCGCCTGGTTTTGCCTCGTTTTGGAAATTTTTGGCCGCCATCTTTTCCGATCTAATTCTTTCATCGCAATGTGGGCTAAAACAAAAAAAATATGTGCTCTAAAATTCTAAAAGCCACATGAACTTCCAATTAACACAAGAAAAAGAGATGCATGTGGTTTTTAGAATTTTAGAGCACATATTTTTTTTTGACGAATGCGAGATTGAAATTTGCTGCGGCCGCACGCTTGTTGACAAATTTTCTTCGTGTTTTCTTCCATTTTAAGGGCGTTCAAACATAAGTCACTTCTTTCAAATGACTTATTTAATTAACTTAAAGAGAAGTCACTTCTCTTTATTGATATTGAATGCAACTATTGTCTCATCTCAAAACGCTGTTTTATTTCAAATAAAGTGTAGTTTCTAAATTTTTCAACAGTTTATTGCCATCACCTTTTTTTTTCTTAGTTATGGCCAACCAAAGTGAGAAGATGAGTGCTGGGAAAAAATTATTCGATACTATTTGCCAGGGGTTGTACATGATTTTTAGAAGTAAAATAATGGCCAATAGCACTATTTACTTGCATGTAATAAACAATTAAAAGAAATGGAATTTAGTGTTTCAATCTGGAAATTTGAGCAATTTCATCCAATAAATCATACAGTATGAATTTAAATATGAAAATTATAGTATTTAATTCAAAGTTATTATTTAAACATTCTTTCAATAATTGTCATAGCGTGTGTAATTAAATTGTCCATTGATGAGTGTTATTAGGTATGCTTGAATGTTTATTTAGATTTTAGAATACAATCGATAGCCATCATTAAAATAATTAGAATACTCAGAATACCAAAAAATCGATATATTACAAACCTGACTTAAAATATGAAGCTCAGACACGATAAAATGGAATCCATTTAACACGTGTTTCCTCTGTGGATCTATCTTGTAATTAACTATTGTTTCAAAGCTTTGTCAACAAAGTTGTTAAGATACTGATGTAGTGATGATTTGTAATGAAATTGCATGTGTGGAAAGTCGTGAAACCATGAATGGGATGAAAGTGATAAACTCGATACGAACATCATTGTTTATCCCTGGCTTACTGAGATATCTCTTTTAGCGGTGGTTCCGGGAAGTGTATTAACGGTCAGTAATTCCGTGGTTTGTTGTGTAAACATGAAGTTTGCTACAATGTGTTGATAGTTTTTTTATGGGGCGACCAGAGTACATCCTCTTTCGAAAATAAATACTTTGTGAGTATTTTTTAAAATTGGTACAATGGGGATTTAAATTAATAAATAAATTAGGATTTTAGCTGCGGTCTTGTTTTTTGGGTAAAAGTAGCATTTCTAAAGACCAAGCTTGAAGTTTAGAAAAAAATAATAACAATGAATAGTTTTTTATTGCAGTAAGAGCTATTTTATCTTGCATTGGAATAATTACTTTTGGTTAATGATTTTATTATTGTTTATTTAATTTATTGTAACAATCATTTTTTTCTCTTTTTCTATTTTTTTCTATTTTTTTATTTGTTTATTTCTTAAAACCTGGTGTCTGTTTTTGGCGAAGTCCTCAGTTTTCCGAACGCAAGCATACGTACATGTTACGTGTCGTTAAAAAAAGAAACAAATGGCTGTTTTTTCCGGGAAAGATGGCGATTTATGCATTTATTTCTGATTTTTGAAAAATATGCATTTATGGCCAATTTCAGCTTTTTATTGAATAAAAATAATTCCTACGCGTTTATGCATGTATCTGGGCCTTAATTATTAGGCATAATAACTTTAAAAACTGTAGACTTCACTAAAGTAACGACTTTAGGAAATCGGTGCGCAGAATAGGATGCGCAGTACGAATTTAGCATCAAAATAGCGAACGTAAACTGTAGTGATGCGAAAAAATGTTTTGAGAATCTAAGGGGTGCCGAACTGCGAACTACTGATCTATATACTAAAATCGAGAGGTCTTCATTCTTTCTCTGTGTGGATCTCAGCGATCATATGACAGCTGAGAGCCAATCGATGTGTCGGGAAAACTCCTTACGCTGTAAAAGGGGCTTGACTGCAAGGTTCCAACAATGCATCCTCTTATGCTCTGTGAAGGGCTCAACTGTGATGCATTCAATATGTAAATGAACACTACAGATGGGTTTTATTCAACATAAACCAAACAGAAAAAGGCTTAGGAGTAGGAATAGACAATGATAGATGGCAAAAGGAAGGAATAAGCTTGTAATGTATAGCACAAAGTAAATGTTAGAAATAATAATAACAATTTGCCATTGTTCTTTGGAATTTCAACATTGAACCGAACTGCTATATTAATTAAACGTGTTGGAATATAAATTACGTAATTATAATAGTTGGTGTAAGTATTATTATTTCAGTTCGAGTTAAAAGGAAAACTTTAAGGATTTTTTCTATTCCAGTAATAAGTGGTCGCTGCTTTTCTCTTGCTTAGCTGACCAGTTGGCTTGTGGCAAAGTCAACATCATGCACCTTGCAAGAGTCAATTACCTTTCGTGTTAATTAGTAGTTGCACCGACAAAAAAAGGTGTTTGATTCGGGAAAGGAAAGAGGGATGATCTAGTTACGTTTGGCCGCAATTAGCTAAACTAATACTGCTTCAAGTCCGTAATAAAAGGCGTAAGTATAAATAAGTACAATAGGTATGTGTAGAAGAAGGATTGGAATATTTAGATACAATTTGGCATTCTGGTTCGGTCGATATATCCGTGGTAGAGGAAGACGATTTTATGTTTTTCTCGAACGTGCTATGAATGACCGGGAGCTCATCTTAACGTATTAAAGTCTTATCGAGAGCGTGAATTTGGCAGCAAACGACACGCTTCGACGGTGGATCCGATGCGAAAAATTATTTTGCCTAACCCCGGGTAGCAAGGGTGCAATAAGCACTAGAGCCGAGGAATGCAGTGTGGCTGCTTGCAATGTGCACCTACACTTTAACACATTCCATTATGGTGCCATGCGCATTCATCATGCGTTTTCTATGCAAAAAGTTGCTGCAAATTCCTTTCAAATCCCACTCCGAACCAAATCCTTTTTTAGTGGAAATTTGCATCGCTTTGTATTTTTTTGTACCTGAAAAAAAAAAATAAAAGAAATAAAAAAAAAATTTGTTTTTTAAATAAGGTGGCACACAATCACGTAATCGAATTTTAGTGTTTGCTACTTAAAGAGCGGTGTTTGTTGTTTACGTACGTCGGTGGTCATTACCCAGCTTTGCACTCGACCAGCTCCTGACCGATGCACGCAACATTACCTCCAATCAGCGTGGAGGTGTAGCTCTCGATCGGTACCGACAAATTCGTATCGATTCCTTTCCTCGATCTGTTTCTGAAACCGGTCGAATCGTGCACGCAAAACGTGGGTTTGGTTTATTTTTTTTTATTTTTTTTTTATTTTTGCTTTATCGGACACTTATGGAATGAAGTTTTATACGACGCAGTAAATTGTGCGGATCCGCGTTTAAGATGCCTTTTTAATCCTGGTTCGTGTCTCCGTGTCGAATATTGCGAATTCAGCTCGTGTAATATCAAGTTTTCATGCAATATTAAAAGTGTACTTTGTTGCATACGTATGAACTCGTCGTGTGTGCGAGTTGAGTTGTGTTTCACTCGTAAAATGTTAATAAACACGAGCACCGTGACTGATTAATGTGTGCCGACCTTTTCGTGCCTTGCCGAAACTTGTGTGCATTTTTGAAATCACTTCAAATCTAATGGGTTATAGTAGTTGTCTTCTTTCCTGTTTCTTCCCTTCAACGACCCCGCTTGATTTATCGCCTGAACTTTATCGATCGCTCAGTTTTCCTAATCCTTTTAGCGACACCGGTTTGCATCAATTAAAGGGAGAGTTTACATGATAAAAAAATTTTGGTTTTCAAAGTGATTGCAGAGGCTTGACATTGAGAAATAGTCTTGCATTTCGTATAATATTTCTTTTTTTAAAGAAATTTTAACATACGGCGTGATTTATGTACCGTATTTTATCGATTAAGAGCCGCAGCTCTTATTCAAAACTGCCATTTTTGTCAGCTATTACAATTTCGGTTTTTCGTTTGTTACATTTGTTTAATGTAACAAACGAAGTCTGACAAGGGGAACACATTGAATCTCAAACGATGAAATGACATCATTGAATATCAAATGATAAAATTCAACCTGGATCTTGGAACTATTTTTTACCTAGCAACTGTTGTTTACAGTATTCATACACTAGGCCTGATTGCTCAGATTGGATGTATACACAGACAAAATAGTGCTAACTTTGAGCTCATTACTCACATTGTTGGCTGTTTATGGAATGAAATTATTTTAGGATCTCATTCAGCATGATATAACAATTCTTCACGTTTAATATTGCAACAATCTGTGAGTATCTTATACATGTGTTCCCCTTGTGAGCGTCACGAATGAAGCTTATGTTTATCGTTCGTGAGATAAATACGGAAACAATACCATACTTTTGCAAAAATACGGTATTTTTGGTGTCTCAGCCGCGGCTACTATTTAAGGGCGGCTACAATTCGAGAGCGACTCTTAATCGGTACAATACGGTATTTATTTTTATTTATTTATTTTTTAATTTGAAAAATTTAGATTAAAAATGCATTTTTTGAGCAATTAAATTATACCGATGACAGTTTAAACCGGCCAAATTGTTGGAAAATATGTAAATTTAAACACCGTGGATGTGTAGCTCGTGAACATTTCTATGATAATAGATGAGATACAAATTACTTGTTTATTTCTACAAGTCAGCAGGTTCTAACTATTATTGACTTGACTGGATGCTCAATGCACTTGTGCAGAAGTGGTGATGTGCAGTGAAACCAACAAGGTGAATCCTATTGTTGATAATAACAGTAAATGCCTTTGAGAAAGCCGCTCTAATCAGGTTGGGTTGAGGTTTAAAGTAAATATATATATATATAAATAAGTAGTTGGATTTGGGGCTAAGCCTGACGCACAATGAAAGTGTGAAAAGTTGAGTTTAAACGGCCATTTTATGGCTATAAAAACAAACTCCAGACAGCCCTTGCGTTTTGATTTATTACGCCTTATACGTTGCGACTTAGCCCTAGTTAGGATGGAGAAGCTCAGGCAGCAAATTCCTCATGTCTTCATTGCACGACACACAATGGAAGTTTGATACTTTTCTCGGATTCATTGTTCTAGTTAATCTGGTCCTGTTACTGACCCAACCAAGCGATGTCGGTTTGCTGGATGGAATTCACACAAACACAATGAAGAACGGACGAGAAAGCCCCGATATATTAATATGTAATGCCCATATTTTTCGTGATTAATTATTTTTAGAATTTAATTATAAAGTTGGTATTCCATTTGAAATGGCAAATGCTCATTTTGTACATTCCACACATTTGTTTATTTTACCAGCAGCATTTGCTATGTGTTTGTAATTATTTGTTGAAAATTAGAATATATTTGTTTTGCTTTATTAATACATATAAATAAATTAAGTTTGTGTTATATTTAATTTGGTTGGAGGAATGACTTTAAAGCTTAAGCTTGGTAAAAGTTTACTTAAGATGTGTTAAGGGGGTTTTCATTCAGTGTATGTTTCTGTAATTTTGTGATTTTGTATTAATCATAAAATCAATCATTTTTGATGTCGTTAAATTCAAAGATTCTGAAATTAGTTGCACGACTTAAGCAACTGTAAAATATGTGAGAGAAAAAAATTGTTTACAGTTTGTATGACAAATTAAAAAATTAGTTACAAATAACATTTTGACTTTACAAGTTTTACTACTGAACTTTCTGGACTTGTTTCTTGGTTTAGTCAGCTAATATCGTTTTAAAAATACTTCGGTACGTTGGAAATTATTTGTAATGGCCACTTAGGTCTAGCCTGGGCGCCGCCATTTTGTTTTGTTTGAAAATTCTCAAAAATCACACGCCAAAATCTCAAATACTACTTTTTGCTTGATTTTGTGATTTTGCGTTTATCCTCTCTTGTGACTTTGCAACTACGCACATGATTGGTGGAACTGATATCACGTGACAAATCCAAAATGTCAAAATCGCCAATTTCAAAATCGCCTTTATTAACGAAACCCCTTATTATATATTCCATCCCAATTTATAATATCCACTATGACGGGATGTCGCCAGTCTATCAAACCACGTGACCCTGCAATCTCCCTACCCATATTTTGTTGATGATTAATGCAAACATTCTTGCAAATGTTTTGCTCTGATGATATCAGGAGTAATTTCTTTTTATTATAAATTTCGAGACCAAGAGATTACTCAAGTTGAATGTGAATAACAAATGGTCTTCTTTAAAGTTGGCAAACAAAATGATAAACCAGTCTGCTTTAAGAATTTGACAGAGGTCAAGAGAAGCACAACATTGAGGTAATGTAAACAATAAATTGTAAAGACAAATTGATTAAATGACATTATATAATGTATTTGCTCCCCCCGCCCCCCTTAGGCCTTGTGTCGTTGGAAAGTTAGGTTTAAGGGCAAAAAGAAAAAGGAAAAAAATTCAAGAGATTGTAACAGGAGGAGTTGTATGCAAAACTTTGCTTGAATTATTCAGGATTCAAGTGAGTCTTGGGAAAGGGGTTTGTCTCAACGGAGAAACAAAGTTGGAAAAAAAGAAAGAAAATGGAGGGCTTAATATAAAGCAACAAAAGCCACGAAAGAAAATCGTTGAGATTAGGTCGTAACATGGCTATTCCACTATTCCACTTACTAATTTGACCAGTCACTTGTCGTTAATGGAGTTTCCTTTGTATCTTTTTTTCTTTTTTTAAATTTATTTATTTACTGTCTAACACACGCTGCAGGAGGAAGTAACTCACATTATCCCCAAAGAGGAAAAAAAGTGGAATTGGAAAAGAAAAGTCGAAATTTCGTTCCATCATTGGAAATACAATAAAAGAGACTTAATGTATCTTTTCTTTTTGTTTTCGAAGTACGAAGCACCGCAATTTTGATGGTGGTGTAGGACGGAGAAAGTAATGGATATGACTTATTGATTGGACAATACGAAACCCAATAAGTTTTTGGTTGTGTGTGTGTGTGTGGGGCAAAGTACATGCAGTGAAGCCTGTCTGTGCTTACTATTTGCGGCGCCAAAAAGTCCTCGTTTTGACAGGTGGTCTTCTGAAGAGGTTTTCGATTTCTTTATTTTTTTTTTTAAATTTAAAATTTTATTTTTGGAAAAAGTCCCGTCTATTTATTTTGCTTATTTTATTTATGTCGCTTTGAGTTTTAAAGTAAAAACAAAATGGGAAAAGCAAATACGACAAAGTTATGTCGTCTCGTTAATTATTGATTCGGAATGTTGTTTCGAATTCGCGAATAACTTATTTATTGTTACACACTCGATCTCTGTTTGGTAGTGAAATGAAATAAAATATTCGTGGAAAACAGATTCAATATTACTATATAAAAAGAATAGAATACAATAAATAATCTAATAGAACGAGGGTACATTCTATTGACAAAACCTAGATTTCCCCAATAAATGTTTTAGTGTTCTTCATCGATTTAGACGTCTATTTTAGTCTTTTGGCTAATTTAGATATAGAATTTAGTGATTTTGGTTAATTTGAATATAAATATGTTGGAACAATATCTTACAAATTAACAATGTAACTCAGTTGCTATGTAACAAATGTTGTTTATTAAAAATGAAGATGAGTGTATGAATATATGAAAGCCTCCATTGCATGTTTGACTCGTCATAATACCGCGTTGAATGGGCATCCCGCGTTTTATTAGAGATACATGTATCGTCACTGTATGGGACTTTTTTGACGATGTTCGAAGTTGTGTTACACAGGTGGTTGCATTATTCCTCCAGGTTAAAATATCGGTGCCAAAAAATGGTTGTTTTGGCAGGTGGTCGCCGGATGAATGTGATTGCCGATACAGGTCTAACTGTATGTTACACATATTTAAGGACTTAGCAGAAGTAAATAAATGTTCCACATTTTTGCAATGCAATTACAGTAAGAAATATTGTCAATTCGTCCCTCTGAAAAAAAAATGTAGCGATGGGATAAAATAAAATAAAACGCTCAGTCAGGATTACGCCAGCATCGGGAATTATTGGGTTATTTTTATTCGGAAGTTGAATCCCTTTTGAATTGGCTTTAAAATGGCCTCGAATCCTAAAAAGAGCCATCGGTATTTCCAGTGATTACATCCCCCAACATAAACCACGCCAACATCACTTGGTTTGTAAGTTTGATAATAAAGCGTGACGTAAACTATGGGTTTTTGAATCGTCATAACATATTTTACGAGACGATAAAAATGGCACCTGACAGAGTGCGTAATTAGCGTTAATCCTGGCGATGAATCAAGTATAATCTCTTACCGTTCATCGGCTCGGTCGATGGTCAGAATAGCAGCATCGGAGCGTGAGCATCAGCAGGAAGGAAAAGCAGCATCAGCAGCGCCTCGACTCTTACACTATACCGAGAATGCTCATGATGGCAGCGTCGGAGGAGGCGGGAGCACAGCCAACTCGAGACGAGCGAGCGAGCGCACGATCTACTTGTATCGATCCGCGGCAAGAAACTGACTGCAGGCTCACGACGAGCACAGAGTGCCCGTCAGCGTGGACGAGGGACAGTTGAAACTCCCACACAGGGCAGGGTCGTTGCAACCAGACGGTTGTGTGGCACGAACCTTTTTCAACGTTGGCGTTGCCAATGGCTGGCTTGTGGTTGGCGTCTCCTCTCGGCTGGCGACGTCTTTCACGCGATACTCGAGCGCCAACTGGCGGGAGGCTGCGCAACCAAGAGGAATTTCAACTGGGAAGCGAGTTTGTTTGATCGACAGACTTGGGCCTTTGAGTGCTCGCCTTTTTCCACTTTTTTTTTTTTTTTTCGTTTTTTTTTTTTTTTTTTTTTTTTTTAAAGCCGAGCCTACTGTAATCACTAGTTTTTTTTTTAAAATGCCGCATGGATTGTTATGATATCGTACAAATTGGCGAGAAGGAAAAAAAAGTGGGGTTCGGGGAGTCTTCAAGGTGTAGCTAATCTTGAGGGTCGTGTAGGAGCAAGTATAAAATGAGAAAGAAAAAAAGGTTTTTCATTTATCATCGTTGGTTCAGATGGAAAAAATGGAGGGAGAAAATGGCAGTTATTAAAGAGTTTGGGATGTAATGTGGGATTGAAATAATTGGGAATAGGTGGATTGTTTGTTGGTGTTTGGTTGGTTGATGGTGGGAGAAGAATTTTGATGTTTTGGATTTTTTTTTTTTTGAATTTGGAATGGGAATCGAGCAATTTGTGAAAATGTAAATGTGTTTTGTTGTTGTTTTTTGCTCACTGAGGGCGTAGAAAAATGAATAGAAATTGTTGAAGCACTTGACTGAGATTTCGTTTTAATTAAATTTAAGAAAAAAAATTTTTTTTGAGGATGGAATTAATATGGCCATTTTGGTAAATGTTTTAAAATGGGGATTAGGTGTAAATAGAGCAGGAGATAAATGCTTTCCACAAACGATCATCAATTACAAAGCAAACATGTGTTTTGGGCTTAGAAAATTACTTAATTACAAGAAAAATTCCAAAAAAAATTCTTTTTTTTAAATTTTATTTTTTTATTTTTTTTTAAATGAATTAAAACACAATTTATCGTATTTTACCGATTAAGAGTCGCCCTCGTTTTGTAGCCGCCCTCAAATAGTAGCGGCGGCTACTATTTGAGGGCTTTTGTCACCAAACAGGAAACGGTTGATGAAACATTCGTCGATGATGATGATTATTTAGATAGAAAATTTGAAAAAAAAGTGAAATTTCAATGGAAAAAATTAAAATTTTAATGAAAAAAGTGAAATCTTAATCAAAAAAATGGAAATTTGAATGGGAAAAAATGATTATAAATGGAAAAAAAATGATTTTCAATGGAAAAAAGTGAATTTTTAATGGAAAAAAGTGAATTTTTAATGGAAAAAAGTGAATTTTTAATGGAAAAAAGTGAATTTTTAATGGAAAAAAGTGAATTTTTAATGGAAAAAAGTGAATTTTTAATGGAAAAAAGTGAATTTTCAATAAAAAAATTGAAATTCCAATGAAAATATGGTAAACAATTGCAATAATAGCCGCCCTCGGTTAAGAGCCTTTTCGGCTCTTATTTGGTAAAATACGGTATACATATTTTTTTAAATAAAACAATTGATTTCGCATGCAAAAAAAAAAAATTAGAAAAAGAAAATAAAAAAGTTGAACAACATTAAAGTGGCAACTACAAAATGTCATAAACCTTTTTAATGCTCGCCAACGTTAAAGGTTAAGACGTCGAGAGTGTCTATATACGGTGATGCGTGTGTTGGTGATGAGGTAGGGTGCCGTCGTTCACTTAGTATTCCGAGCCGACATCCAATTGGAGCTGGCGGGATGAGGTCTTCCTGGCATGGGGTTGTTAGTTGGATATTTGAAGGGGCGTCGAATGCTGCAAAATCGTTGCTTTGAAACTGTAATCTGCCTGGCTGCTGCAACACCCAGCCTTAGTCGCAATCAATCGAAGCTTAGCCTGCTTTCTCGTTTCCTTATTCTTCTACCCCTTTATATTGCTCCCTCCTACTCTTACTACATTATGCAGTCGAGCGACTTCATTCTGATTGCGACCCAAAATAAAAATATAAAAGAAAAGAAATAAAAAAAGAAAAATAAAGAAAAATCGAGAAGAAAAGAAAAGAAAACGGGAGGAAACGGAATTGCTCAGTATATTATTTTTCCCACTTGATCAATTTTTAATTTCTGTCTGCCATTTTGTACATTATAAACGCGAGTTGAATAAAAAATTAAATAACGGAAAAGGGATTTCGGATTTAAAAATGAAATTACAAAGAGGCGTTCATCTTGAAGCCAGAGGATAATCAATAGCAGCTGCTCCGTGTGAGTGGTGGGCGAATTTAATCTGTTGTATAGCACGGGTCCAGGGATGTTATGGCCGGTTCTGTGGTCGCTACGCTTTTGTCCATTTCGTGTGATTGGCAACTTTTTCCCGCACGGGGCTCAACATTAACTAATTATTTCGTTAATTGGACTGCGACTGGCTTTTCTTACATGTTTGCATCGAGGAAAATAAAGTTGTTTCACCTTTGATCCCGCTATTCCGACCTTAAGTTTTTTTCCCTGTCGAGCTTAGGGATATAAGCAATAGACACAGATAAGATATTCATCAGAAAGAAGTGTTTTAGAAAGTCTCGTAGGGATAACATGGAGAAACAATTTTATATCTTGATGTCAATTTCAGTCGATGATTTATGGCCAGTTAGAAGCAAAATACAAAAATTGGTCAATATTTTGGATGGAGAATTTGAAGTATTGATCCGTCTTTAATTTTTTTTTTAAAAAAAAATTTATTTCCACTGTTGGTGAAGTGCAAGCTTTTTTTTTGGTTCAAAAATATATTTTACAACACATTGCTTTTTACTTAATGCAATCCAAAATGTATAGCATTCTGCGGAATTAAGAATATTTATTTGTAGGTTAAATAATGCATTTCATAATACAATTGACAAAATGCATTTAAAAACGCATTCATATTTGACAAATAATAATATTGGGAAAGTGTTACGATATGGCATTTTTTTAGTCGTGTTACACGACCTTTGTTTAGCATTGTATTCAACCAAAAAGATGATTATTTAAAATTACACGTATTTACTACGCCTAAGTTACATGTATTTAGGCCTAAAATTAACCAAAAACGAGATTTAAACTTAGAAATTAATTTTTCTTCTTTCCCTTTTATGGGTACGGGTAGGGTAGGGTGTGTACGGATACGGGTACGGGTAGGGTACGGGTAAGAAAATTTAATGGGGGACGGGTAACGGGCGGATAACGGGTAGAGCTTTTACGCCAATGTTCATCTCTGCGATATGCAAACCAATAGCATGCAAAAATTGTTACAAAATGCATTCTCGTGAATCCCAACGCATTGTAGTTTTATTTACCAAAAGCATAATTTATAATTTTGTATGTTTGTCTTGAATTCCCAATTAGAAAATGAGAAGACAGAAATAAAATCGAGTATGCCATTTTTTTGGCAAGGAGTAGTACATTGCAATATAATTTCAATTTATTTTTTAAGTTTTTAACCTTATGGGTGAAAGCTCCACGGGCAGCAAAAGGTAGACAATGTGCAACAATGTTTAAAAAGCGTTCAGATTTAGTGGTGGTTGGGGAAAATAGCCTTGGACGAACCCCAATCTGAGGCAAAGCCTGTAATTAAATGTTACTAAGCAGTTTTATTTATTAATATGTGTGGCCATGTTTTTTTGTCATTTGTATAGGCTGAAGGGATTTATGACCTTGGCGTTGATTAGCCATGAGGGAATATGAACAAGGATGAGGTTAAGAGGCGAAATGGAATAAAAGTGAGTGCACTCTTGGGTACTGACTTTCACTGATCTCGCAATGAAAGGAAATCGTGCAACTTTTAAAAGATTTTAAAGTGTCAACTTATTTTTGTGTTAGGAAAAGGGTAAGGAGAATCAGGAGACGTATTTGTTTGTTAATGTGTTAGGTCAATGTAATTACAGTTATATTGGATTAGGAAAAGACTGATGCTGTTAGCAAATTTATTTTGAAGCCGCCA
Source organism: Strigamia acuminata (assembly GCA_949358305.1). Taxonomy (NCBI): domain Eukaryota; kingdom Metazoa; phylum Arthropoda; class Chilopoda; order Geophilomorpha; family Linotaeniidae; genus Strigamia; species Strigamia acuminata. The sequence goes on along the minus strand of OX442314.1, from coordinate 24,633,865 downwards.
ATACCGATTAGAGGGAATTAAATGTGGATATTGATTATAACACGATTGAGTTTTGTTATTTAAAACTTGAATTTACGTGTAAGCGAACTAAAGCAGTTGTATATAAAGAGATAATAATAAGTGTATTTTTTTTAGATTTTTTTAAGATTAAACTTTAATTTTGGGAGGGGGGCCCCGCAATATCTAAATCCGGTCTTTTTTGTACTTTATTTTCTGTTATGATTTACTCATCAGTTTCTTTTCTTTCAAATGCAACTGCCGAGTTTTCCCACATTACTTCCTTGTTGGTTAAAGCAATTAAAATACATTTAATTTACAATGAACTCCCTCCAGACCGGGCACAGGTCCCGGTAGACTAGAGTTTATCGGCAATTCTATCAACATTTAAAAAATAAATTTTTTTTTTTATTTTTGGAAATAATTTAAGAATTTCTGCAGTAAGCTCTCATTTAGAAAACAATTTCTCGAATTTCTCATAACGAAATAATCAAGTTATGCCCGTGCGGTGTTTATACAGCTTCTCGTGTTTGTTCCCTCGTTTTTCGACGTTGAAAAGCATGAAATAGCAGAAAGCAAGTTGTCACTGTTGGTACTAAATCATCACCAAGTACTGAACACATTAAAATTTAATAGGCCGGCCATCAGAAATACATAGAAGCATATTGTTAACGATACATATTATCATAGCAACACTATAATAGTATATAAACCAATAATGTAAACTCATATTAATTGTTACATTCAAAATACATTTGTCACCAGTCACGAATGGTGGCGAGATGTGTGATTTACAAAGCTCGTATTGTCCATCATAAAAGTCCATCGAGCTGAAGACTTTAGGTACCACTGTTAGCACTTAAATAGGGTTAGGTTGCTCTAAATTCAATTAGCGTTGTATTATTTTCACTCCACTCGCTATTTATAGCAGCTTGCATGCTTGTTGCCGACTTGTTGGCGTCATAATAAATAAACGAGGCGGCATTTTCACCACAAAAATGTTGCTTTTCCTTCTATTTAATGTTTTCGCATTGTTAAGGGGATAGATTAATGCTCCACTTTTCACATTTTGCTTCTGGAGAAAGTGGCGCATTGTAACGTGGGCACATTGGGCCCAGATATCTGAGGGCCCAGTTACAGTTGATCGGTTTGCAAAAATAAAATATAAAATATAAATTTTGCGAATTGGATACTAGATGTCACTTTTTGTTTAAAGGGATAGTCTGCCTCATTTTGAATTATTTGTATTCGAATTGTATATTTTTCTAAGAGAAATAATTAAAAAGAAAAGAAAAATTTAATTACGTAGAAAAATTTAAATACTGCATTTAAAACAATTTTTATGTAAGCTGACATGACAGATACCAAAGAGTAGATCAAAACACTGGCTGACATTTTGAATGCTGTCCAGACAAAACAACCAATAATAAATTTGAAAATTACTTGCTTCCCTGGAAAAAACAAGCAATAAACTTAATAAAAAGGAATTTTGAAATAAACCAACATAAATCTTTATTTTATGACTTCAAGATACATTTTCTTAGCAAATACAAACAACGTTACATCATTTCAATGATTAAAAATCATCAAACAAATTTAAAACCACTCTGAACTATTTTTCCTGGTGGAAGCACAGAGTGAGTTATGAGGCTCAGCCAATCGGAAATAGGCCCAAGTTACACATGGACAGAGTATAGCAGCACACGTTGCTCTGCGACTCTGCTAAAGCCAAATCGTACTAAACCCTTTGCATCACCATCATATTTTATTAATAAAAATTTGTGGGCCTCCTTTTGGTGCTCGTGTCTATTGGACCCCCAACTTGAGACAGAAAGTTCTTCTAAATGTGATTGGGAAATCAACGCAGTTATGTGAAGACATTTCCTTGAAACTAGTAATTTGCCACATACAAATCTGGAACCACGAGATAGTTATCGAAAGGTGGTGCGTTTTTTGTCAGGAGAGGAGAGTGCACTTTCTCTGGTGGCAAATAAGGAGAGAAAATCGAGGAATTGTGCAATGAGAAATGTTTTTCATGATTTGAAAATCGGTTTTTTATTCTTATGGAATTTTTTATGGAATGCATGATTTTACATTTTCTTCATTAAAAAGAACTTTTCAGCGTTTAGCTGGTTAAGTAAGTTTGATGTGAGTCTGAATTGATTTAATCCCTTTGCGATGGCTTTGGAAAGTGCTAACAAAATTGTCATACATAGAGGCACGACCGTGTTAAAGGGGGGGCAAATCGCATTTGAGATGTTTTGAAACCAAGTGAATAAAATATTCTAAGTGAAATTTTCACATTCCCCGAGTCATTTGCGGAAGATAAATGTTTGAGATTCATGCACAAAAAAAAATCTGGCGGATGGAAAATGGATATTTTTTTTCTTTTTTTTTTTTTAGACCACATAGACATCACCATGAATAGACTTATTACAGGGAAATCAATTTCAGAGTATGGACATAATCATGTTAAAACAATTGCTCTGATTAATCAGTGGGTTTAAACGAAGGTGATAAGGCTTAAATTAATAAAATGCCAAACCTTGCAGGGGGATAACTTGATAGGTCCACAAGGTGCGGCTTCACTGCATAGGTTTCTGTAACTTGGAGGAAGATTGAAAAATATATACATTGAAAATTATGAATCAAGCAATTGGTTTAATTTTTGTCTCATTTGTATTTTTGTTTTACAGTTTATACTTTGACCGCTAGTGTATTTATGGAAAAATGTTCGAGAAATTATGGCATGCCAATTAATCAAGTCATTAAGGGGCCTTAAACTGGCACAGGGCCCCAAAAGTTAATAAAATGTGGGATTCCAAGTGCGAAAATCAATAGGCGCATTTATAAAGTCATTTAAATTTGTTTATATTTTTTTAAACCCGTCTGAATGTAAAATTTAAATTTAAAATATACAAACTAGTTTAAATGACTTTATGACTACGCCTAATATTATATTGTTTTATCGTAAGAGTTGCTGTGCGAGCCCCAACAATAGTAAATCTTTAATTAAGTAGCTGAAAGTCTAAATGTTAAGCAACGACTGTACAGTTGCCAGACAGCTGAATGCCTGGCAACAACACAACAAATACATATAAAGCAGCTAACTATTAAATTTGCGAGTGAAAACTTGTCTCTCTTCTCTCTCCACTAAGCCCAACAAGCCGCAGATAATGAAGGAATCCAAGAATAATAATTTTCAACCCGCACATTTTAATATCGTATTCCTAGTGGGATGCATCGTACAAAAAAATTTTTCTTTGTATTTCTAACAAACGATCAGTGGTAAAACTGTTGGACAGCACATTTTACCATTTCTCCAATTTCCCGGAATAAACGTTTTATACATCATTGATTCGCGACGAGCAATACAGCATGGGTCAGTCAACCCACCAAGTTAGTTTTGAGGATTAAAATGGAATGAAATTGCCAAAATTTAAAAAAAGAGTGAAAAAATCGAAAATATTTAATTTTTCAAATATAAAAAAAAAAAAAATAATTCGTTTATAAAAAAAAAGGGAAAAAAATAAAAAGAAATTAAATTTGCTGATTGTCGGGTGATAAAATTTGGGATGAATATTTTTCTTGTGATGTTGCGAGACGATGATGATTGTGAATTGAGCCTCGAGCCGTGTTCTCGCTCTTTCTTTCTCATAATCAAGTTAGAATTTTGCCTCTATTCTTCGAGTTTTATCCGAGAGATGTGAAGATTCGCCTCCATGCAATAATTTGATCTCACTGCCTCGCTGTATCCAACTTTTCACGTCTAAAGCGCGGGCCCTGCAGTAAGTGTTGCGGGCAAAGCATTTTCCCAATCCACCAGGGTGCCACGAGCCTGTTTGTAATACGCTCAATGTTTGCCCTCATGTGACCTGCGTCTAGCGAATATGCCGAGGCAAAAAGGCGCAGCCGACGTCGCCCCGGTCGTGACGAGCGTCCATTTTAATTTATTTCACTTCTTTATTAAATTACTCGACGTTCGGTGTCGGTTGTAAAAAGACCCCTTTCACGAACTAAGACACGCGGTTCAAATTTCCACTCGTGGAAAGGTGAGACGGAAGCGAGCGATAACCCCGATATCACCTTACCAGCCAACAAGAAGAAAAATGGTGGAAATCGTAAACCTCTCGTTTATGCTCCCATTAGAAAGAATAGAGTATTGTTTTCTTTGTTGACTGCGATGCGACACTCAGCGGCGAGGTCGGGCGGCCACTGCCCATAGCGTCGTGGGAGGAAAACAGGTTCGATCGGAGTCTGTCTTTTTCTCTCTGAGGGTCAGATTTGATAGCCTTTGCGGGTCTCGGAATGGGTGGAGGCGCGCAGGCATTCTCATCCATTGTCCACAAAGTAGCAGACACACATGCTTCACCGCCTTCGTCCTATCGGGAAACACACGGCTGGAAATCAACGGTTTGCATCGAACAATTTCTTTTTTCTTTTTTTTTTTTTTTTTTTTTTTTTGTGTAATTAGATTAAAAGCAGAGCATAAATCATGTTGGAATTTGAGATTGAACCGTTGAGGGATTTAAGTTGGCGTGGTGTGGGCAGAGTGATTTTTTTCGTCTCGTTTTTTCATTGCTTGTAGTAAAGTTCTACACAAATGCCATTACACAAATTGTGTTGATTTAAGCTTGATCACGGAAAAGTAAATTTATCATATTGGAGTTATGCACTGGTTTTTGTCCATTAAATGGAGTTTTAGAGCCGAGATGAATAATTCATGGCTTTTTTTGTGTGTGAGTGCTTCTCGGATGTGTCGGACTTCTATTAAAACATCATAGATTAAACTCGTTTTAATCAAATTAGTTATATATGCGTGTTAACGTGATGGAAAAGTTTACGAAAGATAAGCAAACACAAGCCGCATGTATACTGTAGAAGAGTCGTTTTGTTTGCTTTATCTTCTTTAAAACATCTAAAATGACCTTTTTAGACAGACATTTGAACAACAAAAGTTGATGAAGTGTAAAAATGTTTAAAAACGTCTGAAGATGTTTAGTCTACGGTAACTACCGTATATCTTCGAATTAACCGCGGGCCTCCAATAGCGCGCGGATCTCTGATAATACGCGGGCCAAATTTTTTTGACGAAAACGCGCGGGTTTCGAATTGCGTGCGGGTGCACAATTGGAGGCCAAAATTTTCGAAATGTGCCAAAGAAGGATGACAAATGAAACGTTTTGTATACGTAATTACCGAAACGTATGGAAAACGTGTCATTTGTCATACTTTGAGGTGTTTTTCGTTGCAGATACGTTCAAAAAACTCAGCATTGGCCAATTGGCCGATGCTGGGTTTAAATAGTCCGGGGCCTCCAATAGCGCGCGGGCAAAAAAAATTTTAATAGCGCGCGGGTGCACTATTTGAAGATAAACGGTTTCTGACTTTTTGGATGCATCGTGTTTTGTAAGAAAATCTTATGTTATCTCTGTAGAGCTTGACCAACAAATGAAAGTAAAAGAAGAAAGCAAAAGAAATACGAGATTGGCATTTTAAAAAAATATTTTTGTTCAAATTGCTTTGGAATTGTTACTCAGTGCTACTCACATGGAAGTGATTTAATTTTTTTTAACAGTCCAACTTGAATTCTAGAAATTTGTAGCAGTAAATTTCTCGAAATATCCACATTTCCTGGTGAATGGTGATGTGTGACTTGTGTTGTATCGCGAATTCAAAATGAAGACTTGCTACTGCTTCGCATGCGCGCTCCATGCTGAAAATGTGATGCTCTCAGGAATATCTCATTCGAAACGAGCGGATTTCATTTTTAACTGAGGCTTGAGGATGTTGCTGTACACACACATGGCCTCGTACGAAAAATATCCTGAAATTATCATGCGCGTAAAACGTTGGGAAAATGAAATAAAGCTCGAAATAAGTAGAAAATGCGCAAATTCATGGTTTTAGGCAATGAAAAAATATAAAGCCAAAATAAAATCAATAAAAAAATTTTATTTTTTTTGAGGAAATAGAATTACTGGAACAACATACGATATTGCAGAATCAATTTATTTCTATATACGCCCACATATCTTTACCAAAAAAAATTAATAAATAAGTAATATAAAAAAATGGATTACAAAATGTTTTTTTTTAAATTCTATATATATATATATATATATTACTCCCATCAGATTTCTTTTCGAGATCTCAATTCCCATCTTTTACTATCCGAACATCCATCATTTATAAATGCTATTTGATTTGCCATTGCAATCAGACTTTGACTTTGTTTTCGATTAAAACCTCATAAATTGATAACGAGCAATAAATTTGATGTTGACCGAATCTGTAATTAGAATACTAAATATTAATTAGCATCCGGTCATGTTTGTTGAATTACGAGCCATTTGAAGCGAGCCAGACATGGCACAAAGTGGCTTGTGTAAGGCAACGCTTTTCTTTAAGAATCAGAGTGTGCCGTTTCCTGCCTTCAAATTGATGGCAGGAAAACATGACAGAATGGAAAATAAAAAGAAGATAAAAAGAGGAAAGTTTCTCTGCTACAAGTTGGCGTCGTGGACTTGCGCAGAGTAAAGGTGAGGAAACCTGTAATTTCAACTCGGAAGAGACGAAGGAGGTGGGGTAATGGGTGGAGAAGTAGATGCAGTTTAGCACGACAGAGGACAGCAGTCTATTGATGTTTTAATTACAACTATCGAGTGCAACTGCAGCCTGTTTCGAGTGCCATCTCAAGAGAATAAGATTTTCAAAAACAAAAAAAAAAAAAATGTTTTCCAGTCCAGCAAATTCGTGCAGTCGGTGTTGCATCTGGTTGAGAAAATTAAGTTAGCACGATGATAGCACGCGTTTGGATTTTTGGAGTGCTGCTTGTGTGTTTGGTGCTTGCATGCCTAGTCAGTGTTTGCTAAATTTATTTGAGCGATAAACAGTTTGCGGGAATGGGGTAACTGGATTTGCGGTACGTAGCCGATAGAGCGCACCGACATTTTAGTTAATTAAATATTTAAAGATAAAGACGGTCACCTCTGGCTCGCTTTTCCGATTTAAACTCACAGTTGCAAGCCCGAACGTCGAGCACTTGCCAAGTAACGCCTGTGCAGCTTTTGGACGCTTTCCAACAAGCGACCTTCCAACAAGCACGGCACTCGCATCTAGAAACAGAGGGAAAGGAGGCGCTGCTTGTGCAATGAATGGATGGAAATAGATAGATAGATAGATAGATGGATGGATGGATGGAGTGAATCTCTCTTTTACGAGATCTTGCCTGCAGCAATTTTCGAGGCGTGGAGCAGCGAGGTTTTGAATCGAATATCGACGAATGAGTATTAGTCCCATCAGCCTTGCCACACACACCACACTGCCGTCCTCTTAGACCCGTATAAGCGAATATTTAAAACTTTTTTTTTTGGGATGTTAAGCAAATTTGTGAGTTGAAGAGAGCGAGAGAGAGGGAGAAATTTCTGGCTCTTGTTTTTACGACTCGGCATATATTCCTTCGTCCCGTGAGAAAAGTGCGAGGAGCAATATGATGGAGCACGAGTTTAAAGTAAAAGAAAAAAGGAAAGGAATGAAATTATTGAATAGAAAAAGTGATGCAAGCAAATTTGTCGGTGGGGGTCTAAGGGAGGTTGTATTGCGAGGCATGGTAATGGTATTTGATTTGATGTTTGGTTTTTGTGGTATAATAAAATAAAAATGATGGTGATTTGAATGATTTATACTGGGAAAGCGAAAGAATGGAGGGAAAAAGTATTTATATCATAAAGTGATTCGATTTTGAGCGATATATTTTCAAATTGAGGTCGCCATTACAGTGACGTCATATTCTTGATTTTGTTGCTTCGAAGGGTGATTTTCCTGTAGCCCTTAAAAAAGTCTTGTATACCCCACATTTTGGTCGGAACTTGATTAGTGTGGAAACTGACGGTTTCTAAAAAGAACCAATTTAGTTGCGCACTTAACCACCGTGGCGCATGTGTAAATTTACTTATGTGACCCACATTTGATCAATTCCAAGAAATAAAGGGGTTTTAATCTCCTTCCTTTGTAATTCAGTACAATGAATAAAAAATTTAGTTATACTTTTGTAAATGTAACCGATACACGTGTTTTCTTGTGTTTGCGGTTTTCGAAGTTAAATCCGACTCCATCCGTTCTTCAAGATAAGTTTTGGAAAATATTCATTTATTTAAGTTACGTGAGTAACTATAATTAGTCTAGCCAAAATTGACCGCGCTGACGTCCATATTCTTGATTCAAGAATATGACGTCACTGTAATGGGTGCTTAACTATAGTTTCAAACGGAACAATACAAACACAGAACACGTGATAATTTGGAATAAGTTGAGATGTTTCGCGGTTTTAGGCGCGCACACTCTTTTTATTCCAATACGTGGTTTTCCGAAGTGCCTGGCTGTCCATCTGTATTGCAAAGCGAGAAGTTTCGCCGCAAACGAGCGAATTTTATATTTAACGAAATGTTTTGGGAAGTTTACTACGAAAGGGGGGAATCTGAGGATATTTTCTGGCACATAAACGTGATTCTATTATCGATTTTCGTTCGTTTGTTGTTTCTGGTCAAGGGAAAATTGAGTAATGAAATTGAAATGTAAAATTATATAGGAAATACAGCTGCGACATATTGGAGGTAAGTTAACCGCATTGAAGTTGGTGGTATTGAATAACATTTATGGTTATGCGGTATCTTGTGTGGTTTTTTTTAAAAAAAAATTTTGACCGAAGATATTTCGGTTAAGATGGCGTCGAATTATAGTAATGGTTTTGGTCAACAAGTTGTGCGTTAATATATTGCTTTACTATGAAATCATGTTGAAGAGAACACATAATTTATTTGAAAAAGTTTAATAATTTATTACGCTGTGGTTTTAAATAGACACAACAGCACATCGATAATCCATCAATCCCTACGCGTGTGTCATCAAGTTAATTTAAAATGGCAAAATGGTGGTTATCAATTTGGCAATTTATAGATCAGCAAGCTTTAAAGAGAAGGGACATTGCAATGAAGTGAATTGCATTGCGAATTACAATTTAAATGATAAATTTACGCTGTTTTGATGTTATCAGCACGAATATCCCTCTCTTGGGTAAATTTGCATCCACAAAAGTGTTTTATTTGGTTTATTCTGAAAGGAATAGGATTTTCTCTGATAAAAAAAAAATATTTTTTTTTGATAACATACCTTTGTTTTCGAATTAAATTATTTTTCTTGGATTTATACAACAAATGAAAATGAAATAATCAAAGGATAGAATCATTTTCATAAATTTTTTAATTTTTTGTTTTTTTTTTGTTTTTACACATTTTATTCAACGCATTTTCTAGTCCAGGGCATTTCCAGCATAAAGCCAAAGGTAAGCTTCTCTGCATTGCAGCAGATGCACTTGTGCTTATATGTGTATGACATAATGCCACTGGCAAACACTGGGCTGGACATTTGAATATCTTACCTCAGCATGCTCAGTTAGTATCATCAGCAGTTTTCTGCGAGGTTTACTGGAAAAATTGAATTTGCGTGTTGCTTTTTTTAGAGACATAGGTGCTAGGTATTTCGTTTTTATCCGTTCGATCTGAGATTAAACATGGCGCAATCAGATTCAAAAGCCGGTACTGGAGAGATAGAGCTTGGCATCATTGGTTCCAAATAGAAAACAAGATTATCTCTCACTAAACTTTATTACATTGCAAAATTGAGGTGTGATAATGCATTTACTTTGGTGTGAAACGCTTGATTCTATTTAGACTTCTTCTATTTAAATGAACGTGTAAATGTGAAATGTGCAGATACAGATTGTGTTGAAAAACAGGTGCAGCTTTATTGTTTGGCAGTGTCGAACAACATGTGTAAATATATTTTATTTCAGAATAGCATTACATTTTGTCAAAAGGGTGAAGTAGTGTTATTTTATACCTTTCAGATGCATTGCTGCCTTTTACACATCCATGTTGCATCGTTTAGCATCGATTACTCTACATTTCAAGTAGGTGCATTCAAAAAGTCGTGTTGCAAGTGTTTTAGGTGTTTGTGTTTTTGTTTTGTCATGTTAAAAAATAAAAAAAAATAAAAAGCAACTCGCATAAACTTAAAACACGACTTTAGGCGTGTTTTAAGGTCCATAAACACGATACATAAACACCTAATACAGCGTTTCTCAAACTGTGGGGCGCGAGCTGATTTTTGGTGGGGCGCAACGACGTTCGCCCAAAAATTTTCGTTCCCAAATTTTTTTATTCAATTTTTGCCAATTCCAATTCCAATTTTTGAACGTAGCTGTTGTACCTTTAAGGTTTCAAACTTGGGATAAATGGTTTTTATTTTTGCAAACATTGAGGCGCTTAAATCCAATTTCATAGCCAGCCATATCCGACCTTTCAATTACATGCACATGTTTAATAAAATGTACGGCCGTCGTGTGTGCGGTTGTTGGATTTGCGAGGGAAGTAATTACACCCGATCCAAGAATTAATCAGCAGGTGCATGCAGTTATGATTGCAGGTTGCGCCTACTGTTGAACCGGTTGCGTGTTGCGGTTCCATATCGCAATATCGAAACGAACCACGAGATTTACAATGCGAGCAGTCAAATAATCAGCCATTACATAACGTCGTTAAAAGTCCAAAGTTATTCCTTGCGCTCCTCGTATCAGCGCATTATCAGATGGTAAATATCATTTCATTTTGTTGGGACTCGTGTCAATTTAGAAGCAATTTTGTTTTGTTCCATGTTTTTTTTTCTTTCTCTTCTCTCTCTCTTCTCTTGATGAGACGTGTTGTTGCGAGTTTCTTCTTATCTATTAGAGAAAACGGCAATTTTCTTTGCTTGTTTTTGCTAGTGGCACAGACTTACTCGTCGAATGACGCACTCTGATTGCAAACAGACTTCGATTTAAACACGTGTTTGAGAACGGATAACCGTGGCCCGCGTTTTGTATTTCTGCCACATTTTACTGGGTATTGGACATTGCAGATCCCATATGAAAAATTGTATTTCGGTTTCTTTCAATGGGCTTTGCGTTTTGAAGGTCGTATCTTGAGATTTGGTCGTGTTGGACGGGGAAGTTTGTTCCTGCGTTATCTTAAAGGAGAGAGTTGCAACTTTAAATTGAGTGGCTTTTTCTCCCACCAGCACTCTTTTCTTTCTTTCTTTCTTTCTTTCTTTCTTTTCGGAATGGAATGAGAGAAAAATTGTGAGTGTCATTTCCTTTAATCGTAAAATGGTGAATTAATGCGAGATAAGATGAAATAAGTGGTGCTTTCATTTATGCAAATTTCTGTGCGGTGCTGCATTATTTTTAAATGAAAACAGTCGAGGTTTTTCAATTAGGGGCCAATAACCCTTTTTATTTTGTGTTTGACAGTTTGGACAATAGGTGCATTCAAAGTTTCTGTTTGTATGTTTTTTTAGGGGTTTCTATTTGGTTGTGACAAAAACAAGCATGAGAAATGCGTGTGAAATTGTTTTGTTTTTGGGTTTTACATTTAAAATTGATTCATTTTGACACTTTGACAATTGGATGTTCAATCAGCCATTTTGAAATTGGTTCTAAAAACCAAAAGCAGGCATAAACCACTTTTGATGATGCTTTCGGGCTGTTTTTGGTGTCAATTCTGTTCAGAGAAGCATTCTAGGTGTTTAAACTGTTTTAACAGTAGCTGCATTAAAAAATAAAAATACAATTTTAAGTTTAAATTTTGATTTATTATTATAAATATATAATTATAATTATAAATAATTAATTAATATAGTTTAATTTAATAAATAGGACAGGAAATGATGTCATTTTTGTTTTAAAATTGAAGTAAAATACACAATATTTTAATTTTTTAATGCAGCTAGTGTCGTGTATGACGTCACACCTGGAAAAGGTTTGTGACACCAACTCAACTGAAACAGTCAGCATCTGATAAAGCAAACTTAACCAAAACAAGTTCAAAACGACATTTGTTTGGGCATCCCCAAACAAGCCTAAAACGATGTCAAAACAGAACAGTCAGGAAACGTCTAACACGGTGTTTCGAAAAACAACAAAAATAGAATGTCGCACCTTTCATTAATTTTTTTTTATCTTATGAAATTAAATGCTACTTTTATTTTTTTATAATTACTAAAAGCAATTAATTTATTAATCAAGTAATTAAAAAGCTGGATGGGGAATACACTGGCTCTCCATGTGCATAATAATAAGTAAAAAAAGGAAAGTGAAGTCGAGACTGGAGAGATTAAAACGAGATATCTTGTTGTCATTGGAGAGTTCGCATCTACCAATTAAATGAGCTTGTGGAAATCGAAATTTGGAACAAAAGGCATAGATTCAGCGTAGCTTTAATGCCACACACTATTCTCTCAGAGCGAAGCCAACTGCATGCCACAACTCAGAGAAGCTTTGAGAGTTAGATTGATTAGTTAAAATGCAAATGAGATCATCTGCTTTAGAAAAGTATCCTGGTATCGTAAATTCATTAGCTAATTTGTTTATTTTTATTTTATTTTTTCAAGGATTATCCGTAATGGCATAAAAGAGAAAGCGCTGCAGCTAGAATGGTCAACTAATTATCGGCTTTAACCAGCAGAAGGTAATGGAGTTTCACTTTTACATTTGCGCGTATTGTTTGAAGACGAAGCTTTTTCAAATTTGTCAAAACACACGGGGTGGGGGGGGGGGTGTGAGGGGGGGGGGTAGTTGTGTGCGAAGTTGCCACAAACTGCCCTTTGGAAACAAATCCGAAATTGGTTTTAAAAATGAAATGCAAACATTTAGGGGAGGTAGGTTGAAGGGCAATAGTGCACAAGGGCACAATTGAAGACCAATTCTTTATTAGGTGCAATTTGAGTGATTTGGTTCGACTGCCTACAGGGGGCTCTGCACGGCATTGATTGGACGATGATTTCAGTAGTTATGCAATGCAGTTAATTCAAGTTTTAATTTTTGTTTTTTAATTAACTGATGCACTTGGAATAAACTATTCGTAATTAGTATTGCATTTAGCATTTTTGCGAGTGGCAAATAAATCCGGCGTCGCAGCGGTGGGTATTGTTACAAGTGAAAAGGCAATGGTTAAAATGACATAACTATTTTACTTCTTTGGTGGTTAAAACGAGACCCGTGGCAAGCACGCGGATTTACATGAAATTCTAATCGGGGTCCACTTCCGGTCAGCGGGGACCTTTGTGGCGAAAAAATTGCATACAAGAGGGCACTTAAAACGGCCCTCGAGGAATACAAAAGTCAATCTAAAAAACACGCGATCGAAATAAAACACTTTTAAATAAACGAAAACAAACTTAAACACATTAAATTATTTAGATTTTAAAGCATTAAAGCACCTCCAACCAACATTTGGTTGTTGATTTTTTAAGTATATCAAATTATCATTTAATTGAATAAACAATTAAACACGGTGAAAAATTGCATGCTTAATCAACACACCAATAAACTGGATGCTGGAGGAGTTTTGGAATCCAGTTAATATATCATCTCTCTGCTTTATTTCGTTCGAAAACTTGAAACGACTCCATTAACACAATTGAATTTTTTTGGAATTATATGCTGAAATTCTACCCAACAAATGTGGACATACAGTACGGTAGAACCTCGATTATCGGAACACCGGTTATACGAACGTTCTTTTATCCGAGCAGCAATAGGCGATTTTTTACCGATTTTTATCGGTTTTTAATCGATTTTTATCGGTTTTTAATCGATTTTTAATGTTTTTTGACAATTTTTATCCATATTTGGTCGGTTTTAATGTTTTTTGACAATTTGTATCCACTTTTGGTCGGTTTTAATGTTTTTTTGACAATTTCTATCCATTTTTGGTCGGTTTTAATGCTTTCTAATTATTTTAATGACCTTTTTGTTCAATTTTTGTGATAAATGGTTTATTTGATTATAAATTATCACCGATTTCAGGTTTTTGCCTGTCCCAAACACATAAACAGACCACTAGCTTGGATTTTCGGTAGATGGGGAGTGACGGGGTGGGGTTGTGAACAAATGGGTTGTAGAAGAAGTACATAACAGTAGCCCTAAATCAAACGCAACTTGAAAGTTAATATTGTCTCTGGCTTGACCCGTGTACAAAAGCTATTGACTTTATGAAGTGACCTGCGTCTCCAGCACTATATAAAGTATAGAGGATATTTATAATGGAATGGAAACTTTAAAGTAGGAGTATGAATTGATAGTTCACCTTTAAACTCGGTAACAAAATCGTAGTGCACACAGGCACGACTCGACAACTAAAACGTGACACTCGCGGCCAGCAATTTTTGACAGTCTCTTGCTCGCCGGTTTTAGATTACGACCGTGCCTTCTCGTCTTTTTATTTGCACCAGAAGCGAGAAAGAGCAGAGAGAAAAAGAAAAAAAAAAGCAGTAAAAATCGCGACCGAGATTATACTCGGTTTTGGGCGATGTAATTAAATTACAAAAGAAGCTACCCGCAAACGGCCGCCCGACAAGAAAAAGAATTAGTCTGCCATACTCTCTTATGCCTTATAAGACCGAGGTCAGCGTGTTTGGTCGGCATGACCACTGCCCATTCATCAGACAGGATTCGCTCGCGTATTTCACCTCGTGCCACATTTTAACAGCATACCACGTCCTTAACGTTTTCGTCCATTTGAAAATTACGCGTGTATACCAGCTGACTCCATCGACCGGTCACGCTGGGGTTTTTCTTCGTGTTTAGGTCTTATGCACGAGTTATATTAGGAGCAATTACTCATTCTGACCAGTAAGTAATTTTAGCTTCTTTAAGATTTCTCCAGCGATGATGGTAGTGGGCAGAAAGAAATGGGAAGGGCTTTGGATCCCGCTCTTATATCGATTAACAGATAAAGCCAAGTCTTAAAGGTGTAGCGGAGAGCGCATTTTTGCAATGATAAATGGATTAGCGTTAACGTTAAAATAATATCAATTTGCAGGGCTGCTTGTCTGAGCATACTGCTTCAGTTAAAACACAAATTTCAGAAAATTTGGTTTTTTAAATTTCTAAATGCTCTTATTGAGTACGGATTGCTAATTGGACGCGGTTTCCTTTACAACGCGGCTGGAACGTGCAGAAATGCAGATTTTAAGGTGCAAAACACTTTTTTTAAGTGCCAAAAATGGATTTTAAAGTGCAAAACACTTTTTTTCAACGTTAAATATGGATTTTTTTTAGATTAAAAATCTATTTTATTTATTGGCGGGGATAATCTAGGTTCTGTCAATAGGGCGCGGGTGTACTGTGAGAGTATTTACGGTAGTAACCGTTTCTGCTTGGTTGGGATTTGTTTATTTGTTGTGCATGCTTGAAGTGATGGAGTCTTTCTATAGACAGGATGCTCTGTAGTCCGGGCACCTTTTCCTAACTCGCCTTCGGTTGGTCTTGAGGGAGTTCATTGTATACAAAAGTGGAGTAATAGAACGTGTGGGAAGTTTGGCACTGCAGCTCCCTATAATGCCAATAAAAACAATTGGAACTGGTAAATTAAACATTGGACTGACTGGAACTAATAAATTAAACATTGGACCTTGGACCGTGGTACTGAAATCAATTTGGTTTGGGTGCAACCGCATCAACTCGATTTAAAATAATAGAAAAAAAATGCTTAACTTTGTTAGCATAATTAGATGGTTAACCAATTCCGTGACGGAAAAAGTAAAGTTTTACATTCTCAGCTGCAAAAGTTGGTGAAATAATTTTTTTTTCTTGCTGTGTAAACAAATATATAAGCGAAAAAATTGACGTTCCCTTTATCTTGAACAAAACACCTTAATCCCTATTAGATGGGGCTTAATTAATGGCCGCGCACGGACACTACTTAGCAAAAGGATTAAATTGGACGTAAGTTTTGCATTCCGAGACGCGTTTCCAAGTCTTCATCAAACTCTCGTTAATTCGCTCTACGTGAGAAACCGATACGAACAAATAAGAAACAAATTTGCTTGGAAATTTATACGTTTACGGGCAGGACACCCATGTGGTTCAAAAATACAATTATCTTACATTGTATTGGGTTTTACTAGAATACATTTTGTACTAGTAATACAGTTTAGCATGCTATTGGTTTGCAAATGAAAATACAATTTGTAAAACGTATTACGAAATGCAGTCATAATACATCACTATTATTGGTCAAGTATGAATGCATTTTCAAACACATTTTTTCAATTGTATATTGTTACTGCGTGTATTAGGGATTAACGATAACATTTAACGATAACATTTAACTTAAGATGACTAAGATAAGTTGGATAGTACTAATTTGATGGTGCTCTACAACTTTGTAATTGACTTTTTTGCTCTAACCTGATTGGTTTAGAAGTTAGCAAGTGAATGACCTTGAAAATGACCTTCAAGGTCAAATTTGATGACGTCATTGAATTGCTCTTACCCAACTTCCTATACGATCGCTTCATCAAAGTTGGCCTAGATGCAATTGCTCAGGAAATATTTGGAGGGGTACAGACTTTTAGGACACCCTGTATATTCATCGGCTTATTGTTCTCAATCAAATCTGTCTTCCGTTGGAGTTATTCTTTTCACTGCAGTTTCTTGTATTGTGAAATGCGTTAATTTAAGGTACAAATAGTATACTTAATGCCACAAAATGCTTTATCATTTTGAAAAGCAATATATTGTAAAATATATTTTTGAACCATACGGGCAAGTGCGGGTAAAATTCGATTGCATTCAACAGTAATAAAAAAAAAGGATAATTTCTTTTGTTACAGCGTTGATAATTCGAGCTGGCGCGTTAGCTAAGACGACAGTTTGGAAACTGGGTGACGGTCGACAGATTCCCCGGGGTGCGTTGCCGGTAAAATTACATTAGTATCAGGTCTTTACGTCCTATTGGGTTACACTCTTATTCGTTCTCGCCTTGGGCCTGGGGGGGCTTTCTGAATTAGAGACGATCATCAGTTAAGACTGTGGTGACACGAGTAATAATTTGCGTTTGGGATCGGAGTTTGACGTGATCTATGTTGTAGGGTCGTTAATCAGGTCCAGAATGAATTTTTTCGATGGGATTTTGTGTTTAACTCGTCATTTTTCGTATTTAAATGAGTGAGAAGTGCGGAAACGCAGAACAGGATTTATTTATCGGAGGTTTGGCTTATCTGCAGCACCCTTTAGGCATTCGTCATTTCTCGGTCGAAGGGAAATTTAATTAAGAGCTGATGTACATTGAGTCACTGCATTAAAGCAAATAAAGACATCGGTTCGCGTTTGTTCATCTATTTTTTTTTGGTCTGTTTTTCGACTGTAAACGAGTGCAGGTTTTGGAATAGATTAGTTATAAATTATTTAGATTAAAGAATTAAAATGAAAAAGGAAGGAAATTGGGTTAAGTTTTCTTTGGGGTCTTTTTCTTTATTTGTTATTTTTTACTTATTATTTTAAAGAAATCCAATTATCTCTCATGGGCATATTATGTAAGTTTTGATTTTTTTTTCTTTCTTTCTGATGTTTCATGAATAAATTTTTACTGATTGTATTTTATCCCATAAAAAGCGTTTTTTCTTCTTTTTTTGTTGCATCTTTTTGGCATGTGTGACGCCAGAAAGATCATAAAAACACTCATGTTCTCAGATTTAGGATAATCTTTTGCTTTGCGAAGCCCCAGAAAACAATTTTCAGTTTAACATCTTGTTACACTCGACCCTAAAAATATTTCAACTGAATTTTTAGTGCAATTGTTACAGGCCTTAATACTATTAGTGACCCTTTAAAAAAAGTTATTGCGTCAGCCTAAGTAGTCATTACACTTCTTGCTGCAGACTGTAAAGAGACGAAAAGCTCTCCAGTAAAACCCAATAGTGCTCGTCAGGGTTGAAAAACTTTAGTTCCGTAAAATTTTTCACTTTTGTAAAATCCAGATTTGGATTTAATATTCAAATTTAATGATTTTATTAATAATTCATTTGTTTAGTTTAAATTCAATGTTTTTTATTGTCAAAGTGTTAATTTTCATGTTAGTTTTAAAATTAGTAAAAGTTATTTGTTTTCTGAATTTATTGAATGATGATATGTTTTTACAGTGTTTGAATTGATTACAAGTGTTTTATCATTGAATATTGTTGTTCTTATAGAGGGTTGTTACAAGAGCCCTTCGGTATGTAAATTCGGTGACCGGTCCTTGCTGACTGGAAGTTGGCCCCGTTTTTTGGGTCTTCCACCATCTTTTTTTATGTATGAACGTGTGTTACCACACGTTTTTCCGTACTAAAATTTCTACAATTAAATCAAGTTAAGTTTTACCATCTAGTCTTCAATTGTTACTCGCGCATGCTGCAATCCCAGCTAGATTGTTTCGAAGTCTCGAAAACTTTTATTAATTCTTTCCTGTATACTAAAAACCACTTTTCTCTTCCACCGTTCCACCATTGTAGCCATATTTGCCACCCATGCTATCGGTTAGCATGGTTTGCAAATATTCTGTCATAATATATTTTGTAAAATGTGTTATTAAATGCGTTCCCAATGTATTTTTTAAAAATTTTATTGTAATATAATTTGAACGTATTTTTTGAAGAATATGGGTTAACAGTTGTGCGACGACGAGATTGGAGTGAATTTGATGGACGACTTTTTTCTTTGAAGGTGGGTCGGAGCGAAGGGTGAAAGTTTTGTCGGTTATAAATTCACGAGGCATTAGAAGCGAATCAATTTGTGCTATTGCTTAGTGGGTGAAATATGTAGTGCAGTGCTCGGGCATCGATTTAATGCGCAGCCATGAACCCCCGCTTTCACAGTAATATTTTCTCCATCCGCGTGTTATTTGTAGACTCGCAGTTTGGTGTCGTGATCGATGCAACAACTAAAACTCGCTTTGCACCGAGCGAGGCACAGCAAGAAAAGGGATTAGGATTTCCCCTACGACTCCTTTTATCTCTGTTCGTAGTGTTCTTAAAGGATACCGTAGGGTGAGCGTCACTCATCTTGATACGGTTCCTTTCCATGCTGGTTTTATCGTCGGATTTAGTGGTTGACACTTGCATCGTAAATTCCACTCGCACCAAATTCCCGAGGGATCTTGCCACACTTTGTTGTATCTGCTTGGTCGAAATCGAGACGTCCTAATTGGTCGTCGTTTTCAAGCACACCACTATTTTTCAATACTACTTCTTTAAGAAATAAAGCAAACCTGCCCACCCAAGTTGGAATTCAATTGCAAAACGTTGGAGAAAGTTAAAATGAAAAGAAAACAAAACACAAAGGGGACTGGGGAACAACGAGGGATGGATGGATGGATGGGAGATTGAGACAAAGAAACTCAATCCCAGATTCTAATTGAATAACTTTAAGTTTGGCTATTGTATTGTTCAACACAATTGTTTGTGGTTGTCGCTCTTCTTTTTTCGAAGCCGACTTCTCACTAAATATTGTTGCTTTTCAAAGTTTATGCTTATATGGTTTTGTGCTTTTATAAGACAAAAGCATGCCCAGAGTTCTCGTCCGGTGTCTTGATGCCAAATTCATACTGAGCAGTTGATTTCTTACTATTAGGCCCAATAATGCTAAAATAAAGTAAATAAACTAATGCCTAGTTCACACTTGAACCACTTATGTAGAAGTTGTGACTGGTCACACTTATTCATTAGTTATGTAGAAATCAGTGACTTTTTTACTAGAACCGAAATATTAAAATATAAATTTTTACAGACTTGGAAATAATTTGAGCATCTGTCGTATGAGTTGTTATGATTAGAATTGAATAAACAATCATACACTTTATCAAAATATCAAGGAATTGATCAAATATGTCAGGTGCATTACTATGCATGATATGCTATCCATGTCTGACAAAGTCACTAACTAGGGTAGGTTTGTTTACTTAGCATAACCCCACACGAGAGATAAATTATCTCAATTTGTAATAATTTTAATGATTAAATAATTTAATATATTAGTAAAACAGTCATAAATCAGCATAATCTGCACTGTTGGCGCTTTTCCTGCCAATCATTTGAGACATTTGACCAAGTTATCGATCTTTTGATTAAACAAAATGCAAAATTGCGTACAAACACTGCAACAAACTTGTTTATTCTTCGGTCAGCGTGTATGAGCATATGGTGTCAGTGGTCACTGGCGATGTTGTGACGTAGGCGATCATGGGAGAGGTGTTAAACGACCAGTATGTCGCACAGAAGTTGGTGGTAATGTTTGGGTGTGCGAAGTATTGGCACACGCACTAGTGTAAATAGGAGGATTGGAGTGGCATTCCAATTGGGATGCCATGAAAACCGCCTTGCTGCAACGGGATGAGAGATTAGCACTTATGGAGAAGTGCCATTGACCACGCGAATCATCGCGCAGCATCCAATGCGGTACCACGCGGATGCGTGCAGTGGGAATGGACGCAACATAACCAACCAGATGAACCGAGTTGGGAAGGTGATAACTCCGCCTAGACACCAATTTCGGCCAGAACACGAGCAAAATAGAGTTATTCATTCTTTCCACCACGGGTGATTTTCTCAACTCATATGGTGGCCCAAGACCACGATGACCACACAGCAAATTACACGCCGTGGTGTATTAATGGCCGAACTTGTTCTTAAAGAGATTTCAATATTTTGAGTTTTTAGATGAGTATCTCGCTGCTTTTCTCTTAATTTTAATGAAATCGTTGCGGTAAGTGGAATGTTTCACAATTCCATAACGTCCTAATGAATAATACGTAATAAAGTAATGTGGAAAATAGAATTCCATAGCGTTATTGCTAAGTAAACATAATTACACGCATTAATTAGTTTTATGGTTCTAAGGGGCTTTAACTACGACCCTATTTGCTGTCGTGTGGATGTCGTGTGGCTGTTTCGACAAGGTATTTGTAGCGGGAAAGACTCCCCATATGCATCTGTTAGGTTTTAACAGAGCAGCGGAAGTGCCTCACAGGGACCGTGCTAAGATATAGAATTAGATTTGATTTTTTTTCTTTCTGTTGTAGTTTGGTGTGGATATTGCCTTCATTTAGTGAGTAAACAAGTTAAAAGATAAATAAAAAGGACTTTGAAATACGTCCATTGCGAGAAAATATATGTTTTTGTAAAAATGGAGGAGTTGAAGGTGAGTTTTTTAACGATCTTATCATTGTATTAGAAATGCGAGAGAAATTGTTTGAAAGGGAAGCAGAAATAGAATAAACAGACATTCGCTCGTATTGATTTCTTTCAAAAAGCAGAATCTAGTTGGAAATAAACGCGGGGACTGTCGCGAATAGACTGTTTACGCTTAAATTGTGTCTTAGGAAGAAAACAAGTCTGCACTTAGCATCGCCCTTTTTGGAGAAAAAAAATCTTTTGTGCTTTCGAATTCTCTGAAATTAAGTGGACATATGTAAATGACCTTCCCGAGTCTAAATCCGCACGAGAAATTAATTATCTGTGAGAGTTCTTGAGATATTAGCAAAAAATTACTGTTTGTGCTTGGAAGAACTTAAAGGCGCAATCAATAATGCATACTGCAGCACGGTCGTGTTATGCTGTGTTAATCGCGTAAAATCTCGTGGTGAATTTCGTAGCACGATAAAAATAGCGTGAACTTTTGTGGGTCGTGCCACGAGTGTCAACGTGTGTTAACAGGTGATTTTGGAAGCGAGAATTTCGTATTAATATTTGTGCTACCTTGTAGCGTATTTATGATGACACTGTACAAACGCCACCTGGCGCCCACGGTATGTTTATGCTACTGTATTTCTTCTAGCGATTCTAAGACGCTATCGATTGTATAAGACAACATCTCGTTTTTAGAGATGTTTATATGGGAAAAAAATGCGTTTTACATTCTAAGAAGCTTCGATTGTAAGACGCACCTATTTTTGATAGCATTTAGTCGACTAAATGCGGAATTTGGCTATAATCTTGCGAGATTTTGCAAGATTTTGCGAGATCTCTTGAGATTTTGCGAGATCTCGTGAGATTCTGCGAGATCTCGTAGGATTTTGCGAGGATTTCCGAGATTAGAATCTGTGGAATCCCATACACATTCTTCTAGTTTAACCAATCAATCGATCAATTTAAAATGAATTGAATGCGCACTATGTTTTTTTTTTAATTTTCTTTTTATTTCTGGTTAATTAATTAATTAATTAATAGTATTCAAGGAAAAGCGAGTTCAAAATACTCACTAAAGAGGACAATGTTAAATGGAATGAATTTTATTCTGTATCTTGTTTAATTTTGTCATTAGTTTTTTTTTTTCTTCTTCTTCTTCTTTTGCATTCTAACGACCTTCATTAATATTTCATTATGTAAATAAGTTGGGTCCACGTGCAATTGCCGGCCTCCGGAAATTTAAAGTGTGTTCTTTGTTGTGTGTGCGCTGAAAGTTGGAAACGAAAGAAAAAATTGTTTCTCTGTGTATAAAAGATGCCGCTTTTTGCTGAACGTGTCATTAGTCGAGGAATACATTGAAGGAGAACTATTCAACAATTTTTTTTTAGTGATGGAAATCTTTAAACCTTGAATGTTTTCCCAAAAGACATGAAGTTGGCAATGATTGGTCACTTGGTCTTGGAATTTTGATTGTGGCTTATCTTGAAAAATTGATTTTGTTTGTATTACTCTTGAGGTTTACATTTCCCATAGGACTACAATGCTAGTAGTTTTTTTTTAATGGTCGATTTTTTTACGGTCTAAACATGACCAGAATACTTACGTAATTGAATTTTGTATAAGGAAATGCAAAGAGTTCCCAGTTTGATTTTTTAAGGACATAAACACTGTATTGTATGTAAATAATTAAATAAACAATGAGCGGCCGGTTAAATGCATAAATGCATAAAGAAATATTATTTTTTACTGCATAAAATGAAATTTTTGGTGCATATTGTGTGCGCATAAAACGAATTTTATTTTGCATTAATATCCGGTCTTTAGTTAAAGCCAAAATCTTACCCAAGCGACATCAGCATTTGAAATGTCATTTAGATTAAACAGCAGTTTTGAATGAGCACTTAATGTTTGTTTAATGTGCAAATTTAGAATTTTAACACTAGACATTAGTTTGAAATGCTGCGCGTGAGCATTAGTGTCGATGGGGAAGAAACGGGCACAGATGTAATAACTGTGAGTGGATACTAGGTGACAATCACATCATCCTCTTGACCGTCTACTCAATATTATTATTCTGTGGATCTTGCACTCACGCTCCAGGTGTAGTAAGAATCCACTCATTATGAGGCAATCGTTTTGAAACATTTTTTCTTCATGAGTGAACTAGTTAAGCACTTGTGAATATAAATTTCCTGAGAGCGATGGCGCAGCATTTCCACTTGTGTGAACTAAGCTCTGTGCTTAAAACGCGACTAAAACACAAAACACTCTGCATGCAACATCTTTCAAAGCCATTTCGTTCCCACCTCAACATTTTACACATTTCCATTTTTTAATTTAATTGTGTTGAAATGAAACCATTTGGGACTATTTTTGACCATAATTACAACAACAAGTGAGCACTTAGCTGTGTTTAGCATATTATAAAACTCATTAAAAAAAATTATTTTTTTATTTATTTTATTTACAAAAGTTGTATTATTTTTTAAAAAGTAATTGCCAGAATGCCATTCCGTTTTCTTCTTATTTCAATTTGTGAAACATCATTCAGCAAAGCTCTAGAACAAAAGATAAGCATTTTGATATTGTGTTCCCAGTCCCGACTGAGAGGTTTATCCAGATTAAGGAGCAACTTGACTGTTCGCTGAAATACTAATAATCAAGACACTTCACGTAAAGATTCATTGAACAATTATACGAGAGGACGAATTGATGAGCAGGAAATGATAATCGAAACTGACAGTCAAGGAGGCTTCTTGGAACCACAATGCGAAAACGAATCAGAATCTTAAGGGGCGGAAATACAAACAAAGGGAGTGCAGGACTTGAATGTTGAAAATTGGAGACGACTGGGAAGGGAATTCAGGAGGAAAATATAATCAAATGTCGTCATACGTGAAAACCGTGGCAGAAGTCTTGGAACAGGAAGCCGCATAACATCAAGCTATTTCGCATCAGGCAAAAACTAGACTGGCACATGCAAGTACAAAGCAAGGCAGAAAATCAACTGGATTATGCATACACCTATACGTATAAAATACCAAAAAGGAATAAACATTTACCAATTTGTGTATAGGAATATGCAGTGTTGTATCGAACACGAACTAATAGTTTGCGTTAGGAGTGAACATGTTTGATGATGAAAAAGTTGCAAAAATGTTAGTTTAAATGTTTAGATGACGTTTTCATCATCAAAACGTTCATTTCTAATCACTTTTTACAACGAAAACAGCCATGAAAGTGATGCAAACGACTGATTTACTACAAAAAGTGTTTTTTTTTTGCCATCTGCAATCCACAAAATGTAACAAATAACATTTTAATTTCTAAAAAAAAATCTGAAAAATAAACGTGAACTTTTGATTCAAGTTCATGAACTTGAACTTGGTTCACTTCGAAAAAAATTTTAGTGAACGCGTTCACATGGTCATGAACGTGAACTTGAGCGCGTTCACAATTTAGTGAACGAGATACAACACTGGGAATATGCCATTTGACTGATCATGTGACTGCCAGACACAAGAAAATGAAAGTTTGGAAGAACTTTCTGTTTATTCTCCAAAAGATTTGTGTGACTAGTACAGAGTATATGTTTTTCTATTATAACTAATTTTTTCACTTTGGGTTTTTTGTTTTGGACTCTGTGGCTCTTCTATACTCTTGTTCGACTCAAGAGTATACCCTTCTCCCATTGGCCGATGGTGTAGTGATCCAAAAATGTAATAATAATCATAATAAAAATAAGAACTACTTCTCCTAGTGGTAGTAATCCCATAGATTCTTTACTCTATGGTAATACAGATTGGAGTTAGGAGTAATGCGGCTCGGCCAATGGGAGAAGGGTATACTCTTGAGTCGAACAAGAGTATAGCCTTTCCTTTCTAACTGGGCCTGCCAAACAGATAACCAGTTCCCATTTGAACACACAACTTAAGCAGCATTAGTTTTCTAATAATCTCTGTTTCTTGCTGTTGTTTGCTACTTGTGTAGCTGCTCTTTCCATGGCAAGAATATTTTCAAGAATATTCCCACGCATCTTTAACTGTGTTTTTCGTTCTCAGTGGAAATGCAAGGTTGGGTCTTTTAGAAAGTCATCTTACAGAACGATTCTGCACGTCCTAATATCCCGGACAGGCATCAGCCCATGGGGTTATAACCGTGTTAGGTCGAACAAATACGAATACACACTTCAAATAGACGTGACGACTGCCTAGATTGAAGGCGAAGAGATTTGCATGGAACATGTGGAAATGTTTACGGCGCATGGAATCGAAAATAAAATGTGCACGCTAAACAAACCTCTCTAGAAAGCAGACTAGCATGAGAATGACATAAGAATCACAGTAAACATTAAATGTAGGGCGTTAAAATGAAGCGAGGCGATCGATTCAGATGCCTGCATTATCTTGAAGATTGGGCCCAGAGAAGTCGTAATAACTGCAAGTTATGTTTTCGATCTCATCACCATATCAAAGATGGGAAACGAGACAAAATTAAGTTACACCAATCCAAATATGTAAGAAATATATTGGAATAATAAAAGCTAATTAAATCTCCAATTGATGTGGATTTGTGGACATAAAATCGAAGAAAAGGGAATTAAAAAAATTAATATCTTTAAATCTCAATTGAAAGATGTTCATATGTAGGAATATGGTGTGATGCATGAGTCTATGCATCTAATCTAATTATTAATATTCTTTGATTTATTTAAGTTTAATGTGTTATTTTTAAGATTAAGATTATAAAGTGTGATATTGGAATCGAATTGTCAAATGATATTGAAAGAAACACTGGTATTGAATCATAATGAATCATGAACAATGAAAAATGATTATGACTAAGGAACGATAACGGTCAGATGATAAAGTGACGGAAAACAGTTACTGTTGAGGACAGTCGTATGCTGAAGGTTGTGAGAGCAGGATCAGGCATCAGGGTGCTGAGCCATGGGCTAAGTGTTGTGCTAAGTGTTGTGAAATGTGCCTAAGATGTAAAGGACTAAAAATTACCATGAAGCATTCATACTAAAGAGAAGGATTCTGAACAACAGAGCATCAAAACAGTAACTATTATGTGACTGATAGACTTTAATTTAAGTTATTATTTTTCTTATGGTTATTGTACATATTATTGTTTTTCTGTATAATTAAACCTCTATTAATGTTTTAAGAAACTCTTACTTCTTGAGTATGCAGAAGAGTTTCTCGTGATACACCCATATCGCTCGGTCGGGGTGTACATCACAATGGCAATATCGGCAAGACTAGGGTCGGTGGAGGCTGAATACATGGCAGTATGTGAAGCAGGAAAGGTGGATGAGCAGACTGCTATAACTGAATTCAATTATTCCAATTCTGATAGCGGCGAGCATAGTGCTGTCTAACTCATCACATAACCAAAGCAAACACATCGACGTGCGTTATCACTTTTATACATGAAATTTAGGAGAGACAAGATGAGCATAAACTACAAACAGGCTGAGGAAATGCCAATGGACAAAGCCCAAATTTGATGAATGCATGGATTTGATTGGAATTTTGGAAACAATAGGAGCTCATTGAAGAGTATTGCAAATAGGTTTATTAATCGCATCATTCATATGTTGTTCTGTGTGATTTTGGTTTATAGTGCTATTATGGGCATGGCTGAACAGTAGTCGTGAACACTATATTTCAAAAAAAATGTTCAGATTTCTTGAGTATAAATCATTTCAGACTCATTTCAATCGTAAAACATGGTGTTTCGTTTTTTAAAAGGAAAATTGGAATGAGGTATTGCAGATTTTATTCTGAAGTTTCTCAAGGAATATAAATTGGTAACACTTCATTTTACTGACAATTTCCGGTGGAGGGATATGCATCATTTGCAAAACCATTTCTCAAATTTCTGGCAATGGTATGCATCTGGTACATCTCTAAGATTTTCTCTGCCAATCCAATAGCAAACGTTGATAAATTACTTTTGCTGTATTATGAATGCTGCCTTAATTCTTTAAAATGAAAGTTGAGATGATGGTTATATACGATATCTAGGCAAAAAAAATGCGTGCAGGTATGAAAAATATCTTATTATTAAAGAAAATAAAAGTTCATGATGTATTAGACTTGATAAGTTCCATTTATTAACACTCTATTTGAACGGAAATGTAATTAAATAAAATGAACCATACACTATATTTTAATTCATGTGCATTCCAAAATGCATTCAAAAATACATCGCTTTTTGCAGAATTTAAATATATTATTCATGCATTAAAGAATGCATTTCATAATACAATTTAAAATATATCTTGAGAATGCATTGCAATGTAATTGCAATATTTTTTTAACCATATGGGAGGACACTATTTTTCTGATTCCTTGACTTTTTTATTAACCTTTACATTAAATATAACTGAATTCTACACTATTTTTATCACTAGGTGCATTAATGAAGTCATTTAAACTTGTGTAAATTCTTAAAAAATATAAACAAGTAGTGTAAAAACTTCATTTCTTTTATGGTAATTACAAATATATACCTTTTAATGTGTTTTTTACAAAAAAATGGGGGATTTTAACACCGTGATAATATTTTTGTGATCATTTTATGAATGCGCTTACTATTTTATTTTGTTTACATACAAAAAATTACATTTTTGGTCTTAGTTGGCCTACGGCGTTTACGTTTCTCTCTGATTGACATAGTCTTTCGTTCGAGGAACTACAAATAACCCCTCAGTAATCACAATATCCATAATGTATTTGCTTACATGTTTTGGAAAATATTGGAAAACTTTTCATTATCTATTGTAGACAATATCTACATATCAGAATACAGAATATGTATAGTACATGAGGTAAAACATCTCCAAAACGTAGTTAAAATAGTAGGCGTAAAAGTTTACATGCTAAATTTTACATTTAGATTTGTTTAAAAAATATAAACAAGTTTAAAGTTGAATGACTTTAATGCACTTAGTTGTACCAATAATATATTTCCTAAGGCTTGCGAAGCAATTCGTTTGCCCATGTCTTAGTTCAAATATTCTAGTGAATGCTTGCGTAACTTATTTAACACTTTATATTAAATATGAACAACAATAGATGTTCATTTTTTGTTAAATTCTTAAAGTTTTGTTTAGATTACATTTTTTTTTTATTGTGTCGAGCTCTTGTTTTGATGAATTTCACTGTTCAAATTACATCATTTAGCTATTAATTTTGTTTTTGACAAAAATATAATTAGTGAATAGAGTTTTGACGACTGATTATTAAACACGAGTTATTTTCAAGTGAAATAGCAACAAATTTATAAATATGGGTCAGCACTTGAACTTGCTAAATGGGAATCTATGTATTTAATAGCGGATGTACCTGACCTGACGTCTAACAGCCCGGAAACCAGTTGACATGACATAATTTTAATTTATTGCATCGCATTATAGTTAAAACCGCCTTTAAGTTGGAGAACTGAAGTTAAAGATGGATATTTATCACATTTATATTTCTGGCCTTTTTTTTAAATCTGAAATTACAGTGGAATTTTAATTGAGCAATAGAAAAGAAATTGTTGCCGGTTTGGTAATTTAAAATTACAGGTTTAACTGACTGTTAATTGACACGCGAACAATTGTTAGCAAAACCGGAATTTCGAAGCACCTGTTTGAAAGCTCAATTACTGTTTAGCGTTCACATTTATAGTAGTGATGAGACTGGTAAGTGGTAATGCATGAAACCAATTTTCTCAAATATAAAACCCTAATTGCAATAAAACAAATATAATTTCCATACAAATTAGAAACACAATGGAATAAAAATATTTTTTTAGCAAATGCATTTATTCTTCAACATTTCGAAAAGCAATTTGAATATTCTTCTTTCTTGTTGCACACGCCAACGCCAGCCAATGGGAATTGGAATTAAATTAAACGATGAGATGGAAAACATAAATAAGAATTGTCAAAAGCTTTTTTTTCCTTTCCTTTTTGGATAATAACTTGTTGACTTCATTTAAATCCAGATGAATATCGATGAGAAATCAATAATAAGCTTCGTCTTTTGAGCGGGTTTTGCGTAATATTTTCTATTTATTCTTCTTTTTTTTCAGCTTTTCTAATCGATTTCTTTTTTCTACTTTAACATGCTACTAACTGCTTTTTGTGTGTGGGATGAGAGAGAAGCTGGAATTGAGATGCATCCTTAATGCATATCTAGCTCTCATTTTGCAGTTACCTCCAGTTCTGGGGTAATAAAAAGTGGGTGAGAGCACACATGGTGCCCGCAGGTACAGTAAATCTGGGTAATGAAGAATACTAATTACCTTAAATGACCCACCGTTACCGTGGAGGTCTTCGCTATTTTAATCACCATCGTTTTTAATATAGTGGAAAAAGGAGTAGTGGTCACACTCGTCGTCTCGTGAGATTACTTTAGATTTCAGATGGTCGGAGGTAAAATGACTTATGCTAAGTAGTCTGAACCATTCCAACGGGACATTACAAAGCGAGACTGCCACAATTTATTTGAGCTTTATACAACAATAGTGATAAAGTATGAGTTTAATTTGTTCATTAATTTTACTCAGTTTCTGTTCATATGGTATTTTTCTGTAAGACGAGAATATGTCTACCCTAGTTATGAATGTGTGCCCACTGCCCATATGGTGCAAAAATACATTGAAATTGTATTGCAAATGTTTTTTGTAATAAATAATTTGCATGATATATGGTTGCAAATAATAATATATTTTTTAAAATGTATTAATGCAATATTATTATTTGTCAAATATAAATGCATTTTCAAACTGATTTTTTTTAATTCTATTATGAAATGCAATGGGTGCATTCAAAGTCAAATGAATAATTTGACTTATCATAATCTAAATTATCAACAATTCAAGCAAGTCATTGGCTGATGAGGCTGAAATGTTTTACCAGCCACAGGAAATGATGTAATTTACATCACTGAAATAATAATTTAATTCCAATAAGTGGCTTATTGACAAGTCTCTCCAATCATTCTAATTCCGCAGTCATTGTTGCTTCCGATCAAGAAAAGCTGAATTAAGTTAATCAGATGAAATAAACACCAAAGATTCATTGGAAATTTGGGAATTGAATCAAGCACTATTGTTTATAAATGTTGTTCAACAAAAAGGCTGTAAAGTCTCAATGGCTTACGAATGCAGCCAGCGAAAGTAAAAACCATTGTGTCAGCTAAAGAATAGCTGCATTCAATCCGTGGCTCTAAAAGTCACAACTCTTAACTCTTATCAGCACACCACTGAGTTGCAGTGGTTTAATTAGGAGAGTGTTTTGTTTATTTTTCTTTTATAGTTTTGGCAACACCTCGAAGAATAATAACCAATTATTAATTGATATTGTTTCGCTTTTATCACGATCAAGCCTGTCGGAATTTAATAGCGCCTGTCTTTAATTTACGCCATTCTTTATGGCTTCAATATAAATGTAAAAAAAAAAGAGAACGACCATAATTGGAACTTGGTGATATAGGTTGGTAGCATGTAATTTTAGACGTGGTCAAACTTAATGGTTGCGGTCAATCTATAACAGCAGAGGATGAAGAATCTTCACCATTTTTTATTCTTTGCCGTTATGGTCGCTTCGGCCGTGCGGTTTGGTCGCTATCGCTGACCCACTATGTCGACAAAGCGGTTCTGTTGCAGACAACCATCTCCGATAGGTAAGCGAGCGAAAACTATTGTGTCATTGTCCTTTATCCCGATGGTAATACAAGCGACATCAAGATACCGCACGTAGCATTTTGATAAAACAATAGGCAACTTAAAACGATCGTTGAACGCAATGACACTACTAAACTAAATGTTTTCAAGACGAGTGTTGTGTTGTAAATGGAAAAGTGCATAGTGTACTTAAAGGGTTACTGCAGTCGTAGTAAAATCTGTCGTAATTGCACGAAATTTCGGCACTTTGCTGTAAATTACTTTTGTTAATGAGTTTATTGGTGTTTATTTTACTTTATTTTAGCATTATTAGGCAGCATTAAGCCTAATATTAGGCTTAATATTGTTAAATGACGACTGGAATTAGGAAATTATCTGCGCAGTATGAATTTGGCATCAAGATACTGAGCACGACCTGTGCCCATATGGTTCAAAAATACATTTTATAATATTGTTGCTTTTCATTTAATGCATTCTAAAATGTATAGCATTTTGTGGAATCTAGGACGATCAGTACAGGACGTCATATTCGCCATTTTTTTTAAATCCAAGTTGTTAGATCTTTTTGCTGGCAAATGGCGGACAACTGACATCCCGCATTTACATTTTTGGCGGACGTTATCACTATAGTTCAATTTTATTTAACGTTTGATTTAAAAATAATGCCTGAAAATTATTTATTGTGTTTTTAGATATTATTTTTAAATCAAACGTTAAATAAAATTGAATTAATTGTACATTAAATAATGAATTTCATAATACAACTGAAAAATGTATTATTTGCAAAAATGCATTTCAAAATACATTTCAATATATTGCACCGTAGTTTCAATGTGTTTTTGAACCGTAGTTCTAAAACCAAATTCCAATCACTTGGGGAAAGCAAGCACAGTATATGACGGCTAAGATTTCCAGCTGCAATAAATAGGTCCGTCATCATTCTAAGTTATTTGAAAAATTTGCCCTATTTGCTATCCAAAAGGCATTCTTAAAATACAAAGCGTAAAACAGGTCCTGAATAACCTTCGTAGAATGAAAGATGATGAAAGTAGAAAAGATGAAGTTTGCACATTCGGCGTGTAAATGTGCTCACAGGCATTCGTCTTTGATGGGAAAGTTTTCACACTTGAGTCAAGAATTCATCTTCATCATGAACGTAAACTGATGATATTTTTATATCGTGTGCAGGGGAGGGAACATCTGAATGTTGAAATTACATCGAAATGAAGAAAAATAAAATTCAGAAGCATGGAATCGAGTTATTAATTTGAGTGTCGAATTTTTCTTATTTCATTACTTTCCATTTGGTGTTTAATCGCATTAGGCGGGCGCGTCACAGCCGTATAATCTTCGGCTTCATCGTTTCATCAACGCAAAAATTGAATTGCGCACAATAAGTGAAAATAAAAGTCCTTGGAGACACGCTCCGTGTTGAATGAGAGGATTTACGCTATGTGTTTCAATTCAATAAAAACGTTTTCGTGTTTCCGACTTAACTTTAAACACAACATGTGGGTCGAGGATTTTCCAATTGGTGTCACTTGGAGTGAGTGTAATCGACTTGCAGTCAATATTTGCTGTCTGCGTCTTTGTTAAGTCTTTGATGGCGTCTGCGATTTACTTACTGTAAATCTCTCGTAATTCTTTTATGTTATTAGCTAACAAAAACTGAAGGAATGTCCATTTTTTCATTAATCTTTTTAATATTGTCCAGTAGTGTTTATTTTTGTAATCTGACACCGCGCTTTTGTGACGGGCATGTTACTAAAGGTATTTCTAATGACCGAACGGAATTATTTAGAAGTTTCCTGTCTGAAGAATCGATTAGGGATGGCTTAGAGCTTCGTATTAAAGTTATACTTTTTGAGAAAATCTTGGGTTTAACCTCTGATATCGGACTAAACATCAACCCCCTTGAAAAGTCGAACATTAAAAAATAATCGGAAAATAACAATTTCGGTTCAAAAAAAAAAGATTCTGTTAAATAGCACCACGATACTACGTCTATGATTTCATGTGGTCTTCAATATATTCAAGAAGTCAACCTATCTTAAATATATTAAAGCTCACGTGAAATCAGAGATGTATTTCGATGCAATACAAAATCTGGAACGTGGCACGTTTTTATTACATTATAAGCGACATAAACTTTCAACTTTAAAGGCTTCTTGTGTCACATCTAACAAAACAGATTGTCTTAATTTTACAAAATGTGATTCTAAAAAAAAATTTGAGAAGACATTTTTTTTTATAGAATGTTGTATTGTATTATGCAAAAGAAAAAAATTATAAATGATGCCACCGAGACTTTAATATTTAATAATTTATTACCAAGTGTAGGAAAAAATGCAGTAAATCTTTGTCGGTTTTTGTTTTGTGGGGGAATCCCATTAGCATTGTTACTGGTAAATAAATGAGATATAAATCTTTGTTGTTTACGTTGGGTGGGAAAGTTTTATTAGTATTGTTATTGGTAAATAAATGAGCAGTAGCAAAGTAGAAGTATATACATTGCTGAGTGCGGTAAATGGATATTTGTAATAAAAAATTTCTTGCCGTTCGCTTAAAGTAATAAACAGTGTAACAAATTGGGTAACCATTAGGTGAGAAAGTTTCGTTTTTTTGATATATTCTTTCGGCGCTTCCGCTAGTTTGTGTCGTCGATCAGAAGGAATGTGTTGCATTCTTATTTGGCATCCGAACGAGCATGGTGTAAGGTAAACAACAGACGATGGCGCCTTCCCCAAGTGACAAAATAATCATTTTCTGTCGGAAATTAGTGAAGCCTGAATGCAATAAGGCAACTCGTGTCCAAATTGTTCTCGTGTCTTTTGATCGATGGTAACGAGGGAGTTTCATCTGCGCCATAGAAAACGCGCTCACATCTCTCCTCCTGGCCAATTTATTGCCACTCGGGCTCTTAAATCTCATCGATTCGATGACAAGATATTTTTGCTAAATTCTATCTTCTAAGTATGCACACGTACACAATTCGGTTCCGGTTTGTTAGGCCATTTATGCGATCGATTATTCGGCGACTTGAGTAAAACAGCCATCCGTATTTAACCCCAACTCATGCATTTTTTTAAATTGTGTTTACATATGCAAAATGTTAGAAATTAACCATTAAGAAGATTTAGTACGAGCGCTTTGCTTGCGCTTTTCAGATTTGCAATGCTTGTACCGAGACGTCTGAGAGAGAAGGAATTAATATGGAATTTGTGTGCTGCAGGAGATTTGTAGTGGAAACGTTTTTGTTTTCCTCACAGGTAGAAGAAATTGGATTGTGTTTTATTTCATTGTTTTTTTTTTTTATTTAATTTTTTTTTTTAATTTTTGGGTAGAGGTTTAATTGTAAATCGAGTTTTGATCTGTTTTGTGACGGTTATATCGAAGGAATAATTAGATTTTCGTCGTTAGAATAGCTCGTGCAACTTGCTCGTTAGGAGTTCATGGCAGGCTTTTGTCAAGTCAGTGCCGAGCAAAGAATGGCGCATTTTAAGCTATTGTTCTTGAACTTAAAAATTTCAAAGTTGCCAAATTGTCCCGAAAGTACTCCATTTGGCGTAGAAAGCATCCGGACAAAGTTTGTTGATGGGCTCAACTGCTCTTTTTGTGACCAGTTTCAGTTGTTAGTCTTGCAACTTTGAAATAAAAGCACTGGCCGATTCATTGTTGCTTAATTGGTGAAGGAATTTAGTACAGCGACTAACCGCATTTACCGTAGTTGGTAGTAAATTGCACATTTAGTTTGTAATTGACGCCAGACGCTTTCGAAAAGTCATTTAAAGGTGTGCAAAACAATTACAGGAATGCAAATCAAGCCGAGTAAATTGACTACAGTGCAGGACAAAACTTTGGCCCAGTTGGATAAATGATTAAAAAATAAACAATTTTCAAAATATAACCGAACTGGCAATAGATTTGCATTTTAATCATGCTGAAATAATGTTACAATAAAAAATTCAAATTTCAACCTTAAAAATCTGTGACAAAACTGCGACTGAAAACGGGCTAAATCGGTCACCATTTTTGAAGTTAAATCGAGATTCGAGAAAAGCTGTTTAAATATGTTGTTTAAAATGCTGTTTGGGCTAAAATACTTTATGACTGTGTTTACTATTATTTATTGTATCTTGTTTATAATACATTAGTGAAACAGAACAGGGTAAACACAGAAACTATATTGGAATTTTTAGACACTATCGTAGCTGCTTCGTGAAAAGCATCTTTTTTCTTTAAGCGGTTTTTGTAAC
Organism: Strigamia acuminata; assembly: GCA_949358305.1. Classification (NCBI taxonomy): domain Eukaryota; kingdom Metazoa; phylum Arthropoda; class Chilopoda; order Geophilomorpha; family Linotaeniidae; genus Strigamia; species Strigamia acuminata. The sequence continues at coordinate 24,598,883 of OX442314.1, read as the reverse complement.
AAGTTCGAACTGTGCAAACAACAACTTGTTTGCAGATGGTATTATGCCACATTCAGTTGCAACGTATAGAAGCGATTTTGCTGAAGTGCAGAGAAGCTTAACTTAGCTTTAAGCTGGATGTGCCAAGAGGTGGACAATCGCATGCCAAATATCTGAGAGGTTTATGAATAAAATGAAACTAAATTGTTTTTCTGTGTTTTTGGTTTGCAAACACACATTAGAAACAATTTGAAACAATTTGAAACAATTAACCAGCTACCCAACTAAAGTTTTTGGACTTGTGTTGAATTCTGGGTGAAACTTTACAGAATATATCAATAATGGTAACAGAGGTTTTACCTGACAAAAGAAAATCATGTAAACATAATAAGTTATTTAATATTTAATATTTAATTGTTATTTGAGTTGGGACTGAAACGCTTTTGTCTTTGGAGTGTAAATAAATAAAGAAACAAACAAATCATTTGAAATTTTTTTTCTAAAATACAAAAAAAAATTGATTACATGGCTATTGTTTATTCTGGACTTAATGGAGATGGAAAGGATGTTTTATTCAATGACTTAAAAGGAAAATGTTTTTTTTTCTCCGTTTGGGAAAATTCTAAACATTGAAAAAGGCGAAGACGCACTGAAGCCTGGCGGGCATTGTAGACTTTTCTTTCCCTTCATGTTCGTGATCACAAGTGTTACTGGGTGGCGAAGATTTGCTCGCTTTTGATTTTCTTACACTGCTTTCTGTGCCCACCTTCAGTATTCTCGTACAAGGAAATGAATGAAATGACAAAATGGGATTTAAAACAGGTCTTATTTATAAAGAATTAAAGTATAAAAGTTTAATATTAATATAAAAGGTTTCAAGTCGGACAGAACAATGAACAATGGAGTTATTTGATGGTCGCAAGATCCATTTGATGCAAAAGCAAAAGTGATATTTTCTGTCTACATATTTTGTGTGTACTTTTGCACAGTCAAGCAATAAACACAGAGCAAATAGGACGTTTCCTGCTTCTGTCCAGTGTCAAACTAACCACTCGGCAGGTCTTTACAACCATAGACCCTTGTAATTATAGGGGCTTCCAAGTACAGTCGAACCTCATTATAACGAACCATGATAGAACGAATTTTTTGTTATTACGAATGGTTAAAAACGACTTGGTTGGTTGGCCGTAGAATACCGTGTTAAAAAGTTTTGATATACCGGTAACGAACTTTTGTTATAACAAACAGATTTTTCGGGTCTCTTGCAATTCGTTATAAGAAGGCTCCACTGTAAAGGTAAAATATAGATGTCGTAAATGCTCTCATTACACAGTTTGTAGCAGGTACTTTTCCCTTATAAAAACTATCGTTATGCCTATAAGTATAGTGGAAAACTTGAACACCTGCGCTCTATTTACAAAACCGAGATTTCACCTGCACACTAATAGAGACCCATGCTCAAGGCACGGTAGAGAGTAGATTTTGGGCCTAAAATTCAATTTAGGGCCTCACTTATCATTCAATCTACGTACCTACGACTGTGATGTGTTTGATCAGGACAACAAAATATTCGCCATTGCCAATGGGCGGAGCTAACAATATAGTGTTCTCAATTCTGATTGGCTGCGCTATATTTTAATTTAGTGTTGAAAACGATACACTAAAGATTTTCCCCTTACGATATGGCACTAAAATAATGTAACGTGGCACAAAATAAGGGGAAAATGCATCCCGCAAACTCTCTAATATCTTTGTTAAATTTGACCCACAGCTGATGACTTGATGTAAGTACAAATCACTTGTTAGTACATAAAAACACTTACAAGAATTTTAATTATTTATGTTATTCTACACACACACAATAGTTATCTACTCGTTTATTTTATCTACGAGTTTTCTCTAGAGCTTAAATCGCAGTATTGAATACAAATGGAAATAAATATACAATTCAAGTTGGAATATTTTTCTATATATATGAAGCAAGCTTTATTAGTGCTGCGTTCCTTGGTTACCGGTGGCAAAACGTGTCGGTTGGTGGTCGGGGCGCACATTTCACTAGACTTGGTTTTGGTGATTCAGCAACTCTGAGCTTCACTTACGGCCCCAAAGGGAGCGCCAATGATATTTTGCCTGGTAGCGGGAAGGAAGGGACGAGTATGTGGGCGTCTGGCTTCCACATGATCCGAATGGCGGCTCCGGGTACCTTTGGGAATAAAACCCCTACCCAAACCTGATGCCTTTATACCTGTGTCTGCGTCATATACGATCGCTTTCTACAAGTCCCTGATGAATTCGTCCTTTTACCCCAACACACTCCTTTGATTCCTTTCTCGTTATTAAGACGTCGCTGCGCTGCGCCATTAAATCTCACCATTTTTTTTTCTTTTTCTTATTAGGAAGTTATTAGTAGGAGATTTTATTCTTAGCTTTTTTTCTTCCTCACGTGCTGTTCCGGTCGGTGTTTTATTTCCTTATTGCGTTGTTTCGTGTGGGAAATTGAAAAAGGGAAATTAAAATTGAAATGCAGAATTTTTTATTTTATTTTATTTTATTTTTATTTTATTTTATTTTATTTTGGAAGATAAAAGATGTTTAAGTTTTAAGTAAGTTTTATTCACCAGAATTGTGTGGGGAAAATGGGATTACTTAAGGTCAAGTGCACCGAGTGTTATAAATCGTGTTACCAATTAAAATAGACAGCGAAAAAAGGAGACGGGTGATATGGTCAGCTACAGAGTTGTTCCCCGTCTTCCTTTGGGGAGGACAGTTCTCATCCTCTTTTCCAATGAAAAATGTTCTCTCTCAACAAAACCTTCAGTTAAATTATCAAGAATGTCTTCTAGTGTAGCCCAAAAGCAGCAGTGTTGATCAATTGTTTGACCATATTGTAACATAAATTGTATTGTAAATAAAATACTGGTTGTCAGAGTGATGAATTAAACAGTAAAGTGTAACGTTTCCATTCCAACCCAACTAGGTAGCATTTCTTAACTTACAATAACATACATTAATTGATCAGTTGCCGGATTAATTCTAATTAATTAATTAACCTTGTGGCTGCCTCTAGGCAGTCGAAATGTCGGGGGCCATTACATTGATACAGTATTTGTTCTGTAGAGACTTAAACTTAAAGTTTTCGTTAGTTTGAGTTGATTAATTTTGTTCTATTTTCTGGAAACAATTTAAGAAAGCTTGATTGCAATTTTCTTTCAATATCAAATTAATATTATGCCGATCAGTTGTCGCTGAGTCCCTAAAAGGCGTGTGGCCCATAGACTGGTGCCTAATTAGGGCCGGATTTAAGCATAAGCATCGGGGGCCCTTTTGTCGCATGTGTATATTGGTTGCAATACACTCCAGGTTAGCAAAAGCTACAAAATCCTCTAAAATCTTCACAAAAACCTCACAAAAATCCTTCAAAATCTACAAAAATCATCCAAAATTCTCGAAAAACCTCGAAAAACCCGCCAAATCTCTCAAAAATGGAGGTTTGTATCTATTGTAATTCCCCAAAGTGATGAATTTTGTAGGATGGGAAAAGAGTAACAATCTGTCGTAGTTCATTTTGAAAAAATTTAATGCACCGATGATGAAGTGGGACGCGGTAGATCGCTTGTCTTAAAAATGGGTCGCAATGCTAAAAAATTTGAGAACCCCTGCTATGGAAGATAAGCAGATTATTCTTACAGAATTAATTAAGGCAAATATTTCATTGGGCTAGGTTAGGTTAAGTTAATGGAGAGGTGGCAACCCTAGTCGGCTGTATTGTTTTCAACTTTGGGTTAGATTACCTCAGATTCGCGCATTACGAAGTTACCAACACCCGTGCAAATCGGTTTTAAAAGGTTTTCGAAATATTTACTTTCGGTCTAGAATAGAACTCTTGATGTTACTAATGCAATTGAACCAATTTGTGCGGAAAGAAAAGCCATTTGCCAATTTACAATGCCACAATACAGTGCCAACATGGACGAGCTATTTCCTCATTAACTTGCAATGGGAAAACTGAAGGGGAAGAAGAACATTCCTAAACTGTTGCCGCAAGTGTCGTTACTTTCAAATTCCGACTCAGTGGGAATGGAAACGGTTTAAATGCACACAAGGATGAATAGAAAGAAAAAAAAAGGTCAAAAGTGTGCTTGTTGTTAGTGGCATGCCTCAAATTAACTACTTCTCTCCCCGATTATTTTTTTATTCTTATTTAAACATTTTTTTCAAAGTTAATTTGATTAACACCGACTGCTTTTTACATCGACCAAGAAAAGGTATATAGAAACAAGACCTCTCTATCTCTCAAGGTTACTAAAGATGATGTTGACGTTAGATATTTAAAAGAAAGAAAAAGAAAAAGTTTTTTATGGTCAAATTCCCTGGAGTGGATTGGAAAGCTACCTGTATCTTATTCTGTGTGTTTCTCGGAGCAGCAGAGAGAGGGCGAACTTCTTATTTCCACTTCTTTTTTAGTGTTTGTTGTTAGACAACTGGATACTTTGGGTCGATACGAAGGCAATGCTTCATCGGATACAGAAACTTGACTACTTTTTTCCGGATCACCTGAAAGGAAAGGAAAAGTAAGCGTATGTGTTCGAGACACGAGAACAGCGCACATCAATATCATCAGCAGCCATTTGCAAAGTTTTACATAATGGGCTTAAAGCCTTTAATGCTCGCAAACGTCGACTCGAAATTTGAATGTGTTCTTGGCGAGGAAATGAAATATCCATGAGATGGGTCTCGGTTGTTTGTTACTGTCGGAGTAAAATTCGGGACAAAAATCTTCGTCGTTGGCTGTTATTTTCCTATTTTGCATTTTGCATTTTGGGAAATGCAGAATTCAATTGTTTTTAAACATTTAAGGGAAATTTTGGAAAATACTTGAATTTTCTATTTGTTGACTTTGTTCTCCATTCGAATTGAAACTTAATTTTTGTTTAGAAATGTTTAGGTTTAAATTGGAACAAGGGAAGTCGTTCGCGAAATGAAAAACTCGAGACAGTTTTCGATTGCGATGCAGCGCTGAGACTAAAAGGTTCTTCGCATCCAATATTTCATGTTAATGGCAAAAGTCGAACGATTTCTTCATTTATTTTCACTTAAATAACGACATTTGTCTGATCTTCGTTGCTAGATTTCTTTAATTTTTAGCCATTTGCATCAGTAAAAGCTCGGGTTTACTGGGGAAATCATTCTTCGACATTCTAATGTGGGAGGAAAAAAGATGAAAGGAAAATGTGTGATAAAAGCTCTCAGCATGCATTTTGAAAAATTAATACTTTTTATATTAGCGTAACGTGGAATACACTTAACTCGTATTCGATTTACAGTAAACCGAGCGGAAAATAATTGTCCTTTTTTTTAAAGTTGTGCGCGCGACGGCTTAATTATATCACAATGAGATTCGCTTTTAATTAAAAACAGACCAAAAAGAGTTTTCTTTTCTTTTTTTTATTTACCACTATTTCATATTGTTTTATATACACAATTTCTTTTTAATTATTATTATTTTTTTTTATACTTTTAACTAATTTAAAAACTTTAATATCGAATTGCACACGCCCTTAACTGTCTGGAATAAATTAACTCCACCTTTGAACTTCGGCTAAGCACTAATTATGATTTCTTTGATTCTTAAACACGCTCTTAAAACATCTTCAATTTTTTTTTAAAAGAAACCTCTTAATATCATGTCTGAAGCTGAAAATATGATAAATGCTTAAAAATGACTTTCACAGAATGAACTTTGGTGTAATAAGGATCTTTGATGGTTTATTTAATTCAATATCTCAAAGAGGAAGCCAGTATTGACTTAATGAGGACTATTAGTGGTAATAATTCGAAACTTAAACAGTGCTTAAACTTAATGGAGCACAATAGAATAAGAATATTCATTGCTCTAGTTCATTGGATTATATAATTTGAATATTAGATGCAAATTGAGTAAAGGCCATGCAGGAAAGCTAAGAAGATTAAATATTCTTAATTCTTAATACTTGATCGTAGCCAAAAGATGAAGATAAGGAAACACCATTTGAGTTTTGTCGTAAAAAAATCCAGAGTGCATGTTTTTAATTTTCTATTTTATAGCGTGGTGAAAAATTGCAATGTGCAATTCTTGTGTTTATTTGGTTATTTTGTCGCATTACTGGCACATAGTAATGTCATGGTAATGCACACAGTTGAAGCTGAAGGGGAAATACCTTTGAGGACGTTGGAAACGCCAAATAATTTTGTAAATAGGGGCTGCCATCACCAACTGACATGGTAAAAACGACATTTGTTTTGAATTTATGTCAACATGTAACGAGTGCTGTCTGTCTTTATTTACTTGTTGTGTGATTCAAGACAGCGCTACGGCCGACATGAATTGTGAGATTACGACTCGGCTTTGATAGTCATGTGGTCACTTGTGTTTTTATTTTTTTAATTTTTAGATGTGCTTGTTGCGTGTTTAATTTTCTGATGGTGGATGTTTATTTTAAGCAAATATTTTTTTTTGGTGGAATTTAATTGCGGGGCATTAAATTTTGAGGGAGAAAAAAATTGTATTTGAGCGAGTTTGTCAAAATTATTTGATTATGGCAAAAATAATCTCGTTTGATCGTCCACAATGGAGATAAAACGAGAAATGGAAACGAAATTATTAATGATGAGAAACTCGATTAAAAAACACAAATCTATAAATGCTTTAATCATATATTTTTAATTTTGCTTTTAAATTAAAAAGGATTTTTTTTTTTCTATTTTTATAATTGTGAATTTAATTTTTGCACGTTTATACTCAATTTGTAGTGACCCCATAAGATTTGGAGATAATTTATAGTTAATAAATTATTATTGTATTATATTTGTTCTAATCTGATGATTTTATGGTTTAATGGTTCAATTTAATCTGCATTGTAAATAAGTGAAATTTTAAAATGGAGTTTGGTTGCCGTCTGACTACATCTTGTAAGATTGACGGTGTTTTTGTTCTCAGACGGCCAAAGGTTGACTTGATGCGGCCACCAAATTGAAACTCCGTCTAAAAAAAATGTTTTTTTTATTTTTTTTATTTGTTTGTTTCCCCCTAAAAGCGCCATTTCTATGCAGCGTCGAAGACGACGATTAATAAAAAGAGAATGAATGCGGTCTGATGTAATTTTGCTTTACAATTTGCGCATTAAACGAGAACAGATTTGTCGTTGATGGACAGCTTCATTAAGTTTGGTGTGCGCATCATCGGAAAATCCTTATTTGTGAGGAGCATGACCCACCCTCAACCCTCCGACATAATGCTACAACATTTTTTTTTCTTTTTCTTCAATTTGTTTTCATCACCACGTTAGAAAAAAAAATTATTCTTTTTAGAAAAATTCATTTCGTCTTAAATTTTTTTCCGCTTCATTTCATTTTATTTTTTTTCGTTTTTATTTTTTTTTTATTTTTACGTACAATGAAATTAAATTTTTTTTAACAGTCGTCACTCGAGTTCATTTCAATTGCACTGTTGAAAATTAATTAATGACCAGATAATTGTTTCCAAAAAAGTTAAAAATTATTGATTTTAAATTAAGATGATGCGATAATAAAACTTTTATTAAAAATAAAAAATATATATACTTGTATTAATAATTATTATTTGGGCTTTGCTGCACAGCACTATCAAAATTAAATTCATCAAAATCCACTAAAATAAAAAAATAACAATTTTTTTTTTAAATTGTTAAATAAATATTATTTATACAAAATTTGTTATTCTACTAGACGTACCATTTTCCAAACCAAATGAATTTGATTAATATGTCCGATTAACATGCTTCGTTCGCTCCTTCCACTCCAATGATTAGTAAATCCATTTTAAATTTACATTTTCGTATTGTTTGACTCAAATAACACACAAAGAACTAACCGATTGTTTTACCTCGAGGTGCCTAGCTATTGCTAATTTCTTCATAAAGTGGGTGTGATCAAACATCATCTTGCATATACTTAAGTTTAGCGACGCCAGCTTCACAATCTGATAATAAAGTTGGCAACACGTCATAAAATGTTAATATAATTTCAATGTGGTATACACTAATACATTTAATAGAGCCAATACGATTATATTTTTGTTGGAAATGGGTGACCGAGGAAAAAAAGATGGAGGAATATTAAAGAAAATTTACGATGTATTCTTGCAGGGCATCGCTATTGATCTTCGAGGACTAAATATGAGAAGCGAGACTCGGCTGGCAAAATCCCTTCCAAGTTTGAAGAAATGTGCAAGAAGAAGAAAAGTGAGCAAAACCTGCGCTGGTACCCCGTGTTCGGGGCTGTAAAACTGGAACAGACCCAGTATCGATTTTCGCACAAAATTCCAACCATCGTTCCATTCTATGCGCAATTCGGCACCGAGCGGCGTCCTAGTCGCCGCTGATGCCGCTGATGCTGCTGATGCTGTCGGTGCTCGATGCTCGATGCGAGTTTGCGTCTTGTCGTTTCTCCAACTCGCTTCATCCATATTGGCCTCGGTTCGTATGGATTAGAACTGGTCCACGCGCCGCTTGTGATGTACCAACCGAGATGGATAACAGGGGTCGGTGAATCGCGTCGTGTGTTTAGGTTTGCTGATGCCACCATCAGCCATGGAACCAGAAGGAGGAGGAGGTGGAGTCATCAGTTTGCGAGCGAGGAGCAGGAGGCGTCCCTTGCCAACAGCGACTCTCCGTTTCCTATTCCTCTGTCTGGTGTCCTCAGCTACAGCTGCGTCTGGCCAAACTGGTAAGTCACGTCCGGCCCCCCTCTTTTAACGCGTGTATTGCTTCTCCTTTGATTCAATGTCAATTACTTTGTCCCATTTTTATTTATTTTTTTATTTTTTCGTTTATGTGAAGGAAATAATTTTTTTTTTTAAATTTATTGATTTATGGTTATTAGATAATATTGTTGGGCGGAATTTTATTTTCAAATTTGCAAGTAAATAGGATGGGGGGTTTTTTTTTTCTATTTTTTTTTTTTTTTTTTTTTTTTTTGAGTCCGGCATTCACTTTGCATTTTGAATAGCGTCTTTCTCGTTAAGAGTTGCGGAGCTTTTCTTTTCATTCTATTTTTTTTCGTTTTTTTGTGTGTCGATTGCTCCGTGTCGCGAGGTAAAGCGAAATGCAGTTTGGTGAGCTCTTTTCTAGTTTTACGACGATCCTCAGTGGGTGGGGAGAAAATTCAGAGCCCAACCTTCAAAATGATAGGGCATTAAACAGGGTAAATGACGGATTAAGTCGGGGAAAAAATCTTTTGTTCACTTATCGTATGCCGGGTTATCTATCATTTGCCACGTGATTTATGCGGGATGTTAAAAGCCGTTTTCACTCAAAACATTATACATTGCGGAAAGGGGGAAAAGCATGGATGTCTGGAAAGGAAAGAAGAGAAGAAGAAAATTGGATTGGGGGAAAAAAATCAACGATTAAAATATTCAAAGCGTGCATTCCATCTTTTTGGTTATCGCACTATATTAAATTTGAGTAGGGATCGTGACTGGCGTGTGCGAGTCGCGAGGGTTTTGGTTGACTTAGCGGAAGCCATGTTGGAAAAAGACTCGTGGGGATCGCGAGTACCAATTGCAAATTCTTGTTCATTTCACTTGTTTACAACACTCTGCACCGCGTTGTCAGGTGGTGCTTTACAAGCTTTGTTTTATCACAGACAAATGTGGACATTTTTTAAACATTGTTTGCCTTTTGTCAACTCGAGCTTTGCTGCACGACACGAATTTAATTTCACTTGGATGGCAATTAATATCGAATGAAGTTTGAGAATTTATTTTTTTCCTTTAATGTACCGGATTTTCGGATTATTAATTGGACGAGCCAGAAGTAACATCATTTATTTGTCGATAGTATACGATTGTAAAATGGTTTTTTGCTAAATTTATGAGTTCGGCAATAATTTTTCTCGTCTGAGAAAACGCAGTAAATTTTTTTTTTCTTTTTGGGAATCGAATTTTAACTTCTGAAAACATATATTTTACGATCCATTTGTCAACATGGCTATTATCATTTTGTTCGTATTCGGATGATAATTATGACATCAAACAGAGTCATCAAGTGGTGAAAAATTGGTGTGTACATTAAGTCTCTATGATTGATCAATTACTCTACAGCCTGATATTAAATTGATCATTATTCTGATAGGTCGTCCGATGATTTCTGGTTTACTGGGTGCTGAATTGCGCTCAACTCAAATTAAATTGTTCAATGTTGGGGTTATGTTACGACGTTCCTGATAAAAATTTTGAAAATGCAGCAATTCCTATTCATTCGAACGAGTATTACGTGGTATTACGTTCAAAATTGTTATCGAGAACTTTAAAATGCAACCAATCGTTGCAGAATTTATATCATTCCGTTTGTAATTGATCGTTTACGGTGCAGGAATAAACCAAAAGCCACATCAAATGTAATTGAAGAAACACAAATGCATGTTACTGCGGAGAGAGCATCAGAATGAAATGTATAAAATAATTGATCTGCTATTAAATTTTGCATTTGTTTTATATTTCTGCTGATTCTGTGATATTTAAGTCAGATAAGAAACTGGAAAAGATTTTTTTTGATTTTTTTTGGCTGTGAAAAATAGGCTCGGAAAGAACAAGATAAACATGCAAAGTATGTGGTGCGATAATGACCCTGATAAAGAAGAAAGTATAAAAATGTGTAGCAAACAAACTTGTTTACTGTGTTTTTGTGTTAATCATTCCTGCCACTGGATGGCGGTAAAGCGGGACATTATCTAACTTCATTTGCGTTGAGATAAGTTTCGATTTTAACCACAGTGGGACGGAAAAGTTTATTCTCAATTTTTTTTAAATTTTTAATTACGAAAAGAAAATGTTACTTTTTTAAAATTCTTATCTGTGCGATTCGGAAAATTGCTTGAAAAGATGAAATTATTTGTGTAATAGGGTTAAAATAATGTATTTTTCATATTTCACTTAGAAAAATGAAGTAATCTAACAAGAAATATAATTTTTTATTTTTAAATCTTTGGTTTCCCTCATTTTCGTGGTTTTCAAACAACTCTAAATTGCGTTATAGTAGAACTAGAAAAAATAAAAAATAAACTGCTTGAAAGGCATTTTCAATCAGACCGCAATTAAAATAAAATAAGATAAAATAAAAAATATAAAAACGCTTTCCTCTTCGCTGCAGTCAATTAAAGCTAAGTTGTTATGGTTCCAATTCCAATTCAAGCTCAAAATGAGATATTTGGGTTTGGAATTGACATCAAAATCAATATTTGGAGTGTTAAAATGTGTTTTAAAAGTCTAATTACTTTCTATTTGATTTAAACCACTGCTATGCTGAGTGTTTTCTTTTTTTTTTTTTACCATATCAAATCTGCGAGAAGCTCAAGAGCGAGCGTTTACATATCGTAAATTTTATTGCCGAGTTTCATTAGAACATTAAAGCAGTCGTTCGATTTGAACAATTCCGCCATATCGGTCATTTGGATCCACATAACGCAACTAGTGGTGAGTCTGGTGATGGTGACCGTTCAATCGAGCTTTCCTGCGGGTCTAAAAATGTAAGAATCCTACACTGGGGGCAGCAAACTGCTTGCGCGATAACGAATGCTGAAAATCCAGTTGTTTATTTCTCGCACATGTGAAACGTCCGATACTCGCAGGAATATTTATTCCACTGCAAACGAGCGGATTTTCTTTTTAACTGAGAATTTCCAGACATTTTCTGGCATGTAATCCAAGTGTAGCAAATGTATCGCTCATGATTTACCTAATGTTTCACATATCGTGTTGTATAATTAGGCTTAATGAAGGCAATTTTAATACAGTCAAAGTTTGAAGTTGCACGGTGTAGTTAAAAATGATTTTAAAAAAAAATTAAAAAATTTATTTTTTGTTAAATTTTGATGCCGGTTTATATCGAGAGAGAAATTGATGAAAACAATATATATATTTTTTGTAGTTAGGAAACATTTTCTTGACGAGGTAGCTCTTAAAATAGCGATAAAAACAGGGATGTTTATAGACCGAGCTAGAATGGGAAGAAAATAGCGGTCACGCTTTCATTCTGGATTGTAACGGTATTAGGTTTTTATGCGGTGCACATGGGAAAAAGCATGGAGTTGGAATGGAGTAGAAAAAATGTCGAGCCGAGACAAAGATCCCGAAAGTGGCACTCGGATTCCATCAACGATTCCTAACTGCATTTATTTTCCTTCAATTTTTTTTTATTTTTTTTTATTTTTTATTTTTTTACTTTTACTTTTCTTTTTTTTTTTTTTATCCTTTTTACCCGACTTGACCTTAGGTTTGAAACCAGCCCCTTGCCTCGCCCTGGAAAAACCGATACTTATTTATAAGGCGAAGAAAAAAGAAGAAAACGGGTTGAAGAAAGAAGAAAAATTTAATAAGCGGATATTGTGTAGAAAAAAAGAAGGAAAAAAACCTGTTGGGGTATTGATTCACGTGACAAATTTATTTTTCATCAGCAAAATAAAATAAAATACGTCAGATTTACACGTTGCTAGTGATTGCTGGTGATGGGGTTAAGATTGAAAAATAGTGCGTGCAACTGTCATCCGAATTGTCGATAAACATGGAAGAGGCAGGGCACGTCGACCGCAGGCTGATGGGATGGTGCGAGTAGAAGTATTTTGCAATCGGATTCACATCAGGTTTGGTTTACTATCGGAACAACATAGATTTATTGATATCAATTACTATAAATGCTCTTTGCCTTAAATAAACTACCTCTTGAGATTCTTGCGAAACCCAGTGCATTTCAAAATACATTGCAATATAATTTCATTGCATTTTTTGACCATATTTGGCAGAACCCAGATTCCCAGTTTATCCCACAATTTAGGTATTGAATTCAACCGGTTCGGTCAATTTAAAAATGTATTTTTGTATTTTTAATAAATTTATTTTTGGCCGTTTTGTTTAACTTAGATATTGAATTTGGTCGTTTTAGTCAATTTAGATATTGAATACATCAGTCGTGTTGTTCAATTTATACTCACGTAGTAAAGGATACCACGTTCAAAATTTTGATCGGTTAGAGTGTAAAATAAATAAATAAATATATATTAGTTTAATACATTTCGTTTACTTTTTTTCGATTTGTATGTAGCTCGTTAGTCGGTTATTGATGGCCACGTTTTTTTGTGCCATTAGGTTTTGATAAATTTGACCGTTTTGTATTTTCTATCGATTTTGAAGAAATTTTTGAAGGTGGGAAGTGGTTGGCAAATTGGGAATTTGTCATTTTTTCGTATATATACAATCGTTGAGTGTTGATAAATTGTTGGTTGTGAGAACCGTAATGGCTGATTTGTGATTTGTTCCCTTTACAGTGGGTCGATGTAACGTGACGGTCGATTTGAACGAGGAGGTATCCACGCCATTGGTGACGCCTCAGAATCGAAACCAGCCCATTTATTGCGTATATAAATTCGATTTGGGTGCTGATCGCAATGATTGGATAATTTCTATCAGGTAATAAATTTATTTATACCAAAATAAATTGGGGTAAGTAATAAATGATGTGTTTTCTTGTCAGAGAAAATTGCCCCAAGGCAAGGTTTGATACAAATGTTGCTTTAACACTTTTTTCAGTCTACGTTACAAATTATACTACCGTAAGAAATTATTAAGCGATAATTAAAATAAACTTTCAGTTTCAAAAAGTCGATTTTTGCACGTGAAAGTGTATTTTGCATCTTAAAATGCATTTTAAAGACTTAACAAGTACAGTAAATATAAAAAACCAAGTTTTTGGAAAAAGGCTTTATATTGGTGCTTCAAATCGCTGCCAGAGTGCGCTACTATAGCAGGCGTTTTAAAACAGAACTTTTTCTTAACAATATTAATAAACAAAATATATGGGCAGATAGCAACCCGGTTTAGCCTGGTTTCAGAATTTAAGGAACCCTTTTTGATACTGAAACAATTCAAAAAAGTATCGGGTGAACATTTTGGCCTCCATTATAGTATACGAGTTTCGCCAGATGGAGCTAGCGACACCGGAAGTTGAAACAAACAAACCTTCTATGTCAAGTTAAATAAAGTAGAATTTTGGACTTGAAAAATGCATTTTTGCATCTTCCAGCCGCGTTGTACAAGATGCCGCGTTCAATCAGCATCTCGCGCGCAATGAGAGCATTTATGGCATTTAAATTTTAATACTTTAACAATGATATTAAACGAATAAATTATTTTCATTGTCTCATGATTTCTTGAGATAATGTCGTAATGGCAAGAGAGCCAGATAAAAGTTATGGGAGACTGGGTTGTTTTTCTTTATTTAATGTAGCAGTAGCGTATAGGCTATTGCGCGCATTAGAACAACAATAACTTTCAAATTATACAGTATATATAGTGACAATAACAGGGCTGCAATATTAAAACTGTCTCGTTTGGCTTGTCTCAAGAAACTACAGCGTTTTGGTAAACGTTGTTTAGACTAAACAACATTTATTTATTTAAAGACGTAGCTAAACTGTTTGTTCAAGCTCCACTTTTCAAATGTAAATTTGATCTAGTCGGCTGAATTGAGTTTACTCGGTTTAAATTCAAAAATGGCGGCCGATTTAGTCTGCTTTCAGTATTCAGACACAGTGGGCTTTTGAGCCAAGTTAATGCAACAGAACAAATCGAACCAATTTTCTAAACATTATTTTTTGCCATGTTTGTGTATTAGCACAACTTTTGGTGCTTAATTGGTCGTCTGAAATGCATTTAGACTGGATTAAAGATGATAATCCAGAATGAAAGATTTTTAGAATGCCGCTAGTGTTTTACGGCTGTAGATTTCTTGTTTTTTGTTTTGCACAACTCATTAGTTGTGTACAGCCGCTATTAGTGTAGTGATTAATTTTTTCCTACTTTTTCTGGTTCTATGGTTTTGTGTACACATTTCTGAGATCCGGCTTTAAGCTGGCTGACATAAGAAATTAATAGTGTTATTATTATGTCTAAATTATTTATTTATTAACTTCTTAATGCATTTTTAAAGCTGCTAATAAGTAACAGTGTAATTATTGATAAGTATTGTCGTTTCTATTCAAATTAATTCTTTTGCTGCAAGTGCAGATGAAGAGATTAGGTATTTTATGTTTATAAACGTTAGGTCATGATCTCATGAAACTATGCAACATAAAACTAGAAATCACTGTTGGGGATCTATTTTCATCCGTTATGCACATTTTTGATGAAAAATGTTGAATTTGATTGCTTGGCCAATTTTGTCTGGCCATTGACTCTAAAAAGGAAGTCATTGCTAATATCTTTAGGTGAAAAATCTAAACGCAAAAGTCCGGAAACGACAAATATGATAGCATTAACTTAAGTGCCATTTTCCCTACCTAAGGATGAGTAGGCACCCCAAGCCCGCACAAAGTTAATGCAATTGGATTAATAAATTAAGTGGTTTGACGGAGTTCTGTTTCTTTCTTTCATTTTTTAAATAAAAATAAAAGACAGAAATGCGAGACTGACAGTATTAAGCGATTAAAACGAAGAAAGGGTCGAACTGTCTTTCCAATTTCATTAAATTAAACGCCTCGCCTACATAATACGCTCGAAATTGCAAAGTTCTCGCTTGCTTATCGATTCGTCGTATTTTTCTTATCGACGCGAGATGGCGATGGCGCACACCTTCTGTCGCTCATCATCGTAAGATAGCAATGTAGCACTTGCACGTGGAAAGCGGGGATGAGGGATGAGGATGGAATGCTTTAGAGCCGATAAAAGAATGATCCGTTTAATTGAAACAGGTGAGAAAAAGGAAATCGAAGTGACCCGCCTGAGTGCGGCGAGACGGCGCGCACGCGCACCGGTGCAAAACGAGTCGGAAACATTTTTAATCTGGAAAATGAGAAATTCATTCGGTCATTTCTTTATGGGGGATTAGTTAGGCTTAGTTGCACATTCATTTGCCTAATATTTTTTTTTGTTCGCCTTGGAAACGTCGACCGATATTGGATCGGCTGTAATGGTGAATGGCGCAGTTGGCGTGGAAAATGGGGTTTGTGTGTGGGGGGGGGGGGGGGGGAGAAATCACGTGGTAGTTTGCCGGGCCAATCAGTGTTTGGCGCTATCTGACGCCAAGGAAGTGAAATGAAATTAATTGGGAAATTTGATTTCTGCCAGCAAGCTTCATCGACTGTTTTTAATCGAGCTGAAAACTGATGGCAAATACGAGAGAGACGAGAAAGAGTAATCCTGAAGCTTATCAGTCGACTTACAGGCTCCTCGTAAAATTTTAGGGTTAGTCAACAACGCACTTCTTATCTTGCAAGACGAGTGCTAATGATTCTGATTGGGTACGCCAATTAGAAAACACGGTTTTGCGGCTAGATAAAAGGATGATATATTGAAACAACACGATAAACAAACTTTTTACTCCATTCGAAGCTAATTATTAATCATTTTTTCCAGTGTTGACACTGGATTTAATTTTTGATTACACTGCCGTCTGGTGATTCTTTTTATTTAAAATGTTGCTTATGTGTTGTACACCAGCGCTTCTTAAGAGGCTGCCAGTCCGTTGAAACGCAAAGATTATGTAGGCTTATTGGAGCAATGTTAGGTTATTGGTCCGTGACACATTGGGATAAAAGATGCCGGTCCGGTACATTGCGTAGTTTGAGAAGCGTTGTTGTAGACTACAATACTCTTTGTCTTGTAACTCCAAAAAAGAAACTAATGCCTAGTTTACACTTGAACCACTTATGTAGAAGTTGTGACTTTTAGAAAGTTTAATTTCTACAAGTGTGAATGATTTATTTTTAGAGCAAGTAGTGGGTTCGAATCCGGTTTTTGATTTTCTATTTTCTCTTCTTATTATGTTTTTAATGGTACACTACATGCAGCTAATTTCAGCAGCATTTGACTAAGGACCGGGTGGACCGGGTGGCCCGGCTCGATATTTGAGGACTTGCACAAAGAGAAGTCTCGTGGTTTAGTTTTTCACTTACAAAAATTGGATTGTTTGGGCTAAAAATTGGATGTTTTATACTAAAAATTGGATGTTTTGGGCTAAAAATTGGATGTTTTGGGCTAAAAATTGGATGTTTTGGGCTAAAAATTGGATGTTTTGGGTTAAAAATTGGATGTTTTGGGTTAAAAATTGGATGTTTTGGGCTAAAAATTGGATGTTTTGCGCTAAAAAAAAGGATGTTTGGGCCAAAAATTAAAAATTGTTGATCAAAAGTTGATTTTTTGAGCCAGAAAATGATTTTTTAGGCCAGAAAATGATTTTTTAGTCCAAAAATTAATTTTCTGGTCTCGTTTAATTACTGTTGCATGAAAGCAGTTTGATAGGTCAAACCAAAGCACTGCAAAGGCGGAGGAAGGAATGTGCGATATTTAAGTTGTGAATATTTTGAAATTGGGTCATGCCCACGTTCACGTTCATCCATTATTCATTTTTATCCATCAAAAATAATTAATTGAAAATATGTTATTTGGTCATCCTTGAGCAATAAAGGTTGTCAGGCCACATAAGGTGAAGCCTACTTCAAGAAAAGCCAATTTTTGCAGCTAGACAGCTGGGATTTCAACAAACAAAAAAGACACAGCATATTGACAAACTAATAAAACATATAACAGACCTCTGGTCTGCTTTGGTTTGGATTCCTCAATTGCTCCCTACGGACCTCACCACATCCAACATTTCATCAACAGACATTTTTATCAAGACTAGACCGAGAATAATATTTATTAACACAGAGCGGCATTCGAAAATAGAAATTCAGCGGAAACGTTTCGTTTCTCATGTTTCGTGTCGTCTTTTCCGTTGTGTAGGTGTGTGACAGTTAAATTTGGAGAGGGTTTTGTATCCACTTATCGCGAGGAAAAGGAAAATATTTTTATTTTCGAATGCGCTCATGTTATTTGATTTTAGATTTATGCAGGCGGAATAGCATTCCTCGTGATAAGACATCACTCATGCACTTATTTGGGACCAATAAAAGTGCAACAGTCAGCTCTCTTCATTCCATCTTGTTTATGAATACTGACGCGGAATTTTTATGAGTTTGAAAAAAGTGCTTTTTTGATGTATCAGATCGTATCAAATTACTTTTTATTTTGTTTTGGGCGCCATCTATTGCTGACATTTATAACTGTCTGGAAATTTATTGCTTATTTTTATTTGGTTTGAATATGAAAGAAATATGGTCTCGCACTTATTTGCCAATAGTTTCTTTTTTCGGTTTAAATTGCTTTTAAAACTGCTTTTCTCGATCGAACTTCAAAAATGGCGGCTGGTGGAGACGCGTACGACATTTTTTATCCCACAATTAAAAGAAATAGGTATAGTACTGTAAGGAGAATTGACGTTCGAGTTATCGTGTGATTTAAATTGACCATAATCCTGTTATCATTGGAACAAAACATCCATTTAGTGATTAAATTGGAGGGAATAATTGCTGAAATGCGGTTGGTAATCATCCTTCATTAATAGTTTGGTCACGAGATGTCGCAACTAAGTGCTTCATTGATTGGGGATATTTCATATCAGAGATCAAGATGATGTGTCACATCGTGAGTTGAATGACAAACTAGATGTTTTTATGGCTTAAACCCTCATTTTATCGACCAAAATTTATTCACTCGCGACTTACTAATGCATGAGACAACCTAATTATGGAATTAATAACGGCACAACGATCAGAAAGAGGAATTTATTGAGAAATCTGAGAATTTCCTTGCTAGTTTGGTGTGGTGTGGCGCGCAGGCACGCTTGTCACACCGTCAGGCGTGTCTTGGTTACTCAGACAAGATGCCAACTTTGCCATCTCATCCATCACTATTGGCGAATTTCTCTCGTCTTTCAACCATTTAGCCAATGTGTAGGCAACATCGAAAATCCCAGGTCACATATGCGTGAGAAATTGTAGAATTGCACTTTTATTACGCGTGTATTTCACGTTTTATTGCAAAAGAATTAATTTCTTGCGTGGATGGAAAAAAAGTTGGATTTGAAGAAGAAAAAAAAGAATTTTTTTATTGACCAAAATGTCAATCTTCAATTTCTTTATTGACTTCACAGTACTGACAGACGTTTTACTTTTCCCTCAAGATTTCGTTAGCGGCATACTACGTTTTTTTAAAGTCAATAAGACGGTATTGATTTGGTTTCTTTTATACGGTGTGAATGATCGAGGATAAGGCTTAAAGCTTAAATAAGCTTTTGGCTTTTGCTTATTTTCAAACGTCTCTCGGAGCAATAACGCTGAATGTATCGAGAAATTTTAATTCGGTGTAAATTTACACGCTAGGACGGGGGAAACGTTCTCAACCCGTCATCGTGTTTAATTTCTCGTGAAAACTAATTGATCGCGAGGACTAGAAGAGGATTTTTGCGGAGTGTTTTATTGATCGAGTCGGGTCTAAGCTCTCGCGAAGAAGGCCTATGAAGTTCGGTCTGAAAGTTGCTGGTCAATTTATCAGAACAGTAGCCAGAAGCCGCAATAACTCATCGGGAGAACGTAAATCTGGGTGCAGCGAGCGGCGACTAATTCGAAGCCGAGCGCGCACTTTTCTGGTAATGAAAAAGAAAAAGAAAAAGGGACGGGGATGGCGAGGGGAAGTGGAATGCGGACAAATGAAAGTGTGTCGAGTCGTGACAGGTCTCGTCGTCACTCCATCAATTATGACGAGTTGGTGCTGCTTAATGGAGTTTCGCGCGAGCCCGGCCAATAGTTTTGGCTTTTATTGCTCGCAAAGTTTTGCTGCTCTCGCTACAAATTGAAATCTGCGCGTTTGCCAACTATTCCGATGGGGTTTAGCGACGAAATTCGCTTTCTCTGTGTAAGAAAACCTTAGCAAATCGTTTGGTTGTGTGGTGTGCACTTAAAAATCACTTTTTTCGAATTTTTTTTTCTTTTTCTCGCTTTTGGTTCTTGTTAAATTGTTCTTGTGAATTTTTTTGTTTGTGTTTTTAAAAAAAATTTAATTTTTTTTTTTTTTTTTTTTTTTTTTTGTTTCTTTTTTTTTAGGTTCCAGAGACTTAAAGTCGGTCGTCTTGTGAATACATCGTTGTGTTCGCAAGGCTTCGTGCAAATTATTGATGGCGATGATTCGAGTGCCGTTTCCAACAGACATGCACCGGGTTTCTTTTGCGGGGAGATCGACCGTGATCAAACTTATATCTCTGAAACCAGTTTTGTTCACATTGTATTTTCTGCCGAATCGTTCACGGGTAAAATTTATTTACGCTACCGAAATATATATCAAAAAGTGGAAATTTAGTGCCATCTTTCTCTCTCTTATTTCAAAAAGAAAACAAAACAACAAAATTAAATTTTCGAATTGACTGAATCAATGAATAATGCAAGCAAACATTATTTCGCGGTAACTAAGCCTAATTACACCGCTCGCACCGAAAATTAAATTATTGCAGAAAACGACACTAAATATCTACTAAAATACCGTATTTTATCGATTAAGAGCCGCGGCTCTTATTCAAAACAACCATTTTTGTCAGCAATTACAACTTCGGTTTTTCGTTTGTTACATTTGTTGTAACAAACGACGCCCGAACGTCACGAACGAAGCGTACGTTCATCGTTCGTGAGGTTAAATACGGAAACAATACCGTACTTTTGGAAAAATACCGTATACAATTCGCGGCTACAATTCGAGGGCGACTCTTAATCGGTAAAATACGGTATGTCTCCATCTTGGGTGTATTAAATAATTACACAGCACTCTGTTTTAAAATTCATTAATTTATTTCATTTCCCTAGATAAAACCTATTTGACTTTCACTTCCCGTGCCGAACAACAATTTGAATTATTTGCCCGTTATGGACCCAATCCAATTCTGTACCCGGATCGTCGCGGCAAACTCGTGAGCGGCACTTTCTGCGACCGCATCTTCCACGACTGCCGCCTGGGAACATGCTACGTTCAATCACCTGGTTACCCGGGAATTTACCCTCGCAATCTTCGTTGCCGTTACTTTTTGCATACACAAAGTGTATACATCAATCCACATTTGGAGAACGAGGTGCTCAGCATCGACGGCCAACACTGCGCCGACATGATCGTCTGCCCCATGCGGCCCGTCACCACCAACTGTCCGGGCGACTACCTGCGCATCCACGACGGATGGACCGAAACCAGCCCCGTCATCGGCACGTTTTGCGGCACCGGGCGCTTCCCGTACGCCATAACGGGAACCAGCACGCGACTGCTCGTCGTTTTCGTGTCCACCGTAGCCGGGCCCATGCTCAACACGGGCTTCCACTTCAGCGTGGGCCCCAATCCGAAATGGGTGGGCCCCGGCGCGACCAAAGTGAACGGATCGTGCAGCACAATGTTCGACAGTCGCGACGAACTTTCCGATCACGATCGTCGCTTCCACTCGTTAGCCACGTGGTACACGCCCAACACAAACTGCGATTTCCTCATCCGGGCGCAGCCGAACCAGATAATTCGTCTGTATTTCAAGAGTTTTCGCGTGCACCGGCCGAAACACGCCATCGCGCCCACGAGAGACTGCTCCGAGTCGTTGTCCGTCTACGATTCCGATCGACGCGACGAAGCCCGAGTGGTGGCCATTTTCTGCGACACTTGGGCGGCCCCGGTTCAAGACAGCAAAGACTTCGTGTCGTCCGGTCCGGCCATGTTGATCCAATTCAAAAGCGCGACCGGTTCCTACGCCGGTTCGTCTCTGGATTTTTGGATACAGTTCGACTTTTACAACGCGTACAAGTACGGCCAGCCGGTGGCCAACACCGCTTGCGACGAGCTGTTCCAGAGCAGCTTTTCGACGTCGGGACTGTTCAGTTCGCCGCTCAACCATCTCATCTTCAAGCGCAAGGATTCGTTACAGTGCCATTACACTTTCGAGGCGAACGCGGCACCTTTCGAGCGCGTTTTCCTCACGCTGTTTTCCCTCCAGTTCGGCTACAACAAGCGCGCGTGCATCTCGTGTCTGGCCGACCCAGTAGACAAAATAGTGATTCGAGAATCCTCCGACAACACGACGGACTTGGTTTGTTTATGCAACAACACGAGCGACCTCGGCAAGCACGGCGGACTGACGTTCGTGTCGTCGGGCGCGAGTCTGGAGCTGCGGCTGCACTACGAGGGCGAGTTTGTCGAGTACAATTATTTCCACAACAAAATGGAAGTGTTTCAAGGGACGTACGAATTTTTCCACGGGCCCTTGTGCGGGCCCAGCTTGATCCCGAGCAGGAGTCAAGGCGAACTCGTGTTTCCGTACGTGGAGCCGGACTATGTGGACGTGGAGCGGTTCGTGCACTGCATCTGGACGATTTACGTGACGCCGAACAAAGACCTCTTTTTGTGGTTCGATTATTTGCAAATGTCGGGCAATTGCACGTCGGATAGGATCGAGATCCGCCTGCCGAGCGCCGGCTACAGCTACGCCGACGAGGCGGTTTTGAGTGTATGCGACGATCAGGCGTTCCAGCTGCCGATCATCAATTCCACCAACATGGCAGCCAACAAGATTTTGGTGGAGCTGCGTGCGGCCCCTTCCTCCGACGCCAGGTTTAAGCTGGTGTTCACCGAAGTGATGCAAGGCAAACAGAGCGAGTATTATTTAAAACTTGGCATGGAACCTTGTCCGTTTCTCTGCCACGGCTCCAACGTGTGCATCCCGCAGGATCTCGTGTGCAATGGGGTGGGCAACTGCCCCAAGCATTCCACTGATACGAGCGTCGAATTTGCCGACGAGGCTTTGTCTCTGTGTCGGTCGAGTGCCTTTTCTCTCGACTGGATCGCCATTGGTATGGGAGTGGCCGGTGGCGTTGTCATGACATTGTGTGTCATGTGCACATTCAGACGGTGCGGAGAACGGAATAGAAGAGTGGGAACACCTAGATGAAGGTATTTTTTACGCTTTTATTTCTGTTTGAGTGCGTTCAATTAGGTTTGGTTTGATTTTTAGTCATTATGTGTGTGGATAGTTCGTGAGTTCAATTGAGAGATGGGAGAATATACAGCCGTAATCGGGTTAGTTGTGATATTAGTAGGCGAAACAATAGGTGCGTTCAACTTTTTTGTTTTTATTACCGTTTTTTGGTTTTTCTATAAACAGGGGGGACACCAAAAACTGGAAAAATGGTTTATTTTGGGTTTTACCAATCAAATTCACTAATTAATTGTGTACATGTGCATGTTTTGTCATTTTCTGTTTCGCGTACCATGTTATATATAAAACGTAATAAAATTTCCTGGCATTGTAAATACTTAAATGAAATGATGCGCCAAGGAGTTGTAGATAGCGGCAGGCTTTCCTACGAGGTTATGGAGGTCAAGACGGAACAAATTATTTTATTACATTAGAAAAATGTCAATTTTATTTTATTTTTTCCTCGCTTTTTTAACGATACTCCGTATTGAATATTACTATACGGTTATTTTTACTTTTTGTCACCTAAAAATGGCTGCCTGAAGTCAAATTGTACCTGGAAAACCTGTCACATTTCAATTTATTTTTTTTATTGGTCTTCTTGGCGAGCGATAGCGAACGAGCCTCCTTCTATCATAGAAAATCAACATTTGTTGGCGCGTGTTTTAGGGAAACTTCTGGGGCTACAACTCTAAATTTACCTATGAGTGCATCCTGATGGGTTATGTGACTGTTTGAAAGAGCATTTCAATATTATTGGTAGAAGGATCCCATATTCAAGTCTATATGGTTTTTCCTGACAATTGTTTAGTATTGTTTTTGTATTGTTTGCAGTTTGCATTCATTACTTGCAATATTTATTGTTCATTTTGTTGCTGTTGATTGCCTAGCTAGTCGTTTTCTTTTGAAATTATCAGTGGTTTTTATTATTTACTTCATTTAAATATCCGGTTCCTGTTTTCATATTTAAAATCATTAAAGTCAAAAATTCTTGGCAGTGTAGACGATAATTGCTAACAAAACCAATTACAACAAAATTTTTACCGTTAATTGGAATTAAATCAAATTATTTCGGAAAAGACTGTTTGTCTGTTACCATTTCATTTCCTGGTGGAAAAATAACGACATTCTTTGCACATTTTTGCCTTTAAAAGATGCAATTGTGCCAAAATGAACATTTATTTACTTGAAAAAAATAGATTTTCAATGCATTTATGCTTGTAGATGTCTATTTTTTTTAAACCTAATTTAATTCAGTGTACATTGACTATGCATCAGATGGGATTTCCTAACATCGTACAAATGCACAAGCATTTACCTATGTCTCGTATAGGCTTACGTGTTTAGAATAGGGTCCCCTAACACCTATCTTGCGTAGGTGTACGGACAGGGAGTAGACACAACTCACTTTCGATGTACAAATTTCAATAAATTTAAGTTCAAAAGAGCCCCAATCGCTCGTCTTCCTGCAAATCTTGCAGGGACCTACAGTTTGCGCCCGGTAGCGGTATCTTGATGCTAAATTCTTACTGCGCATCCCATTCTGCGCAGACGATTTTCTAATTCCAGTTGTTATTTAGCAGTATTAAGCCTAATATTAGGCCTAATAATTCTAAAATAAAGTCAATAAACAACAATAACTCATTATTAAAAGTAATTTACAGCTTAGTACCAAAATATTTGTAGTTATTTACCTTATTTTTAGCACTATTAGGCCTAATATTAGGCTTAATACAACTAAATTACAACTGGAATTAGAAAATCGTCTGCGCAGTACGAATTTAGTGTTAAGAAACCGGGCGCAAACTAGTTAATAATAGGATGCACACTTTTGATCGCAACATAATGCGATATTTCATGTTTTAAAGAAATAAAAATAATATACAATCTTTTAGATTCAAATTTCAAAGCACGGCGATTTATTAACTATAACAACTGTCCGTTTGACTTTGATTTAATGCGTTTGTTCCTAAGAGTGCTTAATGGTGATTTATGCGCAATCCAATAGGAGATTATTGGCTGTATATATTCTCTCTACTCTAGTTTTTTTTTTTATGGTTTTAAATTTAACCCGGTTTAGTTTTTGACAGAAGGCAATTGGCGCGTAATGTAGAATATTCAAGTTCGTATTGGAACGGTCGCTTTAAATGGGCAATAGTTTACTTATTCATGATTAGTTTGCATTTTAAATTCGATTTGTTTGAACTGATCTAAATAAATAAATAGCATAAATAAATAACGGGCAGAAAAAAAATGTAAAGTGGGTAAGCGTATGAGTCCATTTGAAACGAAATAAGTTTTCTTGTGGAAAGGTCAGAAAGAGAAACAAACATTCTTTAGGTTGAGTTTAAATGGAATTGAACTTTGCCTCCGAACCTTAATGCGCAGCTTAGTACAATTGTGTAGGAATTGTCTTTTTTCCGCAGGCTCCCATGACGGAGCACTTAAAGTTATCCATCATCCTCAAGCACCGGCACAAAAGGCGGTCGTCTCATTTTCTTTTCTTTTTTTTATTCCTTATTTTTCCCCCACTTTTTTTTTTCTTTTCTATTTCTTCACGGAATGGAAAGAAACAAAATTTTATGGGTGAAACGCCATCACCTGATTCGACGTGGGATTGCCGTACGCCATTCTATAAACGAAGAGTGACACACATCGCAATAGATTTATTTTTCATTTATCAAACTGTTATAAAATAACAATTTTCTGTCATGAAATGTTTGAGTATTTAGTCAGTGGAATTATTTTATTTGTAATCGTTTATTTATTTCGCTTTTTAAGGTGGGAAAACAAAAAAAAATTACAATTTCTTGTTCTCCATCGCCATTTTTATTTATAATTGGTGTCTTGTGTCGCAGTTAGTCCAAGTGCCGTGCTTTAATATGGGGAAAAAAAATTAAATACCATAAACTAGGATGATAATGTAATTTTTAATTTTTGTTTTTGTAAATATTCAATAGAAGAGTGTGTCTTTAGGAAAATGTACTGTACATGAATTTTTTGACTTGTTGTCAAAATGGGTCTTTCTCTTATTGCTAGACCTTGATTTATTGTGTACACACATAAAAACATTTTTTTATATCTTATTCTTGTTGCTCCGCTGAAATTTTTTGTCATTATTGGCATAGTTCTAGCAATTTCAATTTTATATAAAGCTGCAAAGGAAAAAAATCATAATTTTTCTGTGATGACACTTAAAAAGAAAGAAAAAAAAAGATACGCTTTGGTTATTGTAATAAGTTTTTTCAAGTCGAATAAAATATTTTTCTACATTGCCTGTCCCCATCAACACCAGCAACGCAGCAATCCAGTGTTACACCATCGATTGAAAAGCTCCGCCTCTGGTTGCGCTTTCCTGCTTACACCGCGCATTTTTATGTATAGTGTAATGAGGAGGTTCCCACATAGCTTTGGGTCACAATGTTATTTTTCAAAGTAAATAAAACATTGCATGATTGCGATTAGACACGAGGGAAAACGAGGTTTACAAATCCGGATATTAAGTACTGTAAATGCTCTAATAGAACGCGGGTCTAAATGGACAAAACCGACTGAATTCTATGTGTAAATTAAACAAAATTACAAAATTCTAGTTCTAAATTAAACAAAACGACTAAAATATATGTCTAAATTGAAGAAAACGACTAAAATATATGTCTAAATTGAACAAAACGACTAAATTAAATTTCTAAATTGAACAATATGACTAAAATGAATGTCTAAATTGAACAATACGACTAAAATAAATGTCTAAGTTGAACAAATGACTAAAATAAATGTCTAAATTGAACAAAATGTAAAAAATAAATGTCTAAATTGAACAAAATGACTAAAATAAGTGTTTAAATTAAACAAAACGACTAAAATAAATGTCTAAATTGATCAAGAACACTAAAAGATAAAATTACAGAGGAAATCTAGATTTTGTCCGTAGAACACCCGCGTTCTATTAGAGCATTTATGGTAATGAGTTTTGCTGAAAATGCAAGAATTTCAATCCTATTAGTAGAGTGTAGTGGTAAACAACAAAAAGGGTAGTTTTAATGCGGGCTATTTTGCCAAGAAAAATTAACACAATTTATTCGAAAGCCTTTTATAGGATTTCTGAATAAATTTTCTGGATTTGCAAATCTGATAATCTTTTTTTTTCTTCCTCAATTTATTGTGTTTGTGGCATGTGGTTTTTACAGTAGCGCCTTCTTATTCTTTAAAACCCTTTCCTAAAAAAAAAAAATTATAATTTCATGTTTAGTTTTTTAATTAATTTTCCGGAAAGAATTTATTTTATGTTACGACGAGATTACTTTCCGCATAATATTAAGTGTTGTTGGATTATGAAAATAAGTGTTAATGTATTTGCATGCAGGTTAATTTGCATGGGGCATGGCTAGTCAACCGAGCTGTAAAGACGACGCGTACAATTCCTTGCAGCATCTCAACATTTTACTTCGCCTTCATCGTTTTGACAACGCTCTTGCCACACTTCGGTAAGTACTAAAACAACTTTTATCTTTTCTTTTTTTTTAAAAAAAAAAAAAACAAATATACATAAATATGAATTTTTACAAGCTTTACAAACTTTTTTTTTTCTAAGTTATGAGTTTACTTGGATTTGTCGTTTAGCATTTTTCTCATTATATCCTTCTTTTAATTCTCATGCACAATTTATGAGTCTTAAGTAGATGCTGCAAGACTTGCTTTCAAGTTTTAGGCCTAATATTGCCCCAAGGACTAATCTGTTTGTCATCTTAAGCCCATCCATTTGCGTTATCATCACTCTAGCGCGTGTCTTTTTCTGCTGTCTTTCATTTTTTTTCTTTCCCGACGCATCTTTATGTTAGTCAAATAATTTTCAGCGCCTAATCCCTCGCGGAGGAAGAAAGAATAAACAATTAAAGCGTCGCAATGAGTTCGGGGATAAACAAAAGGGAAAGATAGAGTAATTAGCACTTAGCAAGCATTCGGAAAGATGAAAACCATTTAATACACGTTTTCAGGCCTGTTTTCTTTTCCACACGTTTTGTGTTTAAAT
Source organism: Strigamia acuminata (assembly GCA_949358305.1). NCBI lineage: Eukaryota > Metazoa > Arthropoda > Chilopoda > Geophilomorpha > Linotaeniidae > Strigamia > Strigamia acuminata. The sequence continues at coordinate 24,570,995 of OX442314.1, read as the reverse complement.
CTCGAATGCGTAAAACGCTGCGCACTTGCTGGCGGCTTTTTATATTTTCGTTTTGTTTGATAGTGCGAAAATGTGCGAATGTGTGCATTGTTTGACGAGCCTAATGGAAAATAGAACAAGTCCTTTGTTTAAGTGAAGGTTAAAACTGTATATAGAAGTTTGCTGATGACTATGTTGTTGTTTTTGTTGTTGAGTTTTGCATTGGAGATTTGTCGTTGCTTTTTACGACGATGTTTGGAGTGGGTGCACGACCGAGAATAACACCCAAAGGGAAGAGAGAGCCGGTGATCTGGTGTTTTGGATGACTGTCGTGGGGTGGTTGGTATGGGATGGGATGGAAATGCACCGTAGATCAGGCACAGTGAGTAGGCAAGGACAAATTTTTGATGGGATTCCCGCCCAGAGCCGACCGTCGTTCGGTGGCTAACCAGCTAACATAAACAAGAGGACGATGCTGGCATTGCTTAAACCTGCGCTCGATCGATAAAGGCACTTTTGCTCCTCCGAGACAGTGCCAGATGGCGCTCGCGAGAGTCGACGCAACTCTGACGAGATGTGGGCGAGAGTTGATGGGTTCACTCCCTTCTTTTTTCCACTTTTTTTTTTTTTTTTTTTTTTTCTTTCTTATGAAAGATTTACCAAAGTTGACAGTGCGAGGAATACATTTTAACGTGGAATATTTTTTATTGGTTCATTTCTTTTTCAAACTCCATTTCAAAAAGGTATAAATTTCGAAAAAGTGAGCGGGACGAGCGTCAAGAATTCCCTCGACCAATACCATAATTCACTCGTGACATTTTGTCAAAAATTTGGACCATCTTCAACTCTGTCACGCATTACATTCCAACTTGTCAGGGGAGTTTTGAAATTAAATTGTTATTGTCAATCGTAATGTGTTTTAGTCTGACGAGGATCAATTTAAAAGCGGTCGAAGGGCTTTGCGTCGAAAAATGAGGACGGTCGAAATCTATTTCTATTCGAACTATACAATTTAAAATCTTAAGGGAAAACGTTCGGATGTGGGAAGCGTGTTTGGATCTGTCACGATATTTAATAAGATACGAAGCAAAACAAAAACATGTCATGTTTCGGTATTAAATTTATTTATTTAATGAAAAGTGTCAAATTGTTATCAAAATATTAATTAGTTCTAATCCTTAATCTGGTAATAATTTATGGCGAATTTTTTAAATTTTTCAAATTGGTTTTTTTTTTATCCAATTATTGTTTTAAAACTAGTTTTAAAACCTCTCTGGACGACCAACTGTCAAAATGACACACAGCTGCATTCGAAAAGTCATTAAAACCAATGTAAACGCATTTACACTCGTTTTTGCACAACGTTGGTTAAACGGAAACGACCTGCACGCCATGTTTTAATTATCTTTACACGAACATTGGTGTGCAAACCAGCTAACTTGGCGCCATCTTGGATTGTCGCTTCAATTTTTAATGTGGGTATAGGTATAACACGTACAGAATCTACTATTCTTATCTGATTGTTACATATTTTTCATGTGCTAATTTATTTACACTGAAATTTATTTTTAAACTCGAAAATTGAGTTGTTTAACTTGACATTTACACTACCAGTTGCATTGGTCGTTTAGTGCAAATGACTGTTATGGTGTTGGCATTCGTACGGATGATCAGCAAAGCACAAATGAAGTCACTCATTCTGAAACGTCATTTTAAAAACAGGAAAAACATCTTTAGAAAACTGTCCTCCTTTTTTTATTTGTTATTTTTGCTAAGGTTGTTTTTAATATATGTTGTTATGCAAAAGCAATAAAATGCAAATTGGAAAAATGCTCATCGAAAATGAAAAATATAATTTGGAACTACAGTTAAAAATATATTTTTTTCATCTGTAATAATAATTTATGCTGATATATGAGTACATAAGATATACACAGTATATAGCCTATCATAATAGGTAGAATCGTCACAAATGGACTATAAAAGACTCAACTTCCTGTTTGGAGCCAGAGTTGTACAGGAACAGCTAAGGTCAACAACACCTTGCTATTCTCCACTCTTGTTTACCATGGAGATGCTTCGGGAATATGCCGGTATGCCATTCCCAGTACTGTGAGCGATCCATGGACCAAGGGACGGAGTCCTGAATTAGTCAACCAACCTCTTTGTCTATGGTTAACCCTAACCACATGGGCGACGTGTGGTTGCAGATATGCTGCAGCAATGTAGCATAAGCAATAGGAAAAGGCATGGGAACCTGGCCCTAGGCAACTGAATAAAGGCCTAATAAGCAATTATTACACAGTTTGCGTCCGATGCTATTATGGTATCCCACGCCTTAAAGGCTTCTATCCTAAAGCTTCATTTTGTAGGCTATTGTACCTATAATTTACATTTTGCTAATCGTCGCTATCGCTATCTTGTGTCATTTACCTATTTAGCTATTTTATTTCTAATATTTCTTTAGTGTTTCACTAGTTATTTCAAAAGAAAAAATATTGTAATGGTTTTTAACACTAGTTTTTGTTTTTTAAATTTTTTGAAAACATTGGAATTGGACGAGCCACTGTAATTTAAATTTAAATTCGTTTTTACCACAACATACAGTACAACAGCTTTGTCAAAAACGCTCAAGCTTTTACTTCTATCCACAGATTTATCACAACTTAACATTACCCCTTCCATTATTCGTATCCTCTTTAAATTAAAGTTGCACGTACCGTACCATTTGCCAAGAATCTGATAACGTAACGTTGGATGTCAAATTATTTCTACCCTTTTTTAATATAAATAAATAATGCCAGGCACTTTATTGATTACTGGAAAAGTTTTGGACTAGTGATTGGCACTAATTCTTAAGCACACTGGGCCGTGTCGCCAACGCTTGATGGCTGTGCACTGGAAATGCATTTCCCAATATCGACCTACACCTGATAAAAGAACCCCCTGTATCCACCTGACGTTTTTCGCTCGTCTCTTCCATAGAGTTCTTCGTTCTACAGAAGTTTCTCTCGGAGATTTCGTTTTACACACACAGAGAGGGAGATACGGGTCTTTTACCTTTAAAAAATGTGATTCGTAATGAAAACAGAGATAAGTAAAGGAAGACGTTGCAAGTGCATTTTCATCGGGGGAAACTGCGGCTAATGGGTCAGTTTAGTGGGTGCGTGTCCTCTGGCCTCACATGGCAAACGGATCTAGGAGAAAGCTTTTTATTTCGAAGGCACCAGATCGGGTTGCCCGAGGCCATTGTCGCTCCTTAATGTCCTCGTCCTATTAGAGCATCCTCATCCTCTGTTCTTTGGAGAAACCAGGCTGTTAGTAATTACCTCCTTTTGTTCAGAGTCCATTTCCAGGGTGTTTGGCCCTCACCCAATGCTCCTGTCACGCCGTTGCTCACCAATAACATCCCTTTTACTTTCCTAACACCGTCACACCATTTTATTTATCACGTTCTCTGTTATTTATTTATTTATTTATTTATTTTTTTTTTTTGATTTTTTTTTTCTTTTTGCTTTTTAGAATGTCGATATTTTAAAGGTGACGTGTTGAATTAATAAGAATGTATTTGGAAGTTGGTTTATTGAATTTAAAGGAGTTTTTTGACTCATTTTGAATTATTTGTATTTGGATTGTATTTTTTTTTTTATAATAAGAAAAAATAAAAGAAAAATTTAATTATGTGTAAAAATTTAAAATGTTGCATTTAAAACAATTTGTGTGACAGTCATGTGGCTGAAATGTGCATCACTTTTTTGTTATAGTGCCTTACAGGTACCCAATGAGAATAAAGCGGAGCTTTCGAGTGGGAGAAATATAAAAAAAATGGAAGAGCACAGCAGTTGCTGTTCTTTTTCGACTTCACCCACCCCTAGAAAAGACAGAAAACAGCGTTCCATAAAAATAAATTTTTTTTTTAGGTAAAGAAAACTTTTTGGAAAATGTAGACTAATTTATAAAAACTAATGTGCATTTTATAGCTTAAATATATAGACTATCCCATTAAGGTGAAATTGTCTCTTGCAACTGATATTTGTATCAGTTTTATTTGAAATTTTTTGGAAGTTTTTAATGTGTTTGTGCCTAAATATTCATTTTGCGTTAATGGACTCAAAATGTTTGTTCTGTCAGTGACTTTTGCTTGAGCTTGCAATAATTTTCATTTGACTTGTCAACTTAGAGCGATTCAGTAAGCCTGTGGATGGGTTCTTTATAGATTATCTGTGTCGACGTGTGGTGACACTAACATTGTGCATTCGTACATGTCTCCAATAGGAATGTCAGCTCATACATACGAAAACACATTCATGGTGCCAAACTAAGTTCTTGAATTGTCAGTTTGAATCGTTTGTACTGGTATTGTCGATTAATTAAAATTAAACTCAATTCAAATGTAAAGATTTTTGCAAGAACTAAACTAACTAGCACTAGACCTAAATTGGGGAAGAACTAATCGTTACTAAAGCTTATTGCCAGTCGAGGTAAACTGAATTGCTCATTACAGTTACTCAAGTGTCTGTCCGGTGAGTTCAGCTGTAATAGCTGTTATCAGTTCTGAATATTAACACTTCAGACATTTAATACCGTAAGGGAAATTTTTTGTCCCAGCCGGTCCCTTTAAAACATAATTTTCTAGAATTCATCTCTGCAAATAATTTATTGTTTCATTTGATTAATAAATTTTGTTATTTTTTTTTACAATGGATAATTAAAGTTGTTGTTTACGTGACATTGACATATGTCTTTGGGACTTGCAAATCCAGCAAATCAGCAGCAAATAATCTTGCAAAACAACCGCAAATCAACTAAATTTTGCTGCAAATCTTGTTAGGAATCTGAAAATCATACTTAAAACTTTGTGATTTGGGTTGCTGATCTTTAAATCCAAACGCAATATACTGTAAGTGAATTTGGTTTTGCCAGTTAGCTCCGATTTCTAGATTTTTCGGCATAAAATATACCTAAAAATCCATGTACGCCTGCCTTTAGCGAGAGCTTATTTCTTGTGTCACAAAATAGTCTTTTAGGGTTAAATTTATGATGTAATGGAAATGCGCGAATTAAGGCGCATGGTGCAGGTTCACAGAGCTTCTTTTAGAGGACACCGTCAGACTCGGGTTTCAGGTGTTAGAACACTCTAGGTCTCTTTTGTACAACTGTTATTTATAGTGGAGGATCTTTTACTTTATCATTTAGGTTTTGTAGTTTAAAATAACTTAAGCAGTCTGGTTCTGTTCTGGCAAGGGCAGGAGAATGCCAGGCATGCATATGGTAAAAGAATAGCAGGTCAGCAAGATGTCACTCACAAAAATAAATAAACAAAATCAAATACATTTGCTGCAAAAGTACAACATACACAAAATAAATAAACATGAAAAAACTATAGATTAATATCTTTTATTTACAAGAAATAAAACTTTTTCTGGCCACGAAGGATACTTTAAAAATCACCATAAAGTAGAAAATACAAACATAGAAGTTAAGTAAGTAGCATTGCTGTGAAGCTTTTTTTTGATTTTTGTAATTTTGTTTAAAACTTATCATTTTTAATGCATCGCATTTAATCTCACATGAATATAATTGCCAATAAATATGAAAACTTTATAAATAAAAAGTCTGCTACAACTAAAAGATTGTTGAAAACTAATTTCATGACTCGAAGTGATATTTATTTCGAGCGTCTTTGCAAATTGCCATCCTTTTTTAATTGGTTTAAATCCGATGTGAATTCAATTAGTTTTACTTTTGACACTGCATGAGAGAATTCATGCTACTGCATTTTTGTACAAAACATATTTCATTAGCATTTTTTCATCAAAGTTTTTGTTTCAGTCATCATAAATTGTGTCAGATTTAAGCCAGAGAGGATGGATTTTGTTACAAGTTGACGACACTTTATCTTTCCCATATTAGAAGAGGTTAAGCAAATGAAATGTCTGTCCGTATTGTCTGCTGTGCGGGTGATGAATTGCACTGTAAATTAGAGAGGAGATTTGAAAGCAGAGGAGCAAACAACTAGTAGTGTGTCTGAGAAGCAATCATTAAGAAAGTGATGTCTGTTGTGTGCAGGAAATAAGATCCCTCGCTCTATGTAATCGATAAATAGAGTGCTGCTTATTTTGGTCAAAGACAACTCAAAGTAAAAGCTAAAATGTGTTTCCTTCAGTACATCATGAAATATATTTATTTTTCATACTGTGGCTTATTGACTATAACTAGTAAAAAAAGAAACACATTAAACCACTATAATGAATGAGATGGATAGCAAACTAATTTATTTAAAAGAATATTTTAAAATTGAAGATGATGATTTGCTTCTGCTCTTTAGCTGTGGGAGCATTTGAAAATTATATGATCAAAAATAGATATTCGTGAGAGAATACTCAACGTTGGCCCTCGCCAATGCTCTTCATCAACGCCTACTGGTAATTAAGATAAACAGGTCACACTAAAAGTCGTTGTAATTCATGGGAAGAATCAATAACACCAGAAGTAAACAAACTTGCGATGTTTTCGTTCATTTACTTCTGGTACTATTATTATTATTATTATTATTATTATTATTATTATTATTATTAGTGAGTTTGCGGTTGTCAATTGTTCCTTATAATTATGAGTTACAAGCTCATAATTATAAAAATGGACTTATAACATAACGTAACTACTCAACTTTTACACTATTTTGTAAAATAAGGGAGCCAATCAGATCGCTTAACACTATTTGAAGCTCCTCCCACTATTGCAAATGGCGCCGATGGTGCTAATGGAAATTCAAAATGGCTGCCTGACCTGTTTCAACATTCAGCCTCAATCACAATTTCTTTCTGCCATCGAAAGATAGAAACAACTAAAATCATTCCAGGTAAGCAAATAAATAAACTGGAAGACAATTTCATGTCTGAAAACTTTCAAATTAGTAAAACTACAGATTTTCATTTTCTTTTGCATAGAGATTTGTTCTACCATTACATGGTATCTATTTATAAGTATAATTTATAAAATATATTTATTGTACCGCAAGTACCTATTTCAAGAAGGAATCATAATTATAATTATGAGTTTGTAACTCATAATTATAAGGAACAATTGGCAACCGCAAACTCACTATTACTGTATTGATATCACAAACTACGGTATTTTGGATTCAACGGTAATTTATGTTTTGAAAATAAACAAAGTGGCCAAGCGTGGTCGCTCAACCATTGCCTGAGTAAAGGAGTTGGATGTTCCTTCGACTCATTTTATTCGTGGTAAGTAATCTATCAAAGTGTGTTCCATGTAAATAATAGCTTTTTGTAATTTAATGGGATACTGATAAAACTTATGAACAAAAAAAAAGAAAAGAAAAATCTTTTAAAACTTTGCTAAATCAAACCTGACACAGCAACATTGAAAAGTGAAGTCAGAAAAATGAAAACCGAAACCAGCTTGAAACATGTTTGCTGTGTTTCACTTGCTGCATTCTAAAATACGGTAGAAATATTTTGAACCCCTTGCGAGTTTCGCGTGTTTAAATTAGTTGTTCATCTTTAATTCCAAACCAAACACACTTTAAAAATTTAACCGTTCGACGCCCGAAGTAGCAATCTACTTACCTATAAGTGTCAAGCTTTAAAAAATGTGTCTGCAATAATTTGATTTTCGAATACAATGCCAATACAAAAATGTGTTGAGCGTGCCATCTAGTGCTACGCAATGAAAGGAAAGACAAATACAATCATGTTTAGGTTAATTTACTTGGAATTTATAATAGACATTACTTATTAACTGTTTAATCAGATGAACATTTTTAAAATGTGCTTTAAGAAAGTCGAGTTAATTTTACTTACGGATGAAATGTAAATTAGTAAATTTAACAAAGGATAATGTAAAGTAAACATTTATTTGTGCAATTCTTTGAGGATTAAGTCATGCTTACTTGTATTTAAGACACAGTAGGGTTATTCAAGGGCTCTAGAGGTCATCTAACCTTTTTTGTCACACTTGGACGTCCCTTCTCTCAATTTGATTACTTGTGTTGGTTAGGAAAAGAAAAACAAGGTTCACTTCACTGGCATGAGTACAAGTAAATAAGTGATATGAACTGATGGAAAAGTCCTTTAAATTGTGTTATAAACTTGTTGTTGCGGCGTGAATGGCAACAGAGCATTATTTATTTACAGGGCCGGTTTTAAAGAACAGTTTAAAATATTGACATGTCTACTCTGTAATAGTTTAAGTTGAGCAAATGCAGTGAAGTTGAGCAGCTTTAAAAATACTGTAAAACGCACGCATTCTTCATACATACACACACATACATATACATGTGTGTGGCTTTGCACAAAGGCAATAAAGATAGAAAAGTCTGTTCTTACTAAATGTATATTTGATATGAATTGTGATGCGTAAGCGCAAAGTGCCAAAGCGCCACCTATACACAAATCTGTGAGTGAGAGGAGACCCAACTTGTGTATCTATGTTGAGTTTGAACGTTTTTGTATAAAAAAACCGACCTACATTTCTGTCACAATTGGCTCAAACACATTTTGCTTGTTTTCGGCATCTGTGTGTTTCTCAACTTGATTAAAAGACGGATTAGTAATTAGTGTTAGGAGGAATTAACATTAGTTTGACAGTCTTTATGTTGACTGTAAGCTTATATCATCGATTATTTCATACTACTCGTCACACGTCTTCAGCCAGTGAAATTAGGTAACAGAATAAAATGTTATAAATAAAAATGTTATTGACGTGAAACGTTTTTGGCGCATTAGTAGCGATTCCTAACCGGGAAAGATGAATGAGTGACGCTTCCGTCGTAACAGTGAGGGGAGGGGTGGAGAACAATACAGGACAATTGATAAAGGTAATACGTACCATGTTTTCTATTTATTATTTGGTGATGACGATCTATTTTCGACTCGAAGACGCCATTACAGATTCTTGATTTTGTTGGTTTCCGTGGTTACTGGCCAGAAGCTATTTTCAAGTAGAGACCAATACAATACAACAGTTGATAATTTGGAATAAGTCGACTAGTTTTACTTTTACCGTATATACGGTTTTAAGCACACACTCTTTCTTTTATTATTCATATTTTAAAGTTTAAACAACTGTTGTGTATATTTTGTAATAAAACGCACTTAATAAACTGGCTCAAATGTAGGAATGGGACCAATGATGTTGAAAGTTGATCGATTATATCACAAATGCTTAAAAAGTGATTGATCACCAGTCATGCACAATTTTCCCTGTTGTGTTGCAATTTTAAGTTAAGATGTTGGGATTTTCATAGAATAGAATCAATAGAATCTAAAGACATCCTTTGCAATCTCTAAACATCTCAGCTCACTGAAAGATAAGCTGATAAGCTTATGCTATGTCGTTTGATGGTAGTAGGCCTACCTGAATGTACTATCGTGTATCCATTGCTTATTTTATGGCTATCTCATTTTGGAGGTTTGTAAATGCAAGAATGTACTGTAGTGTATACCCACAAATCCATAGTCCATATTGATTTTCAGTTATGTCCACTTTAATCCGAAGAAATACCAAATTTACAATATAAATGAGGCATCTATCCATATTTCACTGAGCCTGAACATTGATTATAAGGCAGTAAAGATCAAAATAGGATTTTTTTTGCTGTGCAAATAGTCAAAATTGTGAAAATCTTAATGATTTTATATGAGCGATTAAGGATGAAAGCCAGACGGCTTGGTATTGTAATGTAGACCAATTTGTCTTTCAACAACTCTTTACTCTTTGTTGAAGATTGCTGAATTATTGATTGCTTTTGTAACGTTATGTGTCTAATTTCCTACAAGATGTCATCGTATATGGGCCCCTCAGCTAGGCAGGTAGGGAGCTACTTTCAAACAATGGCTGCTTCCTGACCACTCCAATGCTACATCAACTCCATCAACACTTGAAGAACACATCCCAAACAACTCGTTACATTTGAGATTTGCAACAGGGGCTGAAAGAACTCTAGCTTGGAGGCCCGGATTAGGGGGGCCAAGCAAGTCAACCAGCTAAGTGAGATGCCTATCCTCAAGGATGCATAAGGAACAGCTCACAGCTCACAGTGCTGATCACCTGTCCCCATTTGAACACAGCAGTTAAGCAGTATTGCGTCTGGTCAGTACTTGAATGGGTGACCATGCTGGGAATCCTAGTTGTTTATCTAATCCTTGTCTGATTAAGATACTGTTTCTACGGCAAGAACATCTCTCACCCGTCTCTAACTGGGTTTACTGTGGTTTTCCCACTTCTCGGTGCAAATGCAAGGTTGGGTCCTCAATCCTTAACCTTAAGAAAGTCGTTCTACAGATCGTGGCTTGCATGGCGGAAACACAACACTGTACTCCTGTCACTCCGTGGTAGGCTTTGGCTTTTGGGGTTGACAGAGCCCAGTTGGCAGCAATAAACAATGTATAATAATAACAATAATAATACAAAAAGTGACTATAAAGTATTGACTTGTGTTTTGTCCATCCAACTAAAATTAATTATTTTATTAGACACTGTATATTATCATTGCATCATATTTCCCAGGGTCACCACCGTAACCATTGGACTAACTGAGCTGAAGCTCAGGGGCGCCAGGCTCCTTCACTAAAGAGGTTTCATAAGTGTTCAATAAATGTAAAAAGTTTTTTTTTTAAAATTACGACAAGGGGCAATTTTTTTAAGCCCAGGGTTTGGAAAAGTGTTAGGAAGGCCAAGATCCTGGCCTCGGAGCGCGCTGCAGGATATGTGGGCTATGATTTGAAATCCAGTAAATCAACTGCAAATCCAGTAAATCAACTGCAAATCCAGTAAATCAACTGCAAATCCAGTAAATCAACTGCAAATCCAGTAAATCAACTGCAAATCCAGTAAATCAACTGCAAATCCAGTAAATCAACTGCAAATCCAGTAAATCAACTGCAAATCCAGTAAATCAACTGCAAATCCAGTAAATCAACTGCAAATCCAGTAAATCAACTGCAAATCCAGTAAATCAACTGCAAATCCAGTAAATCAACTGCAAATCCAGTAAATCAACTGCAAATCCAGTAAATCAACTGCAAATCCAGTAAATCAACTGCAAATCCAGTAAATCAACTGCAAATCCAGTAAATCAACTGCAAATCCAGTAAATCAACTGCAAATCCAGTAAATCAACTGCAAATCCAGTAAATCAACTGCAAATCCAGTAAATCAACTGCAAATCCAGTAAATCAACTGCAAATCCAGTAAATCAACTGCAAATCCAGTAAATCAACTGCAAATCCAGTAAATCAACTGCAAATCCAGTAAATCAACTGCAAATCCAGTAAATCAACTGCAAATCCAGTAAATCAACTGCAAATCCAGTAAATCAACTGCAAATCCAGTAAATCAACTGCAAATCCAGTAAATCAACTGCAAATCCAGTAAATCAACTGCAAATCCAGTAAATCAACTGCAAATCCAGTAAATCAACTGCAAATCCAGTAAATCAACTGCAAATCCAGTAAATCAACTGCAAATCCAGTAAATCAACTGCAAATCCAGTAAATCAACTGCAAATCCAGTAAATCAACTGCAAATTCAGTAAATCAACTGCAAATCCAGTAAATCAATTGCAAATTAGGAAAATCAATTGCAAATTAGGAAAATCAACTGCAAATTAGGAAAATCAACTGCAAATTAGGAAAATCAACTGCAAATTAGGAAAATCAACTGCAAATTAGGAAAATCAACTGCAAATTAGGAAAATCAACTGCAAATTAGGAAAATCAATTGCAAATTAAGAAAATCAACTGCAAATTAGAAAAATCAACTCAAATCTTGTAAATCAACTGCAAATCCAGTAAATCAACTGCAAATCCAGTAAATCAACTGCATGTTTAGTAAATCAGATGTAACTCAGTAAATCAACTCCAAATCAATTATTGAAGAGGTTGCACCTCTGGTTGGACTGTATAGTAGTGATATCTAGTGACGAAAAGCAGAACTTTATTCACTCTTATGCCGACTGGTGATGACTGGGTGGAACTACAAAACACTGCACTTGACTGATGCTGCCATCTGACAGGAACTTTTGAATTGATCAATTTGCAGTAATTTTTTGAAAAAACAAGGGAATTTGAGTATTAATGATGAAATTTCAGAGCCATTGACGCTTTAACTAAAGCAAAGTTTGGCTTAGTAATTTAAATAATAACCCATTATTTGTAGAGGTGAAATTTCATCTACAATATTTAATTAATAGTTTCGTCGACATCTCGAATTACTTATTTAGTTCTCACATTCATCATTAATTGTAAGTTTAAATTATATGGATCACTAATGATACTTTGAATTTTTCTCCTTCTGGTTTTATTATAGTAATTTCTTGTGAAAAGAGTAGAATTTCAGTGTTTGCTTTACAGAAATTTTTGAAAATTTTTGTTTTCCTGTTTTTGTTATTCTTTGCAAAACTGATCCAATTTTTTTTTTTATTGTTTATGTTTAAAATTTTTGTTTACATTTCAGTTTGTTTTTCTCAATTAGTTTGACTTATAACTAGTTAATATATTCTTTGTAAGGAAGTGACATTATTATCAGGGGAAATATCCTTGTGCCATGCTATTTTCTCGTGGCAGCAGACATTACTTCATGAATAACTACCAGTAATGTTTCATTTTTTCTTAGAGTATGGCTTGGTTTCATAGTTTTTAACGTGTTATGTCGTAACTGGAATTCTTTGTGCAACCAAACATTATATCAAATGATGAAACTTTGCGTTTTCAGAGACAATTTCAGTTTTTTATTTTTATTTAAAAAAAAAAAAATTTATTCTGTATAAACGCTGCATAAATGATCAAAAGTTTATTCCATTGCTTTAGATGTTTATTTTGGATATATGGTATTGGATTGTAATCAGATTAACGGATAATCCCTTGTTGATTGAACAGGGTTTGAGAAATCCCATTGATCGCTCGTGTAGACACATAAATGGGAGATTAATTTTACACGCGAAAGCAAATTTTAATATTTTATTTTAATTTTTTTTTTCCTGAGTAATTTTTTCTTTTTTATACTTTAAGATTATTTTTTCATCACTTCGTTCCAAAACATGTTTTGAATTTCCGGTGGTGATAAAACAGATTATAATAAATAAATAAAAAACTCTATTAAAAAAAATTGATGTTTAAAGTAATTTTCTTTTGTAATGAAAGGAATACAAAGAAATTTTCTTTAAAAAAAAAAAAAATAAAAAAAAAAAAATAAAAATAATATATCAAGATTTTGTCACAATGAGTTGTTCTTTATTTAAAACTCATTGTCAATATCGGCAGAGATAAAACACTGCATCAACTTCTTTGTGCGACGAAACACGCCAAGAGAGGCGATATTAATATTCAGCGACGGACTGAGAAAAGGCCAGTCATTGAGCCACAATTTACCACTTATCGAGACCCACTTCAACAGTGTGGGCGATACTGATGTCTATCGGGTTCAAACTTTTGAAAGCAGCCGCAATGTCGGACCAACCCCATGACTAATGCAAGTTTACAATTATTTTGAAGACAGTAGGAAACGAGGCCTTGCAAATCGAGGAAGAGAGAGCGAGAGAGAGAGAGAGAGTGGAGCTCTTTGCTTAATGAGATTCACTCGCTAGCCCGAGTAAATGGCTCTAGCGTTCATTAATCAATGCATTAAAGAGCTGAATATAGCCTTGTTTTTTATTTATATGTTTCTATCGAACTACTGTAAACCGGATCTTCCGATACTTGGAGTCTCCAGATGCGATTTCATTTCCGTTTTCGGGAAAAACAAAGTAATTAGTAATTTGAACAAGAGAGTCGTAAGGTTTCTGAAAGGAAAGTCCGTCCAGGTTTGTTTAAGCACAGATAATGAATAGAATTTGATTTCCTAAGTAAAAATAATAAAATTTGTTTCGACGGAGTTTCTCTTTAAACGAAGAAGGGAAAAATGGCGAAAAGTTTGTTCAGTATGTGGTGTGCCATTATCGGTGGATAGCACACCTGGCTAGCGGTGCATCATCTCCAAGACGTCCTTTTCCCTTTTGATACGGGCTTAGAAGGTGGAATAGTGCATCTCGGCCTTTTCATGATCCCCCTTCTTCTGTTGCCTGCCAATACTCGACTCAGGGGTGAGCTCGGTACTGGCCGTAATCTTGGCCAGCTGTCATGGCTAAAGAGGAAAGTTCCTTCGATTTCTTTTGTTTCCTTAACGCGACAACGTCTAAGCACGCATTCCGGCTATTATTATTTTCGTTTGAAAAATTCGCGCATTGTGCAATACGAAAATTGAATATCAATGATGGCATTAGGTTTCGATGAAAGTGAAACTTGCGGGTGTGGCGCATCACTTGTGTGTGTGTGTGCACCAATTTCTATATTGACGGGTAGAATTTTTTTAAGTGGTCAATAAAATGCATTTTTACGAGCGAACGACAGGAGGTTGCCGGTATGGGGGTGTGTGCGTGCGCGCAGTGCAATGAAGTCGATACTTTGAGCTGCTACCGACTCACAACGAGGTTATAAAATGCAAATGACCCATCGTCGATTTTTAGTTCGGCCTTTTTCATTGCCCGTATTCATTTGCCATATGAGTTAAATTGAGAAAAATAATCTTACAAGGGGGGATCTGCATGGAGCGATTTCCACAGATTTGCCTCGGAATTGCTTAGTATGGTTGCCTTAAGGTTAGTTCATGAACTTCCTCAACTTGGAAATCAGTATTTAGTTGGCATAAAAATAAAATTAAAATTTTACACCTTTCTTTACATACAGTGTATTAAAAAATGTTGATCAACATTAAAAATGCATTGTTGACTTTATTCTTATACGTAGCTTTGGTTTGTCTTGTGATTTTTGTTCATAACTATGTTAAAGATGACCGCAGAACTTCACCTGATGCATTTGCACCAAATGAAGAATAAAGAATGTGTGCGACCATCATTTAAGGTTTCTGTTTTTGTGGGTTTTGGTTTTCTTGTAAACAGCAAAAACAGTGCGTTTGCCAAACTTTGAATGCATTTTACACAAAGTGACATTGTAGTGAAATAAATTCACATGACTGACGATGATCGGAAGGTCCAAAGGAGATTATATTATTTTTACACTATTTTTTCCTATTTTTTACACTAAAAATCCCTGACTTTTACATTAAATTTCTGAATACCAACACTATTTTCCTTTATTTCTTCACTAAAAAAATCATACACATCAAATACTGGTTTAGGTTAGATCAGGTTAGGTTAGGTATAAAAAAGAAAGCAGGGTCGTGTAAAATTTAGTTTCTTTTAGTGTAAAAATAAGGGAAAATAGTGTACAAGCAGATGAAGTTCGATCGAAAGGCCTTTGGTGAAATTAAATTAAAGATTAGACTTTTGGATCTGACGAGAGACATTTGTGCAGTTTGTGAAAGAATTTTGCAGTGTTTTGAAATGTGGAAAAAGTTTTGTGATTTGTTCCCAACAAATGGAGAGAATGGCACGTTCAGGTGCCATTTCTCAGGGTCTTTGCGCACATGGAGAAAGTAGGATTAAGGAGCCAGGTGAAAGAGAAGAAAAAAGGACCAATTCCTTCTCATTAGTCGAGCGCCGTGCAAACGACCAGAATGAATCTGTGACGTTATTTCCCAGTGATGGGAGTTCTGTCTGGCGAGCGTTAATTCGGTGGTCTGTAGGAGCCGTCGACGGTGGCTCGGGTGATGGATATTTGTGGGTGAGAAACGCATCATTCTTTGACGTGGGCTCCGTCCGAACGGTTTGTCGAGCCGATTTGTAGGTGTGCGAGTGGATGTCAGTTTGACTTAGAATCGGTCTCTTCAAACTCATCCGCACCGAAACGAGGAATCTTCAATCTCTGTTTAAATTCCGTGCTCGTTTGAGAAATGGTTCTGGCATCGGGGATTTTCTTACTGACAATTTATTAACGTAACCTTTTGCACTCTCGTTTTTTCTTTTCTTTTTCTTTTTTTGCGGGCGTGCACTTTTTTTCATTTAAACAACATTACGAGAAGTGGAAATTGGGTCGGGGATTTGTTTGTCGGCGATCATGATTTTAGCTGCAAATTCGTAACTGGAATTAATGACGTTTTAAATCGTGCAAGGAAAGTGTAATAGGATAGTAGAGTCTTGGTGTTTTAATATGAGGTTAACCGAATCTTCTTGGATCCACTGGAGCATCATTTGGAGTATGGAACTTCATCTTTCACAAGGGTTTAGCCAACATTAAATCTTTAGGCAGTAAACAAAATGGTCTTACTTGTTAGTTTAAAAACATGCTTGATTAAATCGAATTTTAAGTGCTCTGAAAAATGGTTGGTTATTCTGGTATTGCATTTGATCGATAATTCAACCAATCACATGTTGTACTATAATATCGATTTAAGAGTGCAAAGAAATAATGTCGCAATTGAAATAACATGAGGAAACAGGCAATATTGATGCTGGACTACATAGATTTTATTTTAATTATGGAAATGACAAATATGATGTAATTAAGAATAAGTAAAATCAAAATTACACTAAGCAAGTAAGTGTTGTTAACTTTTATGGCTTGTCTAATTTAAAAAATAATACAGTAATAGGTAAGGGATATGGGCAGAGCCAAATCCTGAGTGTAATGTAAAACATACAATAATTAGACATTCGGAAAATTAATATTTCCATCTGAGACATCGGTATATAAAAATTCTGAAGTTTCCTTCTGGGCAGGGCCCAATGGCTGCTCGTGGTTTTCTTAAAGAATCGAGGAAAACTCGTTTGAAATCGATTGGACCGGTTTCTTTATAATAAGATTGAAACACCTCAGCAGTGGACACTTTCTTGCTTGCGACAAAGTAATCGGAACCCGTTGAGATGTTTAATGTTAAATAATGGACACGTATCCACATGTTCACTGCGTTTTGCCACCGATGGCGCCACATTGTTGCGTTCCTGATGGTTCCAATTGACTTTTCACAACAACACTAAATTTATATTTAGTCACTATGGGATTTTTCCAATTGCAAGAGATCCCGGCGTTCACCTGTGGAAGCAGTTGAATGCCGTTTATAGGTCTTCTATCGGGTGGGTTAGCCGTTAAGTCGGTGTCTAGGGATTTGATCTCGAATAAAGGCTAGTTTAGTTATTTTAAATCAAACAGTTAATCAATTTATTGAGCGTTAAGTACAGGTTCTATTGAAGAGAATGTTAATAAGATGGGTTCTATGAGGATAAGATCGTCGGCGTAGAAGGCGACGTGCTCGAAGCAGCGCGGGACTCCTTCGGGCGGGAAAAAGCAGTGCAGAAATGGCGACTCGTCGCCGCGCAAATTCTGCGAAGTGAGAAAGGAAGCGTGAAGCCGAAAGACTTCACAAAGAGTGTCGGCTGTTAAGCCTGACAAGACGAGAAATCTTGGGTTAAACCCTAGATTGCAACGGGAGATTTCCGTTGGAGACAAGTAGTCAAACGGCGGGTACCGCCGATCGTTAAAACCTGACTGGAGATCCGCTGCAATCTGAATCGGAATCGTCGTCAACAGGTCGAGGAGCGGCGACGATGGCTCTGCAATCCTCGGCGGCTGGCTGGCGTCGATCTTCAACGGCGTGGGCGCGTTGGTCTTCGGGCGGCGGCGGGAACGACGGTGGTTTGGGCCGTCGTGCGTCGTCTTCGCGGCTCGGAAAGTGATTCGTTTGAACGTTGGTTCAAACAAATCGGGTTGAAACTTGGCAAAACTCACGAGTCACGGACAAAACAGTGTTTTTGGTTGTGAACAAAGCTGTGTCGGTGTGAACGGTATGAGTGTGATGCAAAGAGTGAGTAATAATTCGAATTATTACTCGGAATATGGCCGGAAAACGGCCAGTGCGCAGGCGTGGCGTGTGCCAAGGCACGCTTCAGCCCTAGCAACGGTGCAAAATTTGGGGATTGACTTAGCAACGCCCCAATCCAGGGCTCAAAATGCCAGGGCAGCCGTTACAGCTTCTGGGCCAATTGCCCAAAAGCGCAACAGGTGCACGGCAAAAAACACAATTCTAATGATTATGGTTAAAATATAAATAATATCTTAAAAACGTGGTAGAAAAACCTCTCCACAAATGAAGTGAACATTTGAGATCGCAACACTTCCCCCCAATTAACTTTTACAATTTTTTGTTTGTTTCTTAGTTAATTACAACAAGACCAGGTAATTTTCTTTTTTCAAATTCGACATAGATATTCTTTAATATTCGTTATATAATAATAGGTACATGCATTAAAAGAAAACATTGGTGATTAAATGATTAAATGAAAGGAATGTACATGAAAATAAACGTTTCTCGAAAAGACTTATTTTCGGAAACAACCAGATTTGTTTCTGTTTTCTGGCCGCCATCGGCCTACTCGGGTGTTTTAGGTGAAGGTAAGTCTATTGACATCATGTCCGTCTCGTCGGACAACGGATTTCCGCTCTCGTTAACATTGATGAACGGTTGTCCCGTATTCGGCCCAGATGACAGGCCGGGGTTGACGTGTATCCAAACACTTCGGATGAGTCGAGATAAGGCGTCATCTCCAAACGCCATTTCGTAAAATTCTTGCGGGTTGGACGGGCGTCGGCGAGCTCGGATCAGCCGTTGATGCAACATCCACGGCCTCTTCTTTCGTATTTTCCGCTCAAGCCAGTTGAAAACGTGGTGGCAAAGCTCCACGTTGTGTTTGAGCAAAATCCTCGTATGCGGATGCATCTCGAGTCTTGGGTAAGTTCTTCGCAGCTTAATGTAGATTGGGCTGCTTTCTTGCTTCTTGGTTTCGGCAGCTCCAGCCGCCGATTGGAGTGATTTCGGTGGATCGTCCTTCTTGGGCGATGGAGTGGGCGCTCGAATAGGCGAATGAACGCTCCTTGGTGGTGTCGGCGGGTTGGGCGCCGCAGCTGACTCGTCTGGACGTTTTACGTAACAAGATCGGCCCCCGGGCCGGAGTATCAAAGCTCCGCGTGGTTTCGGTCGAGCTTTGGGTCGCGCCCCTAAATTGGTGTTTTCGACGTGCGTAAAAAACGTGGTTGAACTTGAGGTCGTAGCTCGACCTCGACTCGGTCCAGGTCTTGGATCGTCGAAATTTTCTATCTCCATGGCGACGTGACTGTTGGACGGTTCAGTCGTGGTTTGGTCAACAGCATGGCTCTCGATCGCAGCTGCAGTTGGCGTGTAAGTGGCTTCTGGCATCTTTCTTTTAGACGTCTGATCCCTCGGCGGCATTCCTGCCGGTCGAATTGTTTTCAGTTCTTGCTGAAAAGTGATTTTACGCATGTCCCACTCGCGTCGGAGACGAATGGCCGATGCGGCCGGATTTTCCCCAATGACCGCAACTTGGCGCATCAATTCGCTGCACATGGTGGGCGGATCCAATTGGATGGACCGCCAACATTCTAGAAATTCAGGTTTAACGGCCATGGCGGCCGTTCTTAGGCACGTGGTGGCAGCGAAGCCTGGTCTCGGGCTGTCAAATACCCCGGGAAATAAAATTCTCCGATAACTCGGCACAAGCTGTCGCTGTAACTCATTCAAACGTGGGTCGTCGGGTCCCGTCGGCTCCATTCGGTTCAGTAAGCCGGCGACACGACGACTACCTTTCAGACTCTCGGTGACTTGAGCTATTTGGTATAAGTCCATGTCAGACAACTCAATCTCCTGAGTCTCTAACGGCGCTTCGCAGAACCCCTGCCACATGGCGTCGTAATGCTGATCGAATCCCTTTTTCAGAACTTGGGATACCATTCCGAATTTTCTCGTGGGCAATCGAGGCTCTGGAAGACTCGGGTCTGGGTTTATCGAATCCATGTACCCTCTACACTCTACAGGAATCGGCCCATCGGTTGGCCGGTGATTCGCCTGGTCATTTGATTTTTGTGTGTTTGGAAGGCTCTTCCATTCACAGGCCGTGTTGTCGGCCATTGTTGGGGGTGAAATTCTGTAGCTTCGGTCTACGATGTGGACTTCCGCGGAACTTCCTCCCTCCAAGGCGGACACTGACGTTGGTGTATTTAACATCAAAGTCTCATTAGATCCTATCGTTGGTTCTTCTGCATCAGGTGATTGGAAACAGGCATCCCAATCGGCTTGCTGTTGCTCCAACGCTGCTTTCTTGCGAAGGGTGACTTGCATGGAATGCTCTTCGACTTCGCGATCCCATCGGCCAGGCAATTCATCGTCCTTGGGCGGTGGTGGCATCAGGGCCAAACGTTCGCGCTCTAACTTTTCGCGGTTTTGTCGGCCTGCACGATGCTTGAGTCGGCCGTTGGCACGAAGCAAATCGGGTCTGGTTCCTGGGCGAGCGGCGTACGGATCCACTCCTCCAGGGTATCGGCAAGCCGCGTCCCATCGTGAAACTCTGGCTTCCGAAATATTATCAACGGCTCTTGAAGCCGTATTGTGGTGATTGCTACAGGTCATCTTGGCACGTGGTTCGTTTGATGCAACTGAACTCGACCGTTCTCGCTTATCATTGCGTTCTTGGTCGTGATATGCGTCTCTTTGACGTTCCCAGTCACGGAATCGGGCACGAGCGTGGCCGAAATGTCCGGCCATTCCCAGAATGTGCATCTCGTATTGTGAACTGGCGAGATCTGCTAAGTCGTAATGTTTGTGACGGTCGGCCCACCACGCTTGCTCTTCTTGTAGCTTTCGCATGACTTCATCCTTCCTGGCCTTGAGTTTCTCCCAAATGGCGTCCAGATAGTCATTCCTTTTGGCATGTGCAATTCGGAAAAACCCGTAGAAGTCCGTGTCTTCCTCTGGCGTGGGAAAGAGCCAGCCAAAAAGCAATCTGGATCTCAACGGTGATGGCGGATCGATCCTTAGGTTCCAGGAAACGGGGTCGGCTACCATTAGCCGTCCACAAATTCGGCATCTACAGCCCCAATGTGCGGCGATGGCATTTGAGAATTCTTGTCTCACGTCTTCCCACGTCTGACCAAGTTGTCGTAAACGTCGGACTTCGGCGGATAATTCGCCTCTAAAGATTCCTGTTACCATGGGTACGTAATCTGGTAACGCATACGGCTGATTGATTGCCATTAATATCTACAGAAACGTTTGAAAGTTTTAATTATTAACTGGTGAATAATATTTTGTTTAAATATTTTTTAGCAAAAAGAAATTGAGCGCGGTCGTCATGGCAACTCCCTCACAACGCTTACTAGCCGTCGGGCGAAGTCACATGATCATAAAAATGGCGCCATTTAAAATTTGTTAAGTGATTTTTTGAACTGACAAAGTTTTTCTTGAATTTTTTCGGCCTTTTTTGGCCAACTTTTGTGATAGAAAAGTGGAACGTAACTACGTGAAATTCAACGAGCTATTCGTTTAAAATACTTTCAACACGATCTGACTCAGTTTTTACGAACTTTCGGTATTTTTCGAGCGTCCGTCGGGCTTGGTTGTAAATTCGTTTGTCAGCCGATTTCAACATTTCAACGGCTTTTTTAATTTTTTCAATGGCGATATTCACCTGATTTTGCAGATCGAAATCTTCATTCAACATTTCGTCGGGCGGATTCATCACGAGATTTCTTTCGGGCTCCCAGTCCGAATCGGTGTTGGGCGGTCCTTCGCCACCTTCGGCCATGATTCTGTGAATGGGCCGTTTGTTTTTCATGACAAATCTAATCATTTCAAACTAACTGTTTCACTTACGAAGTTGAATCTATTCTTTTCCTTCGTTAATCGGCGGATCGTCCCAATCAGTGTGTTGTCGGAGTGGTTTCACTTTGGAAAGTAACAAATTTTTGCAAAGTCCCCCAACTTGATGCTGATTGGTCGCCGTATGAACTACGTCATTTTAATTACTATTTTTAGAATGATGTGACATCATTATGTCTCCATCACTCACTAGAGTACTGTCTTGTCGTCCGCGTTCTGCGCAGAATCGACTAGTTACTCTCTGTTTTGGTGATTTCCGGCTTCTCATGTTATATTTTTTAGCCGTTTTTTCAGTATTTTTGTCACCATCTGAATTTTTTGGTACTACTGGGTGTAGCATGGATCTTCGCTTTGCCTTTTTCGGCTTTGTGGCCGGTTCCAACGTGGTTTGTAGATCATCCTGGGCTATTTGAATGTTTTCAAAACTAATCGCCACGTGTTCAACTTCGTCATCGGAATTTGGCAGCGACGGTAAAGTTTTTACTTCGTCTTCAAATAATGTATTAATTTTATTTTCAGTGGGTTGTCCCACCACCTCTCCCCTCCGCCAAATTTCCTGAGTAAATTGAGGGAAATATGGTGTAAGTTCGGATGCGTGGATAGACGGGAATTTTGCATTATCTTCCAAACGTTTTAACTCAAAGGCATTGCCTTGATGTGCACGAATAATTGCAAAAGGTCCAGTTCGGCGATCAGCGATTCCTGCCGAAATTCCTTTAACAGCGCTGGATAATACATGGGAATTTTTCCAGACTAAGTCGTTCACTTTGAAATTATCGAACTTCTTTTCTGATTGGTGATCTTGCACTCTTTTTTGTAGATCAAATACGTGCGACATCATGTGCTGATATGTGCTTGCGAGCACTTTCTCCAGTTGATGAATATAAATATGAGGATTTTTCGGGTCTACGACAAGAACTTCATCTGGCAAGCGCGGATCCCACGGCACTCTCAATTCTCTGCCGAAATTTAAATAAGCCGGTGAGAATTCTCTTCCGGCTGCGACCGTAGTTCGCAGACTAAAGGCGAATTCTCGTAAATATTCATCCCAACGGGTGTGAACATCAGTGTATAAAGCAATCAAATATTTAATATCTCTGTTGGTTCTTTCAACAGGATTCGCCTGAGGATGGTACGGCGAAGTATAAGCTGGTAACATTTTGAATTTCTCGCAAAACTTCTGGTATACTTGCGATCTAAATTGCGAGCCATTATCAGACAGTATTTTGCGTGGAAAGCCAAATTGTAGTGATAAATTATAAATACAGTCAGCTATTTTAGCCGAAGTTGGTTTTGACATTGGCCGCATCTCTGGCCATTTTGTAGCGACATCGATTATAACGAGTATGTGAGTGTTACCTCGTGGAGTTTTTGGTTTTGGTCCCATGAGATCAGCACTCAAGCAATCAAAGGGAGCATACGGACCCATTTGAGCTGCTTCAATTTCTAATTTTTGCCTTGGCTTGCAAGCCTGGCAGCGTTGACAATGTTTGATAAAGCGAGTAATATCTCGTTTCATCGTCGGCCATGCGTAGATTCTTCTAGCTCGATACATCGTTCGAGTAATACCACTGTGTCCAGACAACGGGTGTCCGTGAGCTGTCCAGATGACTCTGTAAACGAGATTCTCTGGTACCACGACTTTCAACGCTCTTCCGTTTTCTCCTAACTCATCGGTTAGAGTCGGATGGAATTTTAGAAGTAAATCTTCTTCAATTAGATAAGCGGACGCTTTTCGTTTAAAACGTCTCTTGCTCATCGCGTGCTTAAGTTCAGGAGGGTAACAACCATTGAGCAGGAAATTTCGAATTTTTTGGCATTCTTTATCTTGTTTTTGCCCAACAATAATTTCTTCTCTTGTAGGTGGCTCACATTCTAATTTCTTCACAACGTTGGCTGCAAAAGCGTGGACGAGGACATTTGACGACGGGAATTCAAACTCTTGAGTCATCATGAGATGAATTTTTTCATTGGATTCAACATTAGGAGGATCATAAGCATGCGACCAAAAATTGATTATTCTCTCGTCTTCAACAACTTCCGATGTGGGAAGCTGATTTGGTCCCCCCAGCTTCCAGTGTCGATATGGCGATGGACAATACGCCAATAAATCGTCATCTTCACCGTCTACGTTATCTTCTTCGGGCGTGCAGACAGGAGCTCGAGACAAAGCATCGGCCAATACGTTTAACGGCCCTTTAATATACTGGATTTCAAATGTATACGCCATTAATTCGAGTTGCCATCGCGCCAGACGTCCTGCCGGTTCTTCCAGAGACATTAGCCATTTCAAGGCCTGATGATCCGTTTGAACGGTGAATTTAGTAAATTCGATGTAAGGGCGATATTTTCTCAGCGCCCAAACAACGGCCAAACACTCTAATTCAGTAGCCGTGTAATTTACTTCAGCCGGCTGCAAGCTACGGCTTGAATAAACGCAAGGTAGTTCTTCTTGTCCACCCCTTTCAGGTTGGATTTGCATCAATGCGGCGCCCAATCCTTGACGACTGGCGTCCGTATGAATTACGAAAGGTCGATACAGATCTGGCATGGCCATTGTTCCTGAATCAGTGAGGGCTATTTTAATTTTTTCAAAAGCCTCTTGATGACTGGATTGCCATTTGAAATCCATATCCTTTTTCAATAGAGGCCTCAATGGTTCTGCCATGACTGATAAATTTTTTAGAAGTCGATGGAAAAAGTTAACCATCCCCAAAAAACGTTGAAGTTCTTTTAAATTGGTTGGGGTTGGAAATTTCGTAATTGCATCCAACTTCTTGGGGTCAACGGCGAGTCCGCCGGTTCCTAATTTGTACCCAAGAAAAATCAATTCTTTTCTACAGAATTTCGACTTATCCGGGTTGACACACAAATTAGCTTGTTCTAATTTTCCTAAAATTTTGTCGACATTGATTAAATGCTCTTCATATGTCTTTGAAACAGTTATGATATCGTCCAGGTACGCCCAAGCTTGTCGCCTATACATCTCATCGAGGACTTTCTCAATTAAACGTTGGAAACTAGTCGGCGCATTTTTCAGTCCAAATGCCATAACTAAAAACATCAATCGGCCTATAGGGCTCCAAAAAGCCGTTTTCGGCTGTGCAGACGGGGTCAAACCTATCTGCCAATAGCCTTTTGTCAAGTCGATCGTGGTAACCCACTCAAATGAACCGATTTCTCTCAAAATTTCCTCGATCGTCGGCATCTGAGGAGGATCATATTCTGTATGTTCGTTTAATGGCCGATAATCTACACAGAGGCGTGGTTCGGCCCCCGGTTTGACCACTAAAACAATTCGCATGGCATAATCTCCAGTGGCAGGCACAGCAATCCCCTTGTCTACCATATCCTGACAGATTTGCCGAATTATTTCCCTTTTCTGAGGGTTATAACTTTTAAATGGTACCCTTATCGGTTTATCAGTTGTCAGCTTGATATCGTGCTGCACTATGTGTGTACGTCCAGGAACTCTTGATAGAATTCTCTGTCGTCTCTTTAATACTTCCGCCAATGAGAGTCCTTGCTCCAATGTCAGATTGGCATCATTCACCATTTTGGTGATATCATCTCCCATTTTAAGAGTAGCTGCGCCAGCCAAAATTCCTTCACGACATACAAATGTAGCATTGTCTGGCGGTAATTCTTCAATTTTGGTTTTATATCTGTCCAAAACTGACTGCGGTATATATGGTAGAGTTTCGGTCAATGGAGTAATAAAATTCCATGACATCGTTTTCGGATTCGGCTGTATGCTTAGCCGCTTCATGAAATCATTTCCCAGTAAAATCATCGGGAAACGGTGTTCAATAACTATGAAAGGATGCACAAGGACTCCATGTGTCCATCGAAATGACAGCAACAGGGTTCCGACTGGTTGAATATCTTTGCCAGCCGTTCCAATACAGAGACTTGGCGAGATGTACTGTAATTCTTTTTCTAATTTCAGATTTTCCATTACTGAAGCCGCCATAAAGCTTCTATTGGCTCCAGAATCCAACAAACCAGTAATTGGTCCTTTCATGGTCTGTAGTTGTATTTTCGGAATTCCCGTAAAATCTTCCATGTTCAAATTGCAGGTGACTCTACGTATCCGATGTTCTAAGGCAGGATAATCAATAGGAAGTTCGTCCATTTCATCGTTATATGACAGAACGACTCTTTCCATAGCTCTAGTCATTTCTTCAATTTCATCGACTTCTTTCGACTTGGGACGGAATTTTTCCCAAAGTTTATCCATCCAGTTTTTACTTGGTTTGGGGTAGCACTGTAACGCTTTCCTAACGTGATATTGAAAGTATCGTTTGTCGGCCGTTTTTTCGGCCAATACTTCGTTAAGTTTCGTAAGGTCAACTTTAGGAAATTTCAGGTCACAGGGTTTAAACTGAGCTACCATCAAATGTTTTTTATCTACTGAGTCCCAGTAGTCTAAATAGTTTTTATCCAATGGTTCACGGTAATTATGGGTTACTTCAATCTTGGGACAAACGTCAGCGTCTATCTCCTTAATTGTTTCCGAGGCAACTGGCGCGAGTTTCAGCGTATTCGCTGCCAAACCCGCGCTCACAAGTTTTTTCGGAGCAGTTCCCCCAACTTGCTGACAAGACCTTCTATCTCGGCAGCTACTGGACTTCTATCAGGACACTGATTCGACCAATGCCCCAACTTTCCACATCTATGGCATGGATCGGTTTCTGGTGATTTGCGCCTAGGACCGTTTCCTGAAGTGGGCGACTTTGAACGAGGTTCTACGGCTTTTTTATCTGTAGCCGATTCCTTTTCAGTATCCAGAATCACTTCGGGCTTGATGGGTAGCGGCAAAGGTGATTTTGATCGAGCATCTGTATTAAGGTTTGCTGTATTAAAAGTAACGTTTTTACCAACCATTTTTGGTCTGAATTTATTCTCAGTGACATGCTTCGCGAGTAATACAATAGCATTCTCAACTAAAGGGTCTAGCCCTGGGTCGTCATCTTCGACTACATCAGTGCTGTCTTCCGACAAGGCAAGATTCGCGTAAGCTCGAGAATTTTTGGGTAGTTTGTGGGGGTTCGGAGGTCCGGCACTTGTATTTTTATCCGTCTTCTCCGCAAAGTAATCCCCTCGATCTCGGGGTTGCATTAAAGGAGCTTGTCCAAGTCTAGCTTCTTTCACATATTCTTTAATGCGTAACTGCCGTTTTTTAATAGCTGCAGTCTCCTCCGGAGTCAAATATTCATTATATTTTTCTTCAATTCTCAGGTCATTATCCCTTAAAAATTGGGAGAGTTCTTTGAATGATCCGACCGGCGGTGCATCAACATTTTGCAGAATACTTCGGGAATATGGTGTCATCGCCTTTCGAAATTTTCTGTCCACATCATGGTCAGTAGATGGCGTTGGTAATGATGACAACAAATCTTCGGTTCGGCGGAGATAGGAACGAATGTCTTCTCCCGCTGATTGAGCTAAATTGTCCCATAATTGATAAATGTCTTCAGTGGGTTCAGCGTATTCTCGCATGAACGCTTCTACAAATTGATTCCAGTGCACGAATTCTCGTTCAACGAACCAATTTTCGGCGCGTGCCACCAATGATTTTGGGACTAACTTCTCCAAAGTATCTTGAGGTGTTATACCATTTAATCGAGCCATTCTTGTAATTTCTTCCAAAAAGGTTGATCCCATTTGGAATTCTCCATTAAAACGATCAGGGACTAATCGATCCCATCGAATTGTTTTCACATCGGCAATTTTATGCCGCCACTTATCAGTGGTGTATTTCGCAATTTTGCGCTTCAAGTCGAATTTGCGTAACTCTGCTAGCCGTGTGGTTCGACTTGCTGACTGCGCTTGTTTTTGAAACATCGCGTCGATCTGTTCAGCGGTGTAATAACGTTCATCGCTGGACCGAGATCTTCTGGATTTCGTCCTTGAACGACTCTTTCGTTCTTTCCGCGTCTCAGATCGAGTAGATTTTTCGCCTTCCGAAAGGGATTCGTCCTTCGACCCTCGTGGCGGAGGTACATTGTCGTATTTCTGACGCTCATCCCCCTTATCACGATCTTCGGGGTCTGGAGACGCACTTCGACTTCCGGACTGGTCATAATTATCGTTGGGCCGATGCGAATCGTTTTGTATCTTCATACGATTTCTTTCATCCATCATGGTCATGAGTTTGTCGCTATTAGTGAAAATTTCGGCATCTGAAGCGCCGTTCTTTTTTGATGTAGGCCCCTCAGCATCGGAACATCTTCTTTTGCGCGACTGTCGCTCATCTTCACTTGATGTTTGAGACGATTCGTCGGTTGCAGAATCTTCTAGCCGCACGACTTTCTTTTTCACTTTGGCGGCTGGACCTTTCTGTTGTGAGGCGAATTCAGCAACACGTATTCGTTCTTGTTCCTCCTCAAATTCCTCTTGTTCTTTCAGCAATTTGGCTCGCCGTAGCTCATCTTCAGTTTCTTGAGCTTTTTTGTCGGCGGCTGCCATTTGTCTACGGAGTTCGTTATTAGATGATTCCTGTTGCTTTATGGAATCCCAAGCAATCTCCTGTTCCCTTTTGAAAACTTCAGTCTCTTTTTTAGACAAATGTTTCTTTCGAGCATCGAATTCCATGCGTTGGCGCTCCAGTTCGTCCGATTGTTTTTTCAGTTTTTCTTCACTGTGACGGTACTGAGCGTTTATCTCTCGCAAAGCTTGATTCGATTTTTCAGCAGCTTCCTTGGCTTGAGACGCTGAGTTCATTTTTCGAGTAACAGCAGCCATCTGCTCGTTCATATGATCGACCAGGCGTTTTCTTTCATGATTAGACATGGCTTCGTAAATTTCCATAATCGTCATCTGATCAGTCACTTGTACCCCCTGGAGAATTGCTCGATCCAGAAGTTCCTTGTAACCCACCGGTTGCGTATCAGGAATCTCGATGTTGTCCAAATCCATGGAAGAATCACCCCAGTTCGTTGGTCCAGCGGAAATCGCTTCTTCGCGTTCTTCACCGCCTGTTCCAACTTCCTTAGTCGTGGCACCCTCGGCGGCAACAGCGTCAATAGTTTCGGCTAAATGTTGAGCCGTTAGACTATTACGTGCCGTTCGAGGACGACCCGATCTACGGCGCTTAGCGCCCGTTTTTGTACGAGTCTGTACTCCTTCATCATCAATAGGAATTTCTCCTTCTGAGTTTGACATACTGAGTTAGACAGATAAGAGAGAAAGATGATAGGAAAGTAGGAATAAATGCTAATTTTAAACAATTGGTAATCCCGGCCAGGCCCCCAAGTGTTGCGTTCCTGATGGTTCCAATTGACTTTTCACAACAACACTAAATTTATATTTAGTCACTATGGGATTTTTCCAATTGCAAGAGATCCCGGCGTTCACCTGTGGAAGCAGTTGAATGCCGTTTATAGGTCTTCTATCGGGTGGGTTAGCCGTTAAGTCGGTGTCTAGGGATTTGATCTCGAATAAAGGCTAGTTTAGTTATTTTAAATCAAACAGTTAATCAATTTATTGAGCGTTAAGTACAGGTTCTATTGAAGAGAATGTTAATAAGATGGGTTCTATGAGGATAAGATCGTCGGCGTAGAAGGCGACGTGCTCGAAGCAGCGCGGGACTCCTTCGGGCGGGAAAAAGCAGTGCAGAAATGGCGACTCGTCGCCGCGCAAATTCTGCGAAGTGAGAAAGGAAGCGTGAAGCCGAAAGACTTCACAAAGAGTGTCGGCTGTTAAGCCTGACAAGACGGGAAATCTTGGGTTAAACCCTAGATTGCAACGGGAGATTTCCGTTGGAGACAAGTAGTCAAACGGCGGGTACCGCCGATCGTTAAAACCTGACTGGAGATCCGCTGCAATCTGAATCGGAATCGTCGTCAACAGGTCGAGGAGCGGCGACGATGGCTCTGCAATCCTCGGCGGCTGGCTGGCGTCGATCTTCAACGGCGTGGGCGCGTTGGTCTTCGGGCGGCGGCGGGAACGACGGTGGTTTGGGCCGTCGTGCGTCGTCTTCGCGGCTCGGAAAGTGATTCGTTTGAACGTTGGTTCAAACAAATCGGGTTGAAACTTGGCAAAACTCACGAGTCACGGACAAAACAGTGTTTTTGGTTGTGAACAAAGCTGTGTCGGTGTGAACGGTATGAGTGTGATGCAAAGAGTGAGTAATAATTCGAATTATTACTCGGAATATGGCCGGAAAACGGCCAGTGCGCAGGCGTGGCGTGTGCCAAGGCACGCTTCAGCCCTAGCAACGGTGCAAAATTTGGGGATTGACTTAGCAACGCCCCAATCCAGGGCTCAAAATGCCAGGGCAGCCGTTACAGCTTCTGGGCCAATTGCCCAAAAGCGCAACAGGTGCACGGCAAAAAACACAATTCTAATGATTATGGTTAAAATATAAATAATATCTTAAAAACGTGGTAGAAAAACCTCTCCACAAATGAAGTGAACATTTGAGATCGCAACAACATAAGATATAGCTACATTATATTCTGGGATGACAACAGGTAACAAACATGCTTAGTTGGCAAGCAATGCATGACGCGTCATTGCTGTCATTCAATCAGCACATGGAACAACAAATCAATAGGAAATAACACGGATACGTGTCCATGTTATCCTTGGTTCGTGATAATATCTAATTGTACCTTGCAAGAGAGAGGAGGAAATTGTGTGATGTGTATCGTGTGATGCGTGCGTTTCCTGTTGTAACTGTTAATATTTTTGTTTGTATCAACATTTTTATGCCTACTTACGAAGAATAAACTAAACGATTTTATCAATGCTTTTGTGGAATGTGCGGAAAAAATCGTGGTGTCAACTCCTGCTCTGGCTAGAGTGCTTTTGAGCCATCTGGCGGCCAGATTCTGGTCGTAGAAACTGTTCCAAAAGGATGTAAAGCCAAGATCAGAGGTTATTTTGTGTCCTTGCGGACAGAAACCACGTAATTCAAGTAATCACGAAGCGCTAAGACTGGACAATGTTCTTTGTCTTGAAAAACCGAGACTCGACTACGAGCGCGAGAAGATTTTCTCGTTCCCAGAAGTGGGATGATAACAAAACTTATCCTTATTCTTAAGGATAAGATCTCCCTGCCAAAGTTAATGCTAGTAACGTTGCTAATCTCTGATTTATAAGTAACTTGGGTGGATTGGGAGATGACGTACAATCTTGGTCACATTTTTCTGACTCACAAAAATGCGTGAACATTTTATGTGACCACGATTCTCTTCTTGCTTGATTCCTCAGCCATAATTCCATTAAAACTTGTGGTTATTCGTTTGAAATAAAAGTAGAACTACGTGGGAAATTGGATCTCAAAATTCGCGATCGCATGTTGGATTAGTACAAATTATACTGGGGATTAACTCTTGCCCTTAGTTCCTTGTATAGGGTATGACCCCCTGGTTAATTTTCTTAAAAGTACAGTTGCATTATTATTTTTAAATTAGACAAGCTTTAAGTTAACAACATTTATTTGTAGTGTTGTATAATTGAAAAGACTAAACTAACTTTGTCCTTGTCGCGTCCTTTGTCGGTGTGTAAGCGGACTTTCCGCTAACGGCGACTGGTCAATTTGCATTGGTGGATATTCCACTGAATCCCGAGTCGCTGGAGTCTTTTCCAGTTGGGTACTTGGGTACTTTTTCATACGAATGTTGCTCTTTCGTCTGCTTGGTGGCATCTTGTCAGAAAGAATAAGAAAGAAATAGTAAGACAGTTGAGGTCTCAAAAATTAACAATTTTACAGTTCAAATACGACAGGCCCTCACGTGTCGCGATCTCATTTTTACAATATAATAAAATACTTATCGCGATCGGTTGCTTATTTCTATATATACTAATAAAATTAACACTTTGGCTTCTCAAAAAAAAGGATTATTACAGCTTGTGATAATTTACAAAAGTTGATAAACCCTGCTTTGAGGTCACCACATCCTGTACAAATATTCCATCATTCATTAAAAACACATGAGATAGTTAATGAGAAACTCTTCTGTAATCACCCACTGTAAATTTAAAATCCAGAAATTGCATTAAACATGACAGGCAGAGGCAGCTTGTTTCAGTTGTAAACCATTCATCAACACAATAGACTAAATCTCAAATTGAGAAATTAAGTATCAGTAGTAGTTATTTAATATCAGTATTTTGTTTATATTTTAGAATGGTACTATTTGTTTGCCGGTTGTTTGTGTGTGAGTGTTTGGACGGTCGCCACGTGGTCGGGGGAGAGCCACGAGGCGCTGGACACAACACACACGATAGAATTCACTCCGAAATACACAAGAGACACAAGTTTAGTTTAAGGTAAGCTTTATTGATGTCTAGGGGTATGATGTGGTGTCTCCCAGTGCATTTCCCAATGCGACGGCTGCGAACAGCCGTCCCTAACAAGACCGCGTGGCACGGCGGCCAATGGCCGCCATGACACACGTGGTCGGAATACCGT
Organism: Strigamia acuminata; assembly: GCA_949358305.1. Lineage (NCBI taxonomy): Eukaryota > Metazoa > Arthropoda > Chilopoda > Geophilomorpha > Linotaeniidae > Strigamia > Strigamia acuminata. Next base: position 24,538,966 of record OX442314.1, on the reverse strand, counting down.
TTAGCCATGTCGCCGCTACGTTCACGGAGAACGCAGGACGGACATGGGGAACGTGGACTATCAAGTCCCGGCGGGCGACAGAGTCGCTACGCCAACTGGATTCGTCATTGCCGCCAGCGTGGAAGAGCGATCGTGGAAGCGACCGTTCGCCATGCTGGAAGTTAGAGAACTCTCTGGGCCTCTGCGGGGCCCACCACTTCCGGAAGGGGCACTTCCGGTTCCCAATTGGCCGGGCCAACGACCGTCAGCTCCACCTGGTGCGGGGGTCCGCAACAGGTGCGCGCGAGAAACACACGAGGTGCGCGAGAGCCGTGGAAGCGCCGTGTGTTGCAGGCAAGTGAGCGGACTGAGCGGGCAGCCGGTCACATCTCCCCCCCCTAAAAAAGGTAAGTACTGAGAGGGGTACCTCAACACAATCACGAAAGTGGTTGTTTGAAAGTTAATTTCATAATTAAAAATTAATCATTACTTTTCTTTTTTGCAGATAACCAGATGACCGGATGAGTTGATGACAACTGGACCACGGATCACCAGCAGGTAACATCGGGAAAAATACACCAGAGAAAACAACGCACACTTACCCCCAGGATGAAGACAAAATACAATTCGTGAAATATAAATACTGTAAATAACACTTGTAAATTTTTAACACATTTGAATAAAAAATTCTTTGAAAAATATTAAAATCTAAGTTAATTTAATTCTAATAGGTAAGTAAATGCATTTGTAGCTTTGAGAATAAAAGTTAGGACTATTATTATTACCTTGATAGAGAAAAAACCATTTAAAAAATGTAAAAACTATCAACACTATTGGCATTATAAAGTTTTGAGAAAAACTGGCCACTTCTTCTATATCTGTAGCGTCTTGCCGGGCGTCGGTGGCGTCTCGTCGTCGTCGTCACGTTCGTTCTCTTTTATCGACGGCAGCTCCTTCGCCAGGTTACGACGCGTCTTTTGCTCTCGCTTCGCGGCGGATCTGGTTTTCTTTTCCACTTTTTTCTCCGCCTTCTCTGCCTTCGATTGTGGTGGAAGAGGCGGCGGAGGCGTATGCGATTCTTCGGTTTCCATCGCACTCGATGCTTCGGCGACGGTCTCGGTGGCGGCCGCGCCATTTTCGGTTGACATCGGAGCGGTCTGGAGATTCTGAAATGAAATGTCCGTTGGTCTCTCGCCGAATATCGGCGGCATAATGACCGCTGGATTTGGAATTGACTGTAAAACAGTCGAGGAACAAACGAATTCCGTCGGCATGCTCGTATCGTTTGAGACGATCGTACACGACGGTGGTGGGATTGATTTCTTCGCCGCTTGCGTACATGACGTAACCGTAGCGGTCACTCGTTGGCTCACGGCGAGGGCGGCTTGTCGCTGTTTATAATCAGCGACCTTCTCCCACTTGAGGCGTTCTTTGGCTAAAGCGTTTACTGTCTCTTCCGCCATCTTTGGATTTCGTTCGCGGATCTTTAGTCGCATTGCGACGAGGGCCGCCGAAATCTCAGAGCGTGGTTTGGCTTTCGATTCTGTCACCGTCGAACATGACTGTTTTACAGTCACTTTCTTCGGTGGTCGAAGGATTTTAGTCGAACTCGAAGTTGAAGTTTTTGGTGTCTGCGACGTTTGCGAACGATTCGCCGCAAATCCGGCTAGTTTCAAGCGTAAAACCGCTCTTTTTGAAACTCGTCCAGTCGTTGTATCGTCAGCTTTTGACGTGGAATTGGGATTTGATCCCGTTCGTGGCGATTGGGCTGAAGTCGAGGCGCCGGAATTGGCGTAAAACGCCTTTTCTGACTTCTTTCTTTCTCTACGAGAACGCACGCGCATCCAACCGACCACGCGGTTTCTTACTGGAATCGGGCGTCCGGATACTGTCATAAAATGACGGAACCAGAGTTCCAAAGGCTCGTTGCAATCCACATGTCCTTCACCAAGACAGTTTTCGCACGGAGTTAACGCGCCGTTGTTGCGTTCGGTTACGCAACTTCCTAAACACACCGGGCATAAGACTCGAGTGCCGGCTGGATATTCTTCCATTGGAAAATAAATAAAAATGAATTGATCAAATCAAATATACGGAACAGGAAATCGACGGGATTCGTGCGGAGGAGACGAACTGGACAGTCACTTGCTTGGAACGAGAATGATTTGATGTTGCCAAGATTCCTTCCTAAGTACCGCAGAATAGCGTCTTTTTACGCAACGTGTACGAAACCGGAAACGCTATGTTGTCGTCTCGTGATTGGTCCGTAGGAATTTCGAATTCGGAGGTGTCCACCTAGTGGTCAATCTCTGTATCGTATCGGCAAAATATGATTTCTCGATGGTCTTTTCGAATCCGAATTCGGTTTGGGCTGTGCTGCCGTGGTTTTGTGTGAAACCACTCGTGGCAGAGACAAAGCCTTTTTCTTTCTTTTTGGTTTCCCAAAAGGTTTTACTGGTGTTGGCAACTTGGTTGCGATACCAGATTCTGTTGGTCGCACTGGTGGTGGCAAGATTGTTGCTGTACCAGTGTTCACAGGTCGGTTCTCAAGAACTTCTTCATCTTCCTCATCTAAAATGGGCTATCGAGCTCTCTTTCCAGAAGAAATAAGTCTTTTTAAGTTTCCACACTATTGCATGTACTTTTTAATTGTAAAATCATTGATTTTATAAGACTATAAGCATTTGTATTGGTCACTTTAGTGATTATATATGGTGCTTTGAAATGGTCTTTGCGAGACGAAGCTAATGGTATATCCATTTTTCTCAAAGGATGGATTTTTAGCAAAACTAAATTTCCCATTTCAAGTTCAGAATTTTCAGCACATGGCCTGAGTTTATCAAACCATAGCTAAATGTTCCAAATCAGCATTCTAGTTGTTAGACAAACTGGTTTTACAACAAAAACACCTTGGTCTGTTACTTGCAGAAAGGACAGCTCCGAGCCCGCCGTCACTTTGCATCTGTAAGGATGACAAAGTTGCGAGCGAAATCCGGCGCAGGCAGCGTCATTCCTTCTGCGAGTCGGTATTCAAACCCTCGAATGCAAATGTTGCATTCTTCTGTCCACTGCTACTAAACATATATATTTTAAAGAGTGAAAGAAAAAATGAGTTTCTTGAGTGCTGCTCAATTTTGGTCACAACGTGGCCTTTATTTTAACGTTTGTCGGTGACATATTATTGTTTATTTAAACAATTAGTGTCAATGGTACGATCAAAAGTTAGGTGTATTCATTCAAGTCTGTAGAGTTTGACTCTGTAACTTCTTTAACGATAATAAAATACAATATTTACTTGCTGGTAAAAATCCCACGTGTCTGTAGGACTTCCTTGTAACTGGTAGTCACTGGAAATGTCAAAGACAGGGCCGCAGTTTGCAAAAACGGACAGAGGTGATTGATTAACAACCAACTAGAATCCATTAGATTGCTTGATGTGGCTACTCATGGGAGAGGGATTAGTGATGTCACTTCCCCCCCCCATGTTTCCCATGGTAACGTGATTCGAGTTAATTTCTTGGAAATTAATCCCCAGATTTCCCAAATTTTCGAAATCTTTTGAAAATCAAACTTTTCCCGAAAAATCTGTGAATACCACATGTTTTTCCGTTGCTTTCTAGTCGCCATCTTGGGTTTTTATAAAAAAAAATAAATAATTCGACCAGATAAAATGCCAAAATTTCTCCATTTCTGAAAAAAACCAACAATTTTTGAAAGCAAATAGAAATTTGTTTGGAACTAGAAGTTCTGAACCAGATCAAAATGGTCTGATTCCACAAAAACATGACTTTTGTGCTTTAAAAAAGCACGAAATCATGTCTGTAGAACTTCGAAATTTTCAAACCAGAGATACGACACATGGTTTCAAGCATAGACTGATCCAGCGTCGTTTGTTTGTTCAGGGAACGTATTGTTGAATCCATCGCCTGACGAAATCGAGAGACGTATGGTATTGTCTGAATCAATCGTAATTAACTCAGGTGTCTGTACAAAAAGCTGCTTGCTGGCGAATTCTACGTGGTTTTGCCTGTTCTTGTGAATGACATTGATTGAATGTATCAAACCGCAGAATCGTAGCAAATGAAAATGGACAAAGTGGATTAATTCATAGAATTGATTTCCCAGAGTTCCGAGAAAAGTCGAAATTTAAAATTCCAATCATTCTCGAAAATTCCGAGATTTCCACATGTTTTTCTATTGTTTTTCCAGTCGCCATGTTTGATTTTTTTTAAAATAAAAACAAAATTTTGACCGTTTTAATGTTCCAATCCCTACATTTCTGCAGAAAAAACAACACTTTTTGAAAAACACAATAGTGATTTTTCGATTTGGAACTAGAAGTTCAGAACCAGATCAAAATGGTCTGATTCCATGAGAACATGACTTTTGTGCCCAAAAAAGGTACGAAATCGTGTCCAAAGAACTTCTAAATTTTCAAACCAGAGATTTCCATCGTCGTGTCCAACAATAGAAAGCTAACCGCGCTAGCGCGCAGACAAAAACGTTTCTTTATTGCACAGCAACATTGAAAAACAGAGAAGAAAGATAAGAAAATGAATAAAAAATCACAAAATACTGGGTGTTTTTTAATATAAAATACACTCAAAAAGTTCCAATTTTTAGCAGAAGGTTTTTGCAGATATTTACATTACGGGGATATTGTTGCAATCTCTTCTTCTGCCCCAAGAGACCAACAAACGCGCCCGCTCGCCCCTTTCGGGAAGCCTTCATTCCAGTCTGCACGAGGCTGCCTTTCGACAGAAACGTGCCTACACTGAGATGTCTGTTCATCCCAATGAAATGGTGTTTTTTGTGGGACAGTCAGCTGCACTTAAAGTAAAAAAGGAAATGCATCTCCTGTCCCTAGTTGCTTTGGGGGCCCACCCTTCAGCTGCCAACTTAAAGCCATATCACCTTCTATTTGGTGCTGTCTACCTCCAGGTCATGAAACACGTGTATTCAGTTACAACGATGTCTACTGTCCGGTGTGGCGTCCCAAAGAACCATGAAAATCATAGATAGGGAAAAAAAATCGAAGATAAAGAGAAAAAACAAAAAAAGGTCGTAAAATAAACAAACTTCCAAATTGTAGAGATTGCCCAAAACTGTGGTTCGAGCACAGTCCTCGAAAACAAGCTGAAACAACTTGAAAATCCAATGAAGGTGAATAAAATTCAGAAACAAAAGTTACAGGCTAGATTCCCAGTCTTTTTTCAAAGCTGGTAGCTACCTGAACGCACAGATATCGTTCCTACGCCCTAACGAACTCTCTGTGCCATTTGAGCACTTCACCATCGGTATCCCCGTACCTCCGGCAGCTCTCCCTGCTGTCCGTGTCCCAATTTTCCACAGTTCTAGGGTTGTATCCAACTTGCAACTGTTTCCAACCAGTACACGGGACAGGGTAGGATTATGACCGATGTGAACCCGGATGAGCGCTTTGAGCAGCCACAACGCAACCCATAAATTATGAGCCACAACAAAAATCAAGGCAGTCTTCCCATGTGTGCGGACACTTCGCTGCTACTCGGGTCCAACTACACGCCAACTCACCGCACGTGACTGTTCCCGCGCCAGCGACCACTAAGCTAGCAACCTGCATCCAAGCGACTAAACGTCCTACAAGAAGTTTGGTGTCACTCAAAGCTCAGTTCAACATCGCCTCCTCGCCCGGCCCATAATGGAACCAGCGATTGCAGCGTGGCAATTAGAATATGACCGCTTCTCCCCCGTGGGAATTGGGTTGCTGGTGGCCACCAGCGGCGCCTCCTCCACTAATCGAGTTTGAATACGCTGCAGACTGTTCCATTACTTTTACTTGGGCTGCGCACCAAGAAATAAAAATAATAAAGAAGGTTTGGAATTATATTCCCCTCCCAACCACTCAGTTTTTTAGGCTAAGCTAGAAAGGAATAGAAGACCGTTGGAAAGTGTGGCCAATGTAAGTCCCGGCTTGCCAGTACCCAGGCAAGCTGGACATGCACAGCCACCAATTTTTGTCAAGTTAGGGTCCAAAATCAGCGATTAGCGGCCGTTTCGCCTGCTGATTCCCTATCACAACCATGACCACAGAAATTTCCCCCTTTTTGATCGGAAAAATTCATTCAATGTTGAGTTATTAACTCAACCAGAAAATAGAAAAAAAATCGCAAAGAGTTCAAGATCCAGGACGGGCCCACAATTGTGAGTGTTTGGACGGTCGCCACGTGGTCGGGGGAGAGCCACGAGGCGCTGGACACAACACACACGATAGAATTCACTCCGAAATACACAAGAGACACAAGTTTAGTTTAAGGTAAGCTTTATTGATGTCTAGGGGTATGATGTGGTGTCTCCCAGTGCATTTCCCAATGCGACGGCTGCGAACAGCCGTCCCTAACAAGACCGCGTGGCACGGCGGCCAATGGCCGCCATGACACACGTGGTCGGAATACCGTTTAGCCATGTCGCCGCTACGTTCACGGAGAACGCAGGACGGACATGGGGAACGTGGACTATCAAGTCCCGGCGGGCGACAGAGTCGCTACGCCAACTGGATTCGTCATTGCCGCCAGCGTGGAAGAGCGATCGTGGAAGCGACCGTTCGCCATGCTGGAAGTTAGAGAACTCTCTGGGCCTCTGCGGGGCCCACCACTTCCGGAAGGGGCACTTCCGGTTCCCAATTGGCCGGGCCAACGACCGTCAGCTCCACCTGGTGCGGGGGTCCGCAACAGGTGCGCGCGAGAAACACACGAGGTGCGCGAGAGCCGTGGAAGCGCCGTGTGTTGCAGGCAAGTGAGCGGACTGAGCGGGCAGCCGGTCACATGTGAAGTAAAAACGTTTTTATTACGAAAGGTTGTGACGATTACCTTCTGGAGATAGCAATTGCTAAACTAAAGTGTGAACTATCTGTGTGAAAATGTAAAATATGCAAACCTGATGTTTTCTCAAAACATATAACATTTATTCCGGTTTGAACCTTATATAAATACTATGCCTACAAGTGGCTAAAATGACGAGAAGTTAAACTATACAGTTGTTTGGCAAAAGCCCTGAAATAATATCATTTGAAGGCTTCAGTCATGCAATAAGAATTTGTAACGGTCTTATTGCTGTGACGTAAAAGATGTCATCTATGAATGGCTTTGGCTTCTAAATGGTCCGGGGTTTGGTTCTAAAAGGCGTGTAAATGGTTAGGCTGGGTGGGTTATATCCGAGAGGTGCGGTTGACTTTTCTGTATCGTCACACACATCGCATCGCAGATAATTGTTGTAATCAATAATTACCGCGAGATGTAACAATGTGAGAATAAATATTCATATTAATTCTATGGAATTAATCATGATATTTTAGAGTCACAAACTTAACTAAAACTATGAAAATAAGTAAAATATATTAAAATAGCGCCGAGCTATTTTTTGCCCCGAGTGCAATCAACATCTAAGTTAGACTTAAATGTTCCGTCAAACCAATAACGAATTGAATCGAAATATCTCGCAGGAAAGGTTATCCATCGCCGGGAAATTACTCCACTCGGTCCTGGCTGGCGGGAGAGTAACCGGGAAATTACTCCGCGTCGATTACTCTGATAATGCGTCTGTGAAATATAAATACTCCACTCTAGATTCTACATTACCAATGCGTCTGTGAATTTTACTCCACTCTAGATTCTGCACTCTACAACGGAATGTTGGCATGAAGCTGGAGGGAGTGCGTCTGTGGGTTGTACCCCACTCTAGATACTACACTTAAATGTGTCTGTGAATTACTCACTCTAGTTACAACATTTCTACAACGGAATGTTGGCATGAAGAGGCGGGCAGTGTGTCTGTGAGTCTTCTACCCACTCTAGATACTTACACTAAATACAAAGTATTTCTACAACGGATTGTCGGAACGCAGAGAAGTATAATATGTGCTCAAGTAATATCAGTATCAAACAAAAACAGAACAAGAGCGAGCTATATCCGTTTTGCAGGGGGATATATACTCGGTGAGGAGAATAGCTGTTCAGTGATCCAATGGGATCACTGGGCAGTCAAATCCATCCAATCCCAGATCATAGGAAGTGGATACTCAGGACATAGTCTTCTACTAGGTCCACTACAGGAACTGGATACGCAGGACACATTTTGGATTAAGTCCCTTTGACTATAATCCAAAAGGAGTCCAACTCACAGTGGGTGATGGGGGGTGACTTCACCAGGTGTAGAGTTTGCACATAATTCAATAGAATTATGTGACAAATAAATCAACTAGTTTTTAAACATCCAAAAGTATTTAAAAGTGTCTAAAGTTGCAGTGGAATAAAATATAAATAGTAATTTATATTTTATTCACTCAAAAATTGTCGAAATTTGAATTTACCGCTAAAACGCATCAGCGCCATCTATTGGTGAAGTAATCGTCCTATACTAACAAAGTGCATGACAGTGTAACCGTCACAAGTCCCCCTTAAATATATGTTAATACCTGTATTAACATACTATTTATTCCGAATATCTTGAGGATCAAGACCACACTGTCATCTAGGGGACTCGAGCTGTAATCCTTGGTAAGTAAAAACCTTTATTTTATATCTTAATAGTATAAATAAAGAGTATTTCTTAATCAAATGCTTCAAAAAATATTTATTAGGGTTATAAAACTTTCAATTATCAATAATAACTTCCATCTCTCTTTACAGGTGGACTTACAACTGCATCAAGAAAAGGCGATAACTTAAACTAACATCAAACTCTTGTACCAAACAAATGATTAATAAAATTTAACAATTATTTTCACAAAACTTAACTTCTCACTGGAAATATAATGATTTGCAAAATAACACTTTACACGTTAAAATTCAAGTATTAAAATTAGTATTCATTTAAACAAACTCACATTGACTCGTAATCAAATTTTAACAGAATTGTTAAATTAACTATTAAAGATCTTTGAATTATTCACAAAAACGGCATAAAATACACCTGAACCTGACTAACTCTTGATTTCATCTCGGGTCAAGAAATGGAGATGGAGAAAATGGACTCGTTACTTCTGGTCTTGCCTAAAAGGGGAAGATATCGGGAAAGTAACGGATCTCGACATCGTTGACGCTTTTCTAGTCCAACTCTTCATCCTCAATAAATCCTTCCATGGATGTAACAACTTCCGAGACGGCTGCGGGTGGAGAATTAAGTTGAATAGCTACCAATTCCGGTACTACATCTGGCTCAACGTCATGGATCAGTGGATTTAGGAGCATTCTGTGTTGTTCTTCGGTGAATACTTCCAGGGGATCAGGCCCTCCTAACGGAATGGTGTTAGCGCTGGTTGGCTCGGAGAAAACCAAGTGATGGTCGGGTAAGCCAGAGTGCCATCCCTCACGAATCAACGGGTGTGCTGCTGCTGAGACCTGCTGTAAAATCTTACACCAAATAAAAGAGCGAGTTTGAAAAGATTCCGGCCGGGATGGATGAAAAATCCATTGGATCACGGCCAGTGGCACGCTCAAATCTGGAATTCGGTCGTTTGAAATCGACACACTAATACGTTTAGCTGCTTCCAATAAAATTGGGAAATAATGTTCCACTTCTGCCTTCGTTTGTTCCGTGAGTGACATGTCTGGTCTCGGCATATATGGGTGGACCAGTAAAATAACCGGTTCAGCAGCGTTGTTTACTTCGGGGAGCGGAATAGTCGCTACGATCATGTTGTTAGCCGAAGTTCCCTCTGGAGAAGCGGCGGCTTGCGGACCAGAATCGGCTGCAACCGGCGGAGAATCAGACGCAGTAACTGACGTTGGTTCGTTCGTTGGGAGGTTTTCCGCCGAGACAACCGGAGTTCCATCAATCGCAGGGGTGGGAGTTTCCGGCTCGCGTTGTGGCTCCGTAAATCCTCCTCGTGGAGTCGAGGTGCTGGACATTTGTGCCGGGTCTACATAAATAGCCTGCTCCGGGCCCTGGTGGATGAGGCCACATTCGCGACACATCGCCCAATTGCGTGCTGTCGGCGTACTTAGCCCCTTGACGATAAATGGAAGAATTTCTTCATTCCACATGCTGGATATGGCAACGCGTTTACCACCGTGACAGTTCACGCAGACTACGGCGTGAATGCCGGATAACAAGGACGACAACCATCCGCATCCTGCGCACAATGGGCAGAACATCAGCTTCGACTTTGGCATGATGTTAGTCCCCAAGGCGGCAGCTTCCATATCTCGAAATACGTGTTCTCTTCGCTGCTTCCGGTAACTTGGCAAATTTAGCTCCGATATCGAGCGAGCCTGCGATGTTGGGCGGGTCAGCGCTTCGGATGAAGATGCCAACGTGGACTTGGTGGGTCCTTTGGATTTGCCAGTCTTGCCTCGACTAGCGGTATCACGCGGATTTCGTGGTCGGGCAAACTGCCTGCTGGTAGCTGGAGGCGGAGCTTCTTCAACCGATTCTTCTTCTTGTGAGAAGTCATCTTGGCGCCGTCTCCTCGAGGCAGAACGGGAGTATTGTGACGAGTCGTCAGAAAAATCCCAATTCGGCGCATCATAGGTTACAACACGCTGACTAGCTTGACGGCCTCTGGAAGGACGCGAGTCGGTCGGGCTAACACCCATGGCGGTCCTAATTCGTGGCGGTACGAGATCCGGGTTATCACGGGCCCAGTTGGCAACGAGCTCGGGGTCGGAGGAGGGATTAACAAAGCGATAATCCGTCTCTTCCGACTCTTCTGGATCCCAATGCACGTACTGTCGCTTGCTAGCACGACCTCGGCGACTCATTGCATCTTCAAGAAAATATAAATTTTATTTGAGAACATGAATCAACCGTCGGAAATTAATTTAATTTCAAATTAAATTAATTGTCGACCAACAACTGGATTAATTTCATAATTAATTCTTAAGTTCCCTTGTTAGTGTGTTTCCTCCATTTGTCGAATAATTATTAAGATTAATAATTATTCTCGACTTGGCATATAATTTCATTTTATCGTTTAAAACAATATCGCTGATAAAATATTCAAATTAGTGTTTATTTAATGAAATAAACCTAATTTTTGTATCTACACGACATAATAACTAAAAAACATATAAAAATATTAAAAAAAAATATTTTTGTAAGTGTTTTTTAGCATCCGACAATAGTCATTTTACATGGTTTTAATTGTACGAATAATTCCACAATTCGTCCGAGTAAATAATTTACTACCGACATCTGGTGGCGTTTGCCCCTATCATACACGTGACTTGTTAACACATGTCTGCTCACCAATTTCCAAGGAACTTAAGAGATATTTTATCTTTCATAAAATAAACACTTACTAACTAGGTGTAGTCCTAGAAGGGTATACTTGGCTAGTTTAATGTCTAGCTTCACGTATTTGCGAGGGCTGTTCGGTTCCGGCGATGTTGGCCGATAAAAACGTTGTGCGGCGCGTGCGAATTCTAAGTCCGCCGTAATGAACGCTTAACCAAAATAAATGTTGTCAATTAATGTCAAAATATTATAAATTTTGACAAAATATTGCTTAAATGTTTACCGGGAATTCACTTAGTGAGTTCGTGAAAGGCTTACTCGCGATTTTGTCCACGAGATGGTTTCGATAATCAGCGTCGTGTCGATAATTTCTGAATTTGAACTGATATTCGTCAAATGAAAAAATCAGTAAAATAAACGATAAGTGTTCAAAATCATCTAGATTTTAACTCACTAAATTTCAGCGAAAATCCGTTAAAGCGTCGAAGGGTCGAGAATAATCCTTGATTTCAGTCCAGTACAAAACTTGGCGAACAAGTGAGTGATAATCTCAAACCAGGGGTTAAGGGGAGTTTCGAGGAGTAATTTGATTGGTTTGTAATTACTCATCTCGAAGTTTCTATTAACCCAAAGGGGGAAACACAGTTTCAAGTAAATGTTTACACGTAGATTAATTTGAATACAATCAGCTTGTGTAAAAAATAACTCAAACATTTGTTAAATTTTATCCACATCAAAAAAAAAAATGTTTTTAATTAATAAAATTTAACAATTCTTCGTGAATATGATTGGAAATATTTATTTAAAATAAAATATTTTCAATATATTGTGTCCTAACCCAACTTGACTTGTTTTAGACAATTTACGAGTTGTACAAAATCGGTCACGTATTTTGTGTTCGGCTTGGGTCTACGTTTAGACTGTCGAACGGGAGATGGAAATCTTTTCCTCTTTTTAGACGGATTTTGAGGAGTTTCGTCCTCTTTAGAAGAAATCTGAGAAGTTTCCTCCTCTTTCTCTTCAACTAAATCCTCTGTTTCCATGGACACAGGTTCATTTATTAATTCTGGAGAATTAATAACCTGACCTGCCATCCAATCTGGAGTCGGGTGTGACTCGTTGGTACCGACTTTCTGATCTAATGTCCATTCCTCAATCGGGTAACTTGGGATATAAGGCATTAAATCCTGTATGTTGATCGCTTTTGCTTTCGTGTTATCAGAAAGCTTACGTAGTGTGTAGGAACCTCCGCCAAGAACAGCCGTAATTTCCCAAGGTCCATCACGTTTCTCAGCGAATCCTGCCGAAATCCCTTTATCTTTATTTGATAAAATATGTGTGGCTTTCCACACGAGATCTCCTTTGGCAAATTGACAAATATAATATTTGTCTTTATGTAGTCGATCATGCTTTTCGTAATTCGATTGAATTTTCCGATGCATTTCGCTGTGTGCACGTCTAATTACGTCTAAAATGCTGTAGACGTAGGCTTCGGGATTCTCTTTGTCGAATTTGATGGCGTGTTTAGTAATACGCGGGTCAAATGGCAAAGGAACGATTCTTCCTGTATTAAGAATCATCGGAGAACAATTTGTTGCCTCGGACTTAGCGGTGCGCATCGCAAAGGCAAAAGAATTTAAATATTTTGGCCAGTGAGAGTGAATGTCCGAGTATAAAGCTAACATCATTTTTAAAGTCCTGTTAGCCCGCTCTGTAATATTAGCGGCAGCGTGATATGGGCTAATGTGAGCAATATCTACGTGATTTTTTCGACAAAAATCATTAAATATTGTTGACACGAATTGTTTGCCGTTGTCGGAGATTATCTTTTTTGGATATCCCCAACGGTGGAAAACTTCGCTCATTTTATTAACGATGCATTCACTTGATGCAGTCGCTAGTGGGAAGACTTCAATCCATTTTGTACAATTATCAATGATTACTAAAATCCATTTTAATTGCGAACGACCGGCTGGTTTTGGTCCCATCAGGTCAATGCTTACAGTCTCCCACGGGTTGGTCATGTTGTGAGGTGTATAGCTTGCCCGATGCTTTTGGTGTTGACTAGGTTTGTATTGTTGGCAATGAGTGCAACTGCGAACGTAGTTTCGAGTGTCTTTGCTCATTCTAGGCCAGAAATACATCTGTTTTGCTCTATCTAGGGTTTTGCTCATGCCGGCATGTCCTGTAAGTGGGTGGCCATGGCATGCGAATAATGCACGTCTCACGAGAGAGCGTGGAATTACCGCCTTAAACCCGTTGCCGGAGTCGTTTAACTCTTCCTCATCGGTCGGAGCAAAATAAATTAGCATAACACCTTTATTTTCTTCCGGTTCGTCGAGAGTGTAGCCACGAATCGCGTTTAACCAATGTTTATCCGTGACACGATTTTTTAATTTTTCGTCTCCTTTTAGGTAAACAAGGATTTTACTACATGCTGGATCTTTAAGCTGCGCTTCGATAATTTCGTCTCGCGTCGGCGGAACTACTTTTAGGATATCTGTTAGCGCAGTGTGTACATTTTCGTGATTACAATTGTGGACATCTATATGTCTGCAATTTTCTCTTGTACATCCTTCTTCCTCCCCCTTTTCTCCAGAATCATGAAATCTAACTGGATTATATGATTCTGAGAAAAAGTCTAAACTAAGGCCAACATTTGTAAGAAAATGTTTGCGCTCAGTTTCCGTCACTTGTAAAGATGCACACCTGTTTCCATTCCAAGTTGGATAGAAATGGGTGATCTCCTCTGGTTCGATATAATCATAATCCGGAGTGTCTAGTGCAGACAGTGGAGCGCGTGATAATGCGTCCGCTACTTGGTTCATTGCGCCGCGTCTAAAAATAATTTTAAACGCGCCACATTGTATTTTGACGGCCCAACGACCAAACCTTCCGGATGGTTCCGGCGTACTCATCAACCAGCTAAGGGCTTTAGCATCGGACTCGAGAGTGAAAGTCGTGTATTCTATATATGGGCGAAATCTCTCGATTGCCCATACAACGGCCAAACACTCCAATTCCGGCGTAGAATACCTTACTTCGGCCCCGTGTAACACTCGACTGGCGTACGCGACTGCTTTCGGGACCATAATTAATTTCTGTTTCTTTTCACAGAATAATTCGACATCTTGGCAGAGTACTGCACCTAAGCCTGAATGAGAAGCATCTGTCAAAATGACAAAAGGCTTATTCATATCTGGCATGTGGAGAAGGGCTTGGTCCTTGTCACACAAAATATCTTTGATAGTTTCGAATGCAGTTGTTTGTGGATCATCCCACACAAACTTTGCTTGATCATGCATAATATTGGTCAATGGACGAGCAATATTTGCGATGTTAGGAATAAATTTTCGGAAAAAATTCGCAAGTCCTACAAATCTTTGAATGTCTTTAGAGCAAGTCGGTTTGGGGAAATTCCTTACAGCCGAGACTTTGTCAGGGTCTGGAAGAAGAGATCCCTCCGAAATTAAATGGCCTAAAAATCGTAATGATGTTCGACCAAATTTTGACTTGTCTTTATTGATAGTTAGATTCGCGGCATCCAACTTCTCAAGTACGTCTTTAATATGTAATAAATGATTTTCCCATGTGTCGGAAAAAATAATTATATCGTCTAAATAAACCAGAGCATGTTTATATAGAGAGTCACCCAATACGGTAGTCATGAGGTGTTGAAAAGAACTAGGTGCATTACAAAGACCAAATGGCAATCTCTTGAATTGAAATTTGCCTTTTGGGGTGTAAAAAGCAGTTTTGCTCTTATCCTCCTCCTCCATTTCCATTTGATGATAACCTTTAGTTAAATCAATGGATGTAAAGTACTTGGCCTGATTAGTATGGTGAATTAATAGGTCAATACTTGGCATTTGAATTGCATCAACTTCTGTGATCGCATTCAACCAGCGGTAGTCGATACATAATCGATACTTCCCGCCGGGTTTAGCCACTATGACGGGGTGACTTATATAAGGGCCAGTGGCAGGTTCGATCAACCCATCGGCCTCCAACTCCTCGACCAATTCCGTCATAATCGCCTTCTTGGCCGGATTGTACATTCTATATGGCTGGTGTTTCCAAGTAGCACCAGGTTTAAACTTGATGCTGTGCTTGGCCACCTTCGTACAGCCCAGTTGGTCTCGAAATACGTTTTTTAATTGTACAAGAACGTTTACGAGTAACTGTTTTTCTTCCGCCGAACTGTTGCAGCCTTCGACGAGTTTTTCTGCCCAGTCCGGTGAAGTGGGAGTTCCTTCACCTTGGAGACCCAAAGTCTTAATGCTTGCTAAGCAACAGTTAAGTTCAGTGGTCTCGTACGGGGCTGTCCATCCGGGCATGTCATCACAGGTGAACACTGCTCGTCGGGGATTAGGGTTTATCCCCGTTCTACGCATAAAATTGTGACCCAAAATTAACCCACATACATTCTTGTGTAGAATTATGAAGGTCATAGGTGTAACTCTCCTTTTATCGGCCCATTTGACACAAAGACAAACTTGACCGATAGGTCGGTGATCTATTCCGACCGCGCAGACACGCATTCCCCGGGGACATTCTTGTATGAATTCCACCGGAATTTCCGTGTTTGAGAGGAGTTGTACTCCAATAAAACATTGGGTGGCTCCAGAGTCCATTAGTGCGTTGTAATCCAAACCTCCAATTTGGACATTCATACGCGGATCATCTTTGCCACCATTAATTAATTTGCTATTGCAAAGTTTGCCAAGCAATACTTTTCGTTCTTTCTTGTTCCATTTTTCAAGTTTAAGAAGTTTTCTTAACTTGAAAACCTTGGGTACAAGCGGTTTCTTGGGTGCATTCCAGCTTCCACTGAAAATACTCAAATTTTCTAGTTGGTCTGTCATGACTTTTAAATTTTCATCGACACCGCCAGTAGAGCTGCTAGTCTTTCGACAGACAGGTACGGCTTCGTAAGAAATGACCAACGATGGTGGTTTATTCTTCGAATCATCGACATAAGGTACTGTGAGATGACTAGGCTTATGTCTTAATTTAAATTCATCTTTTCGTAAAAATAAATCATTTGACAATTCCGAGAAAGGAAACAACTCTTTAAGCGGGGGTTGGGCAACTTGAACAACCCCCTGAATCAGTTTTTTGTCTCGTCGGGAGTGACTGACTCAGTGGCTGCTGGTAAATGCTTAATTAACAGGTCAACCATGTTTTTCTGGAAGTCAGTAAATTTGGAGTCTAAAGTTTCTGACGTAACCCAATTTTGTTTGGGTCGTTTAAACTCGGGGTTGGGAGCAGAGTGGTTAAATCTTTTATTTGAATTTAACGAGTCTGATTTCCCTGCTAATTTTTTGGCAAGAGCGGGACATTCTCTTTTAAAATGTCCAGGCTCGTGACAGAAAAAGCATTTTCCAGTAGTCTTTTCATACTGGGCGGCAAATAATCGCTCCATTGAACCATCGTCAGTTGAGTCGTCATTTTCCGACTCGTCTTCATTTTCAACTTCATCTTGAGTTTGCGTTAAACGTAGTGAAGTTTTAGAAGGAAAAATCTTAGATTTTTCGTGAAGTTTGGGAGTAGGATGATTCTCTCGATTATCGTACTCCAATTTTGCTGCAAGTTGAGAACTTTCAAACTTAGAGCGATTTGCTCCTACATATTGTAGAATGTCATCTACTGTAAAGTTACCATACATTCCTTGTGTACATAACGCCGTGAAACTTTCTTGAGTTAAATTGTCGAATAATTGCGCACGTCCAGTTTTATCACCTGGCGGCACTTCACCTTGTTCTTGCGTATAACGCAGAAGAAAACTATAAAGTGACTCGTCGGCTCGTTGTTTTACATTAAGAAGTCGCCTTTCTCTTGTAAGTGGAACGAGGTCGAAACAATCGAGAAAAGAGGCTTCGAAAGTTCGCCAACTGTTAAAAGTATGGCGTTGCTTATGGAACCAACGTTGTGCATGGCCTAATAGTCGTCCAGGTACAGCAGTGTGTACCATGTCGTCTAAAGGGATGCCTTTCCCGAGTGCGACAGCTTTGACGATTTCAAGGAATCGCGCAACCTCTGTCTGTTTCCCGTCAAAAATAGGAATCTCGATTCCTTTTCCAAAATTCTGACTGGGATTACTCGGGCTTCGGATTTGACCAACTAAACCCTGAATAATTTGTTTTACATTTTCGTCCGACAAATTAGAAGCAGAGTTCGAATTGGGTGTAGACCGACTTCCTTGGTCTCTGGGTGGCGGATTTGGCTCTCCTTGAAAATTTTGATGTCTATCAGGTGGCGGTGGAGAACGAGAATTATTACGTCGGTGGAAATTATTGTTATAATTTCCCCCTCCACCAGCGTGAGATTCGTCACTACTCGAGTTAGGATCGGAGTCACGCGGATCACCAGGAGCTCCGGGAAATCGTTGATTTCTCGGCGGAGCTCGTCCACCTTGAGAGCGGGAATTTCTATAATTCCTAAAATCTCCATCAGATTGGGTGTGAGATTGAAAATTTTGATAATTTTCATTTCTCCCCCTTGGTTGGACCGACAGATTAGTTCGAGGCTGTGGAACTCTGAAAGAATCATTCAAATTCCCAGTGGGAGCGGGTAAAATATTATTTACAGCCGTCGCACTTGGTAAATTTCGGGAAATTGGCGCAGAAATATTTCCTTGTCCGGAATTTCCCATTCTTTCGGCCGAATTCGATCGCCAAGAACTAGTTGGTAACTGAATCAAAGGTTGAACAGATAGTGAAGAATTTAACTGCCCATTGTCGTCACGAGCAACATTCATTCGCCATCCAGGCAATTGCTGGTAGCGATATGTGGCCGGCGAACGAGGGCCAGTTCGATCTATAGAAACACTTTGTTCGTTGGTTATAACTACATCGGGAGTAATTACACGATTTCTCTCGTGATGATTATTCGCCGTGTATTGTTGAGCTTCACACAAAGAGGAAAACTGCGTCACTTCCAATTGGTAATGGCGACAGTAAACTTCTAAATCATGTGGGACTGATAGTGGATCCGTTCGAGAACTACCTGGGTTGGAAACGTCTCTAGGAACATTTTCTTCCCCCTGGCTTTCTAGATCAGACTCCACAATTCCTCTTGGTGTTTCACACATACCACCACGTCGTCGTGCTCCACGATTTCCTCGTGTTCCACGAACTCTTACAGGTCTACGGGCCATAATACTCAAAGAAATACACGTACAACAAGGAAAAATAAGATTTTAACTGAACTAGCGTAAATGTAACACGCTTAATATTAAACTAAGAAATAATTTGAAAAAATACAACCTTAGCTGCTGAAACTGAAGTGGCTTCGGAAAAACTGTCCTATTGCGTGGTCAAGAATGGTCCAAACGGGCACTGGTCACAAAGGCACAACTGGATGGTCGCACTGTCGAAAAGCAAGTGTGGCTGAATATTGGTTGTCAAACTAGCTTCCGGAAAATCTCCTTTGTCAAGACAGTCTGCTGTGATTGGCGATGTTGACAAATTCCTGATAATTTCTAATCCGAAATTCTCAACAATGTCACATCTGGATGACCTACTCCGAGCTGCATCGTGAGTGGTTCTCTTTGTCACATTCTTTACTTTGTTAAAGATTAAAATAATAATCAAAAACATTGAAAACAGAACAATAGAAACTTGGTCAAGTTTTTAACCAGCAAAATAAAATACTTTAACTTTTATTTTTCAGTCAGCAGGATTTCTAGTCAAATTCGTTTTTTGATCAAAATTCAAGGTTTCGAAATTTTCCAGAATATAGCTGAATATTCTGGGAAACTCAATAAAATCATAATAGATTTTTCGTAAGAGATTCGGAATTATAATGAGTTTTTTTCAAAATAATCCAAAAATTCGAATTCAGATATTTCCAAAAGATAATGAGAATTTTTTGAAAACAAATGGATATTTCACAGTAAATTTATAGAGAAAAATCGGAAATTTTCTAATTATAATATCTATATAAAATAATCAAGAAAATTCATTTTTTCAATTTACACTTTGATCACAGAGTTCACTTCGATAAAATGCAACCTATCTCGGTAGAACCTCCACGTGTGACGATTACCTTCTGGAGATAGCAATTGCTAAACTAAAGTGTGAACTATCTGTGTGAAAATGTAAAATATGCAAACCTGATGTTTTCTCAAAACATATAACATTTATTCCGGTTTGAACCTTATATAAATACTATGCCTACAAGTGGCTAAAATGACGAGAAGTTAAACTATACAGTTGTTTGGCAAAAGCCCTGAAATAATATCATTTGAAGGCTTCAGTCATGCAATAAGAATTTGTAACGGTCTTATTGCTGTGACGTAAAAGATGTCATCTATGAATGGCTTTGGCTTCTAAATGGTCCGGGGTTTGGTTCTAAAAGGCGTGTAAATGGTTAGGCTGGGTGGGTTATATCCGAGAGGTGCGGTTGACTTTTCTGTATCGTCACACACATCGCATCGCAGATAATTGTTGTAATCAATAATTACCGCGAGATGTAACAATGTGAGAATAAATATTCATATTAATTCTATGGAATTAATCATGATATTTTAGAGTCACAAACTTAACTAAAACTATGAAAATAAGTAAAATATATTAAAATAGCGCCGAGCTATTTTTTGCCCCGAGTGCAATCAACATCTAAGTTAGACTTAAATGTTCCGTCAAACCAATAACGAATTGAATCGAAATATCTCGCAGGAAAGGTTATCCATCGCCGGGAAATTACTCCACTCGGTCCTGGCTGGCGGGAGAGTAACCGGGAAATTACTCCGCGTCGATTACTCTGATAATGCGTCTGTGAAATATAAATACTCCACTCTAGATTCTACATTACCAATGCGTCTGTGAATTTTACTCCACTCTAGATTCTGCACTCTACAACGGAATGTTGGCATGAAGCTGGAGGGAGTGCGTCTGTGGGTTGTACCCCACTCTAGATACTACACTTAAATGTGTCTGTGAATTACTCACTCTAGTTACAACATTTCTACAACGGAATGTTGGCATGAAGAGGCGGGCAGTGTGTCTGTGAGTCTTCTACCCACTCTAGATACTTACACTAAATACAAAGTATTTCTACAACGGATTGTCGGAACGCAGAGAAGTATAATATGTGCTCAAGTAATATCAGTATCAAACAAAAACAGAACAAGAGCGAGCTATATCCGTTTTGCAGGGGGATATATACTCGGTGAGGAGAATAGCTGTTCAGTGATCCAATGGGATCACTGGGCAGTCAAATCCATCCAATCCCAGATCATAGGAAGTGGATACTCAGGACATAGTCTTCTACTAGGTCCACTACAGGAACTGGATACGCAGGACACATTTTGGATTAAGTCCCTTTGACTATAATCCAAAAGGAGTCCAACTCACAGTGGGTGATGGGGGGTGACTTCACCAGGTGTAGAGTTTGCACATAATTCAATAGAATTATGTGACAAATAAATCAACTAGTTTTTAAACATCCAAAAGTATTTAAAAGTGTCTAAAGTTGCAGTGGAATAAAATATAAATAGTAATTTATATTTTATTCACTCAAAAATTGTCGAAATTTGAATTTACCGCTAAAACGCATCAGCGCCATCTATTGGTGAAGTAATCGTCCTATACTAACAAAGTGCATGACAGTGTAACCGTCACAAGGTGTGAATGGTTGAATTTAAATTCTTTAAGAAAATAACAAAAATAATCACTAGCTGTCACACGAAAAGTCATTTAGATTTCCTTTTCTGATTTAAACCACTTTAAATAAATAGCTGCAGCCTTTATTCGAACAAAACCGAGCAGCGCACTAATCTATTTTACAAAAAAAAGACGTTTAGTTAGTGAGCTGTTCAAGCTATCTGCGCGTGCGCAGCGTGAACAAAGGAAGACTCGGAGTAGGCCTATGTGGATATGACCCGAACGCCATTGATGTTAAATCGTTAGATCGATTCTACTGAATGAAAGGTGAGGTATTTCTTCTCGTTTTATTCATTACGGCCAATCTAAAAATACGATTTTCAAGATTTGTGTACAAGTATAAAATATAAATCGTTCAAAAGAGGTGGTGACCACTTGACCTTTGAATGTTAAGAGCTATTCCCTATAGTTATTCATTAAGAACGATTACCACAACATTATAAAATACGGTCAAAGTTAATAGGATTGGCTGGGAAACCTGCTTAATACAGTAATATTTTTCTTTTAATTTTAAATTTTAAAAATTAAATCGCGTTTGAATGCCTAATATATATTTCACCCGTGTCAACCTTCCACCAGAGATAAAGAAAGTCCGTGTATAAGTTGGATCGGCTTATGTGAACGCTTATTTTTGTGGGTTTGCTAGCACACGCTATTAATGATTTATGCTCAATTTGACAATTTCAACGAATGTATTTGCCATATTTGTAAGCATTTTGAAACCATTACAACAAATGGTGACTGAGCTATCAATAGAGGATAAATTATTAATAACAATTATGAAACTAAAGTTAGGCATTAGTTTTCCATCTTTTGGAGTTTTGTTTTGTGTCAATCGACGTACAATCTCTAGAATTTTTTTTTTTCTATAATAAATGATTTGTTTGATTGGCCGGAAATCCGCAGTATTGTTCAACACGATTCATATTTGCAAATGGCACGAAGTCGGTGTAAATTGAAATTGGAAATGGCACAAAACCTTGGAAAATTAAATTTGTGTTATGTCAAATACACAATTTAAAATATGAAATACAAAATACAAAATATAAAATATGAAATACAAAATATAAAATATGAAATACAAAATATAAAATATGAAATACAAAATATAAAATATGAAATACAAAATATAAAATATGAAATACAAAATATAAAATATGAAATACAAAATATAAAATATGAAATACAAAATACAAAATATAAAATATAAAATCGGTTGGAAATTGGAATTTGAAATGGCACAAAATTGTTGAAAAATGAATAAATAAAAAACGAAAAGTTTAGTGTTTTGTGTTTTCATTAAAATATAAAATATAAAATACAAAATACAAAATATATAATCGTAAATGGTATATTATAATGCGAGATGCCAATAGAATGCGGATTCCTATACAATGCGAGTGTAAATTGACCAAAACGACTGAATTCCATCTGTATTTTAACCAGAATCACTAAGTTCAATATCTAAATTGAACAAATAACCAAACTAAATGTCTTGAATTGAACAAAACGTCTTTAAAAGATGTCTAAATTGAACAAAACGCCTTTAAAAAAAAATTCTAAATTGATCAAGAACACCAAAAAATTTAAGGAAATCTAGGTTTTATCAATAGAACACCCGCGTTCTATTAGAGCATTTACGGTACAAACCGGTATCCCTAATTGAATTTATCCGGTGTACGATAAAGCATTTCCTTCTTGGTGAAATGATTTTGTTTTACAAAGCTGTTGAGAAAAGCTTTGGGGCAGCTGGGGCAATTGTAGTTTCCCGTCTAATGAAAAGCAGGTGCCAACGATGTTCAGGCACGGAGCATTGCTTTTGACAATTCCTTTGCTCCTCGAGTGCCGTGTTGTTCCATTTCTGTGATTGTAGTTTGTAGTTTGTAGCAAAATAAGAGAAATTCCACGCGCACGCAAAAGAATGCGGAGAATTCGTGCTGACCAATAATTTTGGAAATGAAACTGGCCGAGTCCACTCAGGTGAATGTGGCACGCTCGTTTCTTGAGTCTGCTCGCCATGCAGCGAATCGTGTGTCGTGGAATGCATTGCATCCGGGCATGACCTTTCAATCTGTGTTTTGATTACCTCTCGAGCGTTCGACTCTCCTCCCCCTTTCACTCTTTTGCCTCTCGACCTGGTATTGGCACGCGAGTTTGCTTTCTGCTTACAATCCGTTTCTATGGCAACCGAGTGTCGGCGACGGAAATGACTCGCCTTCCAAACCACCTCTATTGTCGACGGATGAAAAATATTTACTTGTTTTCTCTCGCCTCCCTCCGCTACTTGGAAACCGAGGACAAATCGGTGGGGGCGGCTGTTTGCCCTCGCTGTCGCTGGCTGGGCGTGCGAACTGCGAATGCCATTCCGATGCTCTGCTTTGCTTTGCTTTGCTCTGCTCTGCCCTTTGTCATGGCGACGGAAGTGACTAGCGAGTTTTTGGGTAATTTGGCTCCCCCGTCTCTCGTTTTTTTCTTGGTGCGCTACGTATGGTGGTGATTAATTTTTCGATATTTAGTTTTTTTTGGGGGATTTTTTTCATTATGATTTTTGGGAACTGATGAAAATTTGCGCGTGAGTTATTGTTTGGATGCTTTAATCGAAGACCAGAGGTCTCGTTCGCGAGCCGTTATTTCCCGCTTTATTAAATCCATGCATCACTGGACTGTCACGCTGACCACACTAGGCTTCTTATTCTGTTCAATCAGTTCCGTGCTGCGGGTGTTTTATTCTTCTATTGAACACATCGTTAGGGATTTCTATATTTTTTTTTTCAATTATGTTTGTAGTTTGTCAATTTGTGTTGAGATTGATGGAATTGTAATTTAGGGTGACGTTGAATTAATGTTTCTTTTTTTGGATTTGGAAATTATTATTATTTTTTTTTTTTTAAATTTAAAAAAAAATAATATTTTTTTTGTTTTGGTTTAAATTGGTGTTTGAGGTTGTTTTTTTTTTTTTTTTTGGTATTTTTTTTTTGTAGAAGCAAAAGTAAATTGAGTTTACTTATTAAAACGTTCCGTTTTATCAGAATCAGGAAATGTCGTTTTAGAAATTTATTGGGGAATAGAATTTGAATTGTGTTTGAAGAAGAAATAAACTAATTTAAGGAAGAAAATTGATTTCCAGTTTTGATCTATAAATTTGAAGACAACAACAAATAAAAATTGTCATTTCTTTCCATTTCTGTACATACAGTATGGAAGGTATATCTTGGGTAAGTGCAGGAAAGCTCCAGGGGCATAAAAGCAAACAATAGGTGAATTCAAATTGGTTAAGCAAATACTTAAAGTTTGCTTAAATGAATAAAAACAATGAAAATAATAATGACTTATTATTGAATGCTTCCAAATGAAACTATTATGATTCTGAATGATTCTTCAACTTATAACATTGTTGTTATTCGAAATAAGAAGATCACTTCAATTATTCAAGATAAAGTCGTTTTATCGCACACACGTTATCGTAATGTAACCGGAAGTCACGTGGTTGGCAAGATTACGGAAACACAAGTATATAAACACAAGATTCTCGTGTCAAAAAATTGCCTGGAAACACGAACACACTTGTGGCACGACCTTGAGACGACCTACCAGAGATCGTGTTATTTTTGTCATGTTACGAGGGTCAAACGAAATTCTTTCGTTAAGTGTCGTAATATGACTAACACGGTCGTGTTACGCTTTATTGAATGTGCCTATAATACTGTATTACAGCTCTCAGTCAGAAGATGGGGCGACATGAATATTTGCGGCTCGCAAATGCGCCTTGAATTTCATCGGGTTAACCACCATTCGTACGAATATTACAAGTGACGACTCCGTAAATTCCTGCCGGACTAATTAAATGCGCAGACTTTCAGTTTTAATGGTCTTGGTTTGTAATTGATAACCTAGGTCGACAGTGCAATACTCGTTTGACCATCCAACCAACCACAAATCGCTTAGGTAGTAAACAAAAACTCGATTCAACAATTCGAGAAAGGAAAAAAAAAAGTAATTGCTCGTTTTCGGCGACGCGATCGGAATAAAACGAATGTCACATTTGATGCAAATATGAATAGGCATGTGTCGGATTACAGGTTGAAATTTAGTGATGTCACTTTGACGATTTTTATGAGGTCAAATTGTTAAACCTGCATGTTGCACCGACTGTTATTGTTGTAGTTGCGCATAACTTAATCAAAGCGAATATTTTACAAGTGCAACGCGATAATTCTACATCGTCGAAAGTGTGCTAATATATTAATCGCATTAGCTCGCGCACGTGAGTCGATCCAGATGCTAAATTCGTGATAAATAAACCCCGTGTAAAGCATTAATACCTGGTGTGAGTGGCTTTTGGGCCCCATCCAACATGGAACACCCCTCTCCGTCCAATTAGAAGGCAATGCAATGCACGTGCTAATGCTCCGCTACTGCCACTTTAGTTTCCTTTGCTACAGATAAAATAAAATTGAGGAATAAAATCGATCCGTCCACTCTGCCCGTTCCACTCCTTCACTTCACACGTGCTTTTTACCCCACTGCTGTACACAATACATTTTCGATTGTTTACGAAACCACACTTAACGTTTTTTTTTCTCCTCTATTTTTTTCTTTTTTTTCTTTTTTTTTCTCCGCCAAACTTCTTTGAAAAATTTCAGCTTTTTTTTCACTCGACGCACTCGCCCGAATGCGCATATGGTGATGATGATGGCCAACTTATGTTTACTCTTGCGTAGCGAGAGTTTTAGAGGAAAGTCTTTGCAGTGGCATCGAAGAGGAAAGAAGAGAGGGGTGCATCTGGCTCGGTTGCCATGGCAACTGGGTTTACTCGAGGCCTGACGAGTGATGTGTTGTCTGCTATCAATAGATAGAGAATCGTGCACTTTGAGCCTTTCGATGACCGGTCGACGTTTGATTTTCTCGGTTGCGGTCAAAGACTTAATTTGGTTTAGGTTGGAGCGCAATCCCTAAAAGTGCGTGCGAAATGACGAGCTAAATGCGAGGCGTGGATTCGACATTAGCAGAAGGGGTCGAAGGTCGTGGACGATGCTGGAGTTGTTGCCAGGGGAGTTGGCGAGTCGAAGCCGCGTCAGCTGGTCGGTGCTCGAGTTAATTAAGCTGGGTTACGCCGTGTCTCGTTCGCTAATAAGTGGTAGTGGACACGTTCCTTCGATATTCGCTTCTTTTCTCGATCTGCGAAGACGCCGGTTTGAAGAGGGCTCTTCATAACCCCCCCCAGGAACGCGGGTGGCAACGCGCGGCCCTTTAATTTTCGTTTTCGACTTTGTGTCACGTCGGATGAAAAAAGGTAAATTAAGAGCGCGCTCTTAATCTGGAATTTACGAGCTGCGAAGACACTGAAATTGAAATTAAATTTTGTCTAATGTTTGATTTTTATCTCCGCGTGTGGTCTTTCGGTCTGGAGCGGGAAAAGTTTGCAATTATCAGATGTGACATGTGATCTGATCTGACGAGTGCGACCTCATCCTGCGGATTGGAAACTCTATTCTCCCCAGTCGTTTGCAGTTGCAAATCAGTTACAGTTTGGCACCGGTCTGATTTCAGATGCTTCCGTGGCATAGCTTAGGAGACGCTTGGAAAAGCATGTTTTTTTGCGGGGGTTGTTGGTGTTAGTGCTGTGACCTCGTTGAGATTGTCGGGGAGAAGGCAACAAGAGGAAAAGATGGCAGAATGAGGGTGGATGTGGATGTGGCAGTGCACTTCATTTGCAGCTGACTTTCGCCCTCTGTGCCATCGATTTTGCCATAAGAATATTAAGCACAGTGCCGGCAGGAGACACTACACTCGACAGCTCGTGAAGTCGAGACCATGCCAAAAAGCTTCGCTTGTGTGTTCGTAGCCACCACAAAGCAGAGTCAAATGGAAGGGGAAAAAAAGGAAAGGGTTAACAAAAAATATTTTTTTTTTCTAAAATGTTTTATTTTTAGTTTTTTTTTTTTTTTTTTTTTATAAAATGTTTAATTTTTAGTTTTTTTTTTAGATTTTATTTTTTAGGTAAATGTTAAGATTGCATTAATCACGTTTTTACGGTGGAAGAATATCGCAATCTATCATTAAAATGTCGAGTGAAATTTTTTTTTTAAGAAGTGACTTTCATAACGATCTATTGTACTATTCTGAAGATTTTTTTAAAAACTTTTATTATACGGTTTGTCATTAAAAAGTGAAGTTGGAATTTTTAAAAGAAAAAAAAAATATGGGGAGAAATTTTTTTAATCAGTCTCTTGAGAAGAATTTTCTTTCATGGGTTTTGAAGTGACACATCATTGATTATTTGATGTAATTATCACTTGAAATAGATTTTAATTACGTTAATATTTAAATATAGCTGGCTGTTAAAAATGATTACATTTAACTATGGCGAAGGAAATTTGCTTTTACGATATTACGAATTGGGCAATAATTCTATTCTAGTCGCTTTTTATCTATTTTTGAAAATTATATTTGATGGTATTCTTCCACTTAGACGGTGATTGATTAAAGAAAAAGTTGACATTGACATTTGACATTTGCAAATATGGGCTAAGAAATTAAAGTGGTGTAACTCGTTAAAAAATAGTAATAGATGGCATATGGCCGAAAACAATAGGTGGCATTCAAAGTTTCTGTTTCTGTGGTTTTTGGTGCTTTTTTTAAACAGCAAAAACAGAAGGCAAAAATTAACTTAATTAGGTGCATTTAAAG
The DNA here is from genome assembly GCA_949358305.1 of Strigamia acuminata. Lineage (NCBI taxonomy): Eukaryota > Metazoa > Arthropoda > Chilopoda > Geophilomorpha > Linotaeniidae > Strigamia > Strigamia acuminata. The sequence goes on along the minus strand of OX442314.1, from coordinate 24,511,415 downwards.
TTTTTGTTTATGCAGTTTATATAAACGGCCAAAATAGTATGCAAAAACGTGCTTAAAGGGGGAAACACAAGCGAGCAGGTAAAATTTAAAAGCTTGCTTTTACTTGAAAAAGCGGCTAAAAACTCGCCCGCTTGAGCAAACACGAGCTTGCGTTTTTATTCAAAGCTTTGTTTTGAAGCGAGCTTGTACTCACCCGCTCCGATCAAACTGAGTTTGATTTACCAGCTTCAAGCTTGCTGGTGTTTTGGTCATGTGACTTTGGCAGCCAATCAGAATCGTGAGGAAATTCTTGGAGAAGATTTTGGCGGAAATTTCTGGCTAGCTACCTAGCTAGCTTGAGTTTGCCAGTTAAGCTGGTAAGCCAGAAGCAGGTGAAGTGATCTTGTAAATGACTCCGTCTTTAAACTTGTACTAGCAAGCTTTGGAATTTTTTCCGCTTCTTTGTGTTTCCACCTTAACTGTGAATAGGTTCGTTTTTAGATAGGCCTGTTTGTTGTGATGTTTTTGCGTCACGACCGCAGGAGTACGTGGTGCATAAAATTCTTTTTATTTCATTTAACCAACGAATTGTGGTTGTGGCTCCCTTATTTGAACACAAATTAGCATTTACTGACTTTTTTGGAGGTGGATGCATCAGATCAACGTATTTATGATACTTGTAAGTCTGATCCCTCAATCTAACTTTCGAGGCAGCCATTTTTAATTTGGTTGTAAAAACCAAAACCCTGCATAAACCATTTCAAAAATAACTCCAACATGGTTTTTGTTTTTGTGGTTTTTGGTGATGTGTTTTCGCTGTTTTTGGTGTCTATTTCGTTCATATAAACGTCAAAAGCGACATAAACAGAAACTTTGAGTGCACCTAGTGTTTCAAGACGTGTAAGATATTGATGAATGGTTACCTCAGTTTTCCTTTAAATTGGTATTTGATATTTTTTGTTAATTAAGAAGTCATTCAACCACTAATTTGCCCCAGCCTGGGTTGACTTTATTTTTTAGAGGCAACTTCTCAATTACAAATGATGTTTACTCCATTCGCCCAAACCAATCTTCATTAATTTGTTAAAAGTGATGCTTGGTTGCCATGGTGACCGAGAGATCCTGGTGAAGCCAACGAGGACGGGCACCGGCTTGCAAATTAGCCGTCGTGTTGGGGTTTTCTTGATGCAATATTGCATGCTGGGCTAACTTTGATTTTCCCTTCTCTCTCATTTTTATTCGAGGCAATAACATGCTAGAATGATCTTTGTGCTCCACCGAACGAAAAGTGTAACGTATTTTTTTTTCTCGCGAATTTTCGCAGCTGTGCATCGGGTAATAAGATGGAAACACATGCAAGAAAATGTGAAACATAAAGTTGTGCACAAGAAGTAAAAAAAAATTAAGCTTTGGATTGTGTTGCATCAGGCAGCAGCATGTGTATGGGCGACAAATTTCTCACGGCGTATTTAACTTTATTGTGTTTTTTTGCATATTCATATATTTTCGTTTCGTCTATTAAAAATGCTCTTTCCACTTAGTTTTATTGTTTCACCCAAAACGACGTGAAACGGTACAAACATATACATGAATCTGGTTAAGTGGGCTTTCTTGCTTTTTGCCTCGCTGTTAAAACCTCAAAGGTATTGATTATATAGTTGGGAAAAGAGGAGACAGTAGCTTTATTCGTAAGTGAGAGAGTTGTTAATTACAATTGAAACGATAGCAGCGCTTTTTATAGACGCTTCATGTCTGCTTTTAATTATTCAACTTGCTTTACTATCTGTTTAATTCAATTTAGTTTGCGTGTGGCTGATTTTTTTTTTGCTCAAAATGAGTGAATTGTTTAGCTAATAAAACAAAGTTTGCTTGTTTGTTTTTTAGTTAAAATTTATGCTACAGCGTAAGGGAATCTGCAGAAAAAACTAATATAGTAGTTGATGATGAATGACAAGGATGAAAACTTAGCTTTTAAATTTTTGAATAATTAAAGGACAAAAAAATGTTAATTTTTTTATTTTTTATTATATATTTCAAGTAAAATCCAAAAAGAATTATGAAAACGTAAATTGAGAATCGGAGTTTGAAGCATCTAATTTCTGGAGAAACATCGTAATCATAGTTGATTATAGTTAATTATAGTTGCACGTGTTTCCCTCGCATGTTTCAATACATATTTTTCAACTACAGTGAACTCCATCGAGACCCTGCACAGGCGAGTCCACCATAAATAAGCCGGTCTAAAGGGTTGCCCAGTTTAGAGGTGTCCAACAAAGTGATTGAACATTGTTGCGCCCCACCAAAAATCAGCTCGCGCCCCACGGTTTGAGAAACGCTGTTAGTGTATTTGATGTGCGGCTCAAGACAATTCCTTTTCTTCTAATGTGGCCTGGAGAAGCCAAAATGTTGGACACCCCTAGTCTAGAAGAGGGAGCATTTATCATTGTTGGGTATTTGACCGGTTCCAAAGGGTTGCCCGGTTTTTTACTCTCATTTCTTTTCATCTGCTAAGTACACATTATTTACATACAGTTTGGTAAATTAAACTCTTCACTCTTCAACGAATCTGAAGCTTTGGAAGCCAGGCATGGGGTGGAATGGTATTTGTATTTTATTCTCCCACTTTTGGCCAGTTGCTAGCATCACTGCAGTTTTCCCTGCGTGGTATGCAAACCTGGAATGACATTACATCTGCCAAAGTACTTTAGGTTGTTCGAACTGCCAATGAATGAATCTCCGACTGTGCAAACACGTCGTGAAAAGGGTAGTTGTTACTTTAGTCATTCGATGCACAACTAGAAAAAATAATACTCCGTATAATTTAAGTTAATTATGTTAATTGTGTATTTTAATAAGGATAAAGTCAAGTAAAACCAATATGTAAACCGTAATTTGGGACAGAGGGAGTAGAAAGTGAAAAAACTAACTTTTTTTTAGTTTTTACATGCACAATTTGCTCAAGAAAAGAATTTTATATTCAACTATTGTGGTCTGTTTTTAAATCTTTTTATTTTTTATGCTAATTGAGCTTCTACATCCGCCAGGAAGGAACCGGTGCTTGCTTGGTCTTTTGCAGCAAGTTGTTGAAAGAAAAAATTAATAATGTAATGATAAAATAAGCAAGATTTTGATATCTGGCTATTTAAAACATGGCACAGTAATTTATTGTTCACGTCTGAATAATAAAAGCTTGTCATTAGTGACGCAAGAACTTGTTTATTTTCATTTTGGGGTAATTTGCTCTTTTGATTATTTTTGTCTCCATTCTCAAGGGTACTTTGTAAGTCTATTAGGATAAGCGCACTATGGGCGAGATTTTTTTGCATACTTTTTAGCGAATGAAGCACTTAGCTTATCTTCTGGCGCATAAAAGGAAAAGAAATGTATTTCTATACAGTATTTATTTATTTATTTATTTATTTATTTATTTATTTATTTATTATCCATTTAAAAATAGAGAAGTTTTGAAAATGTTAAGATTTTATTTTTATTAATATACAAGAACGTGTTTAAACACTTTTACATTGAAATAATTTGCATATGTGAGCATTACGGGTTGATGAATTTATTTTAAAATGTAGGAGCCAAGTTAATAAGCCGACCGAATTAATCTGCCTCTTTCACTAATAAATTACCCGGTGGAACAAAATAAAATTGGAGCCGAGCGAGGAAACGCGCTTAATTCACATTCAAATGCGTCTTGTTTCAACATAAATTTCGAATACACAGCCAGAGCCGATTTAGTAGGTGGGTCACCCAAATGAAATATTTTTTATCAACAAAAACGAGAAGAAAAATTTTCCTTTTCCTCATCAAACGACCTGCAATTTATTTTTTTGTATTGCAGTGAAGCACAAGGCGGAGTTTGCAGCACCACGCTCGTTTAGGGACGGAATTTGGTTTAAATAGTTAAAGCTGGTGGCTGGGTCGTTCGGGTGACGAGTGTCAGGTGTCATCAATAGGGGTGCGATGATGCGATGTAGACAGTTGAGGGGGCTCGGCGCCGGGGTTGAGTTTGCATGACACTTTCTCCTCGGGTAATTGTGGCGCCGCCGAGTGTGGCGCCGTACGTCATTTTTCATTTAGATTACTTTTCTTTTTTAATTTCCTTTTCTCTTTAACGGCTTCTGATAAGAAGGAACGGGACAGCAGAATCGTGAAAGACACTCGATCAAAACTCGTTACTTGTATTTTGATTTCCTTTCCCCTGTTTGTGTCTGCATCTTCATCTTGTCGATGTTTATTTGATCGATAGGCGTCTCTCCTTTCTTGTATTTGCTACAAATTGCAGTGCCGTGCGATCCAAATTGCTACTCATCGCTCGTCGTGATTCGGTCTGAATTTTGATTTATGAACGATGCCGTAAACATTTTGTCTATGTATTTTTAACAGTTGTCAGATTCCTTTTTCCCGAGCAATCCCTCCACTCCACTCCGGCATCTTTTGCATTAGCGTCCATTCGCTGAGTATGGGACTATGCTTATTATTTATAATACTTGAAATGTGTATGAGCGGGCGAGAGCTGCCTCGCCTCCCGTTTGGCTTCCTTCTCCCTCCTCCTCTTTCCCCTCAACTCTCTTTCTCTCTTTCGTCTCTCTCTCTCTCTCTCGTTGGGCGAATCGAGATCGTAAATATGCAGCGAGCCCAGATGCCAACTGGGTTATTCGCCTAGTAAAAGTGACGAGAAAAGAGTGGAAGCGCTGTTGCAAAATGAGCAACACACAGACGAGCGTGCAACTCTGTTATGCGACGATAAGAGAGGGAGCCTGCACCGGATTAAGAAACTCGTCAAAGATCTTTCTAACGACTAAATTGGTGCAAATGTGTTGCTTCAACGGAATGACACCATTCAAGTCAAAGTCTGGGATGACTTTAAAACTTTCCCACTTTTTTATATTACATACGCGTGCTCGAGCATCAAAATCTCGACTTTTTCTGAATTTTAAATTAAAATAGGAGGAAGTGTGGCGGTCACTCGTCATGTCGTCGTGCATGAGGTCCACTTGTGAGTGGCGAGGCGGTTTAGAGGGGGATAATATGAGTTGAGCAGTGGGTCAAGGCAAGGGCAGCAACTCGAGTCTCCTTTTGGCTCGATACTAGAGGAGTCAGGAAGACAGAAATGGAATGAGGAAGGGAGGGAGTATGGAGAAGGAGAATAGAAGCTACTGCTAGTACGCTTCAGTGCCCATGTGAGGCGTCCTCTTTGGCGGGAAAGGGGAGCTCCTTCCATTACCACGAGGGACAGAAGCAATAAAAAGGACAAGCTGAGAGTTTTGGAACTTGCAGTTTTCTCGTGCGCCTTTTCCATTTCCAAGCTAGACCCAACAAGAGGCGCTTGATTACTCCTAAAATGACTCGTTTTACCACTAACAAGTCGGGAGACGAAAGGAAATTATTTTTTATTTTTTTTATTTTGTTATTTTTTTTTTTATTTTTTTTTATTTTTTTATTTTATTTTTTTTATTTTGATAAGATAGAAAAAAATCAGAAACTCGATGAGAAGAGGGAAATGTGTATTTTTTTGTGTTTTGGATTTAGTTTTGGTGCATCCTGAACGCGATTTGTTGATGCAGCTGTTACGCTTATAACCAAAAATTTATAGCTGCACCAGCAATTTAACATTGGAAGATTGATTTTTTTTTTTTTTTTTTTTTTTGTTGGAACTGAATTTTGATTCAATAAGAAATAGGAGAAAAATTGAATTTTAACAGCGCGATTCAATAAAAAAAATGGACTTTTCCAAAGGAAAATAAAAATATGTTTATTTGTCGGGCTGTGCGTTGCAGTGAAGCACAAGGCGGAGTTTTTTTCCTTTTCTTTACGTGCTCGCAGTTAAAAGAAATACGAGATGATTTACACCCAGCGTTCTTTAATTTATCAAAATGGGGGAAGGTTTTGTATGAAGTAATAACTTTATTTTTTGTGGGTCTTTGTATCTGTGATTTTGGCTTAGAAAATAAAAAAAAAGCAATAATAAATATGGAATGTTTTTTTTTTTTATTTTTAAATTTTTTTATATTTTGTTACTTTATTTAACCACATTTGTGCTATTGCAAAAACTAGTCCTCGAGCACAGTTTAATTTATAGCCGAGTACTACTGCTTTAGACCCCAATTATCATCGATCAAATGGGTCCTTTTGAAGGGATATCCATGTTGTGACTTTTCAAAATGGCCGCTTGCTTCCTCTCTGTGGCAGTGGTGGCGTAACCGATTTTCTTCTGGCTGACCAAACACCAAGGTTGTTGACCTCGAACTCGTTTGCTTCGCCTCACCTGGCATCAAAAGATTGAATGTCGTTATAAATGTATGTAGAAATGAATAAAAATGCAAATATCGTCGTTGCAAGTTGAAATTAGAAGGGAAATTTTCGAGAAAAAAAAAATAAAAACTGGGAATCAAAAACTTGAGTTGTTTTAAAACAACAGCTGCTGTCTAGTCTTGTGCAGTAAACTACAAGAATTTCTATTGATTTCTCGTCAAAGTGCATTGGGCTGCCAGTCCACGCGATGACCCCTAGTCTTGCACGTGACCGACCAACTGATACATCATCTCACTTAAAAACACTCGCTTGTATTGGCTCTCTACCAAAATAATCCTCACTAGAAAAAAAAATCCAAAAAAAAAAAAATTGGTCTCGTGAGATTTTCTCAAACAAGCGAGAAAAACCGTTGTCTTCATTTACACTTTGCACTAATCGTTCGCACTCGAATCAACGTAATGTAATATCGCATGCAAATATTTTTAAATAATTAATTCTTCTTAATTTGTCTCGCTCTGAGTTGCGAGTTGAGTTTTTGTTGCCTTAATTTGTGTGGGGTAAATGATCAAATGAGTGACGGGGTTTGTTTTGCGGTGAGGAACATTAAGTTGTCACGTTTTACGATGTCGTGAATAAGACACGATTGCATCATCATCATCGCCGTCATCATCAACTCTTTTAATTCGTCTCTCCGTTTACAGATGTCGCGGACTTCGCCAAAGGATGAAGATGTGGCGCAGCCTCCGAGGAGCGCAGTCAGAATGGGGCTACGAATGCGGAGGCCAACTTCATCTTCGCTAGCTCCTGCTTGAGTCATCGACACGGATCTCTGATGGCAATCATTCGGTATTCGGTTTGAGTAATATACCGACGCGTTTCTCAATCATCTTCGGTTTTCAACTCGCGATCGATTTACACGTTTCACAGGTGAGTTTTTGTTTTTGTTTTTTTTTTATTTTTAGAAAAATTCTTGGAGTTGCGTACGGGTGGGGGAATGCAATGTATTATTGAATTCCACCTTTAAGCTGGCTGATTTGGTCGAGGAATGTTTGTTTTTCTTGGGTCGGGTTGTGATTGCAAGGTGTTGTTGGTGCATCGATTACTGAAAAACTTAATAATTAACGGCGACGATTAATGAGATATTTAGGCCTGGTGCGTTGAATGAGGGTGTCGATGTTTGCATTTTGTTTACATGTGTGAATACTGAATAGAGAAGAATTTTTCGTTTGTTTCGTGTATAATGGAAGATCAGTTGTTAGTTGGATGGCGCCACTTATTCTCTCCAATTCCTTAACCTCTGATTCTCCATAATGATGATGAAGCCTAGTTAGTATTTGAGGTCGTCTTGTCTTATTAAATTTTCATCTACAACGTGATTTGTCGTCGAGAATGTAAAACTTTGTTTTTGATTTGATTATTTTAATTTAAAAAAAGAAAAACAACGCTATTGTAATAATAAAACACGCATTAAAGAGGAAGTAAGTGTGCATTATCTAAATGCTTTCTAGGGTTATTCTGGTTTTTGGAGGATGATTATTTTACATTTCTTTTTTTTCCGTATGACTAATTTAAATGCTTTGCACACTGGATTAAATTATCTTTTTTTTCTACGTGAGATGGGTTTTTAAACTGTGACTGAAGAAGGATTATGAGAGGGCTTACACTCCACTAATACAATTCGACAAACTGCAACTTTAACACATGTGTGAGCTAGATTAAATCAGAAGCAAGGCTTAAAGAACGAGGACGGGAGATAAAAGAAAGGTGGATTTTATGAGGAGAATTATTTAATTATATATTTATGTATTTATTTTTGTGTGTTTGGTGATAGTTGAGAAATATTTTCTACCGCTCGTGGCTAGAAAGAAAGACGTTAATGCAAAGTGAATCTACGCAACACGTGAACGGCATGCGAAAATACCATTGCTGACAAAATGGCTTGTGCACATAATGATGCATTGCCACGTATCGATTTTGAGCCCAATATGTGTCAAAAAAGGTGAAAATCCTGTCTAAATGCTAATGTTTGTATCGTAAGAACGAAAGATGCACCGACGAAATCGTATTTGCCCATCTTCGCGTCATACCACTTGAAACATCTCATCATCTTTAATAAATATCCATCAATGAAATGGAAGGCATCGACTTAATCCGTTGCCTTTCTTTTACTCCCACGTCGACTTTTTTTCTTCTATTTTTAAATATATATTTAAGATAGGCTTTAATTTGAAAGAAATAGCTTAAACATTGTCGCAGCGTAATTCAAAACGCGTCTATTTACATCCGTTACAACATTATTTGAATAAACATTTGACAAGTTTACTCCATTAATTTTAAGCTGAAAATTCGGGAAGAAATTTTTTTTTTTTCGAAAGCTTCTCACAATAACATGGACGTTGAGAAAGTACACACGAAGGAAATGAGATCGAGATAATCTGCCCTTGATAAGTTATCATTGGAAAACGTTTCAAAGGGAATCAGATGTGAATAAAATAGCAAATAAGTGGTTGGTAATGGGAAATGCAAATGAAGGAAGGGATGGAGGGTCTTTTATACGCCATTTTGTGTACGGTGCGGTATTTATTTATTTAAATCGCGCTGAAACGAGACGAGTTGGAATATTTCTGCGGATGTCGTGAGTGAGATTGTTCACGTTGACGCAATGATAGGGAAAAGAGAATTTGATGAAGTAGCTTTCATGAATATTAATTTGCAAAGGTGTATCTTCTTCTTCTTGAAATTTATAATGCAGTGATATCTGGCTGGAAACACTCGAGAATGAAGTGGAAAGAATGGGTTGGGTTGTGAATCGCATCACTAAGGCAGTTGAGATCAGCAAGAAGTTTTTGAAAGTAGGAAGTCGATATTTGGAAACAGTAAGGGGTCACAGGGGGTATGCCGGGGAATACCAAAGGCGGTGCGAAGAACACTGTTACATGCATTAAACTCACATATTTTTGAGCGGCTCTTGAAATTTTCTTTTTTTGAATTGGGGACGCCGTAGGTTAGTGTATAATTTTAATTTTGCTTCGTGTTTTTAGAGATATTGTTAATTTTTTTTTTTTTTTTTTTTTTGTTGAAATTTTGGGACATCCGGTGTGACAACGAATATAAAATGAAGTGTTGCTGTGTTTTCGTCGGCTGAGAAAATCCGCTCGGTTTAAAAGTAGCAGATTTTTGTGTAGCGGAAGTTTGGAGAGATTTGTGCATGGTTTGTGTTTACATGAACTCGATTTATAGGCAGGAAATTTTACGGCGGTGAAATCTGGTACCGCAAAATCTGCGGCAACTTCCGGTTTAATGGAGATTTCGGATCTCATGATAATTCCGTCGCATGCGCTGTACATAAAAAAATGTTGCTCTCGGGAATGTTCCTTCGGCTCAAACGAGTGAATTTTTATGTTTTTGCGGTGCTGGAAAATAAATACCGTATTTTTTCGAGTAAGAGCCGCGGCTCTTATTCAAAACGGGCATCCTGATCTGCGGCTTTTAATCGAGGGCGGCTTTTATTACAATTTTTAACCGTAGTTTGATTGAAATTTTAATTTTTTTTGTTGAAATTTTATCTTTTTCTATTGAAATTTCGCTTTTTACCATTAATTTCACCTTTTTCCATTGAAATTTTACCTTTTTCCATTGAAATTTTACCATTTTCCATTGAAATTTCACCTTTTTCCATTAAAATTTTACTTTTTTCTATTGAAATTTTACCTTTTTCCATTGAAATTTCCATTTTTTAAATTAAAATTTCCATTTTTTTGATTGAAATTTTACTTTATTCATTAAAATTTTGTTTTTCTCATTAAAATTTTAACTTTTTTCATTAACCGTTTCCTGTTTGGTTATAAAAGCTCTTGGTTATAAACGCGGCTTTTATTTCAAACCGCCTCTCTGAGGGGCGGCTACTAAACGAGGGCGTCTCTTAATCGAGAAAATACGGTACGTATTTTTTTGGATGCCATTTTTGAAAATCAACCAGAGGCAAACATTTTTTCTTTTTTGTATTACTGTATTATTTTTAGAGTCTCTATACTCTAAATTGATTATTTTTCCGCTTACAAGTATTATTAAGCCTAAATGTATGATTTCTATTTCCTGGGCAACTCTGTACCAGCGCTGTTCTGGTGAACTGTTTGGATACCGATTGGATGGTTTTGGTTTGTTTCAGTTAGTTGAGAGGATGAGGATGGAATGGGGAATAAAAAGAAGAAATAAAAGGAAATCAGCGTGGCTTTAAATATGGCCGTAAACTGTCTAAACAAATATTGATTCTATTTATAATCATCCAGGAATTCGCGGCGAAATCCTTTCTCGAGTCGTACGGGGTTACGGTATTTAATTGACGCTGCAACACGTAGTGTTATTAGCCGTGTAAAGTGTTTGGGCCGGTGTTTGCGATGCATTCCACTCATTCCAAATTCTAAGCACGGTGCAAACAGCAATGACAGCGCCTGTTCTGAATCTCCCCGTCTACGTGGTGGATTTGCCAGTTTCCCACAATGCCTTCCTAAGACCCCAGCTACTGTTAGAGAGGTAAAAAAAATCTATTGATAAAAGTCTTTTTTCTTTTTTTTTCATTTTTCTTTTGTTGGGAATCACAAACGTTTATATTTTTGATGGTGGTGTATTTTTCATGTTCTGAATTTGAACCTATCGGTTGGAGGCACAATAAAAGTATCAGCAGGTTTTACTGTATTCCTGCACAGTGTATATTGAACGTTTGTTGCATTCAGGCCAAGAAATATGGGTTTTAGGGAAATAAATAAATGGCAATCTCAATCCGCGTTTTTCATTGCTCTTTGATTACGAAAGCCTTTTGAATCTCCTCGACAGGACGTAAACATTCGCCATTTTGTCCCGCAATTTGATATTAAACTCGTAATTTTTATGGCGAATTGAGGATAAGAAATTGTACATAAAAGAGGAGAAGAGGGACGAAAAAAAAATCGTTACATGACCAAATATATGGCACTTGGAGCCATAATGGGAGGATGGTCCACAATAAACTATACTTTTTAAACGATGCTACAACCGAGCGCACCGATATATCTTTTCGAGTCGTGTAATCTAAGTCGTTCAACAACTGAGTCTGTGTCCGAGGACGTCTCCATCTCCTCTAACTCATCTTCAAATCACTGAATCTTAGCTCTGTCCGAGCGTGTGTCCTTCCAAACCAAGAACAGATCGTCATTCGAGATCGATATTGCTTTTCTGCACTCCTAATTCTTTTTTTTTTTAGTGTAAAACTTAATGGTTCATTAAAAGTCAAGTGCTGTGCTGTGTTAATCTTGTTTCCTAATAAAATAAACCGTAAAAATAACTATTTAACAAGAAAAAGTTCTCTCGGGTGTACATACTTGACAATGACAATGTGATGACAATGTTTGTCCACACCCAGAAAATGTTCGAAAAGAAGTACGGCTTTTATGTTTTTGTACTTTGACAACGTAATAGCAAAATTGGGTGTTGTTATCGTATTGTATTCGCCAGTTCTGTAATGTTTGCTAATGCCAATTATCTAATTAACATGGTGCAGTCAAGGTATCAGATCACCTCATTAAAAATTAAGTTACGTGAGCTCGGTGCTTAGATCCTCGCGAGGGATCTTGGATACGGTGGATTCGAACCTTGAGCTGGTTACTTGGATAATTCCATTTTGATCAATCATCGTGAGATTTCGGTGCAGAAGCTGTAAGGATTTATTATAGGTGTTTTTTTTTTTTTCTGTTGTAATTAGTTATGATTTAAAACGTACTAAATGCTCACTCAAGCTCGGTTCAATTCAGTGTTATTGCAATTTTGTTAATTGTAATTTTGGACCATCAAATTTAGTCGTATTGACATGTATTGAATGTGACACGGAATTTAATGCTCATTTGGACGCGAGGTATTTGCAAACATGTTACATTAATTGGTGACACAATTCAAATACATGGAGGAATTTATTTTTATGCTGGAAACACAACATTTAGATGTTTTTAAAGCTATTCTGACGTATTTCTAAACAGGAACAATGATATTTTCGAAGCTATCACATTCCGTTTTGTTTCCAAGTTGCAAGAAAATTTTTTTTTGAATTGATAACAAAAACATGTAAACCGATATTAAAATTGGAAAAAGAAAATTAAAAATTGGGTAAATTCTGAATAATAGGGCTCAGTTTCTCCATCATTGTTCGATATTGGTCTTATTTTCAAGAAATTTCGTTTAAAATTTCTAATTTAAGGATCAAATTTGTGTTGAGCCTTTCAATTTGGGGAGCAATTAAGTAATGAATGGGCTCATGAAGTTACCATTGTCTTTCATAGGGCTTCTTTAGTAAATTTCCATATTTTATTTTCATCTGGTCTAGTCATTACACATTTAGATGTGTTAGCACGTATAAAAGTATACTTATTAATTAATTATCAAACATGCTCCGAGGAGGAAGGAGACTAAGGTGTCAAATTGTCAGCTTTTAGTTTCCGAGTTTAAAAGATAGTAGTTACAGTAACGTGAAGACGGGTTAGTTTGATAAGGATTGATATTTGACACTTGCAAGGCAAGGAACATCGATTTTGTGTAGAAAGTATGAGAAAACAGACAGACTTAAAGTGAATTTTTTACTAATGTAAATAATTTACATTAGTAAAAAATTCACTTAAAAAAAATTGGAAAAGTGAACTGAACTATTGGTTCAAGTTCGTGAACTTGAACTTAGTTCACTTTGAAAAAAAGTGTAGTGAACGTGAACGTGAACTATACTTTTGTTCGACTCAAAAGGGTGGTCTTCTCCCATTGGCCGAGCCGTATCACTGGTGTAGTGATCCAAAAATATAGACCCAAACATCAGAAATGCATTACAATGTATGGACATTGTAATCGATTGCCCAGGTAACAGCCAAAATTTCAAAATTGTTTGCTTTCCAGACAAAGAAACCATTAAACAGAACAAACATGAGTTTTACATTTATATGTGCATAAAGCTTTATTTCCTAAATAGAAATAACATTTTTTAATAAAATACAATTAAAATTATATCAATTTAAATGGTCATAATAATCTAAAAAATAAATAAAAATAAAAACTACTTCTCCTAGTGGTAGTAATACAGACTGGAGTTAGGAGTAATGCGGCTCGGCCAATGGGAGAAGGCCACCCTTTTGAGTCGAACAAGATTATAGTTCACACGGTGATGAATGCGAACTTGAACTAGTTTGCGATTTGGTGAACGAGATACAACATTGGTAAATACATAACGTGTATTGGATATCGTCTGCTTTAATTTAATTTCAATTTAGGGCATGCCGTACAATTTTAATCATTTTGGCAGTAAATGTTTGAGATAATGCAGGTCTGATTTTTTTACGGCTAGATTTGAAAAGTATAACATGTTGTAAATAAATAAAAATTGACACTTCGCTTTAAATTTTAAAGCTTATGGATTTACGGTTCACTCAAACTTTTTCTTTTCTTTCTCAGTTAGATTTGAGTTTTAGGAGTTTTTGGTTCACACGTAAACACAACAGAGACTACTTTTTTTCCCCTGTCTATTTTTTCAAGTTACAATCAATCAAGTTAGGTAGAGCGCAGAGCTTAACATGAATTTTGCATGGCAAATAATGTGGAGGCAATCAAGAAGACGAGAGAGCTCGAGATTTGATGCCGAGCATGCTTTGCATAGAAATGTCGCTGCTCAAAACTATTCAACACGGATTGCTTCTTATGCTTTTTCATCCCATTGCAGACGTGTTCTTGTCTAATTAATTCATTAAAAGGTGTTAAGTACCTGGCAAACTTAACTGATTACAAAAATCTGCGACATTATTACCGGTTATTTTTTTTATTTCTTCTCTAACTCGATGACATAGTACATGATGTCATACATGAAGTTAAAAATTGAAATAATTTTTTTCTTCTTCTTTTAGTTATATTAATTTTCAAACATATTCTAAATTGAATTCACCATGTTAAAGATAATACTCAGTGGGGACTCTCTTTTTCATATCTAAAAAATTGAAGGCAAATTGTGAAAGACATGTGCAGCGATTTGCTTTTAATAATTTATATCCATACACGACATAATTGGTGAACGAAAGAAAGAAGAAATTTTTTTTTTTTTCTAAAGTTTTACAAAAATCTGTCGATCGATAATTTTTGACTTTTATTTTTATTCACAATTTATGACCTCTGCAGTCTGTGGCGCCAATAAAGCGTCTTTTGCCATCTTTTTTTTTGTTTTAAATAATTATTTGAGTTGATTTAAAAAGGCAGAAATAATTGAAAAGTATTAATTTAAGAGAAGGAATTGGCTCTAATTTGCAAACAGATGCAGGGAATTGAATGGGGAGAGAAAGAAAATGCAGAAAAGTGGCTTGCTTTCTGCCGTTTGCAGCCAAGCTAACATTAGGAAGCAAGTAAAGAAAAGATCGATAAGAAGAGAAGCAAAAGCACGCAGAGCGGGTGCCCAAACTGCCAGCATATTTCCTCGCCTACTATTCCCACCAGACTCGGTAGATGTGTCAGCAGCTGGCAACTCGGCTCTGGATTGTTTTCACACTTGCACTCTTTTGCCTTAAACCTCCATTCCTTTTTGCTGCTCGACACTCTACTTTAAGAGTTCTTTATTGTTAACTGCAGGTTTGTTTGGAAAGGCCCGTTGAGATTATCGTTGCAAATTCATGAAATTGTTTGCTAAAAACAAGAAGTGTTTACAGTAACTTCTTAAATTTAGCGAACAGCGAACGAAAAAAATCAAATCTCTTAAATGGACTTGCATAATCTTCTTTGAAAATTTAAATAATTAATTGACTTACCAAAGAGTTGAAAGAAAAATCTAAAAAATCAAAGTAGGCTTTGGAATTTATGAATATTAAGTAATTATTAGGAATTTTTGTTTCTTCTTCCATGTGGTGCAAAAATACATTGAAATTGTATTGTAATGTATTTTGTAATGCATTTTTGCATGCTATTGGTTATAAAATGGTAAGCTTAATACGTTGTTAAATGTGTTCCCAATAATATTATTTGTTAAATATGAATGCATTTTCAAAATGCAATTTTTCAGTTGTACAAATATTATATGCATTAAGTGGGTGTGCAAAAATTAATCAGAATTGTTTGGTTTATTCTTTTTTTATTTTTATTTTCGCAAAGAAAAATAATTGTTTGGATGTGACCAAACTGCGGGAAGCCATTGGGCGAAATTGATTTCAAACACTTTCAATTTAAAGCAGAAAAAAAAAAGATTTAAAATTGTCATTTCATGTTATTCCAATGAGAAGTTAATTTTATTCGTTTTGAAGCGCACCAAAAAGCTCTTGGCGCTGAAGATAAAAAAAAAAAAAAAAAAAAAATGGGGATGGAAAAAAGTAAAATTATCTTCTTGAATTCCTGGTAAATGATGTTAAATACTTTTAAGTTTTAATGGACTTTGTTCGCACACAAATTTACACACAGAGTGGGAGTGAAGGGGCCTTAAAAGTGCAGGGATTTAAATTGCGAGTTAGCATCAGCAGGAGGAATTGAAAAGAATAAATCAAACGACAAGTCGACTTTCTTCTCTCTCTTTAACAGTATTGTCGTTCTCCCAGTACTGTTTACATAACGTGCAATTTGCATGCGAATTTGCACACGAAAGCGCGTTTTCACGCAAGATGCCCACCGATATAGCTCGCAGATAAAAAAGCGTGAATACGATCAAATATTTTAGCGTGAAGAATTTTAAGCACGAAACAAAAGTTGGTACCTTAGTGATAGTAAATCGCCACGTTTGTGTCGAAAGTCGCCATCCATACTTTTTCCTTTCTTTTTTTTTTGTTTGAAATTGACCAATAAAGATCCAGCTTAGATTCGACTAACTTTATACGAGTCTCTGTGAAGAGATTAGAGCGACGCAATGCGTTTTGTGCACGCGTCGTTTCGAAAACGGGCCCTCGTGTGCTTTGCTGTGGCCAAAGCGATTGCCGCCTGTTGTGTGCACCCGTGCAACCGTTTCAGATTTCTATCTGTCTACCGAGTCACGACAGGCTTTGGACTCGACTGCTGGACATGGGTCGACATTTCCCCCGTCCATAAACGGCCAGCACTTAAGAGCCGAGGCTTTTGAAAATGGTATTGAAGTTGAGTCGCTTCCATCAGTGCCCTTTCTCTCTCTCCCCGTCGCCCATCTCCGCTCATCTTTTCTGTCCGGGAGAATATTGCATTTATTCTACATCGAAAACCCTTTTACGCTCATAATAGGTAAAATGGACGGGAACGAAATGCACTGCCTGGGGTCCACGGTAACACGTGTCCGTTCCAATCGATGGCGAAACTCTTTATTTAAATGTGGCATTGCGAACGTCTTTTATTGGACGCATAAAATGTCAATTTTCGAATAAAATAATTTGGAAATTCGTTTTGGAATTTTTATGTTGGGTTGATGTGGGAAATGAGACACTTACAGACCAAGTGCACTAATGTTGCCGCCAATTATCACTGTGAATACGATTTTGTTGCTTGGGAGTGCCATGGATGTGGTGCAACGCGGGAACTCGTGCTTAGCTGCGGAACGCGCAGATCTAATTTCGCCAAAAATCATAATTAAAATTAAAATGCAGAAAGCTGGGAATTTTGAACCGTGTGACATCAGTTCCGCGATGTTGAGCAACTCGAAAGAAAATATTACCTAGTTGCATTCGCGATGGTTTTGTTTTTGCTGTTTTTAGTGTTTTGGTAAGCAAAATGGTTAGCGATAAAAAGAGAAATTATAACTGCAGTGGTTTTTCAAGTTGTTTGCGAATAGGTGCATTCAATGTTTCTCTTTTTATCGTTTATGGAGCTTCTGTAAACGGAATGGACGTCAAAAACGGCCAAAAACCATCATTATAAACTGCAAAAACAAAAACAACGCTGGAATTGTTCTTGATGTTGCTGTTTATGTCGGGTTTTGGTTTTTACAACTAAATTCAAAATGGCTGCCGCGAAGGTTAGGTTGAACGGTCAAACCATAGAGTAAAGAATGTACATTAAAGAATGTACATTATTTACTCTATGGGTCAAACTTTCCAATCTTCATACAGCTTACAGGCGATGTATTCATCTCTAAACCGTGAGTAAAGGCATAAAATCTAGCAAAATCTCGCGCGATCTTGTACTGCGAATTGGGACAAAAATTGATTAAAATCGCAAATATCTCGAGAACGAAAGCTCGGATCGTCAAAAACTAAACACCAAACGAAAGAGTGGAAGAAACTCCACCATAAACGTTAATTAAACAACACTGCCCAGAACTAATGATTAATAATGTAGAGATACATTTTTTATTTGGGCCATTCGGTATAAACAGAATTTTTTTTAACGATTTGAAAACGGCTGTATACATACCGGTAAGTATAGTGCACATGACCTTTAAATTAAATATTTTTAAAATCTTTAAAATACAAACTAATTTCACCGGCCCGCATTTTCCCGACAAAAAAAGCATTATTTTCGAGTATAAATACGACGAAATTGAAAATCTGCAGACTAAAGGATGAATTTGAATTATTATGAGGCAATTTGTTAGTAGTTTGAGCACATTTCGGAGGGAGACAGATGTGGTAGAATGTAATTAACTAATCAGAAAAGTAAAGTGAAGAGAGAATTAATGAGAATGTGTGTCGGAGTGTGGGTCGATTAATATCCCTGCTCTGAGTCGAGTCACACCTGCTTTAAAACGAGGATGAGAAGGAGCGCAACCAACAGCGGACTCCCGGGAGTAAACAAAGGATTAAAAGCATCGATCGATTTGGATTTCAGCTGCGGAGGATTATAAATCGAGTGAGCACAATCTTCTAAAGCACTTTGCTTAATCGAGTTTATGAGGGTCGACCTCGTCCACTTTGTCTCTGCCCCCGACCACTCCACGGCCGACCGGTGCGAATTTTCGACGGCCCGCTCGTCGCTCGATCGCCCACTAGTATAGTTTTGCAAGGAATTATGAAAATTTGCTGGTGGTTTGAGAGATGAGCTGCACAAGTGTATAGCACGAATGAGTCGATACGCGACAGCTGTTGCCTTCATGTGTTAGACTGAATACAATATCAGCATTTGAAACGGGCTTCGTCGTGCCACACCTGCCACTGAACCGCTACACCAAACGCTTCAATTTGCTTCATACACATACAAACTGCTCGAGAAAGACGGGGGAAAAAATAATTTACATAATTGCTGCGCTCTTAATTTGAACTTGCGAAATTAATTAGCGTGCCACGAATAGCGGTCGGCTAATTCTCCGAAACGATGGGCTAAATCGCTTGTTATTATGCAAACGATGACTGAGTCCAATTGCGATCGAACTCGTTTTCGATGCATTTCAAAATCCGACGTTATTTGATGCGAATTTTATGATTTGGAGCAATTGAAAAATATGACTGTTGATTCTAGATGCGTTATCGAAGTTCCAAAAGTCTCTGGCTTCGTATGAAAGTTGAAATGTTGAGTTGAAATAAATATTATAAAATTAGATCAAACAAAATGCAAAAATAAAATAAAATATAATAAAATGACACATTAAAGGGAATGTGAATGCCTTTGTAAAACGCCAGTTTTCGCAATGACCTTTCGAACATTTCATTGGGAATGGATCACGTGCATTGGCTTTCGTTTCGTTTCGTTTCGTTGTTTAAAAAATAAAAAATAGAAAGTCAACGGAATTGTCTCAGCAGCGCAAATACCCAAATCGTGTCTCGTATAAATAGGATTTGATGTTAAATCGATATCGGCATTCTATATTACTCGACAATATCGATTGCTTATTGCTTATATTAGATATATAAGCAATATATTTGAGCCGTTTGGGTGTAATCTGTTTTTATCGATTTTCTTTCTGTGTAAAGGCGTGAAAACGATAACACACAAAGGGAATTTTGGATTGATTTTTTTTAAATGTGTGGCAAAATGATTATTTTTTATATTTTTTTATATTTTTTATATTTTATTTCGGTTCTATAATTTGGAAAAAGTGTTTATACTTCAAGTGTAGACGTGCTTTGGAGCATAAAGATTGGCTATTAGCATTCATCATGGAGTTTAATAACCGTTGTTAGGCAACAGTCTTAACAGAGGATTATGACTAAATAATTAGAATTTTATAATTTACGTCCACTAGGGTATTTAATTGCGTGCAAACGTCTTTAATTTGGCGGCGGCTCTTTGTAATTATAGCAGGTGCAAAATTGTAATCTAAATGCATTTAAAAAAGCTTTTTAGAATGAGTGATGAAACTTAGTGCATTAATGACTTGTACGCGTTACTTTATGGATGGAATTTAAAATAAAACGTAATGCGATGTTGAATTTTCGTTTTGCACGGAGCATTTGGACTTCATCCATGAGTAATATGAGTTGCAGAAGTTTGGGAAATGTTCTGGCAAGATGATATAGGATGAAGTGGTAAGTTTTAGAATCAAGTTTTAAAGACGGAGGAATAAAATAAATCTGGATAAAATGTGTATTCATTGAAAATGTTGGGAATGGACGGCGTGATGGATTGACTATGAATGATGCATGAGTGCCGTGATTGATATTTTTGACATATATCCTGACTGCAATGATTGGCAATAACATCTCACTATTTTATTGGGTAATTTATACGGGGTTTGTGGTTGTATTTTAATTTAGAAATTGAAATGGAATTTTTAACAAATAACACGCTGCTCGTGGAATCACGAATCAATCTCGAATTTATCTCGTTGAAACATAGTCAAATATTGATAGAATGAATTTTTTTCTTAATTAATTAGTCAGATACAATTTATGAAGCAGGGCGTGACAAATAAACGAAAGGAATATTCTAGTTGATTTATCGGTAATAAATAATTCGCATAAACAATAAAGATCGCCATAAACAACATTTACAGCTGTCAAAGTAAAGCATCATGGTTTATCGCTGTGTTGGTGCAGTATGAATCAAACATGCGTTTGTTTTTAGTTTATTTAAACATCAGAACGGCGGTAGGAGTTTTATTGCTGGATTTGCTGCGAATTGGTAGGTTATTGTGTGTGGAAATAGGGAAATGTTTGTGTCAAGAGAAGGTAATATACAGGCCTAGGGAGTTAAGTTTTGTATGAAACTAGGGGCTGCTCGTCATCAATTCTCGTTGTTTCCAGCCAAGTGCTCGGCTCATACATAAACATTCTCACGGTGCGTTTAGTCGCATCCAAAGTAAAGTCTTTTCTAAGGGAGGAGCATCGTCTACTTGTCCATTTGTCTTGCCTTCTAGTTGCTTTTTCCGCTAAGTTGCTTTTTATTTGGCTTTATGAAGCGAAATTGTCGTTCTCCTAGTCGAGCAATGATGTCTTTGTTGGGGTTTGCTAATTTTGAAAACATCTGTTTCAACATTTTTTTTTTCTTCCCCGTTTTGTTTCTGCTTTAAAATTGAATTAAAAATATATATATTTTATGTATGTATGCAGTACATAAAAAATTAAAAACAAAAATAAGAAAATCGTGTTGAATCTTGTCCAAAATCATTGGTACATCATCGTACATACATTTATTTATTCTATGAAGTATTAAAATGTTTGATTTTGTTTTCAAATAATTTTTATCCTGAGGAAATCGTGTAGGGAATTAATCATTTAGAAAATAAGTACAACGTCGATGAATGTTATCTTGAAGCGTTGCTCAGTTAACGTTTGGACATTTGCTGATTCAATTAAGATGAGGATGGAACTTTATTTCAACCCAAATTGGGAGTGAAAAATTACACGAATGACCACACTTGTGTAAAATTATAATTAATGGTTTTGAAACTTTTAAACATTCCATGAAATGCAATTTTACCGCATGCGCACATCCGCACACTCACGCAAATTGACATTGACCAAGTATCGAAAATTGAACGGCAAACTTATTCAAATTCGAATGTAAATCAGAACGAGCTTGCCTCAAATTTAATCACCGTGATTAAGATTATCACACTTTAATTCAAACCAAATTTTCAAACGAAATTCATGTAAATTTGTCTAATCTCTTGTGAGACTTTCAAACCCGCATCGGACGACTCTTCTTCCTGATTAACACCTAAAGCGCACCCCGCCGTATACTCCCAATCCTACAATTATTAACGAGACTCAATCACTTAGAAAAGGTTACTAATTGTATTCACTCAGGAATTAACAGCAGTAAGCTCATTCATAAAAGTTATTGTAGTGTCATATTCTGTGATGATAGTTTTGTAATAGCGCCATCTGGTGCTAAGCGACTTTAACATAAAATAAAATTGTAACGGGACTTCCGTAGTAACCCTTATACAGAATTGACGGTTTTCTGGCATAGCACTGACCTCTGTGTGACCTTTTTCCAGCTACGTGTCGTACTGTCATGGTTTTATGGATCGTGTTTGACCAATACATTGATGGTGACAGTGACAGACTGCTACAAAAGTACAAAAAGAAGGGGAAAAGGAAAGAAAAACATTGCGATTAGTTGACTTAAAAATTATTTTAATGCGCTGGTCTGGCTATTAGATTTCTCGCTCACCTTAGGGAGACTTGCAGACGACTCCATTCCATTGGGTCATCTTCAAGATTAGATATAGCGAGAGTGCTTTACTTTATTGTCGCAAGAGTAATACCCTCAATTACGATTCACTCGTCCTATAATAACTTGTTTGCACTTACTGTTGCCCTACGGAACCGTGATCATGCCAGCTCATTTCGTTGTTGGTTGTTTTCGATTCGATCTGCCATTTCAGACACAACTACTTGCATTTTCGTTTCGGAACGTTTTGTTTTCGTGTCTGCATTAAGGAGACGAGGCATTACCATAGCATTGCTTTAAATTTAAACATTGGAATGATCTACCCCTTACTCTTAATGTTAGATTTATTCACTTGTATTTTTTCTACTGCTCTTGAATAGCTGAAAAACTAAGAACGTGTTTGTTTACGTTTGTAAGTGCTTCATTTATGCTTAATAACATTCACTCCTAGCAAAATGAGACATGTTGAGTTAGTTTCAGGCTGAGATGTTGTTTACTTGACTGTCAATGGAAAATCTATTCACTTAATGCGGTTCACTTTTGGTTTTCCTGTTTTTTTTTTCTTTTATCTTTTTATTCGGATAAATTTTGTGATTTACGCAAAATGGTTTGAATTGACGTCGACTATGCTCCAAGTAATGTTAAACTCGACTGGAAATGTATTTTATTGAGCAAGGACTTGGAACTGAGATGTCAACGAAGCAAAAATACCATCACAATATCCCTTCGTTTAGCAAGTCTGAGTGCCGGGTAATTTCCCATTGGAGATTCAATTTGCTTAATTCACTTAATAAGCTGAAAGGTCATTTTGATCTGTCGAGGCTCGACCTACTTCTCCTCTCTCAATTTTTTTTTTTTTTTTTTTTTTTTTTAAATTTATTTTTAGTAGTAGAGTGCAATTTCCGAATCCCATAGAGAAAAGCTTCGGCTGGCAATCGAATTAAGTCGCATCTTTTAAATGTGTTTACGTGCTAAGAGAAGGAGATTTTAAGGGAAGGGGAGCGAAAAAAAGAAGGTGAGTAATTGAGAAAGAGCGAATAAAAGAGCGTAACGAGGTTGTTCGTGACTCTGGCCCGATGTTGTTTTCGATTGATGGAAACGATCGGTCGTGGACGGTTCGCAGGGGCAAGTACTTCTTAGTTTGTCCCATTTAATTAAGAAATTGCGCCTGACCGGGGCTCGTTGCCAAGACAGAACTGTCTGTGGCTTTAAGGAGGACGGGGACCGTTTACTTCGACTGATGGGCTGATGTTTGGGTCAGGAATTCCTAAGTGACTCGTCCAATTGGTTAGTGGCACGCCAAGGTGAGAAGCAATTTCTTCTCGCTATATTTGGCTTCCTTCCGGACACTAAAGAGCGAATGATGCTTGTGTACACACTCAACTAACGTTTGCATCATGATCCAACACATATTTAACTCGAATCCGGAAATTACGCTCAATTAAGGTGAAAAAGTAATGTTGTTTAATGAGGCGCTTGCTGTATTTTCTCAATGACCTCGCAGCCCATGGGGTCACTGGGGTAATTCAGCTCGCGAAAGTTTCAGCATTGATAGAACCTTCTTCGGTGCCAAGCGGAGTGTTTTGAGCATCAGCGGAATAGTAATGCGACGTGGTTTCGATGCTGCGTCGGTTCTATTTTACTCATGACGCATGTGGGTATTACCTAAATTGGCAATTTGCACCTCTCATTAGAGGGGGCATGTTTGCACCAAAGGACGCATTTAGGGACATGCATTTGTGCATGTCGCGTATGTCTGTGTGCATGGTATTGGACATATAGTAGCGCTGCAAAATACAACTCGGGGTGAATTGGCGAACGTCTCTTGAATATAATTAAGGGTTAATTCCGTCTGTCGTAAACTGCATTCGTCGTGTTACAACGTAATTCCTTGTCCCTAATGGCAGATGGGACGATACAATGATCGTGTGTAACGGATGTTCGAGTATTATTTCCATTTATTAGCTGGTTTTAAACGCGTGTAAATTAATTGTGCTTGTTTAAATCACTTATTGTTTAATTTTTTAAATACTGGCGTAATAATACCGTATATGTGTGAATATATTGGATGCGGAATTTGTTGTAAATTTATGGTAAATTTTGGTAAAATTAAAATGGAAATTTCTAAATCCTGTTGGGTTATAGGAGCATTTCTTGTGTCCATTGGAGTGGTTGTTGTCAATTGTAAGATTGGCCACCACAGAGCATTAGCGTTCTTTGTGGTTTTAATAATTTAGGCCAATAGGCTTACATCGTTGGAAACAAAGTCTTTGCAAAGCATCTTTGTGATTATATGCCTTCAGATTGTTCTAGTGATTTTATTTACTTTGTTTTTTTTACATTTTATCTCGTATGACCTCTGTAGGTAACTCAGAGGGCAACCGTAAACAAGTGCAACATATTGCGATCACGTGAAGTCTTGTGACGTCGAAACCATACCCCCAGGAACAATTTACTTGCCCTTTGAGACCTCGCACGCGACATTCTGCCATGTTGGATTTTTATGTGCAAAGGTTTGTGGGATTGGATCGATTTTATTTTTATTTTTACGTTTTTTTTTCTTTTTTTTTTTTTAATCTTGACACAATTTTGTACATTTTGGAATAACAACATAAGAGTGATAGTTGTGTTTTTTTGGGGGTCTTCTTTTCATTAAGTTGTGAAATTGAGAGAGAGAGAAAAAAATTAGAATTTTGTAAGTTGATTTTAATTAGAAAATTGTTGCTTGTTCGATCGACGATTTTTTCCCGGAATTTCACACATGCCTAGACAAATGCTTTTAAGAAAATCTAATGAGATTTTATAGTTTACCTGACATAATCGAACACAGTTAAATAATTGGCTTGCAGCTCGTAAATAAAGCGAAGAAAAAGCAAATTAAAAAAGTAAAGCAGAAAAAATTAGTGGTATTATAATTAAACTTTATTTAACCCCAGTTTTACAGTAATTTTTCTATTTTCTCATGTGGTTAAAAAAATACATTGGAATTATATTATAATGCAACTTGGGTTTCACGAGAATGTGTTTTGCATGCTATTGGTTTATAAATGATAATAGATTTTGTAAAATGTGTTATGAAATGCGTTCCCAATACATAAATGCATTTTCGAAATGCATTTTTTTCAATTGTATTATGAAATGCATTAAGTGAAAAGCAATATATTGTAAAATATATTTTTGAACCATGTAAACCATCTCGTTGCTGACCATGAATCACATATTTGATCAATCACACAACACACAATTTAGTTGGTGTGGTGCAGGAAAGCTTTTGAAAAAAGGGGGCAGATATCCTAGCTTGAAATTGTCTCTTTCATTTCCTATTGCAAATTGAGTGCCCATTTTCTCCACTAGTTGAAACCGTAACGGTGGAGCGACAACCCAATCTGAATTTGAATTTAGTTACTGTATCTCACTTTGAAACGGAAATTACGGCCTAATCAAAGGCAATTAATTAAACTGAGTCATCTAGTGAAAGATTTTTTTTTTTTAAATGTTAGATTTTTTTTTATTTATTTATATATACTGTATATATATATTTTTTATTTCTTCCGTTCTTAAAGCGCTTGGAATTTAATTTAATTTTCTCGGCAATTTTTCTGTTCTTTCCTCCATTCCAATTTGCTGTTGCAGTGGGAGGAACGTCGCGACTAGGTGAGTGTTTTAATCTGGAGTTTTTCAAGATAATTTATATATGTGGGGAAGCGTTTTTCTTTTTTTTTTTTTTCTTTTTTTTGTTGAATAAAGTTGGATCGGTTCCAAATTGAAAGATTTTTCTCGCTTCTCGACTTCCTGTAAAATCTTTGTCAAAGGATTCTTCGAAATTGCCGGCAGATCTAATTAAAAGAGATTGACCTATTAAAAAAAGAGAGAAGGAAAAAATAGTGTTCGAAAACCACTTAACTCTGTGAAAAAGTGGTTTTTTCTTCCTCATAAATGGATGGAATTTTCTTTTTATTGTTTTATTTTCTTGTCGATGCACAAATCAATTTAAATCGCAAACGAACTTCGGTCTCAAGAAGGATTTTTTTCCCTCTCTCAACGTCACTATCTGTGACCATGTTTTCCGAGGAGTCAAAGGATTAAGAAGGCGGGGGTGTCGAGAGACGAAATGGTGAAACGCAGGAGGAAACCGGTTGGAAGCAGAGAGGACTCTGTGGGGAGAAAGTGCCTCTGTAACGGAACAAAATGATCCAATTGAATTTTTGCCGATCGCTGCTGGTGCCAGAAGGTGGCGTGTGAAGGGCAAACACAAAAGGGTCTCGCCAAAGGAGGAAGTCTGTGCCTGTTCAGGCCACGAATCGAAAGTGTGCAAAAGGGACCTCATCCATGTGCTATTCACAGCAGAAAGAAAAGGTTTGGTGAACCAATAGAAATACCGGTTACCTTTTCCTCGTGGGTACTGCAAAGTCGCTGGCACGTTCACCTGTACACACTTTATTTGTGTTTTTATTTTTTTTATTTTTTATGTCATTAAGCGAGGCCATTTTAAAATGGAGATAATCTAAGCTCTCGTTGAACTTCTTTAGATTTAAAATAATCCGTACGGATCCGTCCGGCTTGGGGACGGCGAAAATTGGACTTAAGTATTCGCCTTCAACGTGGGCGACCTGTTTAATTATGCCTTGCTGGCAAAGCTTGTCCACAGCTTGGGATGGCGCTACTAGTCGGGTTACGTCAGTCTTAAAAGCTATCCTGGAAAAAAGGAAGTGAAGGACAAAATGGAGTCGACGAAATCAACGGTGTTGACGGTAAGCGTGATTTTCGTTCATTTTTAAACATTTAGAACGCTAGGTAGTGATTGAAAACGAATTAGTTTGTGTTAGATGGAGCTTAGATAATTTAGTTGTGACAAGGGAGGTCGGTGGGTCCTGTTAAACCTCCAATTACACGAGTGAATGTTATCGGCTTTCACTCGTTCGCTCCGCTTCGCTCCGCTTCACTTCGTTCAGCCGAGAGGGATGCAAAATAGGATCGAATGTCTAGCCGACACTGTGTACGAGCTAAAAGACATAATGCAAAATTTGCTAACTGCGAAAACGGTCGTCGTTTCGCCGCAGAACACCGCGATGGCTGGGCCAGGTGCTGTACCTACCCCAAAAGCCACTGACGGGACAACTTCGTTGTTGAACCCCGCAATCGCAGTTCCCCTTGTCGTCACAAGCGGGACCAAGCCAGTGTTGTTGTAGAACCTCGCGAATGTTTGTTCGGAGGTCCAACCGGCAACACCTAATATTTGTTGTACCGGAATAACACTGGCGGCTGAGCAGTTGTTAAAGCCAGCAGCATGAGCAGTTTTTCTTGGAGTTGTCTCCAATCGAGATCATCATGCGGCCAGAGTTTTCGCAGGGCGTTCAGAGCTAGGCCCACGTCCCAAGTGGCCACATAACGTGGTAAGTTCGGCCTTAAATTATTAACTCCTTTTAGAATTCGGGCGATACGATCATCAGCTCTAATTGACGGGTCAATGTTGGATCGATGTTGGATCGATGCAATTGCACCTTGGTCGTCCAAATTAGGTTCTCTTTTCATACAGTGAAGCAGGTAGGAGGGGGCAGCAGTCAGAAGTGTGGAGCCGACGGCGAAAATCATTCATCGTGACATTTCTGCAAGGTCGCCAGCACGAAATAACGAGGCGCGTTGTTAGATTGAGATGTTTTTAACTTGGTTTCTGTTTGGTTAAGTTATGATTTATGAATGTTTGAATTTTGGGTCGTAAATGTTTAATTTTTCCGTGTTTGAAATGCGAGTTGTTATATTTTTATTTTGTTTATTTAGGTTTTTCATTTTTGAAATGTGTTGGAAGTGGCGTGTGGGAATTAAATTTTTATTTCAAAAGGATGCTGATGGTGGAAAGGATTTATTAAAATTTAAAAAGTTACGGAGTTAAAAAAAAAGAAAGAAAAGAGTTGAAATTAATTTTCTAAATGTTTTTATCTCTCCTCTTTAATCCGCTTTCTTCTCTTTTGATCCACTTCATATGCTCAGTCAGGTGATAATAGATCTTTCTATCTATTGGCTGTCATTTTTTAAACAGTTTAAAGCAAAGAGCTTTTGAATGGTATATAATTTGCAGTGTTTTTTTTTTGTTTTTTTTTTTTTTTTTTAAGGAGAATATAAAAGGTTGTTATTTCCGTTCTCTTGTATGGACTATCTCAATGAAGATATATCTTGGGTTTACAAAAAAAATTGTTACTTCTTGAGGTTCAAAGGGGTAGAATTTATTAAGTCAGGCAGTGAAGCTGTCTTTTCGCTTGAACATTTGGGCTAACACAGCACATGGCTGTGCATAATGTACATGCATAATGTATATAATATGTTTATGTAGTCATGTAATAATTCAAGAATCGTTCATTACAATTAGTGCGAAATCGGATGGCAAAAGATAGAGCCCAATAATATTTTTAAGCGATTTATGAAAAGCCGCTCAATCGCAAAATCGTTTCAGTAATGAAATTTTTTTTTTATTTGTTTTTTCAATGAATTTGTTCTTCAAAACGTTTGCTTTTCATGTCAAGAAACAAAATACATACGATTAATCAGCACCGAATGGCATTCGAAGACAGAAATGGATTTTGTTTTTTCCTAATACAAATGAGGGTTTGTTGTGTCATTTTATTTCCAAAAAAAATGGGAGTTAGTTTTAAAAAAAGCAAAGATTAATGCGATTTATTAAGCGTAGAGAAAACGATCTAGTGTTTTGATGCGAAATGAACAATCAAATGAGGTTAGTCCTCATTAAAATTGTTTTGTTCTCTTCTTAATTGGCCGGCTTAGGTCTTGCCAATAAGTTCATCGGAGCGGTTAATTACAGCCGTAGCGTGGTCGTCGGCGTGTGAAATATGCTTCGTTATTAGCATTATGACAAGTGCGTTTTATGCTCTTTTCCTACCGGACCACCGACCGAACTTGGTCTTTTGTACTCGATTGTGGTGGTTGCGCTCATTAGGAATTTAAATGTTGAAATGATGTTTCTTTTTTCCTTGATAATTAACTCGACTGTTTTTGTTTGAAATAAGTCGTTATATAACCAAGTTAAACTTAGTAATATAGAGGCTAATTTGCAGATGCATTTATTTCGATTTGTTTCACGGTTGAAATGACACGAAAAAAGGAAGTAAATGCTATTTTATGGACGCAGCGACAGCTGTGGTCAATTAGCAACGACTGAATTTATGTGTGGGAGCTTCAGCTTTAGCAAGTTATGGAAGTAACGGATAGAGCGCGTGCTTAGAACAACAAGGACTTAGCCAATCTATGAAAAATAAATAAGATAAATTAGAACACTAAATTAATTCTGAATTAAATTAAATTTAGCAGTATTGTAAACTTAAACTGTAAAAATGGCAGCTTGTGACATTTAACTGCAATTAATTTAAAATTGGCATTAAACATGTTTAGTTGCCAGGTGCTTGTTGAAGAATGTATTTTGTTATTTGTAGAGTAAATGAGTGTTTGAAAGCAGCTAGTGACTTATTAAGAGCGAAAAGAGAAGTAAAAAGAGAAGAAAGTTGCTAATGTCGTCTGAGAATTGCAACATTTAAAGCAACGATGCGTTAGGGGGGATTTTGATAATTTGATGTTTGCATTCGAGTTTAATGTGTCGGTGGTTGGAGTAGGTTATCAGCAAACAGTACGGTACAGTATAAGTGGATGAAGGCTGGTGTTTGCCACTAGGAGCAGAGTTGGGCGCTCGATAAAACTTACGAGCTCTTTTCTCAGGCATAAATTTGAGTTATAAATTCATAGCGAGATTTTACGGGCAGATTGCTAGTGCAACAATTTTAGGAAAGCACCTACTGGGGATTTGTGCAAAGTTTACATTGAAAATATATTTAAATTCGACTTAGTTCGTCTCCTTTTCAAACTGTCCGTCTGACATGAATCTTATCTGTTTGCCTGCACTATTTTACGGCCACGTTCTGGACCGGTTTTTCTCGCCCTGAATTGCAATCGATGGCAATAAAACGTTTGAAACTCGAGTTATTCAGTTTTAAAATGAACTTCTCTTGCCACGTTGCTTTTTCATCCCTTCTCTTAATAGTTGTTGCTTGTACCCCGATATTATCTAAGTGCACTTTTATGTGCAATTAAGCACGCATTAGAACGCGCGCTGTCACCGCCAATAAATTACGGATGGGACCCGCAAAATTTCTACCGCTCGTTCGCTGGGGAATTGAGAAAATGTTTTGTTTATTTTTAAAGACGAGAAATACACTTTTTTACTTTTATTCTTTTAAACAAGGTGAGCGTTGCAGAGGTCCAAAAAGTGAGTGCTTGCGTTTTATCTCCATCACGCTACATTCGAGCTTTTCCTTTTCCTCCACCTTTTATGAGAAAAGATTGAATCTTTAGAAATTGTAGGTTATGTTGAGCGCCTATTATAATTAAATACTCGACCAGAAATATCACTGTGTCGGTAGGTTGCCACGATTCTATCACTGTCGTAAAGGTTGGCTGTGACTTTTATTAGAATTGCCGCATTAAATTGTGATGACATCATTTATATGACATTATTTCCTCTCGTCGCTGATTGGCTGCAGTGTGCGATAATAAAAAAACGTTGATTCTAGTTTGAAGATCGATCAAAAGACGAAATCATTGTCAGGTTTCGAAATATTAACCATTATTATATGATAATAGTAAGTGTTGTAAGTGTTTGGACGGACGTTGCGTGGTCAGGGGAATACACAATAGCAAAGACACTAAACTCTTGTGTCAAGCGTTTAGTCGTTTCGTTTTACAAAAGTTTGTAAAACGAAACGCCTAACACGGGAGTTTTAGATCTCATCTACTTTGAAAAGTGTAGAATAAAATACTGCGCAGTTTTGTGTTTTGTGACGTTATAAAGCCGTTTCTAAAGTATTGAGATGTGGTAGGAACGTTAAATGTCGAAACTGTTTGCAGATGATTGTTTTATGAGATTTTCTTGGCGATTCCCATGTCTGGTATAAAATTTAGTGCGAAAAGTTTAAAATTTAGTGGACTAAGTCTTAACATTTAAAGCTCTCGGTGGGTTTCGAGTGTATCCACTTGTGTGCCTTGTGTTATGTAGTCTCACACTCTTTCTCTTGTGGTGGATCGGGCTTGGAGCAATGTTTTGCTTCCCTCGCTCTTCTCGTTCCGCAAATAAACCTTAAAGCGTGTTTCGTCTTTACGATGGCAATGAAATAGACTTCGAAAAATGTAAAATCGATGTTGTGTCGAATCAAAGTGAGAGCGTCACAGTGCAAATTGTGGGTATTTGCGTGTTAATTCGAGAAGTTGGCCAATCAAGGAGACATCTTGCGGTTTCGTTAATGAAATATTCTGCTAAACCCATTTTCGGACAGAAGAGTAATTTCGCACGAGTCATTAATTAAGGATTACGTTGAAATTAATGGCCTCAGTTTATTTAAAATGCAAAAATAATTATATTTTTTTGGCGTTGTGAAAAAACCACAAGGTACTTGATTTGAATGAGAAAAGAGTATCCATAAAACGCGAGCCAAGTATAAATTAATGTGCAGTTTCGAGCCCGACACACGAAAATCGAAGAGGAAGAAGAGACGAGAAAAGGCTGTAAAGAGAGTAGCTGAAGAGGGAATTTATTAGTGGTTTTGATCGAAGCAGTCGCTGTGAAACACGAGTAGGGTCGGTTTTCGGATGTGGATCTCTTTGGACCTTTTATTCCCGTGTTGTCGAGACTCAGATGAACAAAGCTGCTTTCTAAATGAAGACGAATGGCACGTTGCCTCTGGTTGCACGCACAAAGACGCAGTAGGGAGCGTGATGCCTGTAAATTTACCAGCTACTTCCCTAAAGACGCTTTTTAACCCTCTCCAAATCGCTACCGACTGCTTTGTTAGCGATTCGATCGTGTTTTCATCACTGCTTAGGATTAAACTACAACTAACACGCGAAAACTCGTACATCTTCTCTCGCGTGACAATTTTCTTTTTTCTTTTTTCTTTTTACTTATCAACAAAACAATTTTTAATTTTTAAAGCAAATTTAAATCTACCTTGCTGCAAGAGATTTTCGTGTAAAATCTCGTTTTGAACCTCGTGGCTCGACAAGAATAGCACGACCTCTGGAGGGCCGTCTTAAGGCAGTGGCGTAACTTCTGTGGAGCGTGGATGGGCGGTGCCTAATAGCCCGTGACTTCAGGGGCCCAAAGAGGGGCGGAATATATATACAGAAAAATATATCGATGTAAAAAACGGCCCATTTCTAAACAGGGGGCCCTTTTTGCACTTAGGCCACTGTCTTGAGGTTGTGCCATGGGTTTTATCTTGTACCAGACACGAGAATCTCATGTTACAATACTTATGCTTCCTTCTAGCTTCAGTTACATTCAAGACAGTCAATTATCTTGTTAACTTAACGCTTGTCCAATAAATTAAGATAAAACTAGTACCGTAGTTTCGGAATTAAGAGAAACACAAAAAATCATATCGAATACAACTTCTGGTCTGATTATTTTACTGGAATAGATATTCCAATAAAACTAATCAGCCCATCTGAGATTTAAAATAGCATTATTGAAAGCTTGTACTGTCACAACAGCTGTTACCATTGTTCTGTACCAAAATGGAGTAAATGCTGAGCTCGTTTACTCTTTTTAATTCACATCTTGTGTTCCTGATTTCTGGTTACAAGAGTATATTAACACAGCACTTGTGGCAATACTATTGAGAATTGTGTTAGGAAATAATTGACGTATCGACATCATCTGACATTCACTGGCATTATTTCTGACAATGCAAACCCTGGAGGTCACCAGGCACGCTTGACCAAGCATTCACTCTGAAATTTGAACCGGTCGATGAAGAGAGAACTGGAACCTCTCGAATTAGGACGCGTGGTCCACCGTGCAAATAAGTTTTTTTTCTTTTTTTTCTATACTTTCTTCTAGATAGTGAGGGAGACGTTTTAGATGCAGGACTTTAACTCAGTCCGGTGCTGACTAAGACGAAGGAGGGACGCGAATCGCGAAGATCCTCGTGCGCAGACGCATAGATAGGAGACCATCAAAATGATTTTATGACCGAATACTAAAAAGGGGGGAAAAAAAGCTAAAACATTATGAAAAGAGAGGAAATAGAGACTAGGGAAATGTGTTTCTCGATTGCTCAAAGCTCATAAGCTTAATATGAGGCGCCACTTGCTCCGAAACCGCTAGAATTTCAATAAAAGTAGTGCAAAATTAAAATTCTATCTCGTTTTATCCCTTTTATCTTTTCCACGT
This sequence comes from Strigamia acuminata, assembly GCA_949358305.1. Classification (NCBI taxonomy): domain Eukaryota; kingdom Metazoa; phylum Arthropoda; class Chilopoda; order Geophilomorpha; family Linotaeniidae; genus Strigamia; species Strigamia acuminata. The sequence continues at coordinate 24,478,459 of OX442314.1, read as the reverse complement.
TATTTTTTTCTTTTTTTTTGCCGCTTCGAATCTCGGCTTTACGAACGATGGATTGCAATAATGGATGAAGTTAGTGTCGAAAAACGGACACGGAAAAAAAAGAAAGGCGATGTAAGAGAATGGAGAAAGGATGAGTGGGCAGGCGAAATTCTTTTGTTGTTGTAGCTAACGTTATTTACGGTTGGAGTCAGTTGCCCGATCGGAGCTGCAACATTACCGAGTACATCGGCTGGAAATCTGACAAATGTTATCCCCTTCGCACTCCTCATAAAAGCCACGAGAAAAATCTATTAACGCATTGTCATATCTTGTTGGTGCTTCGGCGTGTAAGAAAAAGGCGTTTTGAATTTTAAAAAAAGGCAAATAATAATAAAAATATAAAGTTTATGTTAACTGCATGAGTCGGTCTGAAAGTGGTGCCAAAATGTCAAAAAAGTGGGGGCAATGACACGTTACTGTGGAGATTACTGTAACTAAATAAGTTTTTAGCGTTGGGTGTGATTTGTTTGGCAATGCTTGGAGTTTTTAATTTATTTATTGAGTTGGAATTTACGATGCAAAAAGGAATTATTAATTATTTTTTTTTTTAGGTTTAGTTTTTGGTTGTGATTCGAGTTATAAATGCGTATATTTTAATAGGAAAAGTTAAACATTGTTTTATTTTTAATCTTGTTTATTGTTGTTGGTTATGAGATATTAAAATTAAAAAATTATGGAATTAGGGTATGCATTAAAGGTGGGAAAAATGACGTATAATTACGAATTTACGGCCCTTTTATATTTATATTATACAACTAGAAGGTTTTTCGCTTACACGAAAACAGGAAAATGAATGATTAAATATTTATTTTTAAGTTTCATCAGAGTGTGGTTTTACTTTGATCTAGTAAATGAAAAATTAATTTGACCAAACTAGTTTGTTATAAATAAAATAAAATAAAATAGTAAACAGGTTGTTAACTATTTTCTAAATAAAGCATGAGTGTTACTTTAACATCATTAAAAGCTAATTGCATGAATTAAGATTATTAATTTAAGTTAATCTCTTTATTTCTTTCTTTCCTTTTTCCACTCTTCCTATTGTTGTTTTGATAAGAAACTTCAATTTAACTTGTTTTTATAGTCCCAAGTTGTGACTTTTTTTATAACTCATAATGTCTTTTCTTTTTCTTTTTTACTTTTTATTTCCTTTGCAATTTATGTTGCCTCGTCTCGAGCAGTTTAAGCGTTTTTCCAATCGCATTTACTCAAATTACTTCAGTCTAAGTCTTTAAACTTTTTAATTTAAAAGCGAATGAACATGATCCTCAATTATTTCTATTTACCAATCGTGTCAATTGACGTGAAGAAATGGCAATGATAAAAATGAATGGATGGCGTAAGAAAACTTTTTAATAAGAATTTTGTGGCTTTTATGGAGAAAGAAATGGGCATTAGATTACCATCTTTGTCGTATTCATCTCCTTTTTTTTATTATTAAGTTCTCGATTTTCTTTTTTAAAGAGTCCGAACGAACGACATAAAAAGTAGTGAAGATTGGATCATCTTTTGTAAGGTGTAGTGTCCCCCTCCCACAATCTCCCGACTGCATCACCACCGACTTTTATGAATTTCCTTCTCTACCGTACTTCTACTGTCGGAATTGGATGTTTGCTGCTATCGGAGCAACAAATCTCGAAATGTTCCAAATAACCACGTTCCATCTTCTCATTTCTCGCCAATATCCCTTTTTTTTCTCTCTCTATCTTTTTTTTTCTATTTTAAATTGAATAGAATCAATTAGTCGTGTTTATCTTCTCACCTGTCGCTTGACATTTAGTATCTGTGGAAGTTTTTTAAGTAGGAAAAAATGCATGAAGGGATTGAGAAACAGGAAATTAGAAAATAGTGAAAAGCTGGCAATTTGGGGGTTGGGAAAATAATAATTTGCTATCAGTTTGGCATTTTAATCATTAGACGTGGTTGAACCGGTTGAACAGCTTCTCGTGACGACCTCTTTTTCAACTTCTCTCAAAACATTTCTCATCAACGTTTTGGAAGTCATCCAAAATAGGAAAAAAACCGATGCAATTAGCTTATAGATTTGCTTTAGTATGTTGCATGTACGAATGGAAACGCTTTCTTTTGACCGAACAAAATGAATTTGGGTGTTCCATTAAGACGCGCAGACTCCAGGCGCATGTAATAAATCATCTGGTTTAAAATTTGCTTCGATCTTTTATCTTTTATCTCTTTTATACCCTTGGCTTAATAGAGACATAGGGCAAAGAATGAAGAGAAAAGCTAATAGTGTCTAAAAGCTTTGATTTTATTTTTCATTGGTCTATCGATTCCTCATCCTCATTCAGCTGCAGCATCAGATTACAACTTGGATTCAGTACAAAATGGACTAAAAAATTGTGTTGAAAATCCTGGATTTTTGGCCCAAGACTGCAAGACGCCATTTTAGCTTGAGCTTTAACCACTTCACTAAAAACAAATAGCTAGATTGAAATTGTAGCTGACCTGTGCCTTCCATATTGACATTTAATTTCTCTGGTTTGCTTTTCCTTTCCTAAATCTGATCAAATTTGCTTACAAAGAGACCGTTTTCTGCAAAAATCAGACCACAGAATACTGATTTGGTTCATTATTGAAACATGAAGAAGACATCTGTGCGATGTTTATTTATTTTTCGTATTTATGCAAACTTGTTGTGTATTTGCACCACAAAGAATTGTGCAGGTTTAAGCATGAAAGGCAGAATGACATTCAAGGAGAGACTGTTCTTCAGGACCCCATCTTGCATTTCATGTCGATTTCCTAAGGTTGGGGCCTCAAAATTCGAATAAAATCACTTCCTGATGAAAATTTTGTCAGCAAAACGTGTGTAGTTATTCTAATTCAACTTTTTATCAACTTCTGACGGAAAAATGAACTCAAAATCTGCTTTAACCACTCCAAAACGATATGCGAAAGCGAAACTTGGAATTGGGCATTCCATTTGAAGGCGGATGCCATGAAAACACTGACCAGGCTCAATGCTGCTTAACATCTTGTTCTGACGAAACAAATGATCAGCACGCTGAGTCATTCCTAGCCTCACCTGGGATCATTTGCAGTCGACAGGATATCTAAAAAAATGTTGGAGTGAATGTTGGGAAATCTAGCTTTGGATCTCCTCTGAGGTCGTGGATGAAGATCCAAGCTTGTTGTGAATACTGATTTCGATTTTCGGATCTAGATCAACTTGATTCGCCCATTGGATTGGCAACACACTGTGCAGGCGTAATTCTATATCTATCCATTGTAAGAACACATCTTGAATTTTTTTTTATTTAAATGGCAGTATAGTGTTTATAGTATAGACTTACAACCTGGATCTAGCCATTCTAGATACCGTGTGAACACGGTATTTTGGGGTTTCGAGATGTACTTGTGCTATGAGGGATTAAGTAATCTTTCTAGTGAGATTGGCATGAGTATATGCTAATCTCAGCTTATCCCATGGTAAACATTTTCAGAAAAGCTTTAGAACTTTTTGATGTATCACAAACTAAAAAACTGAGAATGAATAAATGAGGGAAATAAATATTTCTACTTTATTTATTTTTTCTTATGTTTTCTGCTTAAATTCTGCATGCAACTGGAGAAACTGTTTGTTTTTCTGATGAAAAAATGCAAGCAAAGGTAGATTGTTTCAATTATTCCTGAGTGATTTCAAATGCTGTCAATTTAAATCAATAGCTGCTAGTCTTAGTCCTTCAAGCTTCTCAGAAAAAGTAATAAAGATTGAATTGAAAATTTAATAAAGTTAGGTTTATTAAATAATATGAAGGTTCCGTTGACGCAATGACAATCAAACGTTTTCTCTAATCAAATTTTTTTAAATTGTCGTACTTCGCGGCTATTGTTCTTAGAGAATGCAACACCAACTTTTGCACATTGTTTAGCATCAAGTCATTATTGTTGTTAGTCTGTCTTGACCAAGTTTTTGAAACTGTAATGGATCACGCAAATAACGTAACCGTTGGTGTAGTTGAGATTTACATAACTGACTAGTTTATTCAAAGTAACATATAGGTGGCGCTGCAGAAAGGCCGTGTCACAAATTAACAAATAACAAGTGACGTGCGTTGGAGTAAAGAACACTCCAGTTTTCCTTCGGATTTATTAAATCCAGGATAAATTCGTTTTGATTTGCTTATTTTTATTTTTATTATCTGATCTGCCCACCTATGAATAATGTTGGACTTTTTATTTTGTACTAGCCATTGTGCATCATCAGCTAAATAAACAAAAAACAGAACTCGTGGAGATGCAATTGGGCAAAGATACGAGGTGCATTCAATCAAGAAAAGCTGAGGAAAAAGCTCCTATGCATACAGAGAGAGAAAAGATAGAAAAGTATCTTTCCTTAGAAATGCATCTTTGAAATGACTTAGGAAGCGCATGCGCAGACTGGAACTTTGCCACAGAACAAATCTGTGTAAGGAAAGTGATCCAACACGTGCCTGCTTCGTGTGAGAATCTTTTAGCTGAGTACTTTTGAAAGTGATGACATAAAAAACGTCATAACCATCAGCCAAAAGACGCAAGTCACATGAAGACGAAGAATTTACTTTTAGAGGCGCAGATTGAATGCACGGTGCAGTGGGATGGGTTTAGGGTAAGTTATGATATGAAATGCCGAGGAACTCTCTGATATTGTTATCTCGCTTCACAATGTGAACTTTTAAATAGCAAAAGGCATGCCTTTGCTTGTTTATTCTAGCTTTGTTACGAAGTATGATGGCACACAAACTTGACCTTGATCCCCATTTGCTTTGTGTGGTCACGTGCTGCATTAGATTCATAAAACCCAAGACCCTGTGGTCTACTACCTTGTTCTTGAGATTATTCTAAGGTGTTTATTTTGCTTTTGATATATAAGTATGATAAATTAAGATGGCAGACTCTGTGCAATGTATTTTGATGATAAAATCAAATTAAATAGAAGTATAATAATAATAATAATAATAATTTATTACTCAATACAAAGATTGGGGGGATGCCCTTCAACAGCAATGAGCCTACAAGTGTAACGTTGCACGAGCAACTTGTATAAGTGAAACACTCTTTAAACTTATTAAAACTACGGATGGAGTCGGATTCGGATCGAAGGTTGTTGCAAACTCAAAGAACGATGTAGACAAGGTTACATTTGAAAAGACAGTGTAATTTTATTCAAATTTTTAGGTATATAACACAAAAGGATTAAGCTAATCCTTAAATTCCAAGAATACAGATCCGGGTCACAAGTGAGCTTTTTTCACTTGCGCCACGGTGTTAAAAGACATAATTAAACTGGTTCACTTTGGAAACCGCCAGTTTCCACAGTCCCCCCGTCCCGGCAGACTGAGACTTCGGTTTCCACTTCGAGGTTGCATAGTCTCTGAATGGGTCTTCGTAGACGTGTCCCGTTGGACATCTGGATTTCGCAGGAGCGGATCAAGCCGTCACGACCCTCCTTCACGGAGGTGATGCGTCCGAGTTTCCACGTAAGTCGCGGCAGGTTTTGGTCCTCGATGATCACGATGTCTCCCACGTTAAATTTCGTACGACTGGTGACGCCTCGGTGTTGGCGTAATTCGATTAAGTATTCCTTCGTCCAACGGTCCCAAAATCGTTGGATAAGCGTTTGTCGGTATTTCCACGCTCTTAAGATGTCATCTTTTGATCCCGGATTGGTGGAATATTTCGGTGCGGTCGGCAGAAATGAAATGCGTTTTCCTAAGATAAAATGAGAGGGGGAAAGGGGTAATTCTTCATGAGGAGTATCATAAACATAGGTTAATGGTCTGGAGTTCACAACAGCTTCAGCTTCTGCGAGTATGGTCACAAGTCCCTCATAATCAAGTGTGTTCTTCCCAATCGTTTTCTTTAGCGCCAATTTTACGGAACGCACCATGCGCTCCCAAAAACCACCCCACCAAGGTGCAGTCTCAACAATATATTTCCATGTAATTTGTTTCTCCGTAATAAATCCTTGAAACTGTTCTTCTGGTAAATATTTCAAAAACAAATTAATTTCCTTGTCAGTCCTTTTAAACGTTTTGGCGTTATCGGAGTATATAGTTTTGGGAATTCCTCGCCGACAAATAAAACGCTTCACACAGTCAATAAACTTATCGGTACTCAAGTTGGAGAGTAATTCCAGGTGAACTGCACGCGTCACAGCACATGTAAACAGGGCAATATACACTTTGTTACCCAATTTGGTGTAGAGAGGACCCGCAAAATCGACTCCACATATTTCGAACGGCTCACTCGGCGTAACACGATCAATGGGTAGCAAACCCCACTTTTCTTTGGCTAAACGTCCTTGTATTTTCCGACAGCAAACACACTTGTGGATGATTCCCTTGATTGTTTTTCTCGCACGGGCGATCCAGAATCTCTCTCGAAGTCCACTCAATGTGTCGGCCAGTCCACTGTGTAAAGCTCGTTCGTGTTCGCCTAAAACAATCAATTTAGTTATAAAATGTTCGTTTGGTAATAAAAAGGGTTCGCGTGTATTGCGGTCAAGTTCGACAGATCCCCATCGGTGTGTGGCTCTCAACAACCCATTGTCGTCTAATATTGGCGCCAACTTCAAAATTGATGATGATTTTTCAATTGGTTTTTGGTTAGTCAAACATCTAATTTCTCTCTGGAATCCCACTTGTTGTAAGTATTTCAGCCAATATAGTTCGCTCTGCTCGAGTTCCTTGTTTCTCAGCGGTTCTCCATCCCTGTTTTTCGTCTTCAGATTCGTAATATATCTAAAAACCCAAGCAGTAACTCTTTTTAGTTTTTTCCACGAGCTGAAACGGTTAAAATCAATGTCTGGTGTTGTTATTGCTGTCAGCGTTACGATCACGTCTTTTTCTTCATCTTCGTCGATTGGAACTGCTTTATCGTCTTCATTTGGCCATCCGGATTCGTCGCCTGACAGCCATGTCGGTCCTTTCAGCCAGAATGGTTCCTCGGTGAGCTGCTTCACGTTTACTCCCCTCGTTACCAGGTCGGCCGGATTATCTTTCCCTGGGCAGTGGCGCCAATCGTCTCTCGATGTATTCTCGACAATTTCTCGTACACGATTGTACACGAATGTCGCTGGTCGGTTCTTGGTGTCGCGGATCCAGTGCAAAACTATCTTGGAATCGGTCCAAATTGTGAAATCCTCACACCCAAGAGTCGCTTTCAATGTTGGAATCAGTCTTGTTGCCAGTAGCGCGCCCATCAGTTCCAGCTTTGGTAATGTTAGTTCCTTTACAGGCGCCACTCTACACTTGGAAATGATAAAATCAATATTAACAGCATTTGTTTCGTCCAGAACTCGAGTGTAGGCTACTACGCCATACGCTCTCGGACTGGCATCACAGAAGATGTGAATCCTTTTCCTACAATTTCCTCCCCAATTTAACAATTTGCGCTCTAAATTTAAATTTTCGAGGTAGGGTATCTGAACATACCAATTTTCCCATTTTATCTTCACATATTCTGGAATGACGTCATCCCACCCAACATTTAATTTCCAAAGTTCCTGAAAAACAATTTTGGCAGTTATCACAAAAGGGTTTGCCATTCCCAACGGGTCAAAAATCATGGCGGTAATTCTTACAATAAATCTCTTGGTGTATTTGGTCAAGTTAATCTCGTTAATCAATGCACTAATGTCTAATCCCAATTTATCTAACTCAATATCCCAAACTATCCCCAAAACCTTAGTTTTCTTTTGAAAAACTGTCACGTCACAATCTGGGTCATCTCGTATAATTTTTTCTTGTAATTTCACATCATTCGACTTCCATTTGGTTAATTTCATGTTCGCGGCTTGCAAAATCTCACGACTCTCATCATAAATTTGAATTAACTTGTTCGAATTGTCAATACTTGTTACAAAATCGTCCACATACAAGTCTTCTTTCAGCTTGTCGCAAGTGTCCGGGTATTGGTCTTCAAACTTGTCGACGTGTTCTTTTACTGTTGCATTTAGTAAAAATGGACTGGGTCCTGTCCCAAATGGAACTCGAGTTTGGCGTAATTCAATTAGTTTTACCGACTCTTCACCGTTCCATCCGTCCTCAATCCAATAAAGTCGTGTGACGTCTCGTTCGTCCGTCTTGAGATGTATTCGATGGAAGGCTTTCTCGATGTCGCCGATTGCGCCGTATTTGCCGGTTCAAAACTTCAAAACAATGTTTATTAGATGAGGTAACATATTCGGACCCTTACTCAGACAGTCGTTTAGTGATAAACATCCTTTTGCGTGCGACGACGCGTCATACACAATTCTTAGTTTTGTTGTGGCTCGAGTTTCGTCAATTACTGGTCGATGAGGAATATAATACGGGTTGTCTGGTTTCGAGTTCTTCGGAACTTTTTCCAAGATTCCGGAGGCGAGTTGTTCGTCGATCACTTTTTTATAGTCTAAATATAACTTGGGATTTTTTCGAAAACGGTTAATTAAACTCCACAAACGCTTTTTTGCAACATCTCGATTGTTGTTCAATTCCTTGCGGTCAATCTTCCACGGGAATCCCACTTCGTAATGGTCATCTACCCACTCGATCTGCTCTTTGAATCGTTTCAACGTGTCTACTTCATCGATTCCCGGTTCCATAGTTTCGTGGCGAATCCCAATCGATTCCAAGTTCCAGAATTTTTCTAAAAGTTCATCTGTATTATCGGCAACTAAAATCTTGTTTACCCGTACTAAAGACGACACGGTTGTTTCAGTCTCTCCGGTTGAGCCGTGCAACGTCCATCCAAATATGGTTTCGATTGCCATGAGATTTTCGTCGATACGTTGCTGTTTTCCCGTTGTAACTCTCCAAAAGTTGTCGACGCCAATTAAGATGGAAACGCCGTCGTCCCTGTGAACGCTGTTGTCGTAAGCCAGTTTGATGTTGTATTTCTTCAGTTTTTCCAATACTCGTTCGTCAGGTTTTCCTCGTAATGTCGGAGTTATCCAGGGCGACTCAAGCGCTTTAATTTCTAAATTGCAATTTCTATTTTCACAGTTATTCAAACTTAACTTCACCTGTTTCCGTTTGGCAATTGTTGGTTCAGTAGATCCGAAAGTCAAGAGGGCGATTGACTGCTCACCAATCTTCTCTAGTTGCAGTTCTCTCGACAGTTTTTCAGTTATAAAGCTTCTTTGGGATCCCCCATCCAAGAAGCATTGGACTCTTCTCTTCTCGTTGTTTCCGTTGGCTTTCAGCACGACGACCTGCAGGAACATCATGGTTTCCGTATTTGTTGATTCTTGAACGGCCGAAGTCAAAGTTGTTTTCGTCTTCTTGTTGTCTTCCTTATCGCACAAGTACGTGTGATGTTTCTGCTCGCATTTCCTACATTTAAATCGGGTATTACATTGACGAGCTTGGTGATTTTCTTTTAGACATCTGTAGCAGCGACGTGCTTTGAAACACGCTTCTTTCCGCTTCTCGACCGTCAATGGACAGTCCGGACTCTTGTGGTCTTCCTTTTCGCAAAATGTGCATTTGTAAACGATGTTGGAAAGGGCTGAAGCGGAACTGTGATTATTAGATTTGTAATTGGTTTTCTTCACCTCTTCCTTTTTGGTATTCGGGACTTCCGTCGATTCTTGCTGTGGTTTACTGGTTTTATCGGCGGCTTCCGTACGTTCGCGCATCGCTACTTCGAATCTAAAAAAGTCCAAAAATTCTTTAACAACCCAAGGTGCATCTCCTCGTGGACGTGCAAAATCATGTTGTATGCTAGTTGGCACAGCACGCGCGAGTATTGGGCATAACAATGGGCCAAAGGTTTCCGCCGGTACTCCGAGGTTTTCGAGGCTTTTAATATGCAGGTCGCAGAAATCATAGAGTCTCCGTAGGGCCGCCACATCTTCTACTCGTTTCACGGATGGCATTTCGAGCAGCTTGGCCATGTGCGCACCGACAATTTGTTCCTTGCGACCAAATTGATTGGTGAGCAGGGTAATGGCGGTGTCGTAGTTAAGTTCCGTTACGGTCAGTCCGCTGATCGCATTCGCCGCAAGTCCTTCGACGAGTGAGCGCAAATATACAAACTTGGCGGTTTTGGGCAACGCCGTATTATTGTGCACGCTCAATTCGAAATTGGACCAGAATCCCGTCCAGGTTTCCGGCGTGCCTTTAAACTTGGCGACTTCTAACTTCGGCAGTTTCATCACTGCACATTGTGGTTGGATTGGGTTCGGGTTTTGCACAGGTGGAACGAAAAGAGGGTTAGCTAGTGGTATATTTGCGAGTGGTACTTGCGGTGGTATTTGCTGTGGTGGTGTTTGTTTCATTTGCGCGAGTTCTTTCAAGGCGACTTCGAGTGTGATTCGGGCGGCGGTCATCTCGTCTTGTAGTTCTTCCGCTTCGAATTCGTCTTGGTCCACCTCGTTCACGTCGGTGATCCCGTCGGCGATTATTGTGTCCAGTTTATCGATTTTCAAACGTTTTGTGATTAGTTGGGCTTGTATGCATAATAATCGTACCTCGTTGAGGGGATCCTCGGCCATTTCTTTCGTCAATTTCGCAAAAAGCGCACGCACGCTTTTCCTCTGTGTTTCCCTTTGTGCACGACTTCTTGCCAAATCGTCCATTTTCGCGTTCTGGTTCGTTTTCAAAAATGTTTCCCGGGTTTCGGCACCATGTAACGTTGCACGAGCAACTTGTATAAGTGAAACACTCTTTAAACTTATTAAAACTACGGATGGAGTCGGATTCGGATCGAAGGTTGTTGCAAACTCAAAGAACGATGTAGACAAGGTTACATTTGAAAAGACAGTGTAATTTTATTCAAATTTTTAGGTATATAACACAAAAGGATTAAGCTAATCCTTAAATTCCAAGAATACAGATCCGGGTCACAAGTGAGCTTTTTTCACTTGCGCCACGGTGTTAAAAGACATAATTAAACTGGTTCACTTTGGAAACCGCCAGTTTCCACAACAAGGAGGGACACCCCACATACAAAAGGACAAAAAAATAAATAAACAACGCACATCATAATTAGGAAAAACACTTATTCACTCACTGCATTCGCCAAACACAAATGCACATCACGCAGAGAACAAGAAAAAATATCTTCCTCAGACAAGTAACAGTTACAACTGTCCATTATGCGGCCCATAGGCAAACTAAAATCACCAGCAACAAAAATGTGAGCAACGGAACGAGTAGGACGTAGGGAAGGAAGTCTCAAGCAAAGAAGCATCAGAATGTTAGAGGCATACAGGAGGCTCCTAAAGGAGGCTCCTAAAAGTCTCGACCGACTTTCTTGAAAGTCACTTTCCAAGGCTGATTTTCTTTAATTATGACGTAAAAAGCATCACTTCGGCTTTCTAAAAGGATGGAAAGTAAGGAAAGTGACTTTTCTTCAATATTCACCTTTTCGTGTGCAAAAAATGGAATTTAGTGTTTGAATTTGGCATCAAGATACCGGGCGCAAACTGTGGTTGTTTCCAGGGCTGGACTGGGTACAAATTTAGTACCGGGAAATCTAGATGGGTAGGGCCACAAGCACAGGCTACAGTGTGCCAGGGACGGTCCACAGTGGGCTCATCACCGGGCCACCAGGCCACAGGCCACCGGGAAACTCCCGGTAGCCCGCCGGGCCAGTCCAGCACTGTTGTTTACCATCATTTGACTGTATTTGTGTTAAATTTTATTAAGGTAGTATTATAGCGTGGTTTTAAAATGTTAATTTGGCTCAATGACACTTTAATACTTCGCACTAAGTAAGATAAGATTAAATCATAACTACTGCAGGAGTGGGAATACTTACAGCTCGAGTTATGCTAGTTTAAAAAATTTGCAAGCTAGAGGAATTAAGTTATTATATAGCTTAGCTAGTCGAAAGTCGTATCACTTTGTCAAGATTTCACGACGATTCTGGATTTTTCATATAATGTGGAAACCAGTTATGTTTGGTTCAAATGTGGGTTTAGTTTCATGTGAATAATTACGCTCGTATGTCGATTATTTTTATTAAATATTACATAAAGTGGATTTTACTTTTATTCTCATTTCCTAATTCCCAAAGTGCAATGTAAAACTTTGCGAATTTATTAAGTTTTAATGCTTTATCATGTGGAGAAAAATATTGAGTAACGAGAGAAATATCTGGGGATGTTTAGCACAATTCCCTTAAACCCAAGACTAATTAATCATTTTCCTTTTTTTTTTTTACAATGTGCTTTTATTTAATTTAAAAAAAAAGTAATGAAACAAAAGTAAAAACGAAAATAAAAAATTCGATTTAACAAAGTCGATTTAACAAAGTCGATTTATTTCCTTACAATTTATTAATATAGTCGTGTATTAGATTTGACGCTTTGAGCTCTGAAGCGTACGAAGTTGGCGCTAATCGAAATGACATCAAAATCCTCGATTTCAAGTGTCACGGGCGACCGGAAGAAAGTTAAGTGTGACAGAGTACGTGTAAAGCAACATGTGGAGTGTAAGTTCGACGTGCCAATCTCTAGCGAATAATTAGCGCGTTACGAATGCATGGACTAACCTCAAACGTACCGTTCAAATGCACGTGCACACAGTGTGCATCAATTAATAAGAGCTTGTACGTGTGTGAGTGTTTTCAGATAGATTCGGTTTGACTAATTTAAAAGTTGGGTCCTCGTCGTCCGTCACTGTGACGTGCAATTGCGGCTAATCTACACTGGACAAACGTTCGTTTTCTTCTTTAATCTTTTAACGATGTTTGCAGTTGCACCCAGACCAACAGCGCTTCTCCTCTTTTCCTCTCTACCGTTTGTCACTGCCGCTGACTCGTGACTTATGTTTCGATTTCTTCATACACGAGGATAACTTATGATCATTTATTTTTTCGAGAGCTCGAGGGAATTGAATTCTTTTAATTTTTTTTCGGTTTTAATTTTTTTTTTGTTGTTGTTGTTGTCTAAAAGTTTATGAACACTTGTAGGTTTTGTTCAAAAAAACTGTAGGCTGTATTTAATTTTTTTATTTTCTTGTCAATTTAAGATCACAACTGATGGACAGCAATTATTAATCAGTCGTGCTCGGTTGTCATGTGGGTAAGATCTTGTCGTGGGGTCTTTTGACATCGTAATGGAAAAAAAATATATCAATAATGATTGGCTGGATGTTTGCAGAGGAAAATCTGATGGCAATGGTGGACTGGTTATGATAATACAGTTCAAAAATTTGAATTGTGAACGGGGTATTTTGTATTTTGACACTTCGCATGGTCATGGCTGCTAAAGGCAGAAAAAACAGTTATTTCACAAGATTGACAAGGTTTGTGTGCTTTTTGATGAAGTCTCTAGATAGAGACTGAAACGTTTTTATAATAAACCTAAGTTCTTTGTGAGGAACTTTCAATACGAATGAAATGTGGCTTATAACTCAGAATGATGAGTCGCAACCTTTGCCGAACTCATCTGCAAGTAAATGGGTTTGCAAGGATTGCGACTCGTTGTGAATTATTATGTGCCATATTTTCTTTGAAGACGGCAACGACAAACCATGAAGACTTTTCAATCTTGCGAAATAACTATTTTTTATTTATTTAATATTTAATACATAAAGAGCTAACTTCATATTTAATTAAATTAGTAAACTAAACTTATTTAGTAAGGCACGTTTATAAATGTATACTCGAGTTGCACTCAAAAAGGCACCTCACAATCTGTACTCCCATTGGTCGAGCCAGTTTACTGGTGTAGTGATCCGGAAAAGTAGACCCAAACATCAGAAATGCATTACAATGTACAGACATTGTAATCGATTGCCTAGGCAACAGCCTAAAATTCAAACTTCCAGACGATGTAATCAATAAACACAACAAACATGAGTTTGACATTTTTTAATGTGTAAAACTTCATTTTAATGATGGAAATAAGATTTTTTATTAAATAAAATCAAAATAACATTAACTAAACTAGTCATAACAATCACAACAATAAATAAAAATCTAAACTACTTCTCCTAGTAGTAGTATACAGTCTGGAGTTAGTAGTAAACTGGCTCGACCAATGGGAGTACACATTGTGAGGTGCCTTTTTGAGTGCAACTCGAGTATATATCATGTTCAAACCAAGGTTTTGGATCTCACGTATGTATCCCAATATTTTTTTGTGGGCACGTCCGCTGCAACTAAAACAGACTATATCGAGACAAATCTTTGGTAAAGCCGTTTAAAATGTTGTTTAAAAATGCTGTGTAGTCTGAATGAGTTTTCAAATGCAGATAGTGTAGTTTGATGTTATTAAAAAGAAGCAAAACAAATATAACTAATGGCATTGCTATTTTAATTGCATCAGCAAAATATCTAGCAATGCAATTTAATTGTTGGGCCAAATGGAGAAACAGAAATTGCTTCTGTAATGGAGGATGTTCATCAGTAGATAAATAGATAGATTGTGTATTGCCATCAGCAACTATATGATATATGTGACAAGCCGAAGGTTATTTACCGTACTTGTGACAATTACATTTAGCTCTTTTACAGCTAATAAATGACAACAAGACTAAGAACAATTGACATGGCCTAGGAGCAAACAACAACCTAATTTAGAATAGAGAAGTACAGAGATGAACGGGTTGACTTTAAAAAAGAAAAAAACTGCAAGACAAAGAGATGTAATAGAAAAGTAACAAGAGGGTAACCCCAAAGATGTAATTACGAGTTGTGCACAGAATAGTTGGCCAAAGAAAAGGTAGAGTTTCTCTGAGTAAATGCTAAAAAATAAATGGTTGGGGGGTTAAAGTAGATTTTGTAATTCATTTGAAGGAACAAAACAAAACAATAAAAATAGAGTTTAGTTTTGGAAATGTAAGGGAAGATAAGTGACTTATTTTTGTTAAATGTCTAATAAGTTAGAAGGTTACGGTGACGAAATTTTTGTCATGACTTATACAAGACATGCTTCACATGTGCATAAAGCACGAGTTTGACCTTCTTATCATCATTATGCATTGTGCATGCATAGTTGTTTATTTTTTCGAGTGAGATCAACGGTCATTTTGGAAATTATCCAAAGTTACTAATGCGCATTTGGTTGTCAAATTAATGCATTCATTCATAAATGACGTATGAAGAAGGAAGACAAAAAAGAAATGACTTCTCCTTTTACAAATTGAACGCACCGAATGAAAATTTAAACATGTTTTCTTCGTAATTTAGACGTTTTAAACCGTAAGTTGCTGCAATTTGCGATAAAATATAACTCAGGTTAAAAATTCATTTTCATCCTTGGGTTATTTTGCTCATTTTAAAAATGAAAAATGTCAGAATTAAATAATTCATCTTTAGACAGCTAATTTTGTGGCGTAGGATTGGCTTGGCAGTGGGGCATTGCCGAGGGTGCCACTAATCCATCCCTAACATGCAAATGATTAAAAAAGGTCCAAAGCAAATTTGTCAAGGGCGCCAAAAATCTATCTATGCCTCGCCATTGTCTGTGAAAACTGGAGTTTTGAGTTAGAGAGGGGTGGGATCGGATAGCAACAAGAGAGAGGTCAACATTTAGGGGACACTTTTATGATGGAGTGACCTGTGTCCAGATGTGGAGTTTGACCTTGTTTAGCCTGTTTTTAGTTTTGTAGACCCCAAAATAGACACAATAAACTTGTTTTTCAACCTTAAAGCATGTTTTATTTTCAGCAGCAGCCAATTCAGCAAAAACAGTAAATATAATCAGTTTTCAAATATACAAATCATAAATTCGACCTGCGATATTTCAAACTGCCCCCAACACAAGACAATAAGCAGACACCTGACCACGTATTAGAGGAATACACAGATATGACAACTTCGGTGAAATCCTTTGTTCTCAGCGTGATTGGAGAAAAACAGCGCACCAAGCAGGCGATTTGCAAAACAGACGAACCAGGGTTTGTTATTGGCCGACAGAGGTTAGCTTATTGCTACCAACAAAACCAAACTCCTTGAAGTAAAAATCTTTTAAAAATCATCATTTTGATAATCAAAACTGGTTTATTCTTTTGTTTTATGTAAGCACAACCATTGCTTCAATAAAAAAATATTTTGTGTTATTGAAATTAAGATTTTTAAAAGATTTTTACTTTGACAAAGTTTGGTTTTGTTGGCTGCAGAAAGCTAACCTCTGCCAATAACATGTCGGGGTTCGTGTTTTGCAAATCGCCTGCTTGGTGCGCTGTTTTTCTCCCGATCACTATCATTAGGGCGAGTTTTCGCATCTGTGTATTCTTCTAATTTGTGCTGGGGATGTCACTTTTGCAGGATGTCGACAACCCTCGTCCCAACGTCCGGAACAACAAACAAACTGGAAATCAAGCACCAATTTGAAGAAATGTTTTCTGTTTTGTGCTGTCTTGCTTGGCCGTGGTCTGATCTGCAGTCTTTAATGGGCTCACTTACTTGGCATGTGTTTACAACTTACAAGTTAGTCGTCTTTAATTAGAAACGTTACTTACACTAAATGATGGGTACAGCTTGACAACGGAACCTTTTCTGCAACTAGTCGTGAACTATTTGCTTTGAGATAACGTCAAACAAGAAGTCAAGACTCCTCTTGGAAAGATGTACGGTACAGGTATACACGCTCTTTATCTCGTGCTATGAGTCCCGTGTAAACAAGCGGCCATAAAACATAACGACGATCGTACATCAGTAGTTTCAAGACCGTTTTAAAGACGCCAAGGTTTTTGTTGTTTTTATATATTTTTAAAAAAAATCCTAAGAGACTTTCAATCGAAGTGTCAGGAACAAGCTAGAATTGGGTTGTTGATGCATTATTCATGTGTGTACGGACTGCAATCAGATTCATCAAAAATACATCAGTACACTTTACGAATCCACTTAACACGGTATATCCGTAAAATTCGTCTCGTGTATTCCGTCGAGGGTCGCGCGCTGGGAAGTTCCTAATGCTGGGCCATGACTGCAAGGTTTCATTATTAATGTGATTTCTCGGAGGGTAGGAAGTCACCCTGGTGGTTTCGTTAGTGCAACTGCTAATCATGTTAGCTGGGGAATGTCGTGGAAAAAATGCAAAACGAGTTTTAAGTCTAAACGTGACAGGAAATTTTATTTTTAAAAAAAGGTCGATATCGGTAGTTAATGTGGGGTTTTATTTTCATATTAACGATGCTTGTGCTGATGCTTTAAAAAAAAATGTTGCGCCAAATGTTTATTACTGTTCGGGTTTCTGAACATTTCCATTAGGCTTGCCATATTTTTCCATTTTAAGGTTTCAGAGATAGGAAATGTGGTGGGGGGAATATTTTTAGTTATTCATCGATTTTTGGTAATTTTTTTTTAGAAATTTAAGTTTTATGTAAAAATAAAAGACAATTTTTGGACACAGCCAAAATGGCTGTGCACTTGTTAAAGCACTACTTCAGGTACTGCTGTATGTTTGTAACACATCGTACTACAGAATTGATTTGTGGCGATGCAAATCTGAGCATCTTTGAGCGTACACAGATGCTTCTTGGGCAGGAGGGGATTTGTAGGAGAAGTGCCCCATGTGGCATCAGGGGCTGCGAGACGTCGGGGGAAAAGTGAAAAATAACAAATATTTTATTCTGTTTTGTAGTCTCGATTGCTGAAGATTGCGATCAGAATCTAAAAGATTCAGCCATTCTTGTTACGGAATTAACATAACTGGTTTTATTAACAAAAATTAACATACGCTTGCGCGTCATTCACATTAATAAAAATTCAAGATTTGACCAATGGAGTTAAACACTCCATATTTAATGTGCAAACAATTTGACTTTGCGATGTTAATGTTATTGGATATAAATATTAAAGAAGCCAATAAAAATTTTTTTTTTAAATGAAATTTGAAGTGAATAAAAAAAATACAATTTGAAATAATCAATTTTCTCGAAATTTAAAGGAAATGTGTAGCACAATAACATACTCGGACAAGTAAATCTTAAGTCTTCCCATTTTTGCAGCAAGCGGGGAAAGAGAAGAATGATCGTTTTCCATTCAAATTGGCCATCTCGGTCCTTCTTTTTTATTTTTTTTTTATTCCGGGAGCCGATTTGCATTCGGCATTCTCCTCGAGGAAAAAGTGTATCATCGGCCGCGAAATTTATTTTCCTTTCTACACAATATTCGGAGTCGATTGAAATTCTCAATGCCGACATGGAAAGCAAAACCGCGCAAGCTTTGGGGTAAACGAGTTAAACTGCAAAACGTCAATCTAAATCCACTCGCGTTTTTATTACAAAAATTTGTTGGTCTACGAGAGGCGAGCAATTTTTGTACGCTTTGGTATTGCGGTGTCGTACGTCCAATAAAAGATATGAAGGGCGCCCATGGTCTTTGGCAACGGAGTTTGATATGAATAATTCAGGTAGAGACGAGTTAATCAGGAATGCATCTAGTGGAGTAGGGTAGAGGCTGGCGCCATTAGAGCGTGGTGGACGTCCACTTAGGATGGCATTTCTAATGCCGTAAGGGTTTTTGGCTTCACTATCGCACTTGGTGTCTTTGGTATCGAATCCTTGGGACCGATCTGCCAATTTGGTATTCAGTCGAGGACGGTCTCAACTTGGACTGCTAGCAGTTGCCTTCATGCATAGAATGTTTAAAGATTGCATTTTTTCGCTTTTTTGTCGTTTTAACTAGTTCAAATCGCACTTTCAACAGTCGTCTATCTGTGTATTTAGTTATTATCCGTTTGGAAAGTGAGTTTCTTTTACTATGTTTACATGCACGGAATATTTCGAGCGAGATGAAATATTCCGTGTGCACAACTGTCGTGTAAACAGGGATGACAAGGATTATTCGAGTGGTGAATAATCCCTCGCAGAAGGTTGTTTAATTCGAGCGAACTCCAACTATTTTTATTGCGCATGCGTGCATCGCTTCCAGCACTTACTTCCCCATTGATCGCGAATTATTTTCTGCATGTAAACACAATAATTTGATTTTTTCACCACTCAAAATATTCGGTGCGTGTAAACGTAGTACAAGAATACGTTGGAGTATTTCAAGGTCTCTGGAAAAAAAATTGAAAATTTTATTTTATTTTATTTTTTGGTTTTTTAGTTTTGTCACGTATTTTGAAATGTTGACCAATCATTAAATTGTGATGTACCCGTCGTCGTCAGACTCGTCACAACTCACAACAGTCTAATAGATTTCATGGTTTTTGCCAAAAATATATTTAAAATTGTATTATTTTGGTTTTGTATTTTTTTTTTTTTGTTATTGGGAAAATGCAGGAAAAATCTATTGGTGAAAGCCTGAAAGGTAAGTGCATTCCGTATCTTATTTTGATAAGAAATACTGTTGGTCACTTTTGTTATTCCCTTTCTATCATCTAATACTGGTTCCCATCTAATGATATTACCAACGTTGGGCTTGGTTCGGCTTCTATGGTGATGATAAAAAAAAAACCAAAGGAGGTCAGCAAATAATAAAGCGCGCACCCCTCACATCATTACGTGCAGCTTAAATGCCGTATTATCGAACTCGAGTATGGAGACTGAGATGGATTAAGAGGAGCGCTTTAATACCAATGTGAAACGAGATCATTTGAGTAATAATCCCCTAAAGGCCGTTAACTAGGAGCCTTGAAACATCCATAAACAAGTCGTTGCATCACTTCTCTCTCATGATTTCATCTATATAAAATGAGAAAGATCTTTCGAAGAAAAAAAAAGAAAGAAAAACATCACTAGGGAATGTGGACATCCTTGGATTTGAGTTGCATCATCATAAACAAGCAGAAAATGTGAATTAAGCGAGAAAAAAATTAATTTTTTTAGAAAAAATTTAAATTGCAAAATTGTATTCCCGTTTGGTTAAAAAATACATTGAAAAATTATACATTATGAATTTTGTAAAACGTATTATGAAATGCATTACCAATATTATTATTTCTCAAATATGAATGCGTTTTCAAAATGCATTTTTTTCATTGTATCATGAAATTTGCATTTAACGTACAAATAATACACTTAATTCGGCAAAATGCTATACATTTTGGAATGCATTAAGTGAAAAGAAATTATTGTAAAATACTGTATTTTATCGATTAAAAGCCGCGGTTCTTATTCAAAACTGCCATTTTTGTCAGCAATTACAATTTCGGTTTTTCGTTTGTTACATTTGTTTAATGTTTCAAACGAAGTCTGAACGTCACGAATAAAGCGTAAGTTCATCGTTCGTGAGGTTAAATACGGAAACAATACCGTACTTTTGCAAAAATACGGTATTCTTGGTGTCTCAGCCGCGGCTACAATTCGAGGGCGACTCTTAATCGGTAAAATACGGTATATATTTCTCTAAGGAATTGATTTTATTTGAGAAGACAAAATGTTGGAATTGAAAAGTTGTGACCGTGAAGAATTAAAAATCTTGGCAAGCACTCGGGACTTCATTTCCCACTTTGGCTTTCAATTCGTCACTCGCGATTCGAATTCCATGCCCCTTGAACCGTACACTCGCCCTTTTTCATATTTGAATTCGAGTTTGCTCAATCGATGAATGTGTGATCCACTTGTGGCGCTTGGGAATCATAGGATTGCGTGAACGCCATATTGGGTGGGGTCGAGACGACAGATTAGATCGGTGGATGAGCTTCTCACGCTGCGCTGACCTGGTCGTTTGAGAGGATGACGCTCGTGTTCTGTCTCTTTGCCTTCCTCGACGAGATAATTGGAAGAAGAGAGGAAGCCACCTTTAAATGACGGTTAAGTGGAAACCTGAACGAAACGTCCCTTATTACACCAACAACGACGTTCCTTATAAATTACCAATTAAACCGACCTCTATAAAAATTTCCCGCCCCTCCAAGCTTCCCTCCCACTCTCAACTTTCTTAATTCAACATGACTATTTTTTTGCTCTCTTTTTATTTTACTATTTCCATTTCCAGTCACGTATACAACTCAGATAATCGAGTCGGAATTAATCCGTGCTGAAAATCTTGATCGGAAAACCAAACAGGAAACTCGTTTTGTAAACCAAAAACCGAAAATTAAAGCCGCTTTAACATTTTTTAAAAGAAAAGGAATTTTTTTTTCTCCTCTTTTCCTAAATTTATCACTTTGGTGACAGAGGAAATGTAATTGTTCAAATTTATTTTTAAAAAAAAAATTTGACATGTTAGTTGTCTAATTACACGCGCAAGCCTCTTGTTCTCGCTTAACAATACAACACTTAATCCATTTCCGAGATCCTATTGGGCTTGGAATTGCATGGCCATGCTCGGGGTCTTATAGCAGGGCGTGACCGATTCGTCTAGTTGGATAATGACGTCGGATGTGCATTTTAGGCTTCGTGGATTTTTCAGCCCGCAAGATCACTCTTAACATAACAATACCGTGTAATATTTTATTCAGTGAGACAATACAAATAAATTACACGATGAATAATTGCTGAAATTTGACCTCAAACCTGGTCGTCGTATTTCTGCCAGATATATGACGCCTAAATTAACTGCAAGTTAAACATGACTTTATGAATACGACTGAAGTGGAAACTGTTTCAAGTAGTTGTTTACTCGGAACTAGCAAGCAAATCATTTGATTTTGCTCTTCCGCACTGTAACAGCGTGTGGAGAATAGAATAGCAGCGGCAGAATGTTGCTAAATGCTAAGTAATGGTGATCTGGTTCTGTTAATCTTTGGGCATGAGCACGTTTATGAAGATTGGAGAATTTAATTGAGTGATGCTGTTGTGGGCGAAACCACACGACAAACTTTACTCCTTTGGGTCCTCGTTGCGCTAGTCGCTCGCTCGATGCTGTCCCGCAATGTCGCTCTCGTCTGTCACTGGTTGTGACAAGAATTGTCACCAACACTGCCGGGCAATCTTCTCGTCTCTTAGTGTATTTTGCACGTCGACGAAGCTTAATCAGCAGAATAATTCTGTGAGTCTACCTCAACAGACTACATCGGTTATTCATTTTTGAAGATAGATTAAGAAAAGTTTCAATTAAGCTTGTCAGATCAAATGAAGATCAAATTTACATTTGCAATTAAGACATTAAGTGCTTGTGGTTACTGGATAAAGTTTAGTTGAAATGACTGTTTGAATGCAGCATGTGCATTGCGTCAAAGTTTAGTTACCATTTGTACAAACATTTACTGTGCGATGCAGAGCAGCCCGCCGAGGACAGGAAACGTCCTGCAATTGCAGCAAAGCTTTGTTACTTGTTTTATTTTGGCTAAATTTTGATAAAAATGGACCTCGTGGTTGAAATATTTTAGTTTCTCTGCGCGATTCAACATCAAAAGGAATAATTCAAAATCCCCAGTGATCTCACCGACACCACAGCATGGATTGGATTTGAGGTTATAGCCTCAAATATTTCTGCTATGAAAACCACTAGAGAAACTCGGAGAGAAAACAGATCCATTATTTGCTCTTAGTACACAACTTGCCTATAACAATTGTTATGTCTAAACAATAACATCATATTTGTACATTAATAATGTAGGGTTGCTAGGGTTCCCTAGCAACCATACTGCTCGCACAAAATAAACAGTTGAAATTGACTCCAGTTGAAACTAATAATGGGGAGGGGACATACACAGTTCGCGCCCGGTATCTTGATGCTAAATTCGTATTGCGCATCCCATTCTGCGCAGACTTTTTTTAGTTGTTATTTAGCAGCATTAAGCTTAATATTTGGCCTAATAATGCTAAAATAAAGTAAATAAACAACAATAAACATATCATTAAAAGTAATTTACATTTTTTAACATGGTGGTCTATGGCCAACCAAATAAGCCATTTTTACTTATTCGTTATAACGAGAAATTCGTTATATCGCGATTCGTTAAAAGGAGTTTCGACTGTACCATACTTTAAATTTTTACTTCAACTCTTTGACTTAAAAAATTTGAACGTACCGATTGTATTGCGCTGCACTTTTTTTTTCATTCTAACATAAGCAATGTTTAATTTAATTTAAAAGGCTGTACATGTACGAGTCATTTCAATATGGTTTGGAAGTTGTGTGATGAGTTCTGGGGATGGCGAGAAATTGGGTTTTCAAGCGAGTCTTGTGTCAACTTCATTTGTGTTGAAAAAATATCTCGCGGCAAATCTAATTAAAATGCTCTGTTTTTATTTTTTTAAAACCTAGGATTTGGAATTAATTAGTTGGCAAAAATGGCAGAAACAAAAACAAACAAGAAAAACAACCAATAATGTCTGTTTTTCTAAAAAAAAATTTAAATTCAGTTTTAAAAAAAGTCTATGCTATAAAATTTCATTTTTTTGACCCATTGATCTCTACGTAAATTTATTCCAGACTCTAACGTTGATTAAATTTGCAGCTTTTAAAACACATGTTTACATTTATTTGTCGCAATTCGTTGCGTGATTTTTCTTCCGACGCACTTTTGCACGTTTTGTAATGGACACCTAATTGAATCTCAGTTAGAAACTAGTCTCCATCTTTTT
This sequence comes from Strigamia acuminata, assembly GCA_949358305.1. Classification (NCBI taxonomy): domain Eukaryota; kingdom Metazoa; phylum Arthropoda; class Chilopoda; order Geophilomorpha; family Linotaeniidae; genus Strigamia; species Strigamia acuminata. The sequence goes on along the minus strand of OX442314.1, from coordinate 24,455,057 downwards.
ATTGCGGCTGCCGGCACTTTTATTCTATATAATGACTGCTTGTTACGTGTCGGCACTTTCCCTTTATTAATTTGTCCGTTTGTTTCACTTGTTTTTATTCTGTCAAATCCAAATTTAATGGTTTTTTTTTCCTTTCTCTTTCTTTTCTTGGCTTTGTTGATTTGATGGTCGCCATCTTCGTGTATCAAGCGGCTTTAAAGTTGCAATAAAAATTCTTCTGGGCCAACTTTAAGTGCATTTTTGTCATTTCCTTTTCCGGTCTAGACGATGAGAAGAAGAAACAACGCGGTCAAATATTGTGTGTACGTGATCCTATTTTGATCACACAGATTTCAATTTGGGGAATGCAATCAAGAGATATAGACACGAAATGGATTTATTTCATTGGAATTTTTTTTATTTTTTCATTTTATATTGTATTTATAAAAAAGGACATAAAATATTGCCATTTTTAAATGGTTTATTACTAGAAGATTTAATACGGGCTTTAATTTTAGCAATAACATAAATTTGATGAGATTTGAAGCCATGATTTAACCACGGACACAATAACCCTAAAATTGGTTAAAGGTGAACTTGACATGAATGAAACTTGTCTTGGATTTTTGGACTCAAGCCATGTGCGTTGAATTTACTGACAGATATCAACTGTTGTATTGTCATCATTAAGTAAAAAGCAGATACTCTTCGCTTACCAATTTTTTTTTTGTAGAGAGAGCAGAAATCATTTTTGACCAAACAGATAAAACTCGTCTCTCTTCTCTCTCTCTCTCTTTTGATTTCAAAAAATAAAAAAAATATAAAATAAAATAAAAACCATTTCAAAAATAGTGGACAGAGTGTCAATGTCAGCTCGTTGCTATAGAAACGAGAAAAAAATATTTTTTTTGGGAGGATTTTGATTTTGGCAAAACAAAACGCTAAATAATTTCTTTTTTATTAGGGAAATAGAACCGGATTTAAAAATCGCAGACATTGAAGCGTAAAAGAAACTTAAAGAGGGAAAACAAAAGGTCAAAATGGAGGATTTGATTGGGCATCAGGAATCTAATAGAAATTTTGCGAAGAAAGTTGTGCGACGGTGCATGAACCGAGCGTGTTGTTTTATCTATATGCCTCTGTTTTGTCTTTGCTTGACACACTGGAAGAAGAAAGAGGCGCCTTTTTTTCTTTTCTCTTCATCTCCAATCCCCATATTTCACGAATCGCTGGAGCGATTCTCTCTTCCTTATTTTCGCTACTTTTTTTTTCATATTTTCCCTCGTTTTTTTGCTTTTATCGTAAACATATGACTGTATAATTACCTCTGTGAGTTGCATCTTACCTGAGTTCTTATGACGGATAGAAAATTAAAGTTTGCAGCGCCATTTCCGGGCACAGAGGGATCCGAAGCAAAGCAACAAACGGCAATTTTGTTTGCTAGAATTTGCTCAATTCACGAGGGAAATGAAACCGAAAGTTTGTTTCCGAGTTTATCAGTCGTAAAAATGCATTTTTATTGTAATTTGCCGCTCTACATTAGCAATAAATAAACTGGTCGCATTCGATGTGCGAGCTCTTTAATTATCCTCATTTTTGCGATAACAAATCATCCTGAACTTATTATTAATTTCTGTGGAAACATTTGGAACCGGTCTCATTTTTTTCTTTACATCTTTTACTTTAATTTTGGATGTACGAATGAGAGTTTTTTCGTCTCTGCAGTCGTCATTTAATACAATTTGGTGGATCGATGCACAGACACCTGATCCGCATTCAATTTACCGCTTTTTTCGTTTTTCTTTTTGTTTACTTCTGTTTATTTTATTTTTAAATTTTGATGTAAATAAATATTTCTGTTTATTTTTCCGTATATTGTGTTTGTGTTTGTTTTATAGACAGTTCAAATAGCAGTCGTTTAAGGGCCTTAGAATAGCAATTAAGCGGCTGTCAGTTTAATGTGGTGCTTTTGAATTGCTTAATGAAACTTCGGTTTACCTCGCAAAATTATCTAGTGTGTGTTATTTCTGTTTAACAGAATTGAAGGTTCCGCTCAATTTTTCTATCTAGCTGCATCGGTAGGATTTTAATTAATCGCTTTAACTCGTTTTATTGATTCCTGCCGAATGATTAAATTAAGTTGTCAAGAACAGGATGGGAGTTTTTGAAAATACTTCAATTAAAATGCGAAAAAAATGGAGAATTTGGAGGGCATATTACACACAGATTCTGTACAGTCTCTAAATATTCTCGGTACTACATATGGATTTGAAAATGTAGCTTTAGGTTTCTGTTTGTGTTGTTTTTAGTGTTTCTACAATCAGAATGGATGCGATAAACCATCATGAAAAAGTGCAAAAACAGAAAGCTCAATCTAGAGTGGTTTTTCAAGTGTTTATGCTTTATGTCGGTTTTTACAATTGGATTCACGTAGTTGTCACACAAGTTAGAATTGTGTGGAAAGAAGTCGGCAATAATTTATTGATTGTGTGAAAATGAAGGAATTTTAATCGCCATTCACTTGTGAAATCCAAAACTAAAACTACAGATACAAAAACCAAAAAAATCTCCGTTTGTTTTTGTTCTCTGTTTCTGACCATTGAAAAACAAACTTCTCCCATAGATTGAAATTATATTGAAATGTATTAGAATGCATTCCAAAATGTATAGCATTTCGCAGAACTATTACACTATTTGAACATTAACTAATGCGTTTCGCATTACAATTGAAAAAGTATATTTTGACAATCCATTTGTAATTTTAGAAAATTTATTATCATTTGCAAACCAATTCCAGTCAAAAATATATCAGAAAATGCATTCTCGCGCAACTTAATATATTTCAAAATACATTGCAATATATTTTTGAACCATATGTACGCACTTATTTATATTTGAAAGAAAATATAAACTTCTGTCAAATCACATGTCGACTTTTATTCCTTTTTGATTGATGATATCCATTTCACTTTATTATTATTAATATAATCGTTATTACACTATTCTTATTATCATTAATTTGCTATTATGCCATTAACTTTAAGTCATCAGAAAATTGACTCTCTCTTTTATTATCTTCACTGCGAACCAATTGTCATTCTGCTTCTGTCTTTGCGTTCCTCGCAAAAAAAATAAAAATAAAAAAAATGGCAGAATGCAGGGGGGAAAAAAAAGAAAGTAAAGAAAGCCCAAAGGAAAAAAAGTTTTCTCCGGTTTATTTTTTATTGATTTTTTTTTTTGTACTTACATTCCAAATTTTTTTTTCCAGTGTCCACACTTGTCGAAATATGGGCAATGACCACGCAGGGCGCTACGAACAGAGACTGATGGCAGGTTTGAGTGGGGTCGGCGAACATTAGGACGCATGCTCAATCCGCGTCATGGGCTGTGGCCCTGGCCTTGCGATTCTTGCAACATTTCTCGTATCCGTCGTTATTTCCTGTCGCATTTCCGAATTCTTTTGCGATAATGGACGGTGCATCGGACTCGATCGCTTCTGCGACGGCAAAAACGACTGCGGAGACAAGAGCGACGAACCCCGGCAATGTACTCGTAAGTAGCTTTTTAATTCGTCATTTTCGTCGCTAAACTTTAAGTATTTGCTCGAGCTTTTCTCAATCCCGCATGGTTTATTGCACGAGTGTTTTACCCGGGCTTGGATCGTGGATTGCTTGTGTACACATACGGATTTAAAATCGGTCGATTTATTTATGGAGTTCTTAATTTCGCTTCGGAATTTATTTCTTTTCCTTTTCATTCCCCTTCAAAGTTTCGTTTTAATTAAACGACATAATCCCCATCGCACGTTGTAAATCCCTCTTCTCATCCTCGCTTTGGTTTCCGAATGGAAAACTTTGGACACCTTGGGGGAGTCTTTTCAAATTGGAAGAAAAAAAATCTAGCGCAAAGATAAAAATTGAAGCCTGAAATTTTTGGCCTTCGTTGACCGGTGGTCGAAATACCATAGGTCAGGAAAGAGCAAATTTTCATTTTGCACTCGCCTCGAGGCCGCGCGCATCGAGTTTCGGGTGGCGGTTCTGCACGTGCACGTTTCTGCTTTTCATCACGCCTAAATAACTTTCACTTCCGCCCATAACGGGCAAAGTACATGTCCTTCCGTTTTGACATGTATGAAGCGAATGCAAACAAAAGCATCGCATGGGGGGACGTTCTATTAGCTCTGGACGTTGTCGGTTTTCCTCTTTCTCTCTCTCATCCCAACTCACCAATTTTCTCTTTTTTCTTTCCCTCCTACGGCTACCACACCTTTGCTTCGGGTCCTCATTTCGCGTACTAGACAAAAAAGAATGGAAAAGGTGGAGGGGGAATGGTAAAAAAAAAAGAAATGAAAAGGAGAGCAAAGCAGTGGCTTCCTGGCGAGATAAAATGAAATGATGGACCATAAAGAGCGCAACAAGGAGGAGTTTGAAGATGAATTCGCTCGGACTGACTGGCGTCTGCTTGCATGCTAAGAGTTTAAAATTCAATTTCTACAAGTTTTTGCTCGCGTGCATATTTTTCCCACTTGCGTTTGTTTTCTTCTTCTTTTTTTGTGTTTTTTTTTCTTTTCTTTTTTTCTTTTTTTGTGCATTTTTCCTTGGAATTGCATTTTGCATCTCGACATTGCTGCTCTGCACGTATCTTCGCATCTTGAGACTGCACTATTTTTTTTTTCTTCTTCTTATTTCGGATTTCTTGGTTTGCATTTTTTTGTATTTTTTTTCAAGTTTTTTGCTTTGGCTTGTTTGATTTCCTGCTAAGGAAAAGTCGTTTATCGATTATTTTTTCTTCTTTCTCTTTGTGTGCGATTTTTGTGAGTAAACAAAGTGATATTTTACGTAGGTTGCAACCGAACGTTTTACGGCGACCGGCACAAGACATACCAGGTGTCGGTGGACAGACCAAAACGCGAACGTCTTCCTTACTACTGCCAATTCACGTTCATCGCTGGCGGAGGCGAACTGGGAGACTTGGTCGAACTGGCCTTCGAACAGTTCAGCGTTGGGAGACTCGTTTCCTACATGGACGATGGCTGCCCCGACGCCCACGTGCAAATGGTCGAACACGGCCGTCCCCCGAAGAGCGCTGGCGGTTGGTGCGGCTTCGGAGTACGCTGGAACGTTTATTATAGTGAGACCAACAACCTTACTTTGATCGTGCGCATCTTCAACCTCACCGAATCCAACGACTTGAACGAGTTCGCGCTGCGCTTCAACTTCCGTTTCTTGTCGCGCGCCGAGTGCGTCACGCGCTACGGTCCACCAGGAGCGCTCTACCATCGAGGCGAATTCATTCCCGGAACCGTCTGCGACCGCAGCTTTCAGGATTGCGACTGGCAAGTGTGCAAAGTGCAAAGCCCCAACTTCCCCGGCATTTATCCCCGCAACGTCACGTGTCATTACCACATCACTCAGAGAACCATACCGGACGGACAACACGCCATGATCGTGATTTCGCAGAAGAACGAGGACAAGTTGAGCATCAAAACGGGCGAGACGTTCCACGGTCCCCTCCCTACTTCCTATTCGTACCGACGCGAAAAGAGACTGTTGTTCGGCAATCTGTGCGCGCAAGACTACATCCGGGTATTCGACGGGTCAAACGCCAGCGATCCGTTCCTCATCAAGTTTTGCCGCTCGGGAGCGCTGTCCGACATCATCTCGAGCGGACCCGACCTGTCGGTAGAGTTTCGTTCGTCCGCCTTCGACCAGCCCGAGATGAACCACTTCGAGTTGGACGTGCGCGTCATTTTTTTACCGGAAGATCTGATCGGAGCCCGCTTGGTGGAGCAGCGGTGCGATTGGTCGGTGTCGAGCCGCGATCGACGCCAAGGTGTGGTCTACAGTCTGCAGCACTTCACTCAACCCAACACCACGTGCCTCTACCATTTCCGAGGCTCGGAACACGAGTTCGTGTGGTTTTATTTCGTCCAGTACTTCCCCGACAGTCGTAAAGACCCTCACAGAGACGAGACGAATCTTTTTCGAATGAAACTGTGGGAGAGGTCTCCGAGCATCGATCCGGCCGAAGATGCGGTCTCGCATCTCGTCGACGAGATTCACGGAGACAAGGTGCCCCGTCTGTGCGTGCACGCGCGCAGCTTCCCAGATCTCGTTCCTGTGCGCCCTTGTAAATATCCCGACGAGAGTTACGTCACGAACGCGCCAGAACTGTTTCTGCGGTATTCCGTGTCGGCCGACGCGCAACTTGACAGTCTCAAGTTCATCGCTCGCTACGAGTTTGTCAATCTCTTTCAGTACGGTGATTCGAAAGGCGACGGTTGTCACCGCTTGTTTCGCAGCGGCGCGGTCCGCAGGGGAGTTTTCGCTTCTCCTCAGAACGTCTTTTACTTCGGTCGCGGTGGGAGTCGCCACCTGGAATGTTCCTACACGTTTCTGGGGTCCAGCACGGAGCGTGTGCGCCTCCTGTTTCGCACGATGAAGATCGGGAGACGGCGGTGTAGCACTTCCTACAACAACAACACCAATCGATATTTTTGTCAATACGGAGAGCTGGACGAGTCCGAGGCCGAAATCCGCGTGTACGACCAGGTGTGGAACCTCACGGACACCATTCCACTCGCGTGTGTGTGCAACGTGACGACCACCACTCAGTTGGAGTCTCTCGGCTCGGTGTTGCAGGTGAATTTCACGGTGCGAGACATGAATGCCGAAGAGGACTTTGACGACTTCAATTTCGAGGCCGTCTACGAATTCGTGTCGGCGCCGGACTGCCGTCGACATTGGCCCGAGGACGAGAGCAGTGGAAACATTAAAGAATTCGTGACTGCGGACGATGTGGAGTCGCAGTTGCATTGTCCGTGGTTCTTGGCGCCGCCGCCGGACGAGTATGTTTATTTGCGTTTACAAGGAACTGTCGCTTCGGAGGAGCACGGTTGCGAAACTGCAAATCGCATCGTAGTGTCCTCGCCGGGGCAGGCTGATCCTATCATTGTAGTGTGCCCCGAGTCGACCGAAGACCCGTCAGTCAACCCGCCAGAAGTGGAGATTTTTTCGCGCGATTGGAACAAGACTAATGTGAGATTTTCTACCAAAATGTCAACAGCTTCGAATGCTCTTGTTTTGGAGTTTCTGGTGCGTGAAGCGGGCAACTTCGCGGTCAAATGGCTTAAAGTTGGTAAGCTCACTTCGAACAACGTGCAGGGCATGAAACTCAAGGGGGAATGTGTTTATAAGTGCCCCGAATTGAACGCTTGCATCAGCGCGCTCTTGTGGTGTAATGGCAAGAAAGATTGTCCGTCGGGGTTCGACGAGGAGGAATCTTCGTGTTTGAAAAATCATTTTTCGTGGATGTACATCGGAGCTGGTGTGGGATTGGCCATGATTTTACTGTTAGTGACAATCGTTGGGTTTGTGCATAAAAAGAGGGAGTCGCGAGTGAAGAAGGGTAAACCGGTGCCGACCGATGACTACTCTTTCGATGGCAAGGAGAGCGAGTGCTGACACACGTTTTGGCTTTTTTGTTTTTTAACTGTTTGTTTTGGGTTTTAAAAGGCGAATTTACATTTGAAAAACGAAATCTTTTTTTTTTTGTGACAATAAAATAAAGAATTAATATTTTTACTCATTTTGGTGACTCATCAGTCTGTTATTTTCTTTTCTTTTTTTTTTCTTTTTCTTTTTCGTTGCTGTGTGTGATTTCCAAATCTCGTTTCAATTTAAATGTTGATTTTTTTTTTATTTTTTTTTTTTTCGTCGTACGACAAGTTTTGCAGAGTCGAGGGAAAGAACAAGTTTCGATTGGAAGTGCAAAACCCAATCTGCTTGGATCGAATTCAGTTTGAGTCGTTAAGAAAGTCTCAAATTCCTTTTGCCCGTCGGGAGAGCCACCGATTCAATATCGCAACCGGGAGACGCACTCACTTTTGGTGCCAGAAGAAATTTGCTCTTTTCCTTCCTTCAAATAAATTTGCCAATCTCACACGTTACAACACATTTCTTTTTTTCCCTTCCTAACTTTCAGCAAAGCGGTTTTATTATTACTTTTTTTTCTTTCTTTGCACCATTTCCTATTTCCGATATGAATCGATAGTCGAAGACTAAAAATCTGGCAGTGCAAAATAGAAATTTCCATTTCTTAAATTAAAAAAAATAAAATTTCTTTAAATCTTTATCTGCGTTCAAACTGGTTAAGCAAATACTAAAAAAGTGAAATAAATGACTTATTATTAAATGCTACTAAATAAAATATTAAAAATTACACAGGCACAGCTGAAATGTGAATAATTGTTCAACCGAGCATGCGTAAATCGGAAAATAAGGAAAATGACGTAAAAACTGTTACATTCTGAATTGAAAACGAGGTTTTTAACTTTAAGCGGATTTTTCTTGACCAATTTGAACGCATTTTTGGAGTTTTTCAAGTTTTTATGCAGAAATTTTGTTGACAACAAAAGAAATGTATTTTAATTTCGAGCAGAACGAGTGAAAATTGTAGTTTTTGATGGTCTTTGCAGTAGTGTAAATTTATATCGGAGAAGGGGAAACTGATGATGATCTGTCAACGTGATAAATAGACGGGGGAGGGTGAGCAAGCGAGCCACCGTTTGAGCAATCCGCTCATAAGTTGCGCCCTCTTGTATTGTATATTGAAGATGATTCTGAGCAAGGCATCTGGAGGAAAGCAATCTGAAGAACAAATGTATATCACGCACTCTACCCAAAGGGCTCGTCCATAAGATGGAAAGTAAAAAGTAAAAAGTAAAAAGAAATAAAATATCGAATATTTAAATAAATAAAAAAAAAGAATAATGAAAAATGGATTAAAGGGGAAGTTTGTAATGGCTTTGGTCTGTGATAACATTTGTTTTTTTGGTTTCTCCAAAAGAATTTATGATGTTTTAGGTGAATATTTGTCATTTAAATAAAAGTATAAACGCCCAGAAGCAGAAATTTATAACATTTTCAAGCTATTTGTCTTCTTTTTTCGTTTTGAATTAATAGTATTGTCACATTTTTCACCTAAAACAAGATGGCCTTAAATGAATGTCTTTTTTTGGAATTTAATTTGTTTAGCAGAAATTAATGGGAATTTAACCATAACTGGAGGATTTATCACGTAATTATATCGCTTTGAGATTGTGTATTCTTGTAGATGGAGCAGATAACAAGATTTGGATCTTGACGGTGTGATTACAAAGGGTGATTACGGTAAGACGTTTATTGATGAGGGTCGATGTATGGAAGGCGGCCGATTAAAATAGTTGGTTCGTTGCTAACACCTTAATTGCGACCGGGTGTCAAATCTCGAGCGGACCGCTTGGGACCGATCAATTTTTGTGAAGACTTTGCACTTTCCGGGCTTAATTATCGCCCAAATTTAATCACTTTGCATAAACAAGGAAAATTACAAGTTTCCCAAGTTATGTAGTGGAAAAGCAGTTTGGAATTGCGAGTTTTGACATTTTTACTCGGAGATTTCGTTTAAGGTGGCAATAAATCGAGAAGCGTGAAAATTTGCCGAGAGTAGTAACGACATTTAGCAGTGGCAAAGTCTCTAGATAGTTGGACGTTTAATGAAATTGCGAGTTCCTTTCTCGAGAGCAATTGCATGTTGGGATGAACTGGTCGAGTGAAGAAGAAAAATCCCCCGATAGACCAAAGCGCGAAAGAGACGGGGTTGGGAGACGGGCATGGAACGAAAGGTCTGATCAATATTTGTTTTTCCACCAAATACATCTTGAGAGGAAAAAAAAATGTTACACGAACGAATAAAATCATTTTAAGCATGAAGACTGACACAAAATTGGCACAAACCTTGCAACTTTTTCTTTTCGCAAAATCAGAATATTATTCAAGTGGAAAGAAAAAATTGATGGAAATATTTCCAGACCAATTGTAAATTGAAAAACTTTCTTTTTTCAACACAAAAAATTTTTTTTTTTTTTTTTTTTTTTTTTTTGAGTAAAGTATAGGATGGAGGTTTTTCATCGTTGCTTATGCATGCGAAAGGAGGAGTTGTGGAACTGACCCTTTGATCGATTCGTTTCGCCCTGTTGACGAGCCAATTGAACCGATCGATTCAACGTCAAACAAGTCGCAATTGCCAAATGGCCAACCAGGAACATCAGAGGGAGGAGGAAAAAAGCCGATGAAAGTATACGAAGAAGTGACAAACATCTCTAATGAAATAACGTATTTTACACTCGGTTGCACACTCTTTGAACAAATTCGATCGAACCTACAGGTCTATCTTACAAACTCTAGTTTGTAACACGGTAAGCCTTTGGACCGATCACTGCGACGACGCAGGTGCGCTGAAAAAGTAGATTTATCGCTTCACTTGCTATCAAGATTCAAGAATAGATTTGATTAACATTTTAGTGAAAAGTAATTACACATTCCTATATGCAAAACTTTCAATTTAATTGGCGGATGTTCTCGATCATTTTTCCACTTGATTATGTCGTTAAATTATGTTCGCGTTAGCGGAAAAGCTGTTAGTTGAGTTAGCAGGACGAAATTAGGGTCGAGATCGAAGATCATTAATTCATTATGGATTATTTTCAAGTTGACGCAGCAGCAAACTTTCACTTTTGTTGAGGTCTGCAGAAGAGCTCGTGGCTCGTCTCGGTTCGGATGGTGGAACAATTACGTTAAAATTTCCAAGGCATCTCGAGGAATATAATGCAATATATACCGCCATAATTCGACAGCAGCACACACATAAGGCTGTCCATTATTGATCAAATTAAATATTAACAACAGGGGAATAAAGTTTCATGGAAATGTTGATACATGGTGGTATACTTACTACACTAACTACAGTTCGCGCCCGGTATCTTGATGCTAAATTCGTACTGCGCATCCTATTCTGCGCAGACGATTTTCTAATTCCAGTTGTCATTTAGCAGTATTCAGCCTAATATTGGGCCTAATAATGCTGAAATAAAGTAAATAAACAACAATAAACTCATTATTAAAAGTTATTTAGCGTAGTACCAAAATATTTATTTATTTATTTATTTATTTATTTATTTACCTTATTTTTAGCATTATTAGGCCTAATGTTAGGCTTAATACTGCTAAATAACAACTGGAATTAGAAAATTGTCTGCACAGAATGGGATGCGCAGTACGGATTTAGTATCAAGATACCAGGCGCAAACTGTAGGCATATTCAACTGTAAAGAGTAAAAACAAGACAAAAACATGCTTAACTATGGATGTATGCGTAGATAATTTTTTTTTTGTCTCTGGCAATTAAAATTCCTTCATTTTTCACGAAACCAATGAATTTATGATGCACTTGTTTCAACACAACTGGGCTTTTACTCACGTTTTTTGATAGTGGATGCTTCACCTGGAAGCTTGTAGTGATCCGGAAAATCATTAATGTAAGGGAAGAATTATTTATTTTTAAATTGTGAGCTTGGCTCGATTGGGGACCTGGTTGTGGGAACAAAAGGGGAGTTGCCACAGCAACCAGTTTAGAGACACAGGAAGTGTGACTTCCTGTGGAGGAGTTTTCACAGTGCAAGCTCAGTTCAACTTGAACCTGAACCTGTAACATTGCATGAAAAATTACTCTTGAAAAACCATTTAAACACCATGATTGATTAGTGACCCACTTCCCAGGAAATTGGACCCATTTTTAAATTTTTACAAGCAGTTGTAGCCTAGAGTTTAAAGGTTTATTCTCTTTTTCACCATAAAAAGTACACTAGATTTTGCAACCATAAGGAAGGATCGAGATAGAGAGCAAACCATTGCATCGCCATTCCAGTTTTGTGATGGCCACTACAGAGTAGCACCATTTAGGCACCCAGCAGCAGGAAGACCAAATCAAGAGTGCTGTGAAGATTGAAGAAATCATGAAAACTAACGGAAATATTTCAGATTGAGTGTTGAGTAGTTTAGCCGCCATCTTGATATAAGTCACGACCAAGGCGCAGAGATGTGTTACCAATTGAGCTCACATTTGAAATTACTCATTGTAATTTTTACCATTTTACCATTATGTAGGTCTATAATCATTTTTGTATGAACTCTATACAGTCGAAACTCTTTATAACGAATCGCGATTTAACGAATTATCGATATAACGAATACCTAAAAGTAGTCGGTTTGGTTGGCTAGCCATAGAACACCATGTTAAAAAATTTTGATATAACGAATTCTCGTTATAACGAATCGATTTTTTGGGTTCCTGGCGATTCGTTATAAAGAGTTTTGAGTGTACTATTTTCGAGTAGGGGAATAAATTAATAATCGCATATTTTATTTTATTTTTATTTTTAATTGTTATTTTAAACCAGGTGACAAGCTTTGTAAGAGTTTGTAAGTTTGACGCCTGTTGTAACTTGTGTGGCAGCCATTTTGAATTTGCTTGTGACAGCCAAAAACATTTATCAACCACTTGAAAAAAATCACTCTATTCGTAGTTCCTGTTTTGCAGTTTTTGATATTGGCATATGTCTGTTTTTTGTGTCCATTCAGTCAATATGAACAGGAAAAACAAACTTTTGAGTGCACTGCTTACGTGTAATAACTTTTAAAACCAAAACACAAGAAAAAACGAAACAATAATGGCATTTTTTTTTTTTTTAGATTTTTATTGACACAGAAAAGTCCAAAAAAATTACAGAAATTAAATATTAACCACGCCGGACCACAGATTCTCAAAAACAGTTTTCAATGCCCGACTTGTACAAAGAAAACAAAAGTTCAGTACTTTCGATATAAAACATAAATGGTGACTAACGTAAGTGATGGCAATAAATAAATCCGTAAAACAAAGTGTGGAAAAGCAGGTGTCGTAAAGGTATATAGAGGAATTAGGGAGGTGGTAGGGGGGTTAGTGATTAGCAGGGTTGTGTTGTGAAGAGAGGGGGGTTTTATATTTTTCTTTTAAATGGAATTGGTGGTGCTAATATGGTATTTGGTGGGCATGTGTCGGTGCAACTCGTATCCTGTGGCGTTAATAGCTACGTTTAGCAATCTTCGTCGACTGGAGCTCGCCTGCTAGAGGTGCAATAAAAAAGTTTTTATCACTGCGTGCTGTTTAACAAATAGACCAACATAGAGAGCTCAGCCGAGCTACTCAACGATATTAGCGCATGCGCGGGCCTCCATTTCGTATTCTATGCCTCGGATGTTTATGCAATCGTTTTTCAAAATCTACTTCTTGGGTTATGTGTTCGCCTAACACGGAAAAGCACACTGCAACAAAATTTATAATTCGATTTATAAAAGGATCTGCGTTAGGAAAATCACCGACTGGCAAAACACTGCATTGTACGCGTTTCTTTTTGTTTTTATTTCGGTATTGTGAAATTTTTCATCAACAACAGAGCGAGGAAGTGAGCTATTGAAACTCGGTAATTAAGTTTGAAGGCTTCGCTCTCTTTATTTCCGTTTATTTCTTAGTGTTACACAATTACTGTATTTTTTTTTTGGTTTTTTTTATTATTATTATATATATATATATTTTTTTCTAAGTGGTTCTTTTCCTTCTTTTCTTGATGGGATTTGAGAACGGCACTGTTTTGGCCAAATGAGTAGCATCAAATTGAATTGAACATGGTGTTTTAGGTTCGCATTTGAGATGCTTTTTAAGTGTCGATAAAAATTGATAGAATTTTTTTTAATCTTCCCACAAAATGAACCTTTTTTTCCCGTCCTAATTTACTTGATATTTATATCCCAACTCTTTTTTTTATTTCATTTTTTTTTTTCAAATTTGTTTCATCGTATTTTTATACTTTTTAGTCGATTTAAATTCTAGATGTCGATACAATTTATACGTATAGAAAATTCCTATTCAAATTTTAATTCGTATTTGGAATTTTGGTGATTGAAATTCCGCACCACGTCGCGAAATAAAAACGAATATCGAATTTTAATTTGCACATCATCAAATTCAACATCCACAAAGTGCACTTATCGTGTCAATCAACTTTTCTGTGATAAGGATACATAAACAAGCTTGTTTTATTTATTTTGACTCGTGTAAAAAATAGGCACAGGTGAAAATTGGGTTCCGGTGCGTCAGTAAGTATAATAAGTGACAGGTTGCACGGCTGCCATAAATCAAAGAGTTTCATTGTCACGAACCAAATGATTTTTTTCCTCTCTGTTTCTCCACTCGACTCTTATCACGCCATCCTGCCTTCGAGGTCTTATTGTGAACTGAACTTTTGAGCAAGGATTTTTTCTAGACCTCCGTTTCCAAGTAATTATTCATCAAATGACTCGAAGAGAAAGCAAAAGAGAGATAAGAACAGAGAGAAAACATACGTCACGCCAACTCGAAAAGATGGAGCAGAAAAAAGGGGACATGCACTTCCATGCGCAGAATTTCAAGACAAACTGGCTTTTATTTTATTTTCTGCACTCCTAAAAGGAAGTTGCACAACACGATGATTTCTTTTAGTACGTTTGTAGTGTAAACAATAACATGTTTTGATACCATCTTTTCATTTTTTCTCTCTGTTTCTTTCGGTGCGCAGAGTATGAGTGAGTAATATGCAATTGTCTGGGGAAATGGACTCGGTTGTGTAATCTGCTCTCACGTGTCAAGCCATGATTTCCTGGGGGACACCCTATCATGTTGTCCACTGCTTTTGTTTGCAGACACCTCAGGACACGACCAAAAGTGAAAGGCCAAATGCAACGCACTAAAAAAACAAATGGACGCCATATCTCTTCCTCTCTTTTGTTTTCCGTTGCGTAGTGCAGATAAAATAAATATTGCAACTCATAAAAGGTGGCTACGAGCGCGTTAAAAGCCGAGTCGGGGTGCAATCAAGGTCAATACTGCCAACAAATTAAAACCAATCCTTTTAATTAAAATATTATTAAACACGCTGCCGGAATTGAAACGACTTCTTCGACGTGCGATCGATACTGTTGACGGCGTGCGACGACATTAACGTCACACAATCGGTGCGGAAATAGTCAAATTTCGCTACGTGTTGTGTGTTTGTACGCCGAGCAATAAGATCACCCAGGAGCCGCAATTCAGGCATTGCGAGCGTTTTGCCAATTCTCATTAGGCTTTCAGACGAAGTAAATGAATTTTTATTATCGCGCCGCATCTATTCGCTGCATTCAAAATGTGATTTAGTGTAGAGCGAATATCGGCATTAATCACTGCTCAATTCAACACGTTTGAGTTTCTAAAGTAAATATCTTTTTACAGTTCTTTGATCTTATAAGTGAGTTTCTGTATTAAAGCGAGCACACATTTCAGTTTGGTGTTTGGGGGGATTTGCAAGTCTTTTCATATTCCACGGAGCAAACAAATGGAATTCATTTCTAGCGTAATGTGTACGGGTGATTAATCGTAAGCTTGCAGGGCGACTGCTGGAGCATTGGCAAGGGTGATTACTGCACAAAGGTCTGGCAAGGCATCTTTTTAGCGTCGATCAGGGGCAAAGGATTGGTGAGGATTTAGACGGAGCCTCTCGAGTATACCTTGAACCCGCAGAAAACTTAAAACGTGAGATCGATCCGTTCGCGTCACAACTCCACTGGTGGTTCTCAATGCTGTTTGCTCTGCCGACAGAGATCGAATTTAACCAAAGCTTAAGACAGCCGACCGCCAGAGCTTTCGACGCCGACTCAGGCGAAAAGTAAACGGTGCGGATGGGGAATTCATTGTACCCTGTCTCTTGTTCTTGAATAGAAGGTTTTGATCAATATCTTTAAATCTATTCACGATTTAGTTGCTATGCACGATTATTCATTTGCATTCAATAATCAAATAGGGAAATGTCATTGTGCCGAAAAACAATTTGACTTTGGTAATGTGTTTTGGTTAAATGTAAATGACAAATTTGCGCCTTAGCTCGATGGTGTTTTCTGTTTGTTCTAGTCATGCTAATTCACAAAGAGGTTGAAGAGAACATTGTGTAGGAGAAAATTATAAATTTGGGAATGATGTAATCTTTTAATGATTTTAAAATGCATATTGTCATGCGTGGTGTGAGTATTGGTTTTGTCTTTCGGTCATTTTCCTTAGATGCAGGTGCAGGCTGTGCTTTGGGCACCATTTGTATGGGATACGGTAGCGTAATGTCAGTGCAAACAGTCTGCTGATGCGTCTGCAAAAACTCGTCTGTTATTTTAGTGGAAGATTTAAAACGGGCAGAATTCAAACTTTTTCTGTTTTTGTTGTTTTTAAACAGAATAAACAGAATGTGCGGAAAAAGCGATAAATCATCACCAAAAAAAAATGCAAAAACAAGTCAGAAACCACAATTAGACTGGTTTTTGAAGTGTTTTATGCCTGATTTTGATTTGTACAGCCAAATTCAAAATGGCTTCTACTTATTTTGATCCACCACCAAAAAACGTGACTAAAAGGATAATTGTGTTCAAACAGGCAAGTAAATTGAAGTAATAAATAAATAATTTGTTCAAAATGGAAGAATTTCCACAAAATAAACTAAACTAGGCACAAAGACTAAATGGTCTTTCATTCATGATGTTAGGCCTTGAGTTAGGTGTGTTTCTGTTTTTGTAAAACACCAAAAACTATGTAAATAAATCTTACATTTTGTTACAGTTTTAACTCAGGACACTGTACGGTATCTCAACTAACAAATAAATTGAATTTCATTCACAAATCCAATTTAAGACGCCGAGATGAGAAAAATTGCTGAAACTTATTTCATTAGGAAGCAATCGGTTCAAAACTAAATTTTCTTTTTCTTTTGGATTTTGGTTTAGATTTTTTTCCAAAAATGCACGTATATATATAAAAATATAGGATGCAATCTTAAAATTGATCTATTATCATTTCAAACGTGAAGGATTGATTTTGTTTTGGTTAGCCACAAGTCACGAGTGCACTGTCTAGATAAGATTGCTCATTCACTCACTCCGATTGAAGATTTGAAACATCGACTAATTGATCGAGTGTTGGTATACACGATGCTCGTGACAGAAATATCGATCGGGTCTACAGCGGTGAACTGAGAGCTGACATTTTCCCATGCCAACTTGCTAAGAAGTTGTCGAAAAGCTTTGGCAGTTCCCAGTGGACTTTTCTTTTAGTGGTCAGTGGAGAGTCGTTCAAAGTCCGGACGCGTGGGCTGGCCGAAGAATTTGAAACTGCGACTAGCAAAAAGAAAGATAGTTTGCCACCGTCGACCGATGCAGCTCAGACACTAAAAACCACAGATGGCTAAATGAATTTTTTATGATGACTTAAAGTTTATAAAGCCACCAACTTGCTTTAAGCACTAATAGAAAAAGCATTTCACTCTCTTTTCGTATGGTATATTTCATAGGCCTAACTTGGGTTATCTATCTAATCCATCGACTACGTGTACGAGATAATCGTACAATTATAAATTGGGCTTTTATTGAATTTAGTTTGCGCATATTGAATGCTCATTTCTGTTTGATTGGGCAATTATTAGCGAACAAAGATTTGGATTGCAGATACGAGCGTAAAAGCTAATCAATTGTTTATGGTTTTGTTGTTGCCATTTATGAGGAATAAAAGTGTTGGAATATAGAGTTGGATATGTGAAGTTGTGTAGGTTGTGTTTGGGGTGATCAAAGATTCTTTTTAGACATTGGTTGCCTAGCAACTGCAATTGATGTATCTTTTGCTAGATATACACTTCATGTATATTCTTTTTGACATGTATAATTTAAAGTTAAAAATAAGTCGAATTGGGAAATCTTAAGAAGTTTTGGTATTATGCTGAGTGAACAAAAGAATATCATGCATGTATGGTAGAAATTTTGTTTATGGATGATCATTGCAGATTGCCTTCAATGTAACTGAGTTTAGAGAACTTTGGAAATAAAAACAACGATTTTGATTAAAAGCAGCAAACTATTATTAAATTTTCATTAAATCTTGTTTTTCAATTTTAATTGAAGAATAAATTGTTTTATTTTTTTCTAACTTAAAAAAATATAATTGAAAAAAAGAAGAAAATAAACAACAATTAAGTTTTCATTTTATTTTTCTCTTAACACATTTTCTTTTTCAATTTATATTTAATTTATAGAAAAAATAATCTCAAGAAACAAAATCACAAAATATACACCACGAGATGGCATTGGTATTACATTCACAAAAACTAGATATACAAGGTGTGTTTCACTTAATTGCAGCTTAATGAATTGACCATCCCATGTTTACTCTAGATTTGTGAACACAATCTGCGATAGTTTTTTTAATTTACTGGAAAAAAATAATAAAAACACTTGCTAAAAACACCCTGCATTTATGTATGGGTGAATTCATTGTAATACGACACTTTTAAAATTATGTCTTCTGCTAAAATTATTTATTACTTACTTTTCTCTTGGGTTACGCTTTAACCCACCTACTTAAAGATGTAATTATTCAGTGTTATTCAGGATTTTATTATTTCCATGCTCGTCCATAACTAAGTGAATAGTAGATGATGGTAACAAGTTGCGTGCAAAGATACAAGTCTCTCGCAGGGCCCTCACCTTGTGCGGTGGACCAAAAATTGATTAAAACTATCCATCTTGTAGCTTTCATAACCGAAAACGATAAATCGTGTCGCAGCTTATTATTGTGACTCGCGTTTATGGTAAACACTCTTTCTTCTATTTTTCTTGTTTATTTTATCCGTTGAAGTAATGCAAATTAATGAGGGTTAGTACATTTATCACCCATCATTTTTTTTTATTATAAATGTTATTCTAATGGTGTAATGTTGTAATTTTTTTAACCATTTTATTTTTTTTTTTTTGAAGATGATTAGGAAAGAAGAAGAGGTGAAAACGCGCACCTGCAAAATCCCCCGTAAGCTTTCGGTTATTTATCTAATTATCAGCACGACTTGTTTGTTTGAATCTTGTGACAAGTTGATTGCCATTTGTGCCTACTTCACTCTTTTAATTCTCTTCTCCCCTTCAGTAAATTCTCAGTATTTGACTTAGTCGTATTTGATGTTTGTGAGGGTTTTGCCAAAAGGAGATGTGAGTCATAATAAATGTTGTGCAATAAAACTTCAATTATTGGTACTTCGGTTAAGTGAAAGACCAGTTATAACCGGTATACACTATAGGGTACCATATAAGTACATACTATAGGGAACCATATGGGTATACACTATAGGATACCATACTTTAGGGTGTACTATGATGTTTTGTTCCAAAATATTATAGTACACTCCATAGGTTATTACTATAAGAATACCCTATAATATTTTTTCATTTGGGATATTCGAACAGCGGTGATCGTACATGCGCCGAGTAGGAAATTCTCTAATTAAACTGAATTTTTTTTTGTTTAGACAAGTACGTTCGAGTGGTATGTGTTCGGAGCACATTCATTAAATACTCGTAAACATAGAAAATGATTTTTTGCATGTACTGTATGTACATAAACACAAATCGGTTTTACGAACAGATTTGTCTCCCGGTTAGTTCGGATGATCGACGTTCTACTGCATCTCTGAGTAAAAAACTAGAGTACAGATTATTTTAAAAACTTGTGTAAATACATCATGTATTTTTGTGTGCTTTTTTCGTCTTTTAAGTAGCAGGTTCATCTAATGTCATTACACAACAGCGTGGATGCCAAACGTTGTGCGGTGCGGGTCGAATAGCATTAGTGGCTATCTAATTCAGGTTGGCAGTAAAGAGACCTTCAGGCTGTTCCCAACCAACTCGCCCTGTTATGTTATCCATTGCCAACTGACTACGCTGATGTCGGCTCACTAACATCACATCATCAGTGACTAATTGCTATCAAATAGCATTTACATACGTAATCAAGAACAAAGAACTTTTATAAACTTTTATTAATTTATTAATTTAAGTACTAGGTGTCGATTAATCGGTAAAAGTGTTGATGGTAGATTTATTTCGCCATTTTCTTATTAATTTCCGCTCTTTTCTTCCAATTTCAATTTATTATCCTGTTTATTACAATTTATAATGTTTTAATCGGGAATTCAAATCTTATTTGGTACTTTTAAAAAAGAAATTGTTTTCTTATAATTAATTTTTTTTTTAATGTGAGAAATTCAAATGAAATATTGAATTTCCAATCATCTTATTCTGCCAACAAGTCATATTCCATTGACGTCTTTCAGACGTTTAGATATCTCTACCGTAATGTCAGTGTATAAAAATGCAGTGCACGAAGAATTGCATTATTACAAATGTTTATTGGCTTCTTCATCATGTTACTATTGTGAAATGTTTGCATTTTAAAATGAAACAAATAGATTTTTGTCTGAATAAACATTTTGTCATCCATATTTCATCGGTTTTCTAAAGCAAGGTATGAACAAATTAATTAGGACGTATTGATTCTTAACTAAACAAGAAAATTTAAAGGGGACAGACACACTGTTCGAAGTAACAAATGATGCTTAATTGCGAAAACAATACTGTACTGAGTAATGAAATTAGAATTTGCGGTTTATTTTTCCATTTTGTTTGGTTTTCCCACGTGTGAACTCGAGTTCTGCTGTGTCCACACTCATACACATCATTTTGTGCCACTAAGAAAATAATCGATCGATCAAAAGAGGTGAAACTTTTCCTCTCTTCTTATGATGGCTCACGTTTGTGTTTGCTACAAATAACATTTGTTCAGGGAGTATTATTTCTACAAATCACAAACGAAATGTTAGAAATTTGTTAGAATATAAGCAAAGGTCAACGGAGGTGTTAATTCTTACTTTTTGGACTGTCAGCTGCATTTATGACCATTTTTGGCACCAGGTACTGTGGATTAATGGTCCACTTAGGGATTGTCACTACATTAGCAGCATTATTTTACAGTAATGCAGGTAGAATGGATGCAGCACCAAAAGTTTGTTGTTACACTTTAATTTTAGAAAAATCATAGAAAATGTTATCTCATTTTGAAGATTTCGTTTGCTGGCCGTTGATGATTCTCAAAAAAATCTCTAATCCAATCTATGTAATGGAAGTGAGTGAGATGAAAGTGGAATTTAGGCGAATAGATATAAACAGTTCAAACATTGACCAATCTTTTGTACACTATTATATTTTATTTGCAATAGTGTACACAAAATATTATTATTACAAGTATTATTATTGGAATGGGAGCTCATATAAAGACTAAGTCTTTTTGAACTGGTACTCCTCAAAGAGTTTTTATTGTCGAGATATCCTTTCATAGATACTCCCTGCCTTCGCTGCCTTTTGTAGTGCATCTTTTATAGCGCAGGATGTGTACCAGTGCTGTGTAAAAATGGCGAACTACAGTACGGTGATTTCCTCTAGCCATTCGGTCTACAGGCTGGTTTATTTTCAACCTAATGAACTGACACTGTGTTTATTTGATTGGAGTTTACTCTTTGTTGGTTTTGATGTCTAGACTCATGCTTTATTTTGATATTTGCTGACCGACAGTTTCGGACTGCGCTGTTGACGAAGAATAAAAATAAATAAAAGTAAATAATAATGTTGTGTAACTGTTTTGAATTGCAGCGTTAATAAATGGGGTTAATAGTGTGTCTTAAAGCTGTTCTCACTGTTCTAGTGATTCCCAAAATTCAAAACAGACCACTTTATGTCCGGACCGACGAAAAAGCATTTAGTTTTATGCTTTGAGAGCTTAACAAACCAAATCAGGGTTTCCAGGAGAACATACGAGAGTGTGATATTCTCGGAACTTGACCGTTTATAAATTGGATTTACAATGTACGTAACATTAAAACTTAAAGGGATTACGCACGAAGCAGAATGTCCACAGGATGTCCTATACACCGCCTTGCACGAACATCTCGAAATCTCAGACATGTCCTTGAGATGATTTGAACTCGTATGCAACGTGGATATATACAATTCTCACGGGGTAATTTCAAGAAAAGTTGAGATAAACAAACATACCATGCATTTTTAAAGCAAAATAAATTGCACTTAGAAAGAAATAAGAAAAATAAAACACAACCAACAAGTCCAGCGTTATTGCTGTCCTTATTTCAAATCCTTTGTTTCAATTCGGTTGATGAGTACTAGCCACGAATGCAGTGAAATTTTATATTTTATAAGTTATCGCGCACGACGTGCCTCGAAGCCAGCTTATGAAAAATGAAACGCAACCTCTCTTTCTACACCAAGCAAGGCTCGCTGCTAACAATTTTTAGAAAAAGAAAAAGTAAATACAAATAAAAAATGAAAAAAAATGAAAAAAAAAGATCCACTGCTTGAGGGACTTAGATGTAAGAAGATAAAGTGTACTTCGCTATTCACTCGATAAATATTCCAAAAGTAGATGCAACATTTTCTCCTCTTATAAACATTTGTGATTTAAATCGGACGGACAAATATTTGATTTTTCTTTTCTTTTTTTATATTATCAATAAATTATTTCTTCCAGTTTGTTTACAAAGCGCTATTTTTTTTTTTCTACTTTTTATTCTATTCAAAATTGGAATTTTGCAAACATAAATGAGGGATCTTATTGAAAAATTAATGGGTTCGTGCGACCTAATTTCGATCGTGCTGATTTTCAATGTGCCGCTCGCTTAATTTGACTTCATACAAATTTGCCTTGCAAAATGAGTTGCAATGCATTCAGAAAGGAGGCGAGCACGGAAACTATCACGTATATATATAGAAACTAATCTGTACGTTTGTTTGGCACCTCGTTTTCAACGGCTAAGAGCAATTTGCAGACTCGGATCTAACGTTCTTTAATTTAGTTTTGCTAGAGATGAGCTCAGCTTCATTTGTCTATTGTCTGTCTTCTTTGAAATGTTGAAACAATTTGCATAGAACGGCAATGAGACACATTTCTTACGATTTTTGGAGGAAGTGAGGGAGTCCTTTCTTGATCAGTTTTTAAATTTTCTACTTACTATTCTTCTGCAAGTGTTCAGTACATCCAAAAATGGTCAATGGTTATGGTTGATATATTGTCTTGTTGTTAGATGAAGCGTTTTTTGTTGTCTGAGTCATCCAAAAGACGATTAGGTTGTTGAGTTATGCTACTTTAATAGGAGTTTTAATAATGAGTGCAGTAATAATTGCTGACAAACGAGATCAGTTTAAGTTACATGTGGAAAAATCCAATTCTTCGAGTTACCTTAGACGCCATTTGAAAACGCAAACCCATAACAAAGGAACCCCAGTAGACAAAACAAAGAAATTGAATCTGTTTTACTGTGTAGATAGACAAAACAAAATTTCCTTGTCAGTTTGATTGTAATTATACACATTAGTTTATTGTACATTTTTTGGTGAAATATTGGTTATAAAACGATTTTTTTGTACATACTGTAGATTAGCAATAACGTTACTTCACTTTATTGCGAATTTTCTAACAATACAAAGTGCATTCTTAAAGAAACAACAACTCGCTCGTCTTACAATGCCATCACTGCAATTGCTCCATTTTCTTAATACACCCCTAATGTATGTGGGTGCGTTGCTGCCATTAGCAGCTACAGTCCATTTTTAAGCCGTTGACAAACTCGACAGCAAGTACAAATGTGCACTGTACTAACGTATAAATACTTCCGTTGGCTTTTAAAACTCGGGTCTGTTTTAATGCACTCATTTCGTAGTCAGGGTTCATTATCTTCCATTTATTTACATAAGAAAACAATAATAATAACAATTTTTTTTAAAAACTTTTTTTCCTTCCGTATTTTTATGTTGTTCAGTAATAGTATTTTGGTGTTGAAAGTGAATTGCCTTTTCCGCGTCGTAAATTAAGGCTGGAGAAGAAGAAGAGGAAGTTTGACGACCGCATTAATACAACGGATAAACATTGGGTGATGCGACCTTTTACGACTTAGATTGCAGGATGCCGTAAAAGGAAGAAAGAATCGGCTTCGCTGCAAAGCAAGTCTCATTAATCAGCATTTAAAATGGTTGATGACCACGACACGCCTGCCATGCTTCTAAATGGAGGCACCCAACCCATTCCAATCACATCTATAGTTGAAGTGCAGATGGACACACGGCTGATGTATCGCTGTCATTCAATGTCTCGGCTGGAGTGAAAGAGAAGAGGGATCGTAAATCCGCAATTGTCTCCTGTAAAAGCTGTGACGTGGTCACCCCTGATCCTGTGTGGATGTTTGGTCGTGGGCCCCGCCGAAGATGAGCTTGAGCTTTTATTTGTGCACTCATCCGTGACAAAGGCGGCTCTTCGTCAACAGATTGAAGTTTGAAGTGGATGGCTTCGTGTATAAAAAGGTCACCTCATGCTGCTTTTATGTCGTAACTGAAATTTTTATGGGTGAATTGATTTTCATAAAGGATGGTAAAGTTTACAAAATAATAGTTTAATGATATTATAGGACCTGAAAAAGTTGTATTAATGTGGTGGATCTTGCTCGAGTCTGAATTCATTTCCTTTTTGCTGTATTTTGCTTTTACGGAGATCGAGTTCTGTCTGGGCCGAGCTAGGCGTGGGTCCCGCGGCCAAGACACGAGCTGATCTCCGTTCATGAATAATTTTTATTTCTGTTTGTTGGTTATTGTTAAAATAGGGCTCTCGTTACACGAAAGTGTCATTTTGTTTGAATACGGTACAATAAATATAGTGGATTTAATACGTTTTTAAATCGATTAATCACTCCATATGTTCTACAGCGCTATTTTGTAAATAGAATAATTCACCGCGATGTGGCTCCACTGAATATTCCGAAAGGTTTAAGTCGGGACGATGCGGGCACAGGAAAAGTGATTTTGGGTCGCATTTCAGCGGGAAAGGAATGCGAAGACGTCATAAATTGAAAGGTTAGTGAATTTTTAAGACTTCGGGAGACAATTCACAAATTGTAAATTTTCTTGAACTTATATGAGAGATTAGTCATGGCCGCCAGCCCGCCGTGTATCAGTGAGCAATGACATGGCATTATGGCCGCCATGAATTTTCTTTATTGAACTCAAAAATATATTTTGTTTTTAGGATTCAAAATAATAAGGCCGAGGATATTTGCACCGATTCCTGTGAACATTTCCATCGAAATCGGTGAAAATAGCCCATACGTCTGTTTTCGACATACCGGTATGTATTTAAAAAAAATACTTTTTTTTTCTTTTTCTTTCTCTCTGACCAATAATTTTTTCTTTTGTTATTCATTTGATGAAAAGCTTTTACATTTGGACTGTAAGCACTCATCGTGTATGATTTCCTGTCCAACGAATACACAAAAAACACTCGACTTGAACGTAATAAATGGAAGTTGGTTTGGTGGTGTGGATTACCAGAATGAAAAGAGAAAGAGTTGAAAGGCAAAAAAAAAAACAAAAAAAAAAACAAGTCATGTGATAATAAGACTTTGGGAAAATTATTGCTTTGAAGTATGGTGGAGGACCCAACACCAAAAAATGTAATCAGTGCATTTGAAGGGAAACTGCAGTGCAGGTACTTGAAACCTAAGCAAAAAAAAAAAAAGCGTTAGAAAAAAAATGATCACGCATTTTCGCGATATTTCTCACGATTTTTTATTTTTTTATTTTATTTTTTATTTTAAAATTGCTGGAAAAAAATGGGGAGGATAAAGGAGAAACATGTGTTAATGTACGTCGATAAGTCGTTGTGGTGAGGGGGAAAAAAGATTCGACCATCAACAAAACGATGCTTAAACTTTGATTTTTTTTTTTATTTGGGTGATTTTTTTGAACATTTAATGTCTGTGGTTTTAAGGCTTTTACTCAAGAGACCAAAATAAAACTTACTTTGTTAGAAATGAATGGTGGGATGTGAAAACGAGGCTCGTTTCCAATTTCCAGGCTAGCTGTTTGGGCAATTGAAAA
This sequence comes from Strigamia acuminata, assembly GCA_949358305.1. NCBI lineage: Eukaryota > Metazoa > Arthropoda > Chilopoda > Geophilomorpha > Linotaeniidae > Strigamia > Strigamia acuminata. Next base: position 24,429,360 of record OX442314.1, on the reverse strand, counting down.
CGAGGTTCGTTTCCAATTTCCAGGCTAGTTCTTTCGGCAATAAAAGTAATTCAAATATTAGGGGTTTCGTAATACGCGCGATATTCTTAAGCTCGATTTAGATCGGGGCTTCTTCGTAAACTGAAGATAAGTGTTAAATTGTTTTTTCTTAGTACACTTTTACATATATTTATTTATTTATTTTTTACATTTTCTAGGAGGGTTTTTGTAGATTAAGAGATTTCTCTTCTCTTAACTAGATTACTTGTGGTGACAAAGTAAAATATTGGGGTTAAGCCTGGCAATCTTAAAAGCCATTACGGCTCGTATTTCCAATTGCAAGTGATAAATTCTTTGTTTTTTTTTTGTTTTTTTTGTCCGATATAACTGACGGGCTTTTCGAATCATGGACTACCAATTCAATGTAAATTTTTAAAACTAATCAAAAAATTTGCTTACTGGAAATGTTTGCATTTACAATCCAAGTACCATAGAACCGGGTGGATAGGAACAATGAGGGTGAATAGGAACAGTCACATGGGAAAGTTGTTAAAACGTTGGCTGCTTTCAAACTATACACACTAGGCGCATTCGAAAAGTCATTAAAACGAGTGTAAACGTGTTTACACTCGTTTTCACACGACATTTACACGAATTAATTCGTGTAAATGTCGTGTAAACTGGTTAAACGGAAACGGCCTGTACGCCACGTTTCCGTTTAAAATCTCCGTGCAACGAGTTTTCTCGTTGAAATCGGGTCTTGCTGGCAGCCATCTTGGATTTTCGTTAGATCGGTTGGAACGATGTCGATCGCAAGAACAATTTTTTAGCAGGTATTAGCCGCATTCTTGCGATCGAATGCGACCGATGTTCGACCGCATTTGTACGATCGAATACGGCCGACGTTCGACCGACGTTCGGCCGCATTTGTACAATCGAATGCGGCCGACGTTCGGCCGACGTTCGGCCGCGTTTGTGCGATCTAATGCGGCTGGTGTTCGGCCGCATTTGTGCGATTGAGGCGGATGTTCAGCCGATTCCCGAAATAAATATTAATAATACAAATAATTAAAATAAATTTACATTTTATAATCATGTTTTTATAATCTCCTGTTTTTTTTTTTAGAGTAAACAACAATAACAATAATGACTATGGTTATTATTTGGACTAATTTAATATTTACACTTGAATTTACACGACTGAATTTTACACAGAAATTTATTTTGAAACTCGAAAATTGGGTCGTTTAACTTGAAATTTACACTACCAGTTGCACTGGTCGTTTAGTGCAAATTACTTTTCGAATGCGCCTACTATTACTTCCCACTATTTTTTTTAATAAAAGTACGGTACAACAGAGACTGAAAATAGACATTTACACTCGTAATTACAAATGTTTCAGTGCGTAATCGCAGTTACTCACCCAAAAATTGTCAGTCGTATAAATTGTTTGATGAGGAATGTCGTGCAAATTCCTCAGCAAATGAATCGGTAAAAACACTCGTAGTAATGAAAATGGTCGATATTTTTTATGTCGAAAACACAAAAACCTTTATAATTATTATTATTGTATATTTTTTTTTGTCATTTTGTGTTTTAAGACATGATAATGAAATGATACCAAAATTATCAACAGTTTTTTAGTCACTTAAAGTAACTACATAATGGGCCTTTTTTTTTTATCTACTGCTGGAATCTATAATTTTCTCTGTTTTGAGGGAATTTTATGACCAGAGATGTAGGAAAATTACGGTTAAAAATGTAAAGTAATTTTTAAAACTGAGATGGGAGAAAATAGAGACTAAAATGAAAATAAACATTACATACTGCAGTAATCCCTCCTATTATGCAGTTAATTGGTTCTGAGAAATCGTTGCGTAAAGTGAAATTGCGAAAGTGAATTCATATTCTCAGGGGTAAGTGGCTATGCATTCAAAAACGGATAATTAGTATTAGGACAATTTTTTTATGGATTAATGAAATCATGTATAACAGTGATATCTACCGATTTAAGTGCTTGGAAAGTGTTTACAGGCGACTCGCCTGTAAACAGTCGCATACAGTCAAGTGCGCCACTAAAACGAATTCGTAAAAAAGTGATGTTTTGTGTGCTTGATTTGGTTGGTTTGCAATGGATGTGGCTGGATATCGTTGGATGGAGTCAGACACGAGGCATCACGTACGGGAATATTTGCATAATTGTCGAAATACACAGGTGGCGCTGCTCAAGGGCAACGTCACAAATTAACAGTAGGTGCGTTCAATTTGCGAAAGGAAAGAAGAATCTTTTTTTTCGTTACTTTCGATATCGGAAGTGACGTCAAAATTATTTCCGAAAGGAAAGTAGCCAAAGGTCAGTGTTGTGCGCGGTCCCGGTCTCGGACCGGCGATCCAGGACCGTGACTGCGTTCCTTTTAAAAGGCCGGTCCAGGACCGTGGACCGGGACCGCGCTCCTTTTAAAAGGCCGGTCCAGGACCGCGGACCGGAATCGCGCTCCTTTTAAAATTCCGTGGACCGCGGACCGCTTTTGCGGTACATCTCGCGGTCCACGAGAAAACACGAGATTGCGAGATATATCGCAAAATACTAGTATCTTGTCGTTTTCAAAATGCATAGGTAAAACGTTCACTGCCTAGCGCAAATGTCAAACACACATAAGCAAACATTCAATCATATTGAAATGAAATGACAATCGAGTGTAATAGCATTAAAAAACGTTTAAAAACTAATTAAAACTGAAAAAATTATGAAAATTTATGAAAAATGCTATTACGCTCGATTGTCATTTCATTTCAATAAGATTGAATGTTTGCTTATGTGTGTTTGACGTTTGCGCTAGGCAGTGAACGTTTTACCTACGCATTTTGAAAACGACGAGATTCTAGTATATTGCGGTATATCTCGCGATCCACGAGAAAACACGAGATCTCGTGTTTTCTCGTGGACCGCGAGATGTAACGCAAAAACGCGAACGCGGTCCTGGACCGGGACCGCGTTCCCGGTCCGCGGTACACGGTGGACCGCGGACCGAGACTGCGGTCCCGGTCCAGGGACCGCGGACCGGGACCGCGGTTCTTTTTAGCTGCCGGAACAGGACCGCGGACCGCGCACAACATTGCCAAAGGTACTTTAGCCAAAGGTAGGGATCTGGTTACAACAATCAAGTAAAGGTTTATAACTTGACATAATGGTAAAACATCCATTTTAACTGAAAAAACGTTCGTTTCTATCGAAAAGTGCCAAATACTCCAAAAAGAAGGATGGGAAAGAGGCTACTTCAGTACGATAACGAGGCTCGTCTATAATAACATGATTGGTTGTCCTTCTGAGGTCCAAAAATGGCAACCAATGTTTGCTAAGGACGATGGTTACGTACGAATAACAATTGCTGCCATCTGGTGACTGAGCCTACGGGTCGTGTAACTGCATGGGGTTGAGGACTTTATATTCCAACGTTATACAGGGAAAACTAAAAGGCCAGTGTGTGACTCTACATTTGTATCTCGTGTGACTTCATATCCAGAGTCCAACTTTGTATTCTGTGCAGTGTGCATGCTTTGGATTGGATGTATATGTTAGTTACCCAAGCATCCGCTGGGGAGACAAATCCAATCGGACAGATTAAAATTGATTTGAAGGTTTGAACCGGAATAAAACAACTCGTATCTGATTTCACAAATATCTTTTTCTTTTTATTATTTTGAAGTGTCTAGGGCATTTAAAAAGTTGGCTTTTAGGATAGCATTTTTTAATTGATGCGTAAAACCTGCTAAGATTTGGGAGTTAAAGGTCGAAGGGTAAAGTGCTTTTTGTTTTGTTTTTCTTTAAACCGTTTGTTGGCTTCGCTGTACTGCGTTGAAGCCAAATGCCGCGCAGTGTAGCCAACCTTTCATTTAATTATTCTTTCCGGGCTGAAGAACTTACGACTGCTTTAAAATTTAAAGGTTAGAATGTTTTTTTTTTATTCAGACAAAACCTTCCAAAAATGAATTTAGTGTTTTTTTTTGTCTATAAGTGGTGGAGTTTTTGGTCAATTCGGTGTGATTTTAAAGCTAATTTTTATTACTGCGTCTGCTGAAGACTGAATTCAAATACTGACTTGTGAATTCAGTGAGAAATCCGCAAGAAAATTGAAAAGATTTCCAAAACTGACGATTGTATATTTGAATGCAGCCAGTGTAGCTGGAATAATATTTTATGAACACTAGTACCACAGCAATAACACGAGAAAAGAGGTATAAAAGTGTACTAGAGAAAACACATCATCATCATCTTTAATATAAGATGTCAGTTGTGTCACACTGCATAGTATAGAAATATTGGCACTTTTATACGAACAAGAGAGAGGAAAGTATTTCCAGTGGTAACATCCACTTTAAACTTTATTTCTAAGCAAGATAATTGAAAGAAAATGTGAGTATATGGATGAAACAAGTTTCTCTTATCTTAATTTCATTTAAAGCAGTTAATTGTTTGCTGTAAAGTGTTCTTAACATTTTCCCTCAGAACTTTTTACATCTCATTAAAAGTTAGGCATATATGAAATTAAATTTTTTATTTTTTATTTTTTTGTTTTATCCAATTATGTTTGTATTTCTGAGTTTTTCTCTGACGATCACTGCAAAGTTTTGGATCATTTTTTTTCCTGTCGACGGGGGTCGATTAAAATAGGGGTAATTAAGCATGTCATTGGCCTTTAGACGAGACAGTGTCCAATTTGTTTCCAGTTAAAGACACTTCACCTCGCTTTTATCAGGTCGCTGCTAATTACATCGGATTTACTTGATTAATTAGTTGAGTTTTTGTCGTGTGTGGTCAGCACACTATTAAAAATTCAAATGACTTCCCTCTAAGCTGGCTAGTAAATTTTGGAATAAATGTTTACACGGGTTGTGTATAAAGAAGTTGGGGGAAAAAAATCGGTTTCTACTTGTCATTCAGCACATTAAGCGTCAATGTGATCTCATTTACATTTTGCGGCGCTTTACCTGCGAATGTTTCACATTTCACAGAGTGGTCACAGTATCTTGTCGACCTCTCGGCCTCGTCGCATCCAATTAACCCTTTTGTCGTCAAACGTCAATTCGTGCGTAAAACCTGAGTGCGAATACCCAATTTCCACTTATTTATTTATTTTTGGAAAGTTTCGCTAGACGAGGAAGTAAGTGTGAAGGAATTTTTTTATTTTTTCCTTGCTGTGTTGGAGGAAAAAATATAATTTGATTAAAAAAAAGGAAATTTTGTTTTCAATGAACCGTAGGTATGGCTTCTTTAATCGCATTTTTGAAATATTTCAAACTTTTCGTAATAAAATTAGAGTTTTTTTTCGTCGGAATACATTTACTCGGAAGCTAATTGCGTTTTTTATTAATTTTAAAAGGGACATTCTAAACTGAATTAATTTATTTTACTAAGATTAGATTAGAGGTAACATGAACTGTTCATTTTTTTTTTTTTTTGTTAATTATACGTTATTTAGCGATTTTAATATTTTATGAAGTATAAATTTGTATATGCAGTTATTTTTTTTTTAAATATTTTTTAATTTATATTATTTTTTATTTCTTATTTTTTATCAAGTCGTGATTTAAAATTCTGTCGGAAGCACATTAAAGCTGCAAGATTGTGATTCTAAACATAAAAAAAAAAATCTAGATATGTGATACCGGCACAAGAAAAAACTGATTACTATTCTATCAATGTGACAGGTTTTAGAATCGCATTTAGTCGTCTGGAAATGTGAGGTTTGCGACTTAACTTTCCGTTTTATTTATGGATTTTATTTTTTTTAAAAATATTTTTCAAGCATTTTTTAAATTTTTTTAATTCGGTGAATAGAAATTAGAAATCCATACAAGTGAATCTGATTCTTAAAGATGACTGCATTGTGTTGGTTCTGCCATTGCTAATTACAGTGAAGCCGGTCATTCATTTAAGGTGAGGATGTACAGAGACAAGACTATGGTTTTATGTGGCTGAGGAACCTATAAAAAAAATTACACTTCAGTGCAAGAATTAATTTTTTATTTTAGATGTAAAAAACTAAAAATGGAATTTTTTTTTACTAAAATGTGATTTTATGTACAGAAATGTAATTTTAGGCGAATTTTTAAATTATATTTAACGTCTTTCCTAACTTTACGACCTAGGCAGCTGCCTCGGTTGTCACACCGTGGTCCCGCCACTGCGAATCTAAGAAGCAATGAATTTGCTTTTGTCGTGCCTATTAACCTTTTCGCGGATTGGCTTCCGCGAAATCCGCATTTCGGGGGCGACTATTCTGGGGATTCCGGGTGGACCAAACTTTTCCGGAAAACATCCGGGGTGGTGTTGGGAGTGTCAATAGACTGTTTTGTGTCAAGGTTGTCAATTTTCATGTGAGTATTGGAAGGTTCATTTCTGCACATTCTCATGTATTTTTTTTCACAGGAGCGACAAGGAGCGATGAAGCGGGATCGAGCGAGAGTGGGTAAAATAAACTGGTTTACGTCTCCAATGCGCGTTCAAGATGGAATACGAACTCGGAATCGACTCCAACACGCGTTCGCGTGACATACGGACGCATTCACGACCCAGATCAAAAAATGATCTCGTATTCGACTCGTTTTCGAGTCGAATGCAAATTTTGCCCTTCTTCGACGCGAAATCGTATTCGACTCGTTTTCGAGTCGAATGCGAAATCGTATTCGACTCGTTTTCGAGTCGAATGCGAGTTTTGCCCTTCTTCAACGCGAAATCGTATTCGACTCGTTTTCGAGTCGAATGCGAATTTTGCCCTTTCTCAACGCGAAATCGTATTCGACTCGTTTTCGAGTCGAATGCGAGTTTTGCCCTTCTTCAACGCGAAATCGTATTCGACTCGTTTTCGAGTCGAATGCGAATTTTGCCCTTCTTCGACGCGAAATCGTATTCGACTCGTTTTCGAGTCGAATGCGAAATCGTATTCGACTCGTTTTCGAGTCGAATGCGAGTTTTGCCCTTCTTCAACGCGAAATCGTATTCGACTCGTTTTCGAGTCGAATGCGAATTTTGCCCTTTCTCAACGCGAAATCGTATTCGACTCGTTTTCGAGTCGAATGCGAGTTTTGCCCTTCTTCAACGCGAAATCGTATTCGACTCGTTTTCGAGTCGAATGCGAATTTTGCCCTTCTTCAACGCGAAATCGTATTCGACTCGTTTTCGAGTCGAATGCGAATTCGTATTCGACTCGTTTTCGAGTCGAATGCGAATTTTGCCCTTCTTCAACGCGAAATCGTATTCGATTCGCTTTCGAATCGTATACGAGATGGTCGATTTTTGTTTCCCGGACTTTGATTTGTATTCGAGTTGTTACGAGTTCGTATTTTGATCGTATTCGTATTCGAATCGAATTCGAATCGTATTCGAATCGAATACGAATCGAATTCGAGTCGTATTCGAGATGGTCGATGATTTCCACTCGCTCGTATACGCGTTGTATACGAGCTCGTATTTTGATCGTAATCGTAAACGAATCGTTTACAAGTCGTATACAAGTCGTATACGACGTGTATACACCTCGTATACGAACGAAGTTTGTGAAAACACAATTTCCAAATAAGACGTATGTGACTACTATGTGTTTTCATGTCGTAGTAAGTATCCGGTGGATTTTCCAAACTTCGTTCGTATACGAGGTGTATACACGTCGTATACAACTTGTATACGACTTGTAAACGATTCGTTTACGATTACGATCAAAATACGAGCTCGTATACAACGCGTATACGAGCGAGTGGAAATCATCGACCATCTCGAATGCGACTCGAATACAATTCGAATACATCTCGAATACATCTCGAATACGAGTCGTACGAGTCAAAGTCCGGGAACGGGTCATCGACTATCTCGTATTCGACTCGAAAACGAGTCGAATACGATTTCGCGTTGAAGAAGGGCAAAACTCGTATTTGACTCGAAAACGAGTCGAATACGATTTCGCGTTGAAGAAGGGCAAAACTCGTATTCGACTCGAAAACGAGTCGAATACGATTTCGCGTTGAAGAAGGGCAAAATTCGCATTCGACTCGAAAACGAGTCGAATACGATTTCGCGTTGAAGAAGGGCAAAACTCGCATTCGACTCGAAAACGAGTCGAATACGATTTCGCGTTGAAGAAGGGCAAAACTCGTATTCGACTTGAAAACGAGTCGAATACGATTTCGCGTTGAAGAAGGGCAAAATTCGCATTCGACTCGAAAACGAGTCGAATACGATTTCGCGTTGAAGAAGGGCAAAACTCGCATTCGACTCGAAAACGAGTCGAATACGATTTCGCGTTGAAGAAGGGCAAAACTCGTATTCGACTCGAAAACGAGTCGAATACGATTTCGCGTTGAAGAAGGGCAAAACTCGCATTCGACTCGAAAACGAGTCGAATACGATTTCGCGTTGAAGAAGGGCAAAACTCGTATTCGATTCAGTGAAACTAAATTTACATGTGCGCGTTGACGCGCGCGATTCGTGTGTTCTACGTGAGTAAATAGAGTGCGCGTCACATATGAATACGAAATGTCGACCATGCGTCGCCACGATGCCAGTGGACGAATTCTGCGAATTCGTGCAAACGCAGAAAGTTAAAAATATTCAAATTTGACGCCCACGATGACACGTTCGTAGTAGACGCCTCCACAACTGCTTTTGAAAAGAATTTGATAAATGTTTGGAAATAATATTTAGGATTTTCTTTAATCATATCAGGAAACTGAAAACAGAAATAAAGTTTATACATTGGAAATTTTTTATCCTTTTCGCGGATTGGCGTCCGCGAAATCCGCATTTCGGGGGAGACTATTCTGCGGATTCCGGGTGGACCAAACTCTTCCGAAAAATGTCCGGGGTGGTGTTGGGAGTGTCGATAGACTGTTTTGTGTCAAGGTTGCCAATTTTCATGTAAGTATTGGAAGGTTCATTTCTGTGCATTCTCATATATTTTTTTTCACAGGAGCAATGAGGCGCGATAAAGGGGGATCAAGCGAGAGTGAAAAAGATAAACTCGTTTACGTCTCAAATGCGCGTTTGCGATGGAATACGAACTTGGAATCGACTCCAATACGCGTTCGCGTCGCATACGAACGCATTTACAACTCGTTTTCGACTTTGATTAAAAAGGAACAAATATGATTAAAAATCAACAAAAATATACAAAACTTGATAAGAAATTGTGGTGACCCAGTTGGATAAGTGTCCCCCCAGAGCGGATACTTGTCCTCTGAGTCACTGTGATTGAAGAGTCGTTCCCCCCCGAGTTGGCTCCACCTCCCCATGGCAGGTGTGTGCCCCGAGGGGGAGGAAGCGGCTGGTGGTCAGCCCCCATTGGTTGATCGCCGGCCCTTCACCCCACTGCATAAAAGGCTGTGTTTCCCGCCTAAAGTCAGAACTTACACAAACGACACCAAGAACACAGCAACTACCTCACCGTCAGGCCAACTTCAACTACAAGTTAGGATTGATCGAGGATCGCTGAGTAAAGTGCAAACTGTAACTCTCACGAAGTCACTTGCGAGCTATTCCTGCGAAAGCACGAGAATAGCCCTTGTGAAATCACCCAGAATAATCGCCCAGACGATTATTCGCCGAAGTGAGTGTCCGAGTGCTTTGTAAGGAACCCCAAAGTTCCTAGACGAGGCCTCTGCGACGCTAAACCAAAACCTAGACAACAGGCACGGATAGAAGACTCGAGAGAGCATTCCACCGCGTCCGTGAAGACGAATCCGTGACGAATTAACGACAACTCGAGACGCCGCCTTTGTTCCGCCGACCACGCGGAATCGACGACGCCATCTTGAGAAATCCTTTGTTCGACGCTGACCACGTCGACTCTAGAATTATTACTGAGTGTATTTTAAAGGCATAAAGCCTGGTGAATAAATTAACTGTTTATTTACATACATTTGGTATTCATTTGGGTATTTGCATAATTGATCACAGGTAAAGTATTACACGTTAGCGCTATTTAAACCTATACAAAGTAGGACGCGACAAAATGTATAAACATTGATTAGAAATCGACAAAAATCGACTGAAATCTGACAATAATCGAATAAAATCGGACAATAATCAATTCAGAATGACAAATAACAATTACAATTGGTAAAAATTGACCAAAAATACAGAAAAATCGATTAAAAACCAGCAAAAACAAACAGAAAACGATTAAATCAATTAAAAATCAACAAATAACCAAAATTGCCCTCAACACACCCCAACAACCTTCCACCACTCAAATTACACCGGAAAAAAACAAATTCAAACCGAAAAATCAACAAAGAATGCCAAAAAAAATATTGCAAACAAAGAGATAAGATCAATTCTCGAGGCAAATTCTCACCACAAAACAACGCATCGCCGCCGACATCAACTTTTTAAATTTGAGAAACTCGCGTTTTCACGTGTACCGGTGCAGTACCGGGACCGCGGTACTTGTACTGCGGTATACATTTAAGTGTACAGTGCACAACACTACTGTTTATTTTTAATGATCCAATAAATAAAATTTGAAACAAAGTTGAGTGGAATTGTACGTTTCTCGTATATTAAAGTTTTTATTTTGTTTGTTTCCACTTAATTTTTTTTGTTCCATACTAGAATGGCGATTCGATACTTTTGTAGCTCGAATTCACTTCGTAAACGTGGTCGGTGTTCATCACGCGTCAATGCGCTCGTGCAATAGTATAGGCGCGCATACGATTTGATGCGCGCAAAACTTGCAAAACTTGCACGGAATTTGGGCAATTTTTGACAAATTTCAGCAGATTTTTGCCTGTATTTGACAAATTTCAGAAGATTTTTGCCTATATTTGACAAATTTCAGAAGATTTCCTCAATCCTCAAACATTTGCTGAAATTTCTCATAAAATTTCTAAAATTAATTGAAATTTGTCTGAAATTTGTCTGCAATTTGTCAAATATTGGCAAAAATCCGTGGAAATTTGTCAAATACTGGCAAAAATCCATGTAAATTTGTCAAAAATTGCCATAATTCGGTGCAAATTGTGTTAGATATTGGAAAAATTTATTTTAACGCTTCCAACGCGCCAGTAAATCGCGCGTGCACACGCATGGATTTTTCGTCATAGTTGGATGCGCGCAAACCTCACGTAACTTGCGCCAAAATTTGGCAATTTTTGACAAATTTCAGCAGATTTTTGCCAGTATTTGACAAATTTCCACTGATTTTTGACAATATTTGACCCAACAACTGCGCCACGTTCCAGGCGCCGGTTTAGGCATTTTAGACCCGTTTTAGACCGTTTTAGATGGCGAAAACGTTCTCTCCATCATTTTCTACCCCTGGGTGAGGTTTTCAGCGTTCATGATCGATGAAAAAGCTGTTTTCTAACTAGCTGTCCCATTGCTAGTTTTGGCGTCAGGTTTTAGCAACCTTCCGATCCGACTCTGTCGTCTGCACGACCTCCAAGACTGTTTTAGGGTTAATTTGAGTCAAATAATTCATTCTGGGGGTTGTTTTGGGTTTTTTACAAGTGTGTTTTTGTAGTTTTTATTGGTTTCAAACATTGTCAATTCTTTATACAAGTGTAACTTTCATTTCTCTGTATTTTGAGAACTTTGCATTGCAGCAAAGTTCATTTCTTGCCCCTTAATTATTGTGTAATTGTTGGTTTTCAAGCCCGTTTTTTAACAATAACTTTATTTGAAGTGCCTATTGTTTCAGGCACGTGCTTCCACGTGCCTTTTATTGTTGAGCAATTTCTTGGGCAGTTGCGCTCCTGTTGCTAGCATTGCCGCGCGTTCTCCGCGCGTGTACTCGCGCGTTTCGCATCACACACATTCGGGTTCGATGGCCTATCGCGGCGGCACATTGTGTGGCATAGCGCGGCACGTTGCAATTACGTGACGTGGCACGTTGCTGTTACGTGACGCGATAGCCAGTATTTAAGCAGGGGATTCCATCATCGTTTACACAAATGCGCATTGCAACGTGGAGGCGCATTCGAGTCCTTTTCCCAAGCGAAATCGTATTCGATTCGCTTTCGAATCGAATACGAGTTTTGTCCTTTTTCAACGCGAAATCGTATTCGATTCGCTTTCGAATCGAATACGAGTTTTGTCCTTTTTCAACGCGAAATCGTATGCGATTCGCTTTTGTATCGAATACGAGTTTTGTCCTTTTTCAACGCGAAATCGTATTCGATTCGCATCCGAATCGAATACGAGTTTTGCCTTTTTTCAACACGAAATCGTATTCGATTCGCTTTCGAATCGAATACGAGTTTTATCCTTTTTCAACGCGAAATCGTATTCGATTCGCATCCGAATCGAATACGAGTTTTGCCTTTTCTCAACGCGAAATCGTATTCGATTCGCTTTCGAATCGTATACGAGATGGTCGATGATTTTTGTTTCCCGGACTTTGATTCGTATTCGAGTTGTTACGAGTTCGTATTTTGATCGTATTCGTATTCGAATCGAATTCGAATCGTATTCGAATCGAATACGAATCGAATTCGAGTCGTATTCGAGATGGTCGATGATTTCCACTCGCTCGTATACGCGTTGTATACGAGCTCGTATTTTGATCGTAATCGTAAACGAATCGTTTACAAGTCGTATACAAGTTGTATACGACGTGTATACACCTCGTATACGAACGAAGTTTGGAAAATCCACCGGATACTTACTACGACATGAAAACACATAGTAGTCACATACGTCTTATTTGGAAATTGTGTTTTCACAAACTTCGTTCGTATACGAGGTGTATACACGTCGTATACAACTTGTATACGACTTGTAAACGATTTGTTTACGATTACGATCAAAATACGAGCTCGTATACAACGCGTATACGAGCGAGTGGAAATCATCGACCATCTCGAATACGACTCGAATTCGATTCGTATTCGATTCGAATACGATTCGAATTCGATTCGAATACGAATACGATCAAAATACGAACTCGTAACAACTCGAATACGAATCAAAGTCCGGGAAACAAAAATCGACCATCTCGTATACGATTCGACAGCGAATCGAATACGATTTCGCTTTGAAAAAGGACAAATCTCGTATTTGATTCGGATGCGAATCAAATACGATTTTGCGTTGAGAAAGGGCAAAACTCGTATTCGATTCGAAAGCGAATCAAATACGATTTCGCGTTGAAAAAGGACAAAACTCGTATTCGATTCAAAAGCGAATCGAATACGATTTCGCGTTGAAAAAAAACAAAACTCGTATTCGATTCGAAAGCGAATCGAATACGATTTCGCGTTGAAAAAGGACAAAACTCGTATTCGATTCAAAAGCGAATCAAATACGATTTCGCTTGGGAAAAGGACTCGAATGCGCCTCCACGTTGCAATGCGCATTTGTGTAAACGATGATGGAATCCCCTGCTTAAATACTGGCTATCGCGTCACGTAACAGCAACGTGCCACGTCACGTAATTGCAACGTGCCGCGCTATGCCACACAATGTGCCGCCGCGATAGGCCATCGAATCCGAATGTGTGTGATGCGAAACGCGAGTACGCGCGCGGAGAACGCGCGGCAATGCTAGCAACAGGAGCGCAACTGCCCAAGAAATTGCTCAACAATAAAAGGCACGTGGAAGCACGTGCCTGAAACAATAGGCACTTCAAATAAAGTTATTGTTAAAAAACGGGCTTGAAAACCAACAATTACACAATAATTAAGGGGCAAGAAATGAACTTTGCTGCAATGCAAAGTTCTCAAAATACAGAGAAATGAAAGTTACACTTGTATAAAGAATTGACAATGTTTGAAACCAATAAAAACTACAAAAACACACTTGTAAAAAACCCAAAACAACCCCCAGAATGAATTATTTGACTCAAATTAACCCTAAAACAGTCTTGGAGGTCGTGCAGACGACAGAGTCGGATCGGAAGGTTGCTAAAACCTGACGCCAAAACTAGCAATGGGACAGCTAGTTAGAAAACAGCTTTTTCATCAATCATGAACGCTGAAAACCTCACCCAGGGGTAGAAAATGATGGAGAGAACGTTTTCGCCATCTAAAACGGTCTAAAACGGGTCTAAAATGCCTAAACCGGCGCCTGGAACGTGGCGCAGTTGTTGGGTCAAATATTGTCAAAAATCAGTGGAAATTTGTCAAATACTGGCAAAAATCTGCTGAAATTTGTCAAAAATTGCCAAATTTTGGCGCAAGTTACGTGAGGTTTGCGCGCATCCAACTATGACGAAAAATCCATGCGTGTGCACGCGCGATTTACTGGCGCGTTGGAAGCGTTAAAATAAATTTTTCCAATATCTAACACAATTTGCACCGAATTATGGCAATTTTTGACAAATTTACATGGATTTTTGCCAGTATTTGACAAATTTCCACGGATTTTTGACAATATTTGACAAATTCCAGACAAATTTCAGACAAATTTCAATTAATTTTAGAAATTTTATGAGAAATTTCAGCAAATGTTTGAGGATTGAGGAAATCTTCTGAAATTTGTCAAATATAGGCAAAAATCTTCTGAAATTTGTCAAATACAGGCAAAAATCTGCTGAAATTTGTCAAAAATTGCCCAAATTCCGTGCAAGTTTTGCAAGTCTTGCGCGCATCAAATCGTATGCGCGCCTATACTATTGCACGAGCGCATTGACGCGTGATGAACACCGACCACGTTTACGAAGTGAATTCGAGCTACAAAAGTATCGAGTCGCCATTCTATGATGGAAAAAAAAAATTAAGTGTAAACAAACAAAATAAAAACTTTAATATACAAGAAACGTACAATTCCACTCAACTTTGTTTCAAATTTTATTTATTGGATCATTGAAAATAAACAGTAGTGTTGTGCACTGTACGCTTAAGTGTATACCGGCGATGCGTTGTTTTGTGGTGGGGATTTGCCTCGATAATTGATCTTTTCTCTTTGTTTGCAATATTTTTTTGGCCTTTTTTGTTGATTTTTCGGTTTGAAATTGTTTTTTTCCGGTGTAATTTAAGTGGTGGAAGGTTGTTGGCGTGTGTTGAGGGTAATTTTGGCGGTTTTTGGGTCGGGATTAGTGTTTTCTGCGATTTTTTATCGGTATTTGGGGTAACGCATGCGAATCGCCGTCGATGCGTCGACCGTAGCAAGTGTGGTTGAAGTGATTTCGTTCATTCGTTATTTTAATGAAAATTAGGTATTTATTGTGACCACACGAGCACGTAGCAAGTGCGCGCGCAAGTTAAATGTGTAGAGGCCTGTGAGAAAATAAAACGTGCGTGGAAGCGGCGTAAATATTCTTTGGTGACTGCCATGGGTTTGTGCTTTGTCGTGGGCGCGATATGTCTGCGATATATATATGCGTTAGGGATGAGAACGGGACCAATTTTCGGGTCCCGACCCGTCCCGGGTCCATTACGTTAGCGTAATACGCGCGTATGATTGCATAATTGAAATAAATCAGTATTAAGCCTAATATTAGGCCTAATAATGCTAAAATAAAGTAAAGAAACAACAATATTTTGGTCATACAGTGTAATTTACTTTTAATAATGAGTTTGTTGTTGTTGTTTATTTACTTTATTTTAGCATTATCAGGCTCAATATTAGGCTTAATAGTGATAAATAACAACTGGAATTAGAAAATTGTCTCCGCCTCGCAGTACGAATTTAGCAACTGTAATCCCGTCCCGTCCCGTATCCGCATAGGGCAAACATTACCAGTCCAGTCCCTATCCCGGTCTGTTCTTATCCCTAATATGCGTGATGTAGCGCGTTTGCGCGCGCGATCTAGTGCGTTTGAGCGCGCGATGTAGCACCTTGAGCGTGTCCAAATGTGTACAGGTGCTCAAAAGATGTGCGAGGGCTTCACGTGCATACACGAAGCATAAACGTGAAGAAAACAGCAGAAGCAGTTGTGTGTGATATTTATAAAACCACATCACACAAGGGAATACTACTAATGATACAAAAAGCAATAAACTTTATGAATATTGAAATAAACTTACAAAATGGTGGAAAAAACATGGCGTACTGCCTTGAATATATGCCGGGATGTTATCAATCTTCCGGGCCCCATGTGTGTTTGATTTTAGTCCTAATTTTGGTGTATTTTTTTTTTTTTTGCCTTGGTTTTTCTCGTTTCTTGGAGAGTGCTGAGGCATGCCGAGGTGTTCTCGGGCGTGTGCGCCTGTTGAAGATCGAGCGTTTCATATTTTGTGTTTAATAAGCCTACCGTGGTGCCTCGAGCGTTTATTAATTTCTCCACTCGAGGCACTTCACTAACACCTCCCCGGTGTTTAAACGAGTAGCGGCGCTTATTTGACCCCGGTGTTTACTGTTTAAAATTGTCGTGTGTTTTCAAAGTTCTTAATTTGTTTAAAAGCAAACAAAATGGATATTTGTTAATTTTTATTTGATTTTATCAATTTCTATTGGTTTCTTGCTGATTTTTAATCGGTTTTTCTCTATTTGTGACAATTTTTGCCAATTTTAATCGTTATTTGTCATTCTGAATTGATTATTGTCCGATTTCAGTCGATTTTTGTTGATTTTTAATCATGTTTGTTCGTTTTTAATCAATTTTTGTCCCATGCCTTACGATCAGTTCGAATAATTGACACCATACTGTGCTGTTACTCGTATTCAAGATGGCGTCGCAAACTCAAGGCCGAATTCCGCTGATTTCATTTATTGCGACTGTTTGCGCTCCATACGTGTGAAAAGGATTATGGGAAAAATCCTCAATGCAGGCCATTTTGGTGTTAAATGAGCGAGGAAGGCAGGAGATGAGAAAAATTTGTAAAATTTCAAAAAAAAGCTAAACAATCAAAATTTACATGAAGATCAATATTTCTGGCTCGAAATGCATGTATCAGCAATTTCGGGATATTTTCGGGGTGAAATTGACTCGTTCGGAACACTGGGAAGGAACCCCACCCCGCATTCCCCATGCGTCGGCGCGCGCGTAGACGAAAATTCAAATCCAGGTGTTCAGACGGCCCCACGTTATTTTCGGGTTCCAAGTTGGGTTTCACAAATGTACCGTATTGCCTCGAATAAACGCCGGGACGTTTATTAAACTTCTCGTGTGTGTTTAATTTTGATCCGCATTTAACTGTTTTTTTTTTCACCGAAAGTTACTTCATTTTTTATTAACATGGAAAAAGAATGAACCTTTACAAAATACTAATAATAACGTTATAATAAGCAGTTACAATTGAAATTAAAACAACATTTTTTTTTTAATTAGAAACCAAAGCAGAATCATCCCTAAATTCTGACACGGCGTTGTCAAACAAACAGTTGGCGCCAAAACGAGAAATTAGGCAACAAAACATTTTGAATGCTACAAAAACACATTAAATAACCATAAAACAAATAAAAATAAATACAACAGCTAAACCAAATTGTAATAAACAAGACAGCAAAGTGTGGGAGTGAGTGACAACGCCAAAAAAACGCCCGAAAACGCCCCAAGAACGCACCAAAACGCCCCAAGAACGCACCAAAACGCCAGATAACCGTGCAACTTGAGGCAAAAAACATGCGAACATAATTTTTTGCTTTGAGTGGCACGATTTTCAGGCTTTTTGGAGCATTTTGAAGCGTTTTGGGGCGTTTTAGAACGTTTTTGCTTATTTTTTAGCATTCTCATGCGAGCTCGCGCGTGCAGGCGAGAAAAAAACAAACTTATTTCTTCAAGAGTTAAAAAAAAAATAACCCTAACCAGGAAATTACTGTAAAAACAACGGCTTGCCTCGAATAAACGCCGGGGCGTTTACTAATTTTCAAGACTGGAAGTGAGGCGAGATGTTGTTTGCTTTATTTGTTAAAACAAATTAGGCGTCACTAATTCACCTGTATTAGGGTTTCGGTTCTGAGAAACCGGACGAGGAGTCACAATAACGGGACACGGGAAATTTCAAAACTTACCGGTTCCGTCAAAACGCCATTGAAACGTTACATTTTTATAGCGTGTCAATGATAAAAATGGTCATTTTGGATGAAAAACGGCCATTTTGGATGAAAAATGGCCATTTTTACTATAAAAAATGGCTGAAAATGGCCATTTTTACTATGACAAATGGCTGAAAATGGCCATTTTAATAAAAAAAGGCCATTTTTACTTCGAAAATTGGCTAAAAATGGCCACTTGAGTGAGTGACAACGCCAAAAAACGCGTGCAAACGCCTGCGAACGCCCCAAAACGCCCCAAAACGCCAGATGACAATGCAACTTGAGGCATAAAACTTGAAAACACAATTTTAAACGTCACAAAAGTTGAAACAAAGATGAAAAATTAATTTTTTGCCTCAAGTTGCGCGATTTTCAGGTCTTTTGGAGTGTTTTTGAGCATTTTTTGGCGTTCTCAGCGGCGTGTTTGCCTCAAATAAACGCCGGTTTAAACAAAAAATGACGTCATTTTTGGTTTAAAATTGAAGTAAAACACAAAATATTTTAGTTTTTAAATGCAACTGGTCTAAATTTTGTCAAATGTTGTCATACTTCTTGAAAGTCATCATTTATTGATAAAAAATTTGAAAATTTACCTAATTGTAGCATGTATTTGTGGTTAGTTTTGATTTGAATTCAAACTGTAATTTTTTGCTTCGAGTTGCGCGATTTTCAGGCGTTTTGGGGCGTTTTTGAGCTTTTTTTGGCGTCCTCAGGCGAGCTCGCGCGTGCACGTCACAAGTAACCCTAATCAGGAAAGAACCTACAAAAACTATGGCTTGCCTCGCATAAACGCCGGGGCGTTTATTCATTTTCAAAAAGACAAATGAAATGGATAAATAAAGAAATTAGCGGGGAAATCCAACATGGCGCCCACTTCAAATCCGCTAGAGCGGCAAAACACGACATTTGAATTTCAACACAAGAATAAAATCAAGAATACACACTGTATTGAATAAAATAACATTAGGAAATGTAATTTCCTACAACAAAAGCACTATTTATTAAAAGAACACTTGAAAATAATCGTTTGCCGAACGGAATGAACTCGGTCAGCAGCGCACAAGTGCGTACCGACAACAAACGCTCGAAACGACAAAACGACCGTTCCGGGACAAAAATAAAGCAAACCAATCGACAGATCACCCCCAAATTAGTCTAAATCAATTCTAAAACCTATCCATAACACAAGAATAAGGTCCAAACAAAAGGTTAGAAGTTTGAACACAACCGAACTAGATTAAGAAATATGACGTCACGCGTCTTACGCAAGTGATCTGTAAATCGACGGATGCACTAAAAATCATCCAAAATCACACAAAATGAGCAAGAATTAAAGAAATAAGACACAGAGAAGTAATAAAACTTTAAATAGCAATGAATAAAGATAATATCAATATCATAGACACTAAAATTCATGAAAACACTGTAACTTTTAATAAATCACAAAAAATGAAAGTTTAATATGTAAAAATATCTAAAAAGCTGAAATTCAAGAAAAGCAAAAATTAAAGACACTTTGTTAACTTTAATTAAGACAATAAATGACATAAAATCCGGACACAACAATTATTCCATTTTGGATGAAAAACGGCCCTTTTGGATGAAAAACGGCCATTTTGGATGAAAAACGGCTAAAAATGACCATTTTTCTATGAAAAATGGGTAAAAATGGCTAAAAATGGCTATTTGATTGAATGACAACGCCAAAAAACGCCCAAGAACGCCCGCAAATGCCTAAAAATGCCTAAAAACGCCCCAAAACGCAAAATGACAATGCAACTTGAGGCAAAAAACATGAGAACACAATTGTAAACGTTACAAAAGTTGAAACAAAAATAAACAATTAATGTTTTGCCTCGAGTTGCACGATTTTCAGGCGTTTTGGAGTATTTTTTGGCGTTCTCAGGCGTACTCGCGCGTACACGTCACTGCCGAGTAAAAAAAACATACTTATTTCTTCAAGAGTTAAAAAGGAAGTAACCCTAATCAGGAAAAAAAATGCAAAAACAATGGCTTGCCTCGAACAAACGCCAGAAGTGAGGCGAGATGTTGTTTGCTTTATTTATTAAATCAAATTAGGCGTTGCTAATTCACCTGTATCTCTTAGTTCGACGTAAGAACACGCGCTTTTTTTAAAATGAAAGCCCAAGTTGGGTTTCATAAACGTACCGTATTGCCTTGAATAAAAGCCGGGGTGTTTATTAATTTTTAAGACCAGAAACGAGGCGAGATCACGACTCAAGATTAAGCGAGAAGAAATAAACGTGTTTCTTCTAAAGGAAGTAACCCTAATCAGGAAAAACTTACATAAACAATGGTTTGCCTTGAATAAACGCCGGGGCGTTTATAAATTTTCAAGACGGGAGGCAAGGTGAGATGATGATGCGGTGCGACGCGAATAAAAGCCCAAGTTGGGTGTTGCCTCGAATAAACGCCGGGGCGTTTATTAATTTTCAAAACCGGAAATGAGGCGAGATCAAAACGCCATTGAAACGTTACATTTTAATAACGTTTCAACGATAAAAACGGCCATTTTTGATTAAAAAAACGACTAAAAATGGCCATTTTACTATAAAAACGGTGAAAAAAAAACATTTTTACTCTGAAAAATGGCTAAAAATGGCCATTTTGACGAAAAACGGCCATTTTTACTACGGAAAATGCTAAAATTGGCCACTTGAGTGAGTGACAACGCCAAAAAACGCCTGCGAACGCCTGCGAACACATAAAAACACTCCAAAACGCCAGATGACAATGCAACTTGAGGCAAAAAACATGAGAACACAATTTTAAACGTCACAAAAGTTGAAATAAAGATGAAAAATTAATGTTTTGCCTCGAGTTGCGCGATTTTCAGGCGTTTTTGAGCGTTTTTTTAGCATTTTTTGGCGTTCTCAGGCGTGCTCGTGTGTACACGTCACTGCCGAAGAAAAAAACAAACTTATTTCTTTTAGTTAAAATGTATTTCAAGCTTTAACAGGGGTTTAAACAGAAAATGACATCATTTTTAGTTTAAAATTGAAGTAAAACACAAAATATTTTAGTTTTTGAATGCAACTGATCCACGTTATGTCAAATGTTTCCATTACTTCTTGAAAGCCAAAAAATTTGAAAATTTAGCTAATTTCAGCATGTATTTGTAGCTAGTTTTGATTTGAATACACACTGTAATGTTTTGCCTCGAGTTGCGCGATTTTCAGGCGTTTTGGGACGTTTTGGAGCAAAAAAAACAAACTTAATTCTTCAAGAGTTAAAAAGGAAGTAATCCTAATCAGGAAAAGCCCACAAAAAACAATGCAAGATCACGCGGTACGACGCACGGACTCCCAGCGCACGGAATGCACGGACTTTCTGTGGACTTCCCGTGCACGGAAGACCGGCGCGGACATTTCCATTGGAGACCAGCGCAGAATTACCTACAGGCAATTCCGAATCAAAGGCTTCTTTATGGTTTATACATTACTTTGCAGTAGGTATGCCTGGCCTTGATTTGAAAGTGCAGTAAATTCTGCTGAATGCAGTGTTTTAAACTCGCAGCAATTGCGATGGTGCCAACTATTGGAAAATAAATTTAAAATGTAAAACCAAAGAATTTGTAAAAAAAATTTGTTTTAATCAATTGCAATAATGATATTCTACTTAATTGTTGGATTATGAAACGTGAAACCAATCCCATGATTAGGAAATATAAATTTTATTAAATTCATCGTGTATCTCACATCTCACATTCACTGCCATTTACTTAGTGTCATCCAAAAATCAGGTTTTATCAAATCCTGAGGTTATTCTAGTACGTCTTAACTGCCCGGCAGGTCGCGCAACCTGTGGAGCAACAATTGATGTAAATAGTGCAAGCAGCACGCACGGGAAAGTGCGCACTGATGGGTCCATGCCAGTGCAAGTACATTGGGTAATGTATTATTGCGAGCGCGCGTGTTTTCACACGATTACAATGTGCTGATTAAACCAACAGCATTATAGAAGCATTATAGACTGATTATATTGTATAATTTTTATTTTAACAAAACCCTGAATTTCATTTCTAATCGGTTTTTTTTTTATTGACGCGCACAGAAGCGTTGTAGCATGTTCACACAATGTGGAATTTGCAAATTTGAGAAAGCGGCTTTCCCAAGGTTGATAAAACGCGCGCGATCGTGCGGAATATACAAATAAGTGAAATCCGCAAAATCAGCCATGAGACTGCGAACAGGGGGTCAAGGTATAGGCCGCCGTAATGTTAAAAATAGGGTCCCTTTCGCACTCCGAGAAATCCGCATGCGCGCCATAAGGTTAAGCTCTCCAGACGGGCGTGGCGGACGCGTCGGCGCGCCGCTAAAAACATATCCTTTTCGCGGATTGGCTTCCGCGAAATCCGCATTTCGGGGGCGACTATTCTGGGGATTCCGGGTGGACCAAACTTTTCCGGAAAACATCCGGGGTGGTGTTGGGAGTGTCAATAGACTGTTTTGTGTCAAGGTTGTCAATTTTCATGTGAGTATTGGAAGGTTCATTTCTGCACATTCTCATGTATTTTTTTTCACAGGAGCGACAAGGAGCGATGAAGCGGGATCGAGCGAGAGTGGGTAAAATAAACTGGTTTACGTCTCCAATGCGCGTTCAAGATGGAATACGAACTCGGAATCGACTCCAACACGCGTTCGCGTGACATACGGACGCATTCACGACCCAGATCAAAAAATGATCTCGTATTCGACTCGTTTTCGAGTCGAATGCAAATTTTGCCCTTCTTCGACGCGAAATCGTATTCGACTCGTTTTCGAGTCGAATGCGAAATCGTATTCGACTCGTTTTCGAGTCGAATGCGAGTTTTGCCCTTCTTCAACGCGAAATCGTATTCGACTCGTTTTCGAGTCGAATGCGAATTTTGCCCTTTCTCAACGCGAAATCGTATTCGACTCGTTTTCGAGTCGAATGCGAGTTTTGCCCTTCTTCAACGCGAAATCGTATTCGACTCGTTTTCGAGTCGAATGCGAATTTTGCCCTTCTTCGACGCGAAATCGTATTCGACTCGTTTTCGAGTCGAATGCGAAATCGTATTCGACTCGTTTTCGAGTCGAATGCGAGTTTTGCCCTTCTTCAACGCGAAATCGTATTCGACTCGTTTTCGAGTCGAATGCGAATTTTGCCCTTTCTCAACGCGAAATCGTATTCGACTCGTTTTCGAGTCGAATGCGAGTTTTGCCCTTCTTCAACGCGAAATCGTATTCGACTCGTTTTCGAGTCGAATGCGAATTTTGCCCTTCTTCAACGCGAAATCGTATTCGACTCGTTTTCGAGTCGAATGCGAATTCGTATTCGACTCGTTTTCGAGTCGAATGCGAATTTTGCCCTTCTTCAACGCGAAATCGTATTCGATTCGCTTTCGAATCGTATACGAGATGGTCGATTTTTGTTTCCCGGACTTTGATTTGTATTCGAGTTGTTACGAGTTCGTATTTTGATCGTATTCGTATTCGAATCGAATTCGAATCGTATTCGAATCGAATACGAATCGAATTCGAGTCGTATTCGAGATGGTCGATGATTTCCACTCGCTCGTATACGCGTTGTATACGAGCTCGTATTTTGATCGTAATCGTAAACGAATCGTTTACAAGTCGTATACAAGTCGTATACGACGTGTATACACCTCGTATACGAACGAAGTTTGTGAAAACACAATTTCCAAATAAGACGTATGTGACTACTATGTGTTTTCATGTCGTAGTAAGTATCCGGTGGATTTTCCAAACTTCGTTCGTATACGAGGTGTATACACGTCGTATACAACTTGTATACGACTTGTAAACGATTCGTTTACGATTACGATCAAAATACGAGCTCGTATACAACGCGTATACGAGCGAGTGGAAATCATCGACCATCTCGAATGCGACTCGAATACAATTCGAATACATCTCGAATACATCTCGAATACGAGTCGTACGAGTCAAAGTCCGGGAACGGGTCATCGACTATCTCGTATTCGACTCGAAAACGAGTCGAATACGATTTCGCGTTGAAGAAGGGCAAAACTCGTATTTGACTCGAAAACGAGTCGAATACGATTTCGCGTTGAAGAAGGGCAAAACTCGTATTCGACTCGAAAACGAGTCGAATACGATTTCGCGTTGAAGAAGGGCAAAATTCGCATTCGACTCGAAAACGAGTCGAATACGATTTCGCGTTGAAGAAGGGCAAAACTCGCATTCGACTCGAAAACGAGTCGAATACGATTTCGCGTTGAAGAAGGGCAAAACTCGTATTCGACTTGAAAACGAGTCGAATACGATTTCGCGTTGAAGAAGGGCAAAATTCGCATTCGACTCGAAAACGAGTCGAATACGATTTCGCGTTGAAGAAGGGCAAAACTCGCATTCGACTCGAAAACGAGTCGAATACGATTTCGCGTTGAAGAAGGGCAAAACTCGTATTCGACTCGAAAACGAGTCGAATACGATTTCGCGTTGAAGAAGGGCAAAACTCGCATTCGACTCGAAAACGAGTCGAATACGATTTCGCGTTGAAGAAGGGCAAAACTCGTATTCGATTCAGTGAAACTAAATTTACATGTGCGCGTTGACGCGCGCGATTCGTGTGTTCTACGTGAGTAAATAGAGTGCGCGTCACATATGAATACGAAATGTCGACCATGCGTCGCCACGATGCCAGTGGACGAATTCTGCGAATTCGTGCAAACGCAGAAAGTTAAAAATATTCAAATTTGACGCCCACGATGACACGTTCGTAGTAGACGCCTCCACAACTGCTTTTGAAAAGAATTTGATAAATGTTTGGAAATAATATTTAGGATTTTCTTTAATCATATCAGGAAACTGAAAACAGAAATAAAGTTTATACATTGGAAATTTTTTATCCTTTTCGCGGATTGGCGTCCGCGAAATCCGCATTTCGGGGGAGACTATTCTGCGGATTCCGGGTGGACCAAACTCTTCCGAAAAATGTCCGGGGTGGTGTTGGGAGTGTCGATAGACTGTTTTGTGTCAAGGTTGCCAATTTTCATGTAAGTATTGGAAGGTTCATTTCTGTGCATTCTCATATATTTTTTTTCACAGGAGCAATGAGGCGCGATAAAGGGGGATCAAGCGAGAGTGAAAAAGATAAACTCGTTTACGTCTCAAATGCGCGTTTGCGATGGAATACGAACTTGGAATCGACTCCAATACGCGTTCGCGTCGCATACGAACGCATTTACAACTCGTTTTCGACTTTGATTAAAAAGGAACAAATATGATTAAAAATCAACAAAAATATACAAAACTTGATAAGAAATTGTGGTGACCCAGTTGGATAAGTGTCCCCCCAGAGCGGATACTTGTCCTCTGAGTCACTGTGATTGAAGAGTCGTTCCCCCCCGAGTTGGCTCCACCTCCCCATGGCAGGTGTGTGCCCCGAGGGGGAGGAAGCGGCTGGTGGTCAGCCCCCATTGGTTGATCGCCGGCCCTTCACCCCACTGCATAAAAGGCTGTGTTTCCCGCCTAAAGTCAGAACTTACACAAACGACACCAAGAACACAGCAACTACCTCACCGTCAGGCCAACTTCAACTACAAGTTAGGATTGATCGAGGATCGCTGAGTAAAGTGCAAACTGTAACTCTCACGAAGTCACTTGCGAGCTATTCCTGCGAAAGCACGAGAATAGCCCTTGTGAAATCACCCAGAATAATCGCCCAGACGATTATTCGCCGAAGTGAGTGTCCGAGTGCTTTGTAAGGAACCCCAAAGTTCCTAGACGAGGCCTCTGCGACGCTAAACCAAAACCTAGACAACAGGCACGGATAGAAGACTCGAGAGAGCATTCCACCGCGTCCGTGAAGACGAATCCGTGACGAATTAACGACAACTCGAGACGCCGCCTTTGTTCCGCCGACCACGCGGAATCGACGACGCCATCTTGAGAAATCCTTTGTTCGACGCTGACCACGTCGACTCTAGAATTATTACTGAGTGTATTTTAAAGGCATAAAGCCTGGTGAATAAATTAACTGTTTATTTACATACATTTGGTATTCATTTGGGTATTTGCATAATTGATCACAGGTAAAGTATTACACGTTAGCGCTATTTAAACCTATACAAAGTAGGACGCGACAAAATGTATAAACATTGATTAGAAATCGACAAAAATCGACTGAAATCTGACAATAATCGAATAAAATCGGACAATAATCAATTCAGAATGACAAATAACAATTACAATTGGTAAAAATTGACCAAAAATACAGAAAAATCGATTAAAAACCAGCAAAAACAAACAGAAAACGATTAAATCAATTAAAAATCAACAAATAACCAAAATTGCCCTCAACACACCCCAACAACCTTCCACCACTCAAATTACACCGGAAAAAAACAAATTCAAACCGAAAAATCAACAAAGAATGCCAAAAAAAATATTGCAAACAAAGAGATAAGATCAATTCTCGAGGCAAATTCTCACCACAAAACAACGCATCGCCGCCGACATCAACTTTTTAAATTTGAGAAACTCGCGTTTTCACGTGTACCGGTGCAGTACCGGGACCGCGGTACTTGTACTGCGGTATACATTTAAGTGTACAGTGCACAACACTACTGTTTATTTTTAATGATCCAATAAATAAAATTTGAAACAAAGTTGAGTGGAATTGTACGTTTCTCGTATATTAAAGTTTTTATTTTGTTTGTTTCCACTTAATTTTTTTTGTTCCATACTAGAATGGCGATTCGATACTTTTGTAGCTCGAATTCACTTCGTAAACGTGGTCGGTGTTCATCACGCGTCAATGCGCTCGTGCAATAGTATAGGCGCGCATACGATTTGATGCGCGCAAAACTTGCAAAACTTGCACGGAATTTGGGCAATTTTTGACAAATTTCAGCAGATTTTTGCCTGTATTTGACAAATTTCAGAAGATTTTTGCCTATATTTGACAAATTTCAGAAGATTTCCTCAATCCTCAAACATTTGCTGAAATTTCTCATAAAATTTCTAAAATTAATTGAAATTTGTCTGAAATTTGTCTGCAATTTGTCAAATATTGGCAAAAATCCGTGGAAATTTGTCAAATACTGGCAAAAATCCATGTAAATTTGTCAAAAATTGCCATAATTCGGTGCAAATTGTGTTAGATATTGGAAAAATTTATTTTAACGCTTCCAACGCGCCAGTAAATCGCGCGTGCACACGCATGGATTTTTCGTCATAGTTGGATGCGCGCAAACCTCACGTAACTTGCGCCAAAATTTGGCAATTTTTGACAAATTTCAGCAGATTTTTGCCAGTATTTGACAAATTTCCACTGATTTTTGACAATATTTGACCCAACAACTGCGCCACGTTCCAGGCGCCGGTTTAGGCATTTTAGACCCGTTTTAGACCGTTTTAGATGGCGAAAACGTTCTCTCCATCATTTTCTACCCCTGGGTGAGGTTTTCAGCGTTCATGATCGATGAAAAAGCTGTTTTCTAACTAGCTGTCCCATTGCTAGTTTTGGCGTCAGGTTTTAGCAACCTTCCGATCCGACTCTGTCGTCTGCACGACCTCCAAGACTGTTTTAGGGTTAATTTGAGTCAAATAATTCATTCTGGGGGTTGTTTTGGGTTTTTTACAAGTGTGTTTTTGTAGTTTTTATTGGTTTCAAACATTGTCAATTCTTTATACAAGTGTAACTTTCATTTCTCTGTATTTTGAGAACTTTGCATTGCAGCAAAGTTCATTTCTTGCCCCTTAATTATTGTGTAATTGTTGGTTTTCAAGCCCGTTTTTTAACAATAACTTTATTTGAAGTGCCTATTGTTTCAGGCACGTGCTTCCACGTGCCTTTTATTGTTGAGCAATTTCTTGGGCAGTTGCGCTCCTGTTGCTAGCATTGCCGCGCGTTCTCCGCGCGTGTACTCGCGCGTTTCGCATCACACACATTCGGGTTCGATGGCCTATCGCGGCGGCACATTGTGTGGCATAGCGCGGCACGTTGCAATTACGTGACGTGGCACGTTGCTGTTACGTGACGCGATAGCCAGTATTTAAGCAGGGGATTCCATCATCGTTTACACAAATGCGCATTGCAACGTGGAGGCGCATTCGAGTCCTTTTCCCAAGCGAAATCGTATTCGATTCGCTTTCGAATCGAATACGAGTTTTGTCCTTTTTCAACGCGAAATCGTATTCGATTCGCTTTCGAATCGAATACGAGTTTTGTCCTTTTTCAACGCGAAATCGTATGCGATTCGCTTTTGTATCGAATACGAGTTTTGTCCTTTTTCAACGCGAAATCGTATTCGATTCGCATCCGAATCGAATACGAGTTTTGCCTTTTTTCAACACGAAATCGTATTCGATTCGCTTTCGAATCGAATACGAGTTTTATCCTTTTTCAACGCGAAATCGTATTCGATTCGCATCCGAATCGAATACGAGTTTTGCCTTTTCTCAACGCGAAATCGTATTCGATTCGCTTTCGAATCGTATACGAGATGGTCGATGATTTTTGTTTCCCGGACTTTGATTCGTATTCGAGTTGTTACGAGTTCGTATTTTGATCGTATTCGTATTCGAATCGAATTCGAATCGTATTCGAATCGAATACGAATCGAATTCGAGTCGTATTCGAGATGGTCGATGATTTCCACTCGCTCGTATACGCGTTGTATACGAGCTCGTATTTTGATCGTAATCGTAAACGAATCGTTTACAAGTCGTATACAAGTCGTATACGACGTGTATACACCTCGTATACGAACGAAGTTTGTGAAAACACAATTTCCAAATAAGACGTATGTGACTACTATGTGTTTTCATGTCGTAGTAAGTGTCCGGTGGATTTTCCAAACTTCGTTCGTATACGAGGTGTATACACGTCGTATACGACTTGTATACGACTTGTAAACGATTCGTTTACGATTACGATCAAAATACGAGCTCGTATACAACGCGTATACGAGCGAGTGGAAATCATCGACCATCTCGAATGCGACTCGAATACGATTCGAATACATCTCGAATACATCTCGAATACGAGTCGTACGAGTCAAAGTCCGGGAACGGGTCATCGACTATCTCGTATTCGAGTTGTTACGAGTTCGTATTTTGATCGTATTCGTATTCGAATCGAATTCGAATCGTATTCGAATCGAATACGAATCGAATTCGAGTCGTATTCGAGATGGTCGATGATTTCCACTCGCTCGTATACGCGTTGTATACGAGCTCGTATTTTGATCGTAATCGTAAACGAATCGTTTACAAGTCGTATACAAGTTGTATACGACGTGTATACACCTCGTATACGAACGAAGTTTGTGAAAACACAATTTCCAAATAAGACGTATGTGACTACTATGTGTTTTCATGTCGTAGTAAGTATCCGGTGGATTTTCCAAACTTCGTTCGTATACGAGGTGTATACACGTCGTATACAACTTGTATACGACTTGTAAACGATTCGTTTACGATTACGATCAAAATACGAGCTCGTATACAACGCGTATACGAGCGAGTGGAAATCATCGACCATCTCGAATACGACTCGAATTCGATTCGTATTCGATTCGAATACGATTCGAATTCGATTCGAATACGATTCGAATTCGATTCGAATACGAATACGATCAAAATACGAACTCGTAACAACTCGAATACGAATCAAAGTCCGGGAAACAAAAATCATCGACCATCTCGTATACGATTCGAAAGCGAATCGAATACGATTTCGCGTTGAAAAAGGACAAAACTCGTATTCGATTCGAAAGCGAATCGAATACGATTTCGCTTGGGAAAAGGACTCGAATGCGCCTCCACGTTGCAATGCGCATTTGTGTAAACGATGATGGAATCCCCTGCTTAAATACTGGCTATCGCGTCACGTAACAGCAACGTGCCACGTCACGTAATTGCAACGTGCCGCGCTATGCCACACAATGTGCCGCCGCGATAGGCCATCGAACCCGAATGTGTGTGATGCGAAACGCGCGAGTACACGCGCGGAGAACGCGCGGCAATGCTAGCAACAGGAGCGCAACTGCCCAAGAAATTGCTCAACAATAAAAGGCACGTGGAAGCACGTGCCTGAAACAATAGGCACTTCAAATAAAGTTATTGTTAAAAAACGGGCTTGAAAACCAACAATTACACAATAATTAAGGGGCAAGAAATGAACTTTGCTGCAATGCAAAGTTCTCAAAATACAGAGAAATGAAAGTTACACTTGTATAAAGAATTGACAATGTTTGAAACCAATAAAAACTACAAAAACACACTTGTAAAAAACCCAAAACAACCCCCAGAATGAATTATTTGACTCAAATTAACCCTAAAACAGTCTTGGAGGTCGTGCAGACGACAGAGTCGGATCGGAAGGTTGCTAAAACCTGACGCCAAAACTAGCAATGGGACAGCTAGTTAGAAAACAGCTTTTTCATCAATCATGAACGCTGAAAACCTCACCCAGGGGTAGAAAATGATGGAGAGAACGTTTTCGCCATCTAAAACGGTCTAAAACGGGTCTAAAATGCCTAAACCGGCGCCTGGAACGTGGCGCAGTTGTTGGGTCAAATATTGTCAAAAATCAGTGGAAATTTGTCAAATACTGGCAAAAATCTGCTGAAATTTGTCAAAAATTGCCAAATTTTGGCGCAAGTTACGTGAGGTTTGCGCGCATCCAACTATGACGAAAAATCCATGCGTGTGCACGCGCGATTTACTGGCGCGTTGGAAGCGTTAAAATAAATTTTTCCAATATCTAACACAATTTGCACCGAATTATGGCAATTTTTGACAAATTTACATGGATTTTTGCCAGTATTTGACAAATTTCCACGGATTTTTGACAATATTTGACAAATTCCAGACAAATTTCAGACAAATTTCAATTAATTTTAGAAATTTTATGAGAAATTTCAGCAAATGTTTGAGGATTGAGGAAATCTTCTGAAATTTGTCAAATATAGGCAAAAATCTTCTGAAATTTGTCAAATACAGGCAAAAATCTGCTGAAATTTGTCAAAAATTGCCCAAATTCCGTGCAAGTTTTGCAAGTCTTGCGCGCATCAAATCGTATGCGCGCCTATACTATTGCACGAGCGCATTGACGCGTGATGAACACCGACCACGTTTACGAAGTGAATTCGAGCTACAAAAGTATCGAGTCGCCATTCTATGATGGAAAAAAAAAATTAAGTGTAAACAAACAAAATAAAAACTTTAATATACAAGAAACGTACAATTCCACTCAACTTTGTTTCAAATTTTATTTATTGGATCATTGAAAATAAACAGTAGTGTTGTGCACTGTACGCTTAAGTGTATACCGGCGATGCGTTGTTTTGTGGTGGGGATTTGCCTCGATAATTGATCTTTTCTCTTTGTTTGCAATATTTTTTTGGCCTTTTTTGTTGATTTTTCGGTTTGAAATTGTTTTTTTCCGGTGTAATTTAAGTGGTGGAAGGTTGTTGGCGTGTGTTGAGGGTAATTTTGGCGGTTTTTGGGTCGGGATTAGTGTTTTCTGCGATTTTTTATCGGTATTTGGGGTAACGCATGCGAATCGCCGTCGATGCGTCGACCGTAGCAAGTGTGGTTGAAGTGATTTCGTTCATTCGTTATTTTAATGAAAATTAGGTATTTATTGTGACCACACGAGCACGTAGCAAGTGCGCGCGCAAGTTAAATGTGTAGAGGCCTGTGAGAAAATAAAACGTGCGTGGAAGCGGCGTAAATATTCTTTGGTGACTGCCATGGGTTTGTGCTTTGTCGTGGGCGCGATATGTCTGCGATATATATATGCGTTAGGGATGAGAACGGGACCAATTTTCGGGTCCCGACCCGTCCCGGGTCCATTACGTTAGCGTAATACGCGCGTATGATTGCATAATTGAAATAAATCAGTATTAAGCCTAATATTAGGCCTAATAATGCTAAAATAAAGTAAAGAAACAACAATATTTTGGTCATACAGTGTAATTTACTTTTAATAATGAGTTTGTTGTTGTTGTTTATTTACTTTATTTTAGCATTATCAGGCTCAATATTAGGCTTAATAGTGATAAATAACAACTGGAATTAGAAAATTGTCTCCGCCTCGCAGTACGAATTTAGCAACTGTAATCCCGTCCCGTCCCGTATCCGCATAGGGCAAACATTACCAGTCCAGTCCCTATCCCGGTCTGTTCTTATCCCTAATATGCGTGATGTAGCGCGTTTGCGCGCGCGATCTAGTGCGTTTGAGCGCGCGATGTAGCACCTTGAGCGTGTCCAAATGTGTACAGGTGCTCAAAAGATGTGCGAGGGCTTCACGTGCATACACGAAGCATAAACGTGAAGAAAACAGCAGAAGCAGTTGTGTGTGATATTTATAAAACCACATCACACAAGGGAATACTACTAATGATACAAAAAGCAATAAACTTTATGAATATTGAAATAAACTTACAAAATGGTGGAAAAAACATGGCGTACTGCCTTGAATATATGCCGGGATGTTATCAATCTTCCGGGCCCCATGTGTGTTTGATTTTAGTCCTAATTTTGGTGTATTTTTTTTTTTTTTGCCTTGGTTTTTCTCGTTTCTTGGAGAGTGCTGAGGCATGCCGAGGTGTTCTCGGGCGTGTGCGCCTGTTGAAGATCGAGCGTTTCATATTTTGTGTTTAATAAGCCTACCGTGGTGCCTCGAGCGTTTATTAATTTCTCCACTCGAGGCACTTCACTAACACCTCCCCGGTGTTTAAACGAGTAGCGGCGCTTATTTGACCCCGGTGTTTACTGTTTAAAATTGTCGTGTGTTTTCAAAGTTCTTAATTTGTTTAAAAGCAAACAAAATGGATATTTGTTAATTTTTATTTGATTTTATCAATTTCTATTGGTTTCTTGCTGATTTTTAATCGGTTTTTCTCTATTTGTGACAATTTTTGCCAATTTTAATCGTTATTTGTCATTCTGAATTGATTATTGTCCGATTTCAGTCGATTTTTGTTGATTTTTAATCATGTTTGTTCGTTTTTAATCAATTTTTGTCCCATGCCTTACGATCAGTTCGAATAATTGACACCATACTGTGCTGTTACTCGTATTCAAGATGGCGTCGCAAACTCAAGGCCGAATTCCGCTGATTTCATTTATTGCGACTGTTTGCGCTCCATACGTGTGAAAAGGATTATGGGAAAAATCCTCAATGCAGGCCATTTTGGTGTTAAATGAGCGAGGAAGGCAGGAGATGAGAAAAATTTGTAAAATTTCAAAAAAAAGCTAAACAATCAAAATTTACATGAAGATCAATATTTCTGGCTCGAAATGCATGTATCAGCAATTTCGGGATATTTTCGGGGTGAAATTGACTCGTTCGGAACACTGGGAAGGAACCCCACCCCGCATTCCCCATGCGTCGGCGCGCGCGTAGACGAAAATTCAAATCCAGGTGTTCAGACGGCCCCACGTTATTTTCGGGTTCCAAGTTGGGTTTCACAAATGTACCGTATTGCCTCGAATAAACGCCGGGACGTTTATTAAACTTCTCGTGTGTGTTTAATTTTGATCCGCATTTAACTGTTTTTTTTTTCACCGAAAGTTACTTCATTTTTTATTAACATGGAAAAAGAATGAACCTTTACAAAATACTAATAATAACGTTATAATAAGCAGTTACAATTGAAATTAAAACAACATTTTTTTTTTAATTAGAAACCAAAGCAGAATCATCCCTAAATTCTGACACGGCGTTGTCAAACAAACAGTTGGCGCCAAAACGAGAAATTAGGCAACAAAACATTTTGAATGCTACAAAAACACATTAAATAACCATAAAACAAATAAAAATAAATACAACAGCTAAACCAAATTGTAATAAACAAGACAGCAAAGTGTGGGAGTGAGTGACAACGCCAAAAAAACGCCCGAAAACGCCCCAAGAACGCACCAAAACGCCCCAAGAACGCACCAAAACGCCAGATAACCGTGCAACTTGAGGCAAAAAACATGCGAACATAATTTTTTGCTTTGAGTGGCACGATTTTCAGGCTTTTTGGAGCATTTTGAAGCGTTTTGGGGCGTTTTAGAACGTTTTTGCTTATTTTTTAGCATTCTCATGCGAGCTCGCGCGTGCAGGCGAGAAAAAAACAAACTTATTTCTTCAAGAGTTAAAAAAAAAATAACCCTAACCAGGAAATTACTGTAAAAACAACGGCTTGCCTCGAATAAACGCCGGGGCGTTTACTAATTTTCAAGACTGGAAGTGAGGCGAGATGTTGTTTGCTTTATTTGTTAAAACAAATTAGGCGTCACTAATTCACCTGTATTAGGGTTTCGGTTCTGAGAAACCGGACGAGGAGTCACAATAACGGGACACGGGAAATTTCAAAACTTACCGGTTCCGTCAAAACGCCATTGAAACGTTACATTTTTATAGCGTGTCAATGATAAAAATGGTCATTTTGGATGAAAAACGGCCATTTTGGATGAAAAATGGCCATTTTTACTATAAAAAATGGCTGAAAATGGCCATTTTTACTATGACAAATGGCTGAAAATGGCCATTTTAATAAAAAAAGGCCATTTTTACTTCGAAAATTGGCTAAAAATGGCCACTTGAGTGAGTGACAACGCCAAAAAACGCGTGCAAACGCCTGCGAACGCCCCAAAACGCCCCAAAACGCCAGATGACAATGCAACTTGAGGCATAAAACTTGAAAACACAATTTTAAACGTCACAAAAGTTGAAACAAAGATGAAAAATTAATTTTTTGCCTCAAGTTGCGCGATTTTCAGGTCTTTTGGAGTGTTTTTGAGCATTTTTTGGCGTTCTCAGCGGCGTGTTTGCCTCAAATAAACGCCGGTTTAAACAAAAAATGACGTCATTTTTGGTTTAAAATTGAAGTAAAACACAAAATATTTTAGTTTTTAAATGCAACTGGTCTAAATTTTGTCAAATGTTGTCATACTTCTTGAAAGTCATCATTTATTGATAAAAAATTTGAAAATTTACCTAATTGTAGCATGTATTTGTGGTTAGTTTTGATTTGAATTCAAACTGTAATTTTTTGCTTCGAGTTGCGCGATTTTCAGGCGTTTTGGGGCGTTTTTGAGCTTTTTTTGGCGTCCTCAGGCGAGCTCGCGCGTGCACGTCACAAGTAACCCTAATCAGGAAAGAACCTACAAAAACTATGGCTTGCCTCGCATAAACGCCGGGGCGTTTATTCATTTTCAAAAAGACAAATGAAATGGATAAATAAAGAAATTAGCGGGGAAATCCAACATGGCGCCCACTTCAAATCCGCTAGAGCGGCAAAACACGACATTTGAATTTCAACACAAGAATAAAATCAAGAATACACACTGTATTGAATAAAATAACATTAGGAAATGTAATTTCCTACAACAAAAGCACTATTTATTAAAAGAACACTTGAAAATAATCGTTTGCCGAACGGAATGAACTCGGTCAGCAGCGCACAAGTGCGTACCGACAACAAACGCTCGAAACGACAAAACGACCGTTCCGGGACAAAAATAAAGCAAACCAATCGACAGATCACCCCCAAATTAGTCTAAATCAATTCTAAAACCTATCCATAACACAAGAATAAGGTCCAAACAAAAGGTTAGAAGTTTGAACACAACCGAACTAGATTAAGAAATATGACGTCACGCGTCTTACGCAAGTGATCTGTAAATCGACGGATGCACTAAAAATCATCCAAAATCACACAAAATGAGCAAGAATTAAAGAAATAAGACACAGAGAAGTAATAAAACTTTAAATAGCAATGAATAAAGATAATATCAATATCATAGACACTAAAATTCATGAAAACACTGTAACTTTTAATAAATCACAAAAAATGAAAGTTTAATATGTAAAAATATCTAAAAAGCTGAAATTCAAGAAAAGCAAAAATTAAAGACACTTTGTTAACTTTAATTAAGACAATAAATGACATAAAATCCGGACACAACAATTATTCCATTTTGGATGAAAAACGGCCCTTTTGGATGAAAAACGGCCATTTTGGATGAAAAACGGCTAAAAATGACCATTTTTCTATGAAAAATGGGTAAAAATGGCTAAAAATGGCTATTTGATTGAATGACAACGCCAAAAAACGCCCAAGAACGCCCGCAAATGCCTAAAAATGCCTAAAAACGCCCCAAAACGCAAAATGACAATGCAACTTGAGGCAAAAAACATGAGAACACAATTGTAAACGTTACAAAAGTTGAAACAAAAATAAACAATTAATGTTTTGCCTCGAGTTGCACGATTTTCAGGCGTTTTGGAGTATTTTTTGGCGTTCTCAGGCGTACTCGCGCGTACACGTCACTGCCGAGTAAAAAAAACATACTTATTTCTTCAAGAGTTAAAAAGGAAGTAACCCTAATCAGGAAAAAAAATGCAAAAACAATGGCTTGCCTCGAACAAACGCCAGAAGTGAGGCGAGATGTTGTTTGCTTTATTTATTAAATCAAATTAGGCGTTGCTAATTCACCTGTATCTCTTAGTTCGACGTAAGAACACGCGCTTTTTTTAAAATGAAAGCCCAAGTTGGGTTTCATAAACGTACCGTATTGCCTTGAATAAAAGCCGGGGTGTTTATTAATTTTTAAGACCAGAAACGAGGCGAGATCACGACTCAAGATTAAGCGAGAAGAAATAAACGTGTTTCTTCTAAAGGAAGTAACCCTAATCAGGAAAAACTTACATAAACAATGGTTTGCCTTGAATAAACGCCGGGGCGTTTATAAATTTTCAAGACGGGAGGCAAGGTGAGATGATGATGCGGTGCGACGCGAATAAAAGCCCAAGTTGGGTGTTGCCTCGAATAAACGCCGGGGCGTTTATTAATTTTCAAAACCGGAAATGAGGCGAGATCAAAACGCCATTGAAACGTTACATTTTAATAACGTTTCAACGATAAAAACGGCCATTTTTGATTAAAAAAACGACTAAAAATGGCCATTTTACTATAAAAACGGTGAAAAAAAAACATTTTTACTCTGAAAAATGGCTAAAAATGGCCATTTTGACGAAAAACGGCCATTTTTACTACGGAAAATGCTAAAATTGGCCACTTGAGTGAGTGACAACGCCAAAAAACGCCTGCGAACGCCTGCGAACACATAAAAACACTCCAAAACGCCAGATGACAATGCAACTTGAGGCAAAAAACATGAGAACACAATTTTAAACGTCACAAAAGTTGAAATAAAGATGAAAAATTAATGTTTTGCCTCGAGTTGCGCGATTTTCAGGCGTTTTTGAGCGTTTTTTTAGCATTTTTTGGCGTTCTCAGGCGTGCTCGTGTGTACACGTCACTGCCGAAGAAAAAAACAAACTTATTTCTTTTAGTTAAAATGTATTTCAAGCTTTAACAGGGGTTTAAACAGAAAATGACATCATTTTTAGTTTAAAATTGAAGTAAAACACAAAATATTTTAGTTTTTGAATGCAACTGATCCACGTTATGTCAAATGTTTCCATTACTTCTTGAAAGCCAAAAAATTTGAAAATTTAGCTAATTTCAGCATGTATTTGTAGCTAGTTTTGATTTGAATACACACTGTAATGTTTTGCCTCGAGTTGCGCGATTTTCAGGCGTTTTGGGACGTTTTGGAGCAAAAAAAACAAACTTAATTCTTCAAGAGTTAAAAAGGAAGTAATCCTAATCAGGAAAAGCCCACAAAAAACAATGCAAGATCACGCGGTACGACGCACGGACTCCCAGCGCACGGAATGCACGGACTTTCTGTGGACTTCCCGTGCACGGAAGACCGGCGCGGACATTTCCATTGGAGACCAGCGCAGAATTACCTACAGGCAATTCCGAATCAAAGGCTTCTTTATGGTTTATACATTACTTTGCAGTAGGTATGCCTGGCCTTGATTTGAAAGTGCAGTAAATTCTGCTGAATGCAGTGTTTTAAACTCGCAGCAATTGCGATGGTGCCAACTATTGGAAAATAAATTTAAAATGTAAAACCAAAGAATTTGTAAAAAAAATTTGTTTTAATCAATTGCAATAATGATATTCTACTTAATTGTTGGATTATGAAACGTGAAACCAATCCCATGATTAGGAAATATAAATTTTATTAAATTCATCGTGTATCTCACATCTCACATTCACTGCCATTTACTTAGTGTCATCCAAAAATCAGGTTTTATCAAATCCTGAGGTTATTCTAGTACGTCTTAACTGCCCGGCAGGTCGCGCAACCTGTGGAGCAACAATTGATGTAAATAGTGCAAGCAGCACGCACGGGAAAGTGCGCACTGATGGGTCCATGCCAGTGCAAGTACATTGGGTAATGTATTATTGCGAGCGCGCGTGTTTTCACACGATTACAATGTGCTGATTAAACCAACAGCATTATAGAAGCATTATAGACTGATTATATTGTATAATTTTTATTTTAACAAAACCCTGAATTTCATTTCTAATCGGTTTTTTTTTTATTGACGCGCACAGAAGCGTTGTAGCATGTTCACACAATGTGGAATTTGCAAATTTGAGAAAGCGGCTTTCCCAAGGTTGATAAAACGCGCGCGATCGTGCGGAATATACAAATAAGTGAAATCCGCAAAATCAGCCATGAGACTGCGAACAGGGGGTCAAGGTATAGGCCGCCGTAATGTTAAAAATAGGGTCCCTTTCGCACTCCGAGAAATCCGCATGCGCGCCATAAGGTTAAGATAAAATATTAACGGTGCTCACACTAACAGAGAATAATACACTGTGTGAAATTCATTTTTCCTAGGGTCAGAAGTCTAGGAGGAATAAAATTATTGTGTTAACTAACAAGAAAAAAATAGTTTCCGACTAAAGCATCGTAAAGGTGTAATAAATGTAGGAGTAGGCGAGTAGAAATAAGCCTACCGTACTGTGAGTAGACGAGATTGGCTGGGCTAAGGGTTATGTACACATATAACTGCAAAGTGTTGCAGATTTTTTCGTTGGAAATGAACGTTTGTTTATCGTGATTCCGCCAGGTGAACGTTTCACTTGCTTATCGTAGCGACTAAAACTATAATGGATGCCAAATTGTCAGGTGGAAACACAAGGGAGCGGGTAAAATTTAAAAACTTGCTTTTACTTGAAAAAGCGGCTAAAAACTCGCTCGCTTGATCAAACACAAGCTTACGTTTTTATTCAAAGCTTTGTTTTGAAGCAAACTTGTACTCACCTGCTTCCGATCAAACTGAGTTTGATTTACCAGCTTCAAGCTTGCAGGTGTTTTGGTCATGTGACTTTGACAGCCAATCAGAATGGTGAGGAAATTCTTGGAGTAGATTTTGGCTACCGAAAGCTAGCTAGGTAGCCAGAAGCGGGTGAAGTGAGCTTGTAAATGACTCTTTCTTTAAACTTGTACTAGCAAGCTTTGGAATTTTACCCGCTCCCTTGGGTTTCCATCTTTAAACTGCTTTTTTCGATATGAAAAAGGTTTCGGAAAATTCCAAAATCAGTCTGAGTTTGCCTTACAAACCTGTACATTTTGTTTTTTTATCTAATGAATGAGATCAGTACTTCAGCAGCCATTTTGTCTGCGACAACTCTTGGCTGACGTGTGCTCATTAAATAGTTAAATTGTTACTATAAGGAGAAGTGATTTCCTCTTTTCAAGATCTAAAACTAAAACATAGAGACTGAAATTCCTAGAGTAGAACAGTTTATTGATTTGGATTACTGGCTTGCAAGGGTTTTAAGCGCACATTTAGAGATTGAATTCAAGAGATGAAGATTAACTTCTCTAGTGTCAACTTAAACCATGTCCTGGTGACAAAATTGAAAAGTTAAAACATGTTTTAAAGTCTTTATTCGCTTCTAACCACAAACTGAATATGAAGTGAAAGCGCATTGCAGCTGTTTCCTGTGTCTATAGGTCAAACACATTCCGTTTGAAATTTGAATAAAATTTATCATGGCTCCCACCAACTTTAAGCGTTGGACCACATATACAGGCGGTTGTTTTTGTTCCGAATCGTTTGCAAACGAAAAAAGCTTTTCGTTGTCTGAACCTGTGGCTTCAGCTTCTTTTCTTTCTTTTTTATTGATATGTGGCTCGCAGCTGTTCTAGTAACTTAGGTACGAGGTGGTAGGTGGAGAGAGAGAGAGTTGGTTGGGGCAGAACCGTGGCTGCATTCCATGGGAAATGTGGCTTTCCTCGAGCCGAGGACTCGATGAGTGTAGTTTCATTGCCGTAGCTTCGCAGGTAGTTTATCGTGTTCGGTCGCATTGACCATACATCAGAGTTGGATTCGGGTAGGGAAGAAGCTATTTAGTGTCCCCTTAATTAATTAGGACGAAACATACACAAATGTGACCAACAGGAGGCGCTAAATCGAATTAGACTTGCGATCGGGCTTTATTAGTGCCATGATGGATAGTGATCGTTAACGCTTTTACACAGCTGACACCTACATTTCGTTTCATTACCGGCAGGAAATAACCCTTGGAGATAAATGATGACACAATTGCAGCTTCTGATAAATAACATAATAACATTAAGTGTGTATGTGTGTGCTTATCTTGGGATAAGGAGTTTTTCGTTTGATAACGTGGGTTTTAAGTACAAAATGGCTGCTTAAATGGGATTTTTTTCAATGGGGCACCTGTAATTCATTCAGGGAAGATAATTTCGACATTTTTGAAGCGAAAGTATTTTTTTTTTTTTAGAATGAAAGTTTATTTTGTGTGTGTGGTGGAGTGCAGTGAAGCTCTAAAATTGGGGAATCAGATTTCTGGTTTTGAAGTTAATAATGCACTTAAGGTTGTTGTTTAAAAAGGCTGTGTAGATAAGATCAGACATTGAGGATGGGGTTTTGTTTGTGCTGCTCCTGAACTTTGCTGGAAAGCACTGTTTGGGAATGGAAGTTTTTGATGTTTCAGTAATCTTGATCTTGAAAACTTTTAATGAAAAATGATGGTGATGTTATTTGCAAGGAGAATTAGTTGCTCTATCCAAAATATATATTGATTTTGTCTGATCTCTTGCTTCTTAGATGGAATTATTTAGTATTTTGTGGCGCTGCGAAGATGCGTAAGCATTACAGAAAAGTTGACAGCTGTTACCGATTTAATATTGTCCATTCTTTATTTAGACCTAGTGGAATCGGATAGTAAAGTATGGTTTTAGTTGCTAGAGTGTTATAAACCTAGCTGGCATTCAAAAATTAAAATATTTTGTGTTTTACTCCAATTTTAAAACAAAAATGACGTAACCTGTAACTCCAATGATGTGACCAATGATGTCATAAATAAGTAATACATGTTGCCAGCTTTATTAAATGGTTAAAATTCTCATACTCAAAATTTAAACTTAAAATACACTTAAACTAAAATTGTTAAAACACAAGTATTTTTATTTTTGAATGCAGCAACTGATAGAATGAGAATATAAAAAAAAATATTGTCGTTGTAGCAGAACTCTATGGGCAGGCTTGGTCAGACGAACACGAACCCACTAGACGGTCTGTGTCCTTGTGATGATGTGCTGTGACAACTTTTAGAATATCACTAATGTTGAGTTTATGGGGAAAGTTTATTTTTACATTATTGTAAGCAATTTAAATGAAGAAATATCTCCACAATTGCTTTTTATGGCGAAATCAATTTAAAATGTCCTTAAATGTATATTTATATTGCAGATTTGATGGCTTCCTGGCTACGTAAAAACTTCCAAAGGTTATTTGCAATATTGTAAACCCTTAGAAAAGTGCTTTCACTTTGGAAATGGTCTCAAGATGGTCGATAGTGATAAAATATTGAATTGTGAAAAATCTGTCAATTGATCCACTTATTGACCAAGAGTTGTGAAAAACGAAAATAGAAAAAAAGAAAGAAAAAAAAAACCTTTTTGGGCTTTCTAGAAACTTGTGATAAGTTAAAGAGCTGAAGTCTATTTGACGTGATGTTCTTGAACAATTTACTGTTCGCCATTTTTTGTCATCACTCTGATTGCAGCATAAAATTTCAAGCACTTAGATTTTCTTCACCCATATTTCCCCCTCGTTTTTACAGTCGCGTTTTAATTCCAGTAAGAGACAATTTCTTGCGTCTGGCGAACTAACTGGAAGAAAACCATTAAAACGGCTGTTTCATTGGTACAGTACAATTAAAATTTGAATACAGTTATTGCCCATATTAAGTGCGCACTAACGAATCCTCATGATTTGATAATTATTTCTGTTTGCGGTCTTTAAAAGTGAACTGCTCTTTTGATTTGCTAACTCCCATCCCCTTTAAAACACATTAACACATTCCAATCAAAATGGAAATAAGTTTTCCCTATTTGCAAATGCAATTTTTTTTTTTTTTACTTTCCCTCGACACTTTCCTAATGTACTTCCAAGTCGCATATCAATTAAGGCGCATTTCACACGTGACGCTGAAGCGTGGTGGACGTCGTGCAAATACTTGTATAAATAAATAAATATTTCGAAGCGCGTCAAAGGTCGTTCGTTGTCGCGCAATCTCTTTATTAAATCGCACGCGCACGTGACGTCATTGGATAAAACGTTTGGCGACGAAGAGATAACGACGTTTGGTTTAATATTTGAAAGGCAATTTCTTTGCCACGTGCCAACAACTTGTCAGTTGCATCTGCGCCATTTTAAATTCATCTCGGCGTGCAATTTTAACGAGTGACACCAAGAAAAAAGGAAGGGGGAAAAAGAATAAGATTGCCAAATTGTCCTAATTTCCCTTTCAAGTCGCCTTAATAAGCTCGCGCAACATCTTTTCTTGCGGCTGCAATTTAGCGTTATGAATATCCACAATTTCCGCGCTTGAAACTGCAAATAAAATCGATTATTGAAATAGTGCTGATTGTGCAGCATCGTAATTTATGTCCTAACCGTTGTGTGATGTGAAGGTTTCCTCTCTCTTTCCGACCTCTATCTCCAAGATGGCCTCCCCACCGGTTTCCTGTTTGATCCGTTGATTTTTTGGACACATTCCAATCAACTCGTTGCGAGATTCCCCGGTGCACTGAGTTAAGAAATGTCTTTACGGAGCAGAAATTTCTTTGCCGTTTTTAACACGAGTTTATTTGCGCTCGCACTTTTCGGTTTGTCCTGTGTCATTAAATGCGCATCATTTTGGCAAGAGCAAAAATCTGGTTGATTAAGAAGTTTTACTTTAAAAGTTGGGCGAGACGAGACGTGGTGTGAGTGGTTTTTAACGAATAAAAAAAAATAAAAGTTTACAACGCTGCACATAGCACATTCCCAAAATTTCAATGCTTGAACGAAAAAAGAAGGAAAAATGCACTTTTTTACCCGGATTTAATTACATTTTTTTCTTTCCCTTCTCTCCTTAATCCTTTTTTACGCTGAAGACGCTGAAGTGATTATGACGATTATTTTGCATCATGTGACCTGTGTGGGTCAATCACATTCACATGAATAATCGCTTCAGCACTTCAGCGCTTATGTATAATCGTCTGAAAAGGAGTTGTTAGTGCTGAAGAGAGTTTGTTATAAATTATTAAATAAATGAAAATAAATAATCAATTTAATTTAACAAAAACAAATAAATAAATAACAAAAATAAAATAAAAAAAATTATAAGTAAAAGTCGTTTGACGTGCAAAATAATCGCTTGGACCTGGCGTGGGTACTCAATAATGCAGTGATTGTGATTATTGGAACAATCACTTCAGCACCTTCAGTGTGAAATTTATGAAACCCCTTAGTGATTGGGCCTTGAAGCGTTTTTGGATTAAATTCCAACGGCAACTTTTTTTTCCGTATCAATTAATCTCGTTAATGTGAAGGTAGCCATAGGAAATTTAGTAACTAAATTAAATCCTTTTTTTTAAATTTTAAATTGTATCAATGGGTATTTTTTACTTAATTAATTTCGTAAAAAATAATACGGAGTATTAATTTTGAGTCGAGAAATAGAATTAAATGGATCTAGAATTCACCTCAGCTTTTGTGCAATTTGTGGTGTAATTGTCCTTGTTATTGGGATACTGATAATCTCCATTGCATTCGTGGTAT
This sequence comes from Strigamia acuminata, assembly GCA_949358305.1. Taxonomy (NCBI): domain Eukaryota; kingdom Metazoa; phylum Arthropoda; class Chilopoda; order Geophilomorpha; family Linotaeniidae; genus Strigamia; species Strigamia acuminata. Next base: position 24,385,480 of record OX442314.1, on the reverse strand, counting down.
TCCTACTGAGCATTGGATTTTCAATTCTGTACATGTGTGAGAAAGAAATGACTGGATTTCAGGATTTGTTTGTGCGAATTGCATTCTGACTCCGTATTAAATTTTGTTTGTCAACAGAAGTAGTCGCTGAATCCGTTGTAAGTAAAAACTGCACATAAAATTATTTTTCATTACGGTATATAAATATTTTGTGTATTATTTTGCCATTAAATATTTGTTTTCGCAAACAGCATTAACTGTCCCAGGATTTTAGATGTTGACTTGTAATATAATGCATATTTTATTCACTCTACTATTTAGTAGCATTAAATATACCAAAATTTAGAGAATCCCAGTTATTTCTCATTCTTGTCTGATCGAGTTACTGCCTCGAGATGGTTAATTTCATAAACTGGAACGCCACTTCAAAATTTAAAAAAATTATTTGTACAATTACAAAATCATCACGAACCGAAAGAATATTTTCCGCTACATTTTAAGCCCTGTTTTTATGGCAAGAACACCTGCCATCCTCCTCCAACCGGGTTTTCTGTGGTTTTCCACTTCTTGGTGTAAATGCTAGGTTGGGTCCTTAAGAAAGTCTATCCTTTGGATGGCCTAAATCGCCAGACAGGCACTCTACTGATGCTTATATCAAACACTCGTTTTTTTTTGGTAATGTTTTGTAACAACACATTTCCTGCCTTGTAAACATATTGTTTATACGTGAAATTCGAAGCTTGGGCAATTTTAAGCAGCTCACACTTTGTTTTCCGTATAATTGGCAGATTATCTTCTTCTTTATCTCGTTCTTGTTGCTTGATTCCACACAATAGGCACTGATTCCACTCGCATCACAAATTTCTCAGTTCCTAGAACTTAGATCAATAAAAAGCTTAAGTTTAGGTAATAAATAATATAAAATAATTTGAATAATATTAACATATATTTTCCCGTGGAAGAATGCCGTGTGATTACTGATTTTTATTTTTATTTTTATTTTTTCTTAAGTTTTGCTTTTTTACAAGCAGGAACAATGCGCTTGTCTGCGCCACGACAACAAAATATTTGCCGCGGTTGTAAAAAGAGGAAGAAAACGAGAGTTGGTCGTTGACGTTGTAGAATGGCCAAAGCGAATCAAGCTCCACAGGGAGGAATATAATTAATTTTTAGAAATAGGAGAAAGGGTCGTTTAACGTGGAAATTTATCGCATATTTTTGTATATTTATGTGTGTGATACGACCTCAAGTCACGGAGTGAAAATTCAAGAGTGGAGGAAAGAAAAACGGAGACAAACAGCGGAGGGAAAGAAGAGAAGAGAAAAGGAGAGAAAAAAAGCTTTCACAAATATTAAATTTCTTGTAGATTGCAAAAAATTATTCCATCTTGTTGAATTTATTATGAGGTTTTGCCCATTTTGTGCTTATCTGTAAGTTGAATCAAATTAAGTTTTGCTCTAATTTATTTCGCTTTGCCAAATATATTAACGAGCGACCCCCGCTCAGTTTCCCTTTCTTGTTACCCTCGACGCAGCTTTTGCTCTCTTTGCTGGTTAAAATTTATTAGAATTAGTGTTAGAGCCTTTAGAGATTTTTTTCCTTTTTGGCTTTAATTTACTAAATAATGCAACAGGAAGAAGACTCTAGAAATTAACTCTAATTACAAATTCGTAAGTTTGCACTTAATGAGCGTGAATGTTTTTCTTTTTCTATTTGGCTGTAAAAATCTTGTTTATCGCGAGTATCTTTACTAAGTTAGTTGATGTCATGTCGTGTTGATAAAACCTTACCCAGTCCAGTTATCGTCCGTTTCCGGGTAGGGGAACGTGTCACTTTTGTTGGCGTCTTCCTTTCCGGAAGAGAGATAGCAAAACTCGGTGCTCTTAACAAGATAAAAGAAACCTAAACTTAAAACAAAAACCAATAAGGGAACAAAGAAGTGCGATGTACGAGTATAAAAAAATGTTGAGTGATTTTTTTTTTTTGTTTTAATTTTGTAAACTGCAATCTCTTGATCTTGAAAATGCGACATGTCACTTGGAATAATTAAATCTAATTAGGTAATTACGGGTTTTAATTTATTGGAGGCAAAAGCGAATTTTTTTGAGGGTTTGGAATTTTTTTTAAGGTGGTTTTGATGTAAACTTTGATGTTTTTTGCAGTTAAATTTAACAGTTTTAGCGCAGTGGTCGGCAATAGGTTGAAACTTAGACCCTGTGGCGTTTTAGCGACGTTTTTTCCTCGGTTTCTTTGGTTTTTCGGTGTTTTTTTTTCTTGTTTTTTCTTGTTTTTTTCATGTTTTTTAGGTTTTATTGGTATTTTTTGGGTTGTGTGTGTTTATTGGGGGGTTTATTTGATTTTTAATTGTTTTTTCCTTTTTTTTTAGGTTTTTAGTAACGTTTTTAAGTGTTTTTTCCGTTTTCTTAGGTTTTTAGTAAGGTTTTTAAGTGTTTTTTTTTCTGGACCTCGATAAAAATTTTCAATAGTATCCGGACCCCACTTAAAATTAATTGCAGACCCCTGGTGTAGCGCGTAATTTTAGTATTATTGAATTGATTAAATTTTAGAAATTTTGATGAAAGATTTACAGATCCTTCTGGTTCAAAAAAATATTTCACAGAATTAAGGATATTGTTTGTATACATTAAATAATGTATTTCATCAGGGCCGCATTTAGGTCTTGCAACACCCAATGCATTTCAAAATACATGGCAATACATTGTAATATAATTCAATGTATTTTTTAATTTGGTAATTTGATTACGGGTATACACAAAAACGAAATAAGACTTGGAATGTTTTTTTATATATATTTTTTCATTAATTGTGGATCCAGCTTCTTTTGTTGGGAGTTTTGTTGTCGTCTTGGTTTACCTATTTGTTTGGAGTTGGCGGTTGTAATCAGTGACACGTTCCATTTGACTCGACCAGCGACAAAGGATGATTGAAAATGAGAAACGGACTCTTCACTTTCGAGCCAATAATTCTTTCTTTTTCTTTTTTTCCTTTTTGTCAACGTTGCTGTGCAAAATGCAATTACCACCTTTAAATAAATTCTTTTTGTGAAAACTTGTGAAATGATTCAACAACAACGGCAAAAACAACAACAACTCAATTGTAATTAAGTTATATAAATTTTTAATTCAAAATTCCTCATTTTCTGAAAAGAAAAAAGAAATAAAACACAAACATAAATAAAAATGATTTAAATGCATCCAGCTCGAGATGCATGTTGGAAAATATAAAAGTAAATTAAGTGTCGGTTCGTTTCTTTTCAACTTCATAAAAGGAAATGATGATGTATTTCCAGTGAGCCTCATCTTTATATAATTTCAAAAGGTGTGTGTGTGTGTAAACTGTATAATTCATCACTTGGACCGCAACAACTCTTAAAGCGAAAACACTAGTTTGTAACAATCAAAACAAAGCAAATAAAAATAGACAATACAAAGTACATTTTCTCTTTTTTTTTGTTTCTTTTTTAAAAAAAAAACAAAATTCAATTATTGGAAAAAGTATACTTAGAAAAAAAAAATAATAATAATAATAAAAATAAAGAAGAAAAGGCAAAGTGCAGTTGCAGTTGCAAAAATATCGATATGTGAAATAGAAAAGTTTGTAGACGACAGATGAAGAGCCGCCCGAAGATGTTGGGACTGAGAAGGGAGTGGAGGGATGTTGCCCTCCTGAAACCCGCTCTGCGGTGCATAGCATTGAAAATCGGTCATCCAAACCTCGAGCTCATCACCCGGGGTCCGTATCGGCGTGTTTCCGACAGCATTTTTGAAAAATTAAAATTAAACACGTTGCTAAAACGCCGCCACCGCTCGCTCCGAGTCCAATCGCGAGATAGTTGATGTGGTCCTTGTCTTTTTGGCACAAATACGAATCCTCGTCGCTGGTCGTCGACGCCGATGGGCAGTTTCTTACACCATTGCACACGAGTTCGTGCGGGATGCATGCGTTGGAACCGCCGCAAACAAAAGAGCAGTCGTCCGAAGAGGGCATTTCTCCCGTACGAGCTGCCTGCTCCATCTGGATGAATTCGGTCCACACCAACCGGAAGGAGGCCGCATGCGACGCATCTTCCGACCGGAACTCGACCAACGCACGACCCGCTCGCAGCGATGAAGCCGAGATCACCGGAAGCTCTTCGGGTGGCGACCCTCCCCCGCACACCATAACAAAATTTCCGTCCACATATTGGTGACGCTCCGAGGGTATTTTGACCTCGATTCGCTCGGTGCCGCAATCATCCGACAAATAAACAGACTCGAAGCGCAGGAAAACGCTTCGGGAGGGATGCACGAGCAGCGACCAAATGCAGTGCACCCGCGACGGCTCGTAGTCCAAACTGTCGGACAAAGGGTCGTTGCGAAAGGGGAAAACCAGCTCTCCTTGCTGACGAGCATCCAGCACGGTCGGGCCGCATTTCGGTCCGTGAAGGAACTCGTAACTGCCCTTAAACAGGAGGCTGCCGTGGGAACGGGGCGGCTCGCGTTTCACGTGTAGTTTCACTTGCAGGGAGGGCCCGGTCGAGAGGATTCGGACGCGTCCGCTCGCGTGTTCCGAGCGCATTTTGATGCCGCATATGCATTCGAGCTCGCTTCCGTCGGCGTCCCGGATGATGATTTTGTCGACGGGGTCGTCGAGGCAGCGGGAACAGGTACTTTGTGTGGTGGATGTGAAGTTGATGGAGTCGAAGGACACGAGGACTTGTTCGTAGGGAACCGAATCGGCGAGGAAGGAGTAGGAGCACTCGAGTTCGCTTTTGCGGGTGAATAAAAGACTGTTTAAGGGCGACGAGAACGCGCCGTCCAACGAGGAAGGACTGGAAAAGACTTCGTCGCACTCGGTGTTGGGCACGGGGATGCCGTGAGTGAAGGCGTTGAAGTAATCAAACTGTACCCAGTACTCCAACGAGGAGCCGGCGTACGAACCCACTTCGCTGTGGAATTGCACGAACATGGCGTTGCCCGATGATATGAAATCCTGATTCGATGGTAACGGAGGGGACCACGAGTCGCAAAACATGGCCAGGAGACGGGACTCGTCCGCGTACGGGGCGTCGTAGACGGTGAGCGTCTCCACGCAGCCTTTGTCGTCCAAGATGGCGGAGTCGGGGCGCCGCACGCGGAAACTGCGGAAATCTATACGGATGATTTCGTTGTGCCAGGCCCACATGGTGAAACTGCATGTGGTTCTCGGTTGGTACCAAGTTGTGAGGGAGTAAAACCGGCGTTGTTCAGGTGGGATGTTGGAATCTCGGTGAAAAATGGCGTCGCAACTGTCGTTTACCTGATTTATATAGAAAAATAAAAGGGCTGACTTGTACGTTACAAAGTGCACAACAAAGCCGCTCGTGCCTTTTATGGCGGGTGCCTCTCGACATCAAACCCGAGTCGTAAAAGAGGAAATGACCACTTACTTTAGTAGCTCCGTGGCCGGCCCATTTGGCAAAGGGCCCCGCCGTGAAATGGAAGCCCGTGTTGAGCAAAGGACCCGCCGGGGAACTGACGAACACTAGCAGCAGATGTCGACCGGAACCCGTGATGGCGTAAGGCAGTTTGCCGCGTCCACAGAAGGATCCAATCAAGGGACTGCGTTCACTCAGACCGTCGTAAACGTTGATGTAATCGTACGGGCATTGAGTAGTGACCGGTCTGTTTGGGCAGAGGATCACATCTTCACATCGTTGACCATCAACATTGATTTCTTGGTTTTGTACTAACAACTAAAAAATTAAACCGCTTGCAGGTGCTGATGGTGAATGACCAAATCATATGCTTCAAAAATAATTTATTTCAGCGTTTCCCAAACGTTTCACAAACGAGCTGATTTTTGGTGGGGCGCAACGACACAATTGTAAAAATCTAACTAACTTTTAGACATGACGCCCCCCTAGCATAGTGCACTAAAATTATTTTATGTTAAATTTTATGCAAAATTATATAAAAATTTCTTTTTTTCTTTTTAGTAGTTCATTTTTGAAAAATTTAATGCATCGGTAGATGGAGTGGGGTGCGGAAGACCGCTTTGCTTAAAAATGGGTCGCGATGCTAAAAAGTTTAGGAACCCGTGCTTTCCTTAATGTAGAAATATATTTTTCAAGCATATGGGGAATGGCGTTTGTTAATTTCTACTTACTTTGAGTGATCCTTTGTTACTGCTCACGTAATATTTGCATCTTAGATTGCGTGGGTATACTCCCGGATAATTGGGGGATTGTAAGAAACAATTTTGACAATCGGGGAATTGCCGATCGCATATCGTTCCCGGGATTAGTTTACCTCTTCGGTCCAAATACAGTTGCGGGTTTTGGCCGTATCGGGGATATAATTCGAAGCGCTGTTCGGCTCTCGAATTAAAGCTTATGTAGGTCTTATCTGTGAAATAATCGAAGAAGTGATTTTAGATTAAAAGTATTAGGGGAGAAGAGGGGGAAAAAAAATCTATAATTGGATTGGGAGTTTTTGAGTTGGGTGTTTCTGGTGGGAAATTCTCGGGAGTTGGTGTATTATAATGCTAATCGGACTCTGGCGATTTCAATATGCAGAAAAGTTGAGCTAAGGTAAATTAGTAATTTCCAGTCTGGTGGCTTTCCGTGTTATAATAACAAAAGTTTTAATTTTTATTATGGCTAATGATCCATTGTCTCGGTCTAATTCAGCTTTAAAACCTAATTTCAAATTTTAATTTAGGTATTTTTTTTTAAATTAAAATAATTGTGCAGTAAAAGATAAAACATTTTTTTCTGAAAAAAAGAAATACTCAAGACAGTGGAGCTCTTCCCCTTGCTTTTTTAGTCTAAGTGTGGAATTTTAATTAGGCATTAAAGGCGTTTAACAAATGCGAAACAAAAAAAATCAGAATTTAAATGAAAGTTTGAGCTGCTATCCAAAGAAATTTGACTTATTTAATCTTTCTTAGGATTTTATGCGACACACTTTGAAAATCGCATCCTCGGTGCACGTGTAACCGAAGGCGCGCTTTTTAATTACCGTATTTTACCGATTAAGAGTTGCCCTCGAATAGTAGCCGCGACTGAGACACCAAGAATACCATATTTTTGCAAAAGTACGGTATTGTTTCCATATTTAACCTCACGATCGATGAACGTACGCTTCGTTCGTGATGTTCAGACTTCGTTTGTTACATTAAACAAATGTAACAAACGAAAAACCGAAATTGTAATTGCTGACAAAAATGGCAGGTTTGAATAAGAGCTCTTAATCGATAAAATGTTTAGTTATACATTATCAGTCATCTAACTAGGGAATAGAAAGAAAAAAAATTCCTCGTTGTTGTTTTTTAACTGTCCACAGGTATCCAACCATTATTTCTTCACTGCACAATTACACGACAAAAAAGTGGATGTTGCCAACAGTCAGCTTCTTTCATCTTCCCTGTACGGTACATTCAATAGATTTACTACAAAAGCAATTGCATGTGTAACATCTAACTTATCGTTAAGGGGTTTCATTAAATGTACGATTCTGTAATTTTGTGATTTTGTGATTGTTGTGCGATAGAAAGATTCTGAAAATAGTCAGACGACATAACCGTGATATCACGTTACAAATCCAAAAGTCCAAAACCGCCTTTTATTTTATTACGTTTGTGCAAACTTGTGTCATTGCTGCCCCTTGGCTTTACCTGCATAACATTCATTTGGCTGAATCTCCTTAATCTACTTTCGAGATTTAATTATTTCAAACCGTTTGCTACTGTTAAATCAAAGCAGTAAGACACGTAGCGTTCAGTTGACACCTGCAGTGGAAAATGTTAGCTCTGGTTGAGATGTGAAGCGCAAGCGCAGCTGCAGAGGAAAGGAAGTAAGAGAAGAGCGAGCGAGTACAGCAAGAGAATTTGCTTCGGATAAAGCAAGGCAAAGCAAACAGTAAACGGCCAACTCCGACTGACTCTTGTGGGGAAACGAGCAACATTCTCTATCTTATTAGACTCAGCTTCGACTTAGCGCACTCGCTTCGGATCATCTTCTCGGGTTACCCTGCGGTGATTAAATTAAATGGAAGTAACTACGCTTCAGTAAAGGAACCTCCAACTGCAACGCCAAAAGCAATGTGCAAAAGGTAAAGCGAATGGGAAAGGAAGCGTGCGTACTTAGCAACTAAACAACAAGACCGGTTAATTACAATAGCTGCATCTTTCTTCAATAAATTTTTCACCTGAGAAAAGACGCACGTGGAACTTGATAGTCACGTGACTCGTCTCCGAGATGTACACCTGCGGTCGATCCACTTCTCCGCAAAAGAAACCGGGCGAATCCGAGTCCTTTGTGCCGTCCCTTATTTGAACGTATCCGCCTTCGCACGTCGTGGCGTTTACAAGGCGTCCCACTTTGAATTTGTGGAACCTGTAAACACAAAACATTGATTGGGCGTCAGTGCGTGTGTTTCTTTCGGCGCTGTGCTGTGCTGACCTCGTTAAAAGAAAGAGACAGCAGCCCGCCCGCCCGCCCTCCTCATCTTGTTTCTCGTGCTCGAGTGCATTCAAAGGGCCCCTTCGCCCCTTCCCGCTCAATTCCGCCACCCCAACCTCTCTTCTTTCCTCCATCGCACACGCAGAAGACAGGCATCAAGTTTCCATAGCCAAATAAAATTGCTTCGAGCCGAACGCAGCGTGTAAAGTTGGTGGGAGCTTCGATTTCAGATTTTTATTGGAGGTACGAGCAACTTTACAGGTGACTGAGTCTGCGTACACACACACACACACACACACCACACTTCCAATCACCCTTTTCGCTCGTGCCAGTTGCAATATTTGCTCCGTTTTGCCAGTTAATTTGGAAGGAAGAGATATGAGCGAGATTAGGATTTTTTTGTTTGTTTTGAATTTTTTTGTTGGTTAATTTGTTTAGTTTTTGAGGAAAATAAAAAAATTTAAATAAATATTGGAATGAAGCTTAAAGCAACAGCAAAATAGATGTCATTATCAGGGACTCATTTGTTGTTTTTTTAAATCTTTGTTTGTTTTAATGCCGAGAGCATTAGAGAGCTTCAAATGACGTTAACTTGTCACAGAAAATAGTAAGTTAGCTTTAGAGATTCCGGTGTTCGTACAAATTTGGTTTGAATGGTCCAACTAATTAAAAAACCTCGAAAACGATTTGATAGTTCAACTGAACTAGCTGCATTCAAAAACCAAAATATTTTGTGTTTTACTTCAATTTTTAAACAAAAATGACATCATTTCCTGTTTAAACCTATATTAAAACTTAAAATATACTTAAACTAACATTTTTAAAACACAAGTATTTTTATTTTTGAATGCAGCTAGTGAATCTCTGTATCTACGAAGAAAGTGTGTTAAGACGTATTCAAACGTGATATTTAAAATGCGGGTAGACGAACGAAAGATTGATAAATTTGAATCATGGAAATGAATGGGAAGTGGTGAGATTTAAAATATAGACGTTCTTCTCATTGCTTCTATTTATTTAAGCGCGAGTTTAGTTTTGCGTTCGGGTGTTTGCTTAATATTAGTCTGGTTTTTATTTAATTGCAACAGGTTGCGTTTCGTAATCCAACATAAGCTCGTCCAACCCATGTTATTACAACGTGGATTAATTTCAATGCAAATGCGATTCTAAAAATTTGCAGCTAAAATGTGCAGTTGATATACCTTGAATTCCAAATTGGTTTCTTGGATTTTTATCTTGACTACGTTTAATTTAAATTGCGCTTCAATTCCGTACGCGCCACTTCGTCAAAGCTTGCGAAAAGATGTAATTAATTGCTCAGTCGAAAGTGTCGAAGAGAGACTAGTGTTTGTTAGGGGGATCAAATAGCAATTTCAGTCCTAGTTGGCGATGATGAGTTGGGACGAGATAGAGAGAGAGAGAAACAGAGAGAGAAAAAGAGTAAAGAAAACAGACATGTTCCACGCCGTCTGAAAATGTCTGTATAGAGTGAGGGTAATTTCCCCGAGGTGCACTAGACCTTTCACTAGGAATTAATCACAGGTGACGTCTCGAAGGGCTCTTTGTACCCTCCTATAAGGTGGCTAACTTCTCCACTATCATTGCCATGCAATAAAAACGTCAATTTTCGCACGCAGTCGATATCTTTGTGCCTTAATTGAAATAACCAAAAGACCAGTTTAAAATCTAATTCATCACTTTCAAAGTGCGTTTCTTTTTTTGTCTTTTTTTTTTTTTTAAATATTTTTTTTTTGAATATAGATATTGCTTCATTTTTATCGATTTGGTTGAATGAAAAGAAACTTCTCACGCGTTTCTCTGGGGTTTTATATTTCTTTTCTTCTTCCATTTCTTTTTGTTCTCGTCTTCTGTGACTGTGCATCAGAAGAAAAGTTTTTGAATTAATTGTATTTTTTTCCCCCTCTCTTTTCGCCTGTTTAGAGTAGCAGCTTGCGTTTGAAAGTTTAATGAAGTTAAGGAAGAACGCAATTCAATTCTGGACAGCCCTATTATACATGTAATTAGCGAGCATCAAAACTGTTAGAATATCCCTGAAAACATATCAAGTTGGCAGAATGCTTCAAGGTAAGTTATTACATCAGATACATTCGCTTCTGTCGCGTAAATTGGCGACTTGGGTTACTGCTTGTAATGCTTGTGCTTGGACGAAAAATGTGAAGAAAAATATGTAATATGAATTTTTAATTCATTTTTAATAATTTATGCTTGTTTGAGTGTCGATTAGTGTGTACGACCGAGTTACAGATGATTACAAATGCAAGAATTATTGTTTTTGTATTTATTTGCAATGCAGAGAAGCATCTGCAGAATCAAGTGCATTTTAATATTTTTGTTTTCTTATTGTGACTCGTTTTGGTCCATAAAGCATCACGTGTTTTGATACTGTTCACATGGTTTTAATTGATTTTGATTGCCGTGGGTCGTTGGTTTTAGAGTTTAAATACAGTATATGGTAAGGCATAATGATGTAAAACTGATTTCGAGATAATTAGAGATAACGAGCAAAAATACAGAGAGTTTAGAGTAGAAATATTTTCGCTATTTTTTATTTTTACGTTTTCTGGTTGAAACTATTCTATTTTATAAAGATCAATGAATAAAAACCAAATTTCCAAACTGCGGCTGTGTGCCTGTTCATCGACTATGTAATGCAGTAATCAGTGCCTCAAGGTAAGGGCAAACAGTCCAAAAATGGCGTCAGATGGGAATAGTGACATGTGGTTGCAAGCAGACAAGTATTGCTTGAGGGTGTGGCAATGGGTCTTTCAGTTCTCGTCTGAACTGAAGCATTCAGTTTGGACTCTTCCTGCTCTCGCAGAGCATACACATTCTACTTTTCTTCCATTAAGCAGAATTTCTATTTGCATGGAGATGAGTCTGTCTAATACGACTTAATTTTGAACTAGAGGGAAAATGACATTCATACTACCTTCTGGCAATAGGTGCTTGTGCTTGATAAACCGCAAAGTTTAACTTGGATATTTGGAAACTTGAAATTTTGACTAGCTGCATTCAAAAACTTCAATATTTTGTGTTTTACCTGAATTTTAAAACAAAAATGACATCATTTCTTGTTTAAACCCATGTTAAAACTTAAAATACACTTAAACTAAAATTCTTATTTTTATTTTTGAATGCAGTTACTGTTTTGCTATATACGGTGTCTCAAAAAATGTATACTGTTCAATTAAATATGTATTAATCATTAGTTTCGCATAGTGTTGTTTAATTAACGTTTCTGGTATTGTTTTTTCTGTTCTTTCGTTTGCTGTTTAATTTTTGACAATCCGACTTTTTATTCTGGGGATATTTGCGTTATTTTTTTATCAATTTTCGTCCCAATTCGCCATGTTTGATTGCTGTTTATTCCTGGATTTCATATTTTGTGGTACTTTTTGAGTTTCTTTAGTGGTACTATTGTGGATATCTTCAGAGGTACCAGTATGAGATCGCGCGGAATTTTGCGAGATTTTGCAAGGTTTTGCAAGATTTTATCAGATTTTACCTAAAATAAAGTGGTACCTATACAGTACCACTGCCAGGAGATGCGGTATATTTTGAAAAGTAGTGTGTTTACAGACGCATTGGGCATGCGCACGACATTTAAACAACAAAACGTGTTTAACTGCAAACTAAACAAGCATTTGTGAATGTGCCTCGTGATTTTGTCATCCCAAAAGATGTCAAAACTCGAGCTTGCGAGTGTTGAATTAATTCTGTCCTAAGGAAATAGACTTAGTCAAATTCATTCGTTTTTTGATCGAATTTTTTTCAACAAATTCAATTATCAACGGTTAAATTCGGTGTGGAAACTACAGTAGCTTCATTCCATCTAAGTCATAAACGGTTTTTTTTTTACATTATTTGATTAGTAAAAAAAAAAAAAAAAAAAAAATTGATTTTTTTTCTTTCTCTTCTGGTGCCTCAAAAAAGAGATAACACTTTGGATCAGAAACAATCAATTTGTTTGTGGCGTCTACGACATCAACCATGATTACCTAATCCATTGTCAAAATGAACAATTGATGTCTTAGGAGGTGCCAAACGCAGCACAGTGAAGCCTACCCTTTTTTTCCTTTTATTTGTGGGCAAACAAGAAGTTTAGATTCAAAATTACACGTTATTATTTTTTTTATTAACTAAAACTTTGATTGTAAGTTAATTAGTGTCCAATGAAGACGTTAAGTTTAATGAGAAATATATAAAAGCCGCTCTTATCATCTTAAAAATTGATTTATGAGCTATAAGATTCCAAACGTGGAATCTTTGATTAAGAATTTTATTTCCCAGTCGATTTTCGAATAAATGCGAGCTGCCAAGAACGAATTGAAGCGAAATTTGTGACTGTGCTTAATAACTGCAACACAAAGTTGGCACGAAATTTTTGGAAAATAATAATCAGAATGGGGCAATTGGCTAGGAAATGAAATGAAACTTCGTTTTTGTGTTTGTTCCAAACGATTTCGAGTCTTAAATCAAGAAACTTTCGAGCTGACGCCTAACAGGCGACTCCTCCAGTGGCTGAGAGATGTTGGCATGGCACAATGAGTCATCGAGTCTCTTAATTAAATCAGCCAACTAGGAAAATGATTTTCTCCACTCGAACGTGTCAGAGATCACACTTATCTCCTCCTCGCGCTGCGCCATCGAGATCGGGAAACCGATTCCTATTACATGCTGCATTGTATTATTTACTTTCACTAGCATAACCCATTCCGCTTAATTGAATTTCAATACAAAATGCAAAATAGAAACATTTTCTTTCAATTTTTCTCTTTTTTTTATTTTTAAATTTTTCATTCAACTTTTTTTTTTTCGTTTTTTTTTTCTTCTCCTTTTCCGCCTTTCAAATCACGTCCCAATCATAAATCGCCTCTTTAAAACCATTTGGCAAACTGCGTAGAAAACATGTTTGTATTCTGCGTAAGGAGGGTTTGGCCAAAGGAAGAACCATTGAGCTACATTCGCTGCAATGTCTTTCTTGCGGCCATAAACCACGGCCACATCGACAAGATGAATGGCCGGCATGATGTTCGTCGGCGTTTCGGTCGTCTTTTCCCGTCCTTCAGCTACGTTATACAAAGCAACAAATATCTGGAAATTATTTAGTGTATCGTGCGAGTTTAGGACTTTAGCAGTTTGAGTGGAGAAACCTTCGCAATTAATCACGAAAAGTGGACAAACTGGGCTCTCCGCGACTTAAGACTTTGGGTCGATGGATTTAGGCGGTGTTTTTCTCCGGTCGGCCACAAATCCTCGGCCCTACCGTGAGCTCTGTTTGGTCTGTTTGTTCCTGGGTCCTATTTTGGCAGTGATCCAACTTATGTTTATGTGGCGGACGCGTGCGTTTTGCTGTATTTCTATGCTCGACTTGTTCTCTCTCAAATCCACTCACTAATTTCAATTAACGTTGGTGTTTTACTTTCTTTTTTTTTGTTAAAAAAGACAAATTGATGGACACATTCACAGCACAGCACAGTTTGTCGTTTATCGTTTACCGTATATCTTACATTGAAATTATATTGCAATGTATTTGAAATGCATTTGGTTTCACGAAAAGGGCTTTTTGTAATTCATTTTTGCGTGCCATTGGTTTGCAAATGGTAATACATTTTGTAAAATGCATTCTTTGTGTGATTATTTGTCTAATTTGAATGCAATTTTAAAATGCATTTTTTCAATGGCATTATGAAATGCATTTTCAATAGCATTATGAAATTCATTTTCAATGGCATTACAAAATGCATTATTTAATGTACAAATAATATGCTTAATGAAGTGAAAATTAATATATTGTATAATACATTTTTGAACCATATGGGATTGGATGGTACTAGAGTATGTGTATAAAATGTTGAAATGAATTTTGCTGGTGCTTTAACAAATGAAGATTGGCCACTTTTTAAAATTGGTAATTTGTTGCTGACCTGGGAATTGATTTTCAAATGATAAAAGGTGTTGCCTCGACTGAATTGGCAGCGTCAATCTCGCAAGTTTCACTAAAGTGGCCCAAATTTGTATTTTTCCTTCCTTCCTTCTTTTAAGTAGATTGAAAAAAGACGAGCAGATGGCGCCAGTGCAAGGGGTGGGTGACGAAACCGAATTTCAAATGACTCATTAACGGGGCCTTTTATAGGCATCGAAAGGTCGTACGAGCGCCACGTCGAAGCGTTTTAAGCGTGAGTTATGAGAGTGCAGAGGCGTCTGGTGCTGCATTTTTACACCGCACTTAACCTTTAAAAGGGAAGTCCTGCCATTATTCCTTTGCTCGCTCCACTAACACACCAATGGATAGAATAGGAGCATAGATGGATGGATGGATAGATGGGATTGTATAAAACCTAAGGATGATCACTCGACATGGGTGCTTTATCTGCACGCATTGCGGTTGATGTTGTCTCCGATCGCGTGCGCACATGAATTTGCTCCTTCCTTCAATCTAATGTAGCACCTATTTGATGAATTTGTAGTCACCTTAATGGCTGCCGTACTTTTCACGCCTGTTGCCAGCGCCACAGTTTGATTTTTAGCTACTTGCTTTTCCATTGTCTTTTAATGCAAATGAAATGATGCTCGAGACGAAACAAGCAAGTTTAGTTATGTACATAAAATGGTTAATGGATGTAGCTTTTTTTTAAGGAATAAATTTAGAAACTGAAAGGAATAAGTACGAATGGAAATGCACTCTTTATGGTTAGGAAATGTAGAATGAGCTTTGGATTTGTTGACTCCTTATAGGAAAAGCTTCTGTATTGGTTTAGGTTGAAGATTTTGTGGTCGTAGTTCATAAAAGTGGTAAAATATTCGTGTTTTATAAGTGATTTTTGTAGGTGTCTAAATTTTTAGTTGGGTTTTTAAAGCAGGAGATTTAAAAATAAATATTTTTATTGTTGGTTTGAATGGTTTCATCGGTTTGGTCACACGTCTGTCTTGAACCATTGCCAATCAATTTGTCTTTGTGGTTTATTTTCTCAGCGAGGTGTGGGCAAATTTAACCTGGTCATGCTTGTGATTGAAGGTTAATCTTATTCCTCAAGTCCATTAAACATAAATTATTTCCGAATCTTCAGCTTGGAGACACAAAACATTCACTTTAAATTATTGTATTACTTAATCGAAAACTTCAAGATTAATATTTAAGTGAAATGTGAAATCAAATAATGATTTTTAATTTAAAAAAGTAGACTTCAGATTTGGTGATTATATTTCTTATAAGTACTGTTGTATTATTCTCGTGGACTTAGTTGAGTGGGACATATTTATTTGGTTTGGAAAAACGCAGCTTTAACCACATACTGAAACTAAATTACTTTTTAATCTAATTCATGTGTTCTGGTTTTAGCTGAGGCTCTAACGTGTTTCAAATTAAATTTTTAATGCAATTAGAAATTTGAGATCAGAAGTGTTTTAACAGATTACAAATTGAAAAATCTTCAAATAATTATTGCAAACAATCCTAATGTGATCCTTGAATTTATTCCTAATTGAAAAAATCTTTTATAAACTCGTGATTATTTTTTTCATCGATTTTTTACACTCTGGGTAAATCATCCTCGAGCGAAGAATAAGTAATTATCTCAATTCTTGCTATTATTCGAGGTCCCAAAGTGAGTTTCTATTATGAATGCTATTTTCTCAACAAATTTTAATTATGAAGGTTAGAATTTTAATGCAATTTACTTCCTTTTTCAAATCCAATTTATTGTTTTTTTGAGTCTGTGATGTTTTTGAAATGTTATTATTTCTCATAATACTGCTATGTGATATGCAGTGTGAATAAACTGCTATTTTAATAGTGTAAACAATATTCTCATACGATGATTGAGATGTCAATGCAGGAATCTGATCTACTCAATTTCGCTATTGTGCTTCAAAAATTGCCCATATGGTTGAAAAATATATTTTACAATATATTGCTTTTCATTTAATGCATTCCAAAATGTATAGCATTTCGCAGAATTAAGTACCATATGTTATTGTAGGGTTACGATAAATGCATAGGAATTATTTTTATTCAATAAAAAGCTGAAATTGACTATAAATGCATATTTTCCGAAAATCAGAAATAAATCACCAGTTTTCCGGGAAAAACGGCGATTTGTGTCTTTTTTTAACGATATGTAACATGTACGTAATAATTTTTGCCTTTTTTTTAAGACACATATTGTGTACGTATGCTTGCGTTTGGAAAACTGAGGACTTTGCCAAAAACAGACACCAGGGGAAGTCACTAAACTAGTGTCTGGAAAAAGTTTTAAGAAATAAACAAATAAAAAAATAAAAAAATAGATAAAAATAAATTGTAATTACTAATTATAATTCATTTACATCAAGAACACTTTGAAGTGGCATTAAGTTATTATTTAACACCTGATTTCACTCGAATAAATTTTTTTATTTTGCATAAAATGGACTTTTTGGTGCATATTTTATGTGCATAAAACGAATTTTATTTTGCATAAATATCCGGGGTCGGGTTATTTGTTTATGTATTGTACATTAATTAAATAATGCATTTTGTAATACAATTGAAAAAATCCATTTGAAAATGCATTCACATTTGACAAATAAAAGTATTGGCGTTGCATTTCATAATACATTTTACAAAATGTGTCATCATTAGCAAACCAATAGCACGCAAAAATGTATTATAAAAAGCATTCTTATGAAACCCAATAATTTCAATGTATTTTTGAAATATAATATTCCAGTTTTGTGTTCAACTTTGCCAAGAAACAACGTGTTTTTGTCTGCGCTTTCTTTTATTTTCGTGAACATTATTGTCGTTACTCAAGCAGCAACTACACAACCGACTTGGACAATGATGGTATTTGGCCGTTTGAGACATATGAATAACTTGCCAGCATTTGTGCAACACAGTTCTGGACAATGTATTTACAACAGTATGGTGCTGCCTTAACAGTTCAATTTTATCAGCACACAGTCTTGCCAAAACCAATACCCTCCTTAGGAGAGGTGCAGACTGGCTCGCATTTACCAATGTACTGTTGTCGTGGCGACAAGAAAAACGACAAACTATACGTAAGCTGCTATCCTCTTTTGTGTGCTACAATTACAAGATGGCTGAATTAATGTTCACAAGAGGCATTCAGGGTGTATGTTGAATTCCATAGATTCAGAGTGATGAGTGTGTGCTTTTACACTAACATGGTGGTTTCAATGTGTACCTGGTGGTAGTGATGAGGATTTGTACAGTTCACATTGAAGGCGCCTCTCACTTCTTTAAATGGGGAAGTGGTGTTGCGTTCGCACATTAAGCCTATTAAGCCTTTTGGCATGTGCCTATATGTGCGTGCATGAAATACGAGACGTTGTAGTTGTAGTATGGTGTCATTCGAAATAAAGGTTGTTGCAATTTAACTTACAAGGAGACCGCAAGAGTGTGTAATCCACAATTGTTAAAATAATTGTTAAATAAAGTATTCACATGACCTGAGCAATCTATTTTTCTCATATTAAAATGCACCTCTCTCTCACATTGTTACAAACAGTTACAACACACAGGATTCCTTACTGTGTGTTGAAACACCTTTTTTCACTTTTTTGAGTAAAAAGGTCAAGTGTAGCACTACACTTGGTGATTAGCCTGTTCAAACCTTACTCTGGAACCCAGGTAATTTGATATCACATGACATATGACATCACAACTTTGTTCACCAACATGACTGCCTGCTTGAAGCAACAATAGTGTGTTGTGGTGGCTCAGTGGTTAAGGCAATGAACCAGTAATCTTTTCACACAGGTTCAAATCCCTGTTGTCTGTGAAAATTTTTACTTTAATTTTTTATTTATTTTTAGCAGTAAAGTTAATGTTTATTATTTTATACTTGTTTTTAAAAAAATTTAATATAATTAATTTTAATTTTTTAACATATATAAAATAACAAACATCAACTTTACTGCTAAAAAAAAAAAAAAAATTAAAGTAAAAATTTTCACAGACAACAGGGATTTGAACCTGTGTGAAAAGATTACTGGTTCATTGCCTTAACCACTGAGCCACCACAACACACTATTGTTGCTTCAAGCAGGCAGTCATGTTGGTGAACAAAGTTGTGATGTCATATGTCATGTGATATCAAATTACCTGGGTTCCAGAGTAAGGTTTGAACAGGCTAATCACCAAGTGTAGTGCTACACTTGACCTTTTTACTCAAAAAAGTGAAAAAAGTTGTTTCAACACACAGTAAGGAATCCTGTGTGTTGTAACTGTTTGTAACAATGTGAGAGAGAGGTGCATTTTAATATGAGAAAAATAGATTGCTCAGGTCATGTGAATACTTTATTTAACAATTATTTTAACAATTGTGGATTACACACTCTTGCGGTCTCCTTGTTAGCCTTTAGTGTCAACCTTTAGTCTCGGAGCCTGACGGAGAACAAAACATAGATAGGACAAAGGAAATGACATAAAAATTTTAATGGTTTGGATGACATTTTGTGGTTAGTGAGAAAAACTTAAACAATTCATGGTTAATGACTCTTTTTTACGTTATTTTTATGCGGGATAATTAAATTCTAGGAAATATTGACAATAAATGTAAGGAAAAATATTTTCGATTGATATTTTGGCTCGCAATAGAGAGAGATTTCTAATAGAAAGTAAAATTTATCGGAATCAGGGAGTCAGGTTTGACCAATTTGCCATGGAGCAATCAGCTTTGAGAAGAAGGAATTCGGGGACATGACCTTTGGTCGTTCTGGCGTGTTGCTTCAGTGTTTGTACCAATTGTTTGGCAGAAGCAAATATAGAGTTTTTGCAAAAGATTCTTTGCTGCAAAGCTTCTTATGATGATCTGCTTTGGTAGTCTGTTGTGTTAAAAAAAAGTTTATTTTTTTTAATATAAAATCTTCTATAAATATGATTTTTTGTAAAGACTGGAATTTTTTAAATTTATTTTATCTCGTGTTTCCACACGCATTTTTGGACGAAAATCGCAGTAATTTCATTATATTTTTGAATTTATTTAGAATTTTCAAATTGTAAAATATTAACGAGACGATGGCATGGATACGGTTATGCTTGTTGATATTCAAATGAAGTAGGTTCTAGCTTCCCCGCACGATTTGTACACTGTATGCATATGCATTGAGTCAGGGAAATAGAAATAGGTGCATTTAACCGCAAAACTGAAATGGATTTGCATCGAGATACGGGCGTTTTTACGACGGCAGTTCTCAGAATGATTTTCTCGAAATGCGAGCCTTTTTTTTTTCTTTTTCTCTTTTTCTTTTCCTTTTTACTTTTTCCTAATTCCATTTCTTCCTTCTTTATCAACTCTAAGTCGAAGAACATTGCTATCACTCGTTAGGTAATTAATCAAAAAATAATAATTTTGGAGCAGGGAAGGAAATACTTTAGGAAGTATTAATCATCAGATTTATTTTCTTTCGTCTCGAAAGTTGCAATGGGAAACGTGAACAAGTGGATTTTGATTAATACCCGCCACGTTTTCTCTTTGCATCGCATCCCATCCCAGAGGATGTCGGATTTGGAAAATCGAGTATGTCTTTTCCTTTCCCTCGCCGACCAGATCCCAATTAAGATTCTTTTTCGTGCAATATCGACTCGCAATTCAAAGGGTCATTTATTCCTTAAAGTCGTATATCATTAATTTTAACGGTGAAAATTTAAGCGTGGAAAATTTTTTTATAAAAATAAAAAAAAATTAATAAATACCAGAATGAATGATAAATATTCTCTGGATGGTTTTGTGCGCCTTGAATTATCCCTTTTAATCTTTTTGTCTTTTTTTTGCTTTTCGTTTTGTAAATTCCATTAAACGAAAATGAAGTTGAAAAAATTAAATACATAATTCAAATAAAATTCAAAACAAATCTTTTTTACCTCGAGAAAAAAGAATAATAAATTCTGTGTATTCTGTGAAGCAATGTTAATCTACTAAACAAACATTGCGAGCATAGTAATACAATAGAGAAAGGGAGAAAAAAAAATGGTGGTGGATGGAAGGAGGGAGGGAGAATATTTATACAAAATTTCAATATTTATGTGTACCTTATAAACAAACTAAACAAAATGTCAAACTCAAGCTAGTCCCATTCAATCAATTCATCTCAAAACAAAACAAAAAAACAAACAAAAAGAATACTCAAAGTTTGTTTTTGCATCACCTAAAGCCAAAGCATATTCTATTTTATTTTTTTCATTTTTCTTATTTTTCCCATCTTCATTTCCATTTTTGAGACGTTTCCCGGCCTTGATTTTTAGCCCTAAGATATTTCTATTTGAACGAAGCGACCACGGCGAAACCAATTTCCCAATGTCAGTCCATCAGATACACACTCCACTTTCTCTTTGGTAGTCTCGTGTGTTCCACTTTATCACCTCAGCAATCAAGCGAGCAAAGTGGTTGACAACAACATTTTCATCGTTGCACTAGCGATTTTGTCTTGACTTACTGCTGCATACAAAATAGCCTAGACCAACTTCTTTCCTCCACGTGGAAACGCTTTCAGCAATAAATTTCATTTGTGCATCAAACTATTTCAAGCATTTTCTATCGATATTTATTCATGCATTTGCACTTTGTAGAATTTTTTTTTCCTTCTTCTTTCTATTCTCCTTCTTTCTGCTTTTTAATTAAAATTTTGCAAGTACACGTTACCAGTTCCCTACCTGACTGTAATGATCCAGTCGCTCTGTTGAGGATCCATGTGGAAGCGATACCAACACGTCAATGGACGTCCACGGTTGGCGGAAGTCACTTCGGGGGTGCTCACCTCTTCAGAAATCTGGATTGTGCGATTGCACGTGCCCTTTTCCGCGTCTGAGAATGAAAAAGGAAATTAACTCGGAGCTTCTTAGTGGCGTTTAAAGCGTTTAATTAATGCAAATTTTTATTTGAAAATGAAATAAAGTTTGTAATTTAATTTAAAGGTGATCGTCAATGATAGGCTTTAACGTATGTTTTTTTAATGTTTTTAATTGTATAGAAAACTAATTCCGCTTTCACTCTAGCTGCGCGTGGAAAGATTTAGTGGCTACTAAATGCATTGACTCGCTAATAATTGAACATTTAGTCTGTAATTGAGAATAAGTAGCTTTAATCTTACTGGTGCAACCGACAAATTTAAAGAATAAACTTTTCAGAGTAAGCAGTTTCATTCAAAATGGATGTTGGCACCTCTTACACCTTGCTTTGGCTACAGTTTTTCGCTTATTCTGATTTTTAAGCAATAAAAATTGCATTTTGAAGGTGGAAACACGAGGGAGCGGGTAAAATTCCAAAGCTTCCTAGTACAAGTTTAAAGAAGGAGTCATTTACAAGCTCACTTCACCCGCTTTTGCCTTACAAACTTAACTGGCCAGGTAGCTACCCAGAAATTCCCGCCAAAATCTCCTCCAAGAATTTGCTCACGATTCTGATTGGCTGTCAAAGTCACACGACCAAAACACCAGCAAGCTTGAAGATGGTCAATCAAACTCAGTTTGATCAAAGAGGGTGAGTACAAGCTCGCTTCAAAACAAAGCTTAGAATAAAAACGCAAGCTTGTGTTTGCTCAAGCGGGCGAGTTTTTAGCCGCTTTTTCAAGTAAAAGCAAGCTTTTAAATTCTACCCGCTCCCTTGTGTTTCCATCTTTAGGTGCAAAAATCGACTTTTTGAGATTGAAAATCTATTTTAATTATCGCGGTTCTGTGAGTAGAGAGCGGATGTTGTATGAGAGCATTTAGATTAGTATAAAAAATAAAATTAAAATAAACACGCACACGTACAAAGTTAGATAAAGATGAAGAGTTTATTTGTCGTGGTAATTGATGCTTAAACGCTTTGAGAAATGCAGGTAGCGATCAATCGATGGTGCCCGGTTCTGTCGATAGCGTTTAACCGTATATTGTTGGGTTAAGAGACTTTCCCATAGTCGTCCTACATCTGTTCGTTCCCACGCATGGCATTTTTATCCTACCTTGCGGCAGTTCGCCAAAATTTTATTACATGGCAGAAAATTTGCCCTACAGGAAATTGATGAAGCATAAGTCCAATGGAAGCACTTAATTCGCAGACTGGTATTCGATGGACTGAGAGGGAGGGATCTGCTGGCTTCTCCTTCGGTATACCATCAAATCCCTGTGTAAAAATTTGAGTGCGATTTCCAAACCTCAAACTGCTCTTTTTCGACAATACATTACTAGAAATTCGAACCGCGGTTTGCTGAGCTGCTCCCGTCCTGGGCTTTGCTGCTGAGCTCCCGAATGAATTTAAATGGAAACGAATGCTTTTAAGAATTGTTTTTGTTTTTCTTCTTGTTTTAATGGTCGATTCTGCTTCACAGTTTGCTTTGAAAAACGTCAAATAATATATATTTGATTTTAATTTTATTTATTTTTAAAATTCGAGAAATTTTTATATTTCTTTAAATATATTTTGAAATCGATTTGTTTACCGAATTTCACCTTTATATTATTTTCTAATTTGAATGCTGATCGCCAATTCTTTCACACACAAACACCTAAGAAGAAAGAAAAGCACTCGGTAGGTGAGGAAAAAAAAGTTGGCGAAGCTTTTAATTGGTTCGTTTCAACCTGATCTGAAATTCAAGAAGGGAAAAAAAAGCGAAAAGCCAATTGAATTATTTCGCCGGACAAAGCCACTGGTTTGAACCGAACCGTTGAGTTCTGGTTGCAGCGAAAACTCGTCGCCGCCGGTTTTATTTAATTTTATCATTTTTCACATCTTTCATAAAGTTTTATACATTTTTTTGTGTGCCTTGTTTTCGAGTGTTCGCACCGTTAATAATAAGTGCACGTTGCGTGCGGTTGTTGTTGACATGTCGAGTGTAATGTAAAAGTTGAGCGCTTGCATTTTGCTTTTACTTGAGTCAGCTTATCAGTCGTCGCACTGAGGAGTTTTGTACTTCTTCGAAAGGGACGGCGGCGACGATGGGCGTTTGGTTCTCCGATTAGAGTCGTGTGACAGCGAGAAAAGCAAAGCTGCACTTGTTAACACCATTAAAGGTTTATCTCAGTTTTCAGCAGCAAATCACAGAGTTGTGATGCCCAGTGTATGGTTACAGCCAACAACTCGCTCGTAAAGGAAGACGCCAAATTACTGCACTCCCCGTTTTCCTATTATTCCACTGCATACTGCGATACACATTTTTAATAAATGTAGCATTGGAGCATTGCCAAATGCCACTAACCTAAAGGCGAGGCTTTTCTACGAGCGCCGTCGCAGTGTGCCCGTTTACTTGCTTTTTGACCAGTGCTTTTGAACTTTGCTGATTGTTCAACTCGAACAACGTTTTTGCATTTTCTTCCGCCAAAAAAAATTGTTTAGACTTTTTGAAAAAAGAAAGAAAGTTTTTAGTGCTTTGAAAAGTGCTTTTTATTAAAGAAAAGTAAGTACTCCATTAAATCGTGTCATTGTGTGATGTAAGCTTAGATGAGATGGTCGCTCGAGCAGTTTGGCGCAATTGAAAGCGTTATTTAGGGTTTGAGGGCAATTTCTTGGCTTTTTTATTCGATTTGAGGTTGATTTTGTAGATTTTTGACAAATTGAAGTCTAAACACGAGTTGGGGCCTTGTGGGATTTGGAGAAATTGAGGAGTTTTAAAAAAATGTTGTCGTAATTTTGATTTTTTTTTTTCGAAGGAAATGAAACAAAATTACACGAGTGTGCTAATGAAGGAAATTAGTGTTGTTTGCTTTAGCTTGGCCAATCTAAATTACCATATTCAGTTTGTGTAAAGTGGTTCAACTAGGGTTTATCGCCTGGAAATAATTTTATAGAGATTTATTGATAAGGATTTTTAGAATTCGTGTTGTAGAATTACTTCGCACACGGTTAAATTAATTTAGACGAAATTGCAAGTGCGGTAATAAATTAGACGATGTTTGCACTAAGGTGGTTTCAATCATTGTAGCTTTTGTTTGAATTTAAAGTTTTTTAAACCACGGATCGTGACCCCAATGACTGTTACTCACAGTACCGGTCCCAGTCTAATCTTAACTTACACCTGCTGGACATGGTTGGTGTTAACCCTAATTTGAACTCTGTGTTTGCTCAAAGATTTCGGGTCGGTTCGGAGAAGTTTTATGTTTGATGTGAAGTGGTCAGTATTTCAAGATTTTCGAATAAAATTTTTGAAAGCTGAGTTGTTTCTGTATTTGCTTGATACATCTAAATTTTGTCTGGTTAAATGTAAACACATCATTAAAGATGCATGATTACAGTGCAATACATTAAAATTAGAGTTTTATCTGATAAAATATTGAAAATCGTTTCGATTTTTAATTTAAATAAAAAAAAAACGTGTTTTGTTTGGATAAAATATTGTGTTAGTAAAGGTGAAGATTGAAACCAAAACGTTTTAATTTAATTAAATTTTAAGCGAACAGATTAGCGCTTCGGACCAAATTCGGAGTTTTCCAAATATTTGTTAAAGGCGAATTTTTGCTTTGAAAACAGGAAGGAAATATAAAGCGGTTGGTTCGTTCTTAAATTGAGTAGAAAATAATGTTTGGCGTTTGCTGAAAGTTAAACTAAATTGACCTCACTCAATGGCTTGTTAAATACTGATGAGACACAAACAAGATTTTTCTTAGCAAATCTTTTATCTCTAGAGCTTTTCTGCACTACACCAGAGCTAGAATATTATCATGATTATCATGATTTCATGTTTAAATTGATTCCACGTTACATATGCACTTTAAAAAAAAAAAAGAAAAAAAAAGAGAGGGGGATAAAAACATAACCTCTAAATTATTTTTTTATGCTAATTTACTGTAAAATTCTCATGCCTTTTACTTCACTTTGGCTATGAAGAGGAGTGGCCTTTTAATGCACTTTGCAATCTACATTTTTTCCAGGTATTTTTAGTGCTTCGAATTGAGTACCGTACGAAGCTTTCTAGCATTTAAGAGTAACGTTTCTAGTTCTTTTTTTCTCAAGAGAAATAAGCGCAAAGAAAAAAAAAATTGGTAGTAAAAACAAAAAAAAAATGAAAATTGAAATAAAAGATGTTTATGATATTGAAGTTTCATTCCACAATTTCGCAGCATATTTGCATTTAGGTGTTGCAGATTAGTCACTTGGCTTTCATCTTGAGCTAACAAATAAAAACAAGCTGTAAAGTGTGAAGAGGTAGAGTCGAATGACAGTGGGGAATTTAGACGTAGTGAGTCGGTCGTCGCCCCACTTCCGAAAATCATAAATCATACGTACGGTGGATGTGTGCAATTTCGACGTCTTCTCGTCTAAATATGCCTTTTATTTTTCCCCAAGCTAGTCGTAAACTCACTCTCTTTTCTGTTTGTGCATTGCCGATCTAATTTCCTATTCATCACAGAAAGACGAGCGTTTTTAGTGCTGGCAACATAAGTGATAATGTAATTTAATATTCCACACTTGGTGCGCTTTCAAACTTGCCCATTAACCTAAGCTCAACTACACACAACAGACAAAAGTGATATTTTGCACGGGGGAAAACTCAGCTTAAGCTTTCGTCTTCCACCACCCGCAGCGCCGTCTGCATAATGTAAGCAGTCACGATGGCGGCAGTGTGTGTATATGTAACCAGGCCTAGCCAGGCCGCTTTGTTCCTGGCTATGCCGATGGATTACCCACGGGATTAAAGTTTGCAAAGTGCGCAGACTAAAGTTTAAAGCATACGGGCCATTGATGTTTCATAATGGAACCATTGCTTGCTCCACCCACTTCCCCACCATTTGCCCCCTCATATCCTGTACCGAAAGGCTTAGCCTATGACCCAACACACTTTTGCTCGCTTGCCAATCTCCAATTTGCATGATGGTTTGCACGTGCTCATTTGCCAGTTAAAGGCGATGATGACAATGCACAACTTGGCTATCAAATTGAGGAATTATGACACAAATATTTATTGTCGAAAAACGTGCAGGAAATGCTTCGATTAAAGTTTGTGCAATCGTCCGTGCTGTGTAAAACAACCAGAGCTGAAAGGACTGCTCTTGTGTTCGTATTTTTTATATTCAGCTACTGTTAGTTAAAATATTAATGTTCTATTTTACGGGAGTTTTAGCACTCGACTCAATGTGTGTACAAATTTGTATACGTAGAAGACCATGTTTGTTTGTACCAAACAAAGCCTTTTTTAACGTAGAGGCTAAATACACAAACCAGAGAGGAAATTATAGGGCACAACCTTAGGATGTGTACAAAGGTTTTCCTTTTTGGATTAAGTTTTCTTAAAAATTATTCCAGCAAGCTTAAAGCACTGCAATAATAATGAAGCACAATTAGGGCGTGTATTCGAAGGAAGTGGTAGAAGTATTCGCTCAGATGGCTGATTTGATGGTAGCAAACATTTACTGAACGTGATCTTATCTAGAAGTGATTTCTTCAGTACAAATAAAATAGAATAAAATTTGTAATCGAAGTTTGATTCAGGGACAAGAAATTGGTGATTATTGATGGGCAAAATGATCAATAACCACAGAATTTGGAATACAGTACTAACTTATTGATTAATGATTATTTTAGTCTGCAGTGTCCGGATTTTTTTTATTTTTTTAACTTTAACTTCTTTACCAGTTTATTGTTTGACTTTTCCCCCTATTCATTCGAAAGAATAAAATTTGCCCAACAAACGTACAATTGTGCATACAAAACTGAAAGTACTTGAAGTATCCAAGATAAAAATGAAATAAACTATAGAAAAAATATAGGGACAACAAGGAACTAAGTAGGTTCACATGTAGTAGTAATTTTTGTGTTTAAAAATGTAATTATTAATTGTAATAATAAAAGTTGACGTGCTGACTTTGGCGTTGAATGCGCCGAGACAGCTCCACTTATTAACTTACCAGTTTTTGTCAAGAAGCCTGTTTACCTCATTATTATGTGTCAAATCTCATCAAAATCACGAGTACCATCCAGTGCCTTAAGGTGAAGTGAGTAATGTCAATAAAACTCTTTCTTTTATCAACTTTATAACCGCATTTTCAACTAAATGGCATAAATGCATTCAATTTAGTTAAAAGCAAAATAAAATGATCAGCTTTAACTGTGTAAAACATGGGTCAGAATTGCAATGGTTTCACCTCTTCCGGTTAATATCAAGTCGACCTTTTCAGGTGAAGTCAACCTTAATTGGAATCTTGCATGAATCTAATGTCATTACCCAAAAATCTGCTCTATTACAAGGTTAAAGCTACCAGTGCATTTCAAACAGCAATCTGCATCTAAGTTTCGTCATTTGGGCACTTTTCAAATGACTTTTTAACCAATAATGTATTCTATTTTTACGCATAACTTTAAACAGAATAATGAAATATCGAATTCCGATATTCGCCGTAAAAAAAATATTTCAAAAATGCTGGAATCCATGTCATCCATTAAAATTTTCTATATTTTCTTTATTTTTTAAATTCCAATTTATCTTGTTCCACCTCCCGAAGTCCATATGATGGATAGCAGGAAATCTGGCCACTTTTTAACGTTGTTTATCTTGTGCCCTTAGCTACAGCTTTGCTGCAATGTACCGAAAAATAAAGTGTATCTACGTATATCATCAAAAGAGAATCATAAATTAACTCAAATTCTTGGAATTCTGGGTTATTGAGGTGCCCAAACCCATATGGTAAAAAAATATATTGAAATTATATTGCAATGTATTTTATAATAATATATTTTTGCGAGCAAACGATAATAGATTTTGTTAAATGTATGAAGAAATGCATTTCCAATATTATTATTTGTCAAATATGAATTTTTTAAATTGTATTATGAAATGCATTATTTAATGTGTAAATAATACACTAAATTCTGCCAAATGCTCTTTTGGAATTTTGGAATAAGCAATACATTGTAAAATATATTTTGAACCGTGTGGGAAATATCCCGATTTTTTTGGTCATGTATTTGAAGCCTTACACAACAGCTGGCGTATGTCATCACAGTCCACAAACACTCATTATAACAAGAGGTCTGACCTCCCACTGGTTCATGTCAAACTCTAAAGAGCACCCCAATTGCACATAGCTCGCAAGTCGCAATCAGCGATTGTGGAAAACGAAAAGTTTATTTTATTTTTTTTTTTTTTTTTCATTTTAAAAAATAAATTTTAACGGTTTTTTTCATTTCGAAGGACAAATCAACGTTATCAATGAATTTTTGGTTGAAATTTTTTTTCTTTGCACTTTTCTTTTGTATATTTAAATAATAAAAAAAAATTATCGTGGTTGTATGACGTGAAAAGTGTAATTTGATTGTAATTTTCCACTTCATAAATTTTATGTCACGCCATTAAAGACCATGGCTTTTTAAAGTAATATGGGGGAAAATATGGCAAATTTCTACGGGGATCGATAGTTTGGGAGATTGTTTTTAGTTGAGTATATCTTAAAGTTGAAGTATAATAATTTCAATTTGTTTGTAGGAGTTGTTGGTGTTAGAGTCAAGGAGGAGTCGTTTTCAAACAGGAACAAATATAACGTTTTACTTTCAGGAATGGCGTACAACGAATGGTCATGAAAAACTTATAACCTAACAACCAAGTTGCCGTAGCAACCAAACGACAATGCATGCGCAATATAAATCACGTTTCCCACAAATCCCCCTATAGATTGTGCGTGCATAAATACAAACTAATTGGAACTTTAACTTAATAACGACAATAAAGCTAAATACAAATCAATTCGAATTTTAACCTAATAATTTTAACGACAATAAAAACTATTCTTCTTCTTTGCTTGAAATCTTTCGTCTACTTCTTCTCAGCCTCTCCAAGCTCTTTGAGTCCTACTGCTTCACGACTCGCGTTGATCTTCTCTGCTGGCACCGCCTTGGTGAGAAAGTCTGCTGCCAGAATTTCTGAAGGCATATGAATCAAATGGATATTTCCCAAGTAGACGTCCTCCCGCACAAACATCAAGTGGCGATTGATGTGTTTGGTCCTTCCGTGCTGGTTGGACCCACTTAGCACGTCCATCGCCGCCGTGCTGTCCGTGTAAATCGGGATGCTTTGCGGGACGAATGCTCCCTGCCCCAGACTGCACAGGATGCTCCGCACCCACTTCAAACTCTTGAGAAGTTCACACATGGCTAAGACCTCACTCTCACAGGAGGATAATGCCACAAGGTTTTGCTTTTTGGTTTTCCAACAAATTGGAGCCTGGCCTAGCATGACCAGTATCCCCGAAAAGGATCTTGCCTTCCTTGTGGAGCACCAGCTCGCATCCGTGTATCCAACAACGCTTCCACCCTCGGATGGGAAAAACAATCGAAAATTCCTGGTTCGTTTGATGTAACTCAGGACGCGCTTGATTGCACGAAAATGAACTTCACGCGGATCGCGCGAGTACATCGACAGTTTGCTGACCGCAAACGATATGTCCGGTCTCGTGACTATCATTAGGTGCATGATAGAGCCCAAAATCTTTTGGTAGATGCGCTGCTCGACCTCCTTAGACTCTTCAAAAACATCCAAATCTTGTCCTACCACCACGGGGGTGTAAGCTTTGCTGCGGTCATCCGGATCAAAAGTATCCAGTATTTGATCAATGTATTTTTGTTGGCCGACCCAAACACCTTCCGCCGTGATTTGGATCTGCATCCCGAGCAGATAGTGCACCTCCCCCAGTTCTACTATCTCAAAAACTTTCTTCAGCCCTGTCAACAGCCATTCGAGCGTCCGGTCGTCAGAGTAAGCGGCGAGAATATCATCGACGTAAACTCCTAAAATAAGCATTCCGTCCCTTTCCACGTAAATGTAGACGCAAGCGTCATCCGCAATTGGTGTTAAACCCAATTTTACAAGTTCGCTGTTTAGGCGCTTATTCCAGCACCGGCCGGATTGGCGTAATCCATACAGACTCCGCTCCAATTTGCATACTACATCGTCCTCTTCTAAAAAACCTTCGGGTTGGTCCATGTAAATGTCAACTTCTAGATCCCCGTAAAGATATGCCGTCTTTACGTCAAATTGTCTTGTCTTTAGTCCTAACGCGGCCACCAAAAATAATATAATACGTAAGGACTCCATCCGCACGACTGGCGAAAATGTTTCCGTAAAGTCGATGCCCGACCGTTGTGCACATCCGACTGCTACTAAACGTGCCTTGTATTTACTAATACTCTTGTCCGCGTTGAATTTGATTCTAAAGATCCATTTGGATCTTATTGTCCTCATTCCTGCCCGGCGTTTGACCAGTTTCCACACTTGATTAACGTGCAAGGAATCCATCTCGCTTGTCATCGCATCGAGCCACTTGTCGCGATCAGGGCAATTAATAGCCTCGTCAAACGTCTCTGGCGTGAACAGCTCGCTTGTCTCTTCTCCAACGACATTCGCCGCCTCGTTTTGTTCCGCCAGGCGTTGCGAGCGCCGCACACCTGAAGCGAGCAGTTGCTGCTCACGTTCACGTTTTCCCTCTTCGTGTCGCTGCGTCACCGCTTCAGCTGTGGCTCCCCTCGGTCGTCCAACTATGCGTGCTGGCTCGTCACAAGTCGGTAATTGTTGATCATCCGGTTGGTCATCCGGTTGGTCATCCGTAACGTCCTGCTGTTGATCGATAGGATCCTCAATAATTATGTTCACCGGCGGGCCGTTCCCCTCGTCCATGTCGTAAGAATTTCCCGTTTTCTGCCGGTTTGTGTCGAGTAGTTTGGCTCCGCGAACTCCCTCGTCAAAAACAACCGATCTACCTTCGACCACGTCGTTAATTTCGGGAATGAAAATTCGATACGCTTTGCGCACAGCTGAGTACCCGACAAAAATGCCTTCTCGTGCCTTGCTGTCGAGTTTCTTGCGCTGCTCGTTTGGCACGTGCAGCCACGCAGAACATCCAAAAGTGCGAAGAAAACCGACGGATGGCTTCCGTCCCGTCCAAATCTCCTCCGCAACGACTTTACCATTTGGTTTGGTCAACGTGCGATTTTTGATAAAAACAACCGTTGCCAAAGCTTCTGCCCAAAAACGCAATGGCATTTTCGAGTCTATTAACATCGTTCTAGCTGCTTCAACCAGCGTTCGGTTTGAACGCTCAGCAATTCCATTGCTGGCTGCGCTGTATGGAACTGTGAGCTCGTGCATTATCCCGTTCTCTTCGCAAAAAACACGAAAATCCCCGCTTGTGAATTCTCCTCCGTTGTCCGTTCGCAATCTGCAAAGTGCCTTTCCCGTTTGTTTTTCAACTAAAGCTTTGAAAATCTTGAAATAGCCTAATGCTTCTGATTTTTCCCTCAAAAAATAAATAAACCTTTTTCTTGAGAAGTCATCCGTCAGGACCATCGCATATCTCGAGCCCGACAGGGACGGCGCTTGAAAAGGTCCCACCAAATCCGCATGGATCAAATCCAGAACCTTTTGAGACTGCTTCTCTTTGATGCGCTTAAAAGGCGCCTTGGACATTTTTCCGCAGACGCAAGACGCGCATTTCGGCAGTTGTTCGTGCTTATATTTTATGCCATAAACGATCTCACCATTGTGCATTTCGTCAAGCGTTTTCTCGTTAACGTGACCCAATCGTCCGTGCCACAGCTCCTTCTCCGTCATGACTACGTTCTCACGTGCTGTCGTCGCATTTTCTTCTTCGCGCGTTTCCAAGAAAAACATGTCTCCGTGCTTGTTACCTTGCGCGATGAGTTCCCCAGTCGGGTCAAAAATGTCCACCTTGTGCTCACCGAACAGCACTTGGCATTTCTTGGATGTCAATTTAGGAATTGACAGCAGGTTTCCTTTTAATTCCGGTACGTAAAGTACTTGTAGCAAAGTAATTCTTTTTTGTGTCGAATCCGGCAAACGGCAATTAATAACGATTTGCCCTTTTCCTTTCGCTAATAACTCTGTCCCCTTCTTAGCTGTAGTTACCGTTGCCTCAAACTCCTCCAGCGTTGAAAACCATTCACGGTGGCACGACATGTGCGACGACGCGCCCGAATCCAGAATCCAATTGGATTTTGTTGAGTTGTTCCCATCAAAATCGACTACTAGCGCATAATGTCGCGTCTCTTCGCGCGCTGGCGTTAATTGTTCCGCATGTGGACCCATTGCGCATTCAAGAGTGGCGACGTACGCATGCTGTAATGGCGTTCCCAACGCGAGTTTGGCCGTTTCCTTTTGTTGTGGCTTCGGACGCTTCTCCGGGAAACGGATCCAACAATTTTTCGCTATGTGGCCCGTTTTGCCACACTCAAAACACGCTCTTTTATTCCCATCACGAAATTTTCTCCCGCCCGAATTTTTACTAGCTTGAGCTTTGAAAGCGACGGGGGTGGCGGAAGCGCTTGCTGCACCACTCGGCGGCGCCCATTGGTCTTCGATTAGCAGACCCGTGCGCAGATCTTCTAATTTCGCATCCAGTCGCGAGCGATAATCACGTCCAATTGGGTGGTATTTGGGCAACAATCCTTTTGCGGCGTAAAGTATCACTTCCCGATCCGGGATGTCGCGTCCGACTGCTTTCGCCTTGGCTTGGATAGCCCTTGCCCGATTAATATATTGATCTACGGATTCGTCCGTGCGCATTTTCAAACCTGTGAGTTGAGCGCTGGCGTCAACTTGCTTTTCCACAGTCACCCCTGCATGTTGCGTCTTCAAATGCTCCCACATAACCTTCGCACTCGTCATGCTCAGGCAGTTCGTAGCTTCTTCGTCCGAAATGGTCAATGCCAAAATTCCCACGGCCTCACTGTTGCTTTTCGCCCAGGTATTGTAAATGGCTTCCTTAGCCTTAAAATCGGGTGCTCCTTGAATCGGTTTCTCCGGCTCATCGTCCGTAACCGCGCTCGTCAAGCCTTTTGCTCGTAATAGTGCCCCGACTTTAAACTGCCACACGAAATAGTTACGAATACTCAATAATTCTATACGATTTAGAGATCCAGCTGATATTGCGTCGGCCATTTCGTGTTCTTTTCTGTAAGCCTTTTTCTGTCGAACGTTCTGTTCCACCTTGTGTTCTTCTTTTCTTTTAATTAGAAAGGAAAAACTTCGCAAACGTCTTCCTCTTTCCGTGAACCGTTTTGGAGCAACCTTTACTCTGCTACCAATATGTTAGAGTCAAGGAGGAGTCGTTTTCAAACAGGAACAAATATAACGTTTTACTTTCAGGAATGGCGTACAACGAATGGTCATGAAAAACTTATAACCTAACAACCAAGTTGCCGTAGCAACCAAACGACAATGCATGCGCAATATAAATCACGTTTCCCACAGTTGGTTCCAATTATGAATTTACCAATTGTGAATGTTAAGAGCACTTCGCCATTCATTTGCCTGAAAACGAGAAACCTGCATTTGCTGGCATCGCTGCTGGTCCTCGTGAGGTTTCATCTCTCTAAAATGAGAACGTTTGTTGATTTTACCAAGCATTCTAACTCAATTGTTTGGCTTTCCATTTCTATATCCCCGACTTATTTTCTTTTATTTGTCTGAATAATATATACAAAACTGTCCTATGCCCGCATTGCTAGTCCTAAAAAGTTACTTTTCTTATCCAATTAAACCAGTTATGGATTTTCCATCACTCTTGCGCTGATGAAATAATTATTTTTCAGAAATATCGAATGCTCCATCCTGACACAATGATTTATAAACCATCAAAAATACATCAAACTCAGCAGTGGTTTCGACGAAATATTTGATTACGTACTAATCGATCAATTCAGACCATCTTCAGATGACATTTCGGATCACACAGGCTGTCAAAACGAAATCCAACACAAACTCGAAAACAGTGCCGGAAATACCATAAAGCTAACTAGGCCACAGCTTGTTCCATAGTTTCCTCAAAATAATTTCGCCTGATATTTTAAAGTAATTCAAATATTTAATTACATAATGTGATTAGTATATTAATGTATATTAATTAACGAATGTACATATTTATTTCAATTACGTCCTATTTCATATATTGAATTTTTGAAAAATGGAAGGAAACCTCATTCATGCGTCTGCTTAGGGCCTCAGAAGTGGTTAGTCCGGCAATGCACGGTAACAACATAACATCACAGCATGAGTTGAGCAAGTTTGTTTCCACATAAAAGACATAATTAGGCGCAGAAAATGCGCCACAATCGTCACGGGATTCAGAGAATTTGATCTAATAATTATCTTTTGAATGTTAATTAGTTTTACTTAAAGATTTAGGAGCATTTGCAATTAATGAACTGGCATTAACTTTAATTAACATGAACAGAGGGTAACATCTTGGTCCTAATCGTGTAGTGACGCCTCTTGGCCCCCAGGTCAACGCCTATATGGTACCTTCCTTCCCGGAGGACAGTCGCAGCGCGCCGTTTGATACGGAAGCAGAAGAGACCTCATTGATGGAGCGTGCTGGTTAAAGGGAAGCAGCTAGTGTCAATATTGAATCCTGTTTTCTTTATGCATTGTGTCAGCCACGTGGCGCGTTTTTGCAGCAGGATGTGATGCCAATGCAGAGGGAAACTAAGCAACGGCAGGGATTTTATCGTGATGGTAAATAAACGGATGTGCAACCTGTGTATACACCCTGTTAATAGAATATGAATCAGAAGGGAGCAGAGCAGAGGAGAGCAGAGAGTGCTGCTTAAACGGGTAGTAAACGACGGTAGAAAGGAAGTAGACGCGTGTCTTGGTCGAGTTTAAACATTTCCCCAAGATGGAAAAGGGAAAAGGAAACACTTTGGCCGAGTGCCAACAGGAAATCGAACTCAATAGCCAGTTTGACTAGCAAAGCGAGGGGGGAAAGAAAAAAGAGGGAGACTGACGACACTCGCTTCGCCTGCCGCCATCGCCAACGCCTTTTGTGGTCGAGTGAGTTAAAATAACGCACTTGCACATCGTGGAAACCACCTCTTATCCATTTCGACCTAGAAAACACCTTCGTCTCTTTAGGCAATTTTTTTAAGAGGATTCGAAATAACCTGGTGGAAAAAGCGTGGTTGTGGGTGATGGAAGACTTGCCTTCTTATTGCGACTTATTCTTTAAGGGTTTGGGCTTTTATTTTATTAAAAAAATTTCCTTTTTTCATGGGGGACATGTCTTTTGCATTTTTGGATTATTTGGATTTGCTTTGATTTTTTTATTTTGATTTTTTTGATTTTTTTGATTTTTTTTATTTTTTTGATTTTTTATTTTGGAGCTTTGATGTTTTTCGTTTTGGAAATAAAATGAAATTTTCATTAGATTTGTTAGAATGACAATTTTTTTGGAGTTAAATTTATTTTTATGTAATGGATGCATGCAGTACGGTAGTTTTCGGATAAAGTGAAATAAATCTTGTTTTTAAATTGACTGGCAGTTTTGTTTCTGGAGAAAAAAATGGAACAACATTCATCAATTTTTGCCAGAAACGTACGTAAATATATGTGAAAAAAAAATCTTTTTGCTCCTTTCCTTTCAAAAATGAACAAATACTTTGCGTATGTCTGATAGTCTGATTGCGGCGATGCAGCAATGGCGTCCTAATATGCAGAGAGCTATCACACCATCTGTCGGCAAAATATTAAAGCAGTGGTTCCAAAAAAGGTTTATACTTTTGGTAATTCAACCGATAAAATTTGTCCAGTTTTTCTGGTGCTCGAGTTTATAAAAACTCATGGTTGATGTAGAATGGAACCGATTTATATGAAAATGGTTATACATTTTTTGCCATTTCTAAGAAAGAAATAAATGTATGATGGATGGATTGTTGGCGGATTGCTAAAACACATTCATACTCTTGTTAGAATAGCCAAAGACAAACTTACAAGTCAGCACTTTTGCCGAGAATAGTTTGGAAACCGATATTTGAATGCAAATATATATTTAGACAGTTGTCCAACTCTTTCCAGATATAACAATCCAAATATGTATTTAGCAACATAAATGTTGTTGAATTCCTTCTTTACTGTATTTATCTTCAATAGACTTATGGCTAAGTTTGTTTCCACAAAACAGAGTACACATAAAATTTGTCTTAAATATATACAATTATTTGCAGAGGATTTGCATAATTGATTAAAAATTCATCTGCTTTTGTCATTATAAATTCAACTAACATTTATATAATCATCTGCGGTTATTGTTGCGGTCAACAATTCAACCAGTGTTCTATTATATTTTTGAAATAAACTAAGCAACGTGTAAACACGCAAACGATAAACTGTTGGTACGTTTGTTCTCAAACAATCATTTAACGTCAATGCCATCACACATTTGCAGATGCACAGCAAGATAAGTTGGCCAAAGTATGCTAATATTGTCATTTTTATTATTATTACATCACAAACATTGAAATGAGTTTGATATTTTGCAACGGCTGCGTATTCATTCATTGTATGATAGATGTAGATGTATAGATATTAGAAAAGGTTATTTCTATTTTAATAGCTCGTATAGTGAAGGTGAGATGGTGAGATTTAGGTAACATTTGTGGTGGCT
Organism: Strigamia acuminata; assembly: GCA_949358305.1. Taxonomy (NCBI): domain Eukaryota; kingdom Metazoa; phylum Arthropoda; class Chilopoda; order Geophilomorpha; family Linotaeniidae; genus Strigamia; species Strigamia acuminata. Next base: position 24,348,674 of record OX442314.1, on the reverse strand, counting down.
TGAAATGACTGTTAGTGCCACAATATATAACATTTTCCAGCGGTATTCAGTTTTATAGTTCAATATTTACAAAATATGGCAACTGCAGTGTACTCTGTGTTGCAGTAATTGCATTCTAACATTCCTAACTACGAGGGTGTGTGAGTTTATTTCGTTTTTCTGCGTTTCGAGTTTAGTTTTGGGTTTTACAAGTAATGGTAATTAAAACTCCCTTCGTTTTTATCCAACGAACGAATTATAGCACATTTCTATGAAAACAGTCACGTTCCGCCACTGATTTAACGTGTGGCAACCATTTGAATTTAAGTTAGTTGTAAAAATAACTTTTAAAAACCACTCTAATTGCTTTTATGGTTTGTGGTTGTTTTTTGGTGTCCAAACTGTGAAAACCGTATGGTTTTACAAGTTTTTAGTTTGTTTTATCTCTTGATTTAATGTATTTCATTTATTTCATGTTTTTAAAATATTGCATTTTGTTTTGAAATTAATTTTTACTTATTATATTTTTATTTCATTGTATTGCGTTTCTTATGCGTTTTAAATATATGTATTGTGTGTGTTCTTCTTCACGATCAAGTGCCAATTGCAATTTCTTCAAATTTACAACTTTTCAATTAGGATTTCAACTTGTTACTAGGATTTTAGACATCTCATCATTTGCAATTTGAGAACTAGTGTCACATTTGACACAAACTGTTAATGGTAATAAATTGAGCAAAAAGAGGAACTACAGTACACAATTTTTGTTGTTCGTAAAACCAAATAATTTAACATAGCCAACTGTACTTGTAATCTATAAATAATTGCACAACATGCAATGGGAAGAAATATTCACCAAATTAAAAATCTATTTTTCCTTCATTCTAGAACACTAATTTGAACTGAATATTCCTGCAGTTAGTCTATACATAATTGTCGGTTGCAACACTCACTCGCTTCGAGTGCATTTGGAGTGGTGTGGTGGGTGGTAATTATGAAAATTGTCATTAATTGGTTCATGAATGTTAACTTGAGAGAAAACATTCAAACAGAAGAGGTGCAGCTCAACGAAAGAGACTGAAGAACTCGAAAGAAATGGTTTGGGGGTGGGGAAGGGGGGCGTATCTCTCAACTCAACAGAAGAGAAACATGTGCATAGAGCATCTAGTGAGGAGGCAAAGTGTTCTTATCTCGTTTTCTCGCTAGAAGTTCTCTCGGGAATTACTGATAACACAAGCCACGTGAACCCATCTTGTGTGTTGCAGCACTAGAGAAATCAATTGGCAAAACCCTGGATAGAATCGTCTGGCTCTCTGCATATGTCTTCCATCATCTCCTTGCTCTTCTAATTATCTAATAATCTTTCCCCCCCTCTTCCCAACTCCACGACCATTCTTTATTACAAACTAATCCCCCAATCTTTTTTCTTTGTCTTACTTAATTCCAGCATGTTCTTATTTATCTCTTTTTCTTTGGGGGAGGGAATGTTGTGATCCGAAAAACACCTGTGAAAAGGAGCTATAGGCAAAAGACCTGATCCACACCTGATTACATTCTCAATAACAACAAACTGCTTCTTTTTTTCGTATTGGGATTGGTCGAGAGAGCGCAGAGCGCAGAAAAGAAAGGAAAAGCGAGGGAGTGTCGAGGCAAAGCATGAAGGAATTCGGACAATTACAAAGCTGGTTAGCACCGGGTTGAGGGAGGTTCCTGATCCCACATCGCCCCTACCTTAGCTCATTAACGACACGCGACAATTGTACGGGTAGTTAAAGCGCTTTTATTGCCAACATAGTGAGTTCGCAAACAGATAAGGAAATTTTTGTTACCTTTTTTTTTTTTCTTTTCTTTTCTTTTTACAAATAATAATTATCATTAGCGTTATTATTTTCTTTTCTTTTGTGCATTAAGGCACTTTGATTTCGCAACCTTAAAGTGTGCGAATTAATTTAGGGAGCTTTAATATTCGCTTTTTATTATTGCGGTTTTTCTTCTATGCCGCGATTGAGTGACTTAAGAATGGGTAATTAAATTTTTTTTTTTTTAGTTTTTTTTCTTTTCTTTATTTTTCTTGTTTCTCCTTTTAGAAGAAAAACAGTGACAACTTGTGCAGTAATGTATTAAAAATCGATAAGTGACTTCGGTGATGTTTTTCGACTCGTCTTTTCCGTCTGCGCTATGGATTCAAAACATCTTTTGAAAAGGTAAGATTTTTTTTTCTTTCTTTTTTTGGTTTATGCTGCGTTTCTGCTGAGGAAAAGTGAAACCAGCTTTTCTTAATGACATGCAAACTGCATGACACCATTTTAATGACTTGGAAAAGAGGGATTTGGAGGAGCGGGATGTGAAAAGCGATCCCGAGATAAAATTTCTGCGAATTGAAAAGAAATATTTTTGTGGGGGAAGGCAGTTTGGAATTATCGATTAATGTTCGAGTTGTGATTTCACATCTTGCAAAGACCTGTCCAAATTGATCGTCTCCTTGCAACAAATCTGCACTCCAGCTTTAGCTGGCACCCAAGCATTAACCTCCAACCCCTCAGCCATGTGCTTAGCCTCGTTATCAGATTCTTAAAGCTCTCTAGTGGTAAGAAGAGGCCACTACACTCACTAGCCCAGGGTGACAGAAATCGAGTGACCCATTCCAATGAGCCGTGAGAGCCCAGCATTCAGCTCTTTGGTTGCAGGGATTTATCCTCTCGAGAAAGTTTTACCTCTCGACCGTCGAGTTATTCATCAAATATGAAACGCACACCCTACTTAAGCTTTCCCGGCGCGAAAAAAGAGGATGGAAAAAAATGTCATTATAACTAGGTCTGGTGTCACGTGGTCTTGCAGTGGATTTTTTGCAAAATTAGTTTTCTAAAGATGCAAGTTAGATTTGTTATTGTGTTTGGTTTCGAACGTGGAATTTACGAGGTACAATGAAATCGATAAGTTGAAAAATAAATTTAAAGTGTTTACAGCTGTTGATGTAATTAGCTGCTTCGCAATAAATTCTTAGTCTCCGGAATCCAATGGGAGTATTGTTCCAGTGCTTGGTTTCACGAAGAGATTTTGCGTGCTCGTTTTTTTGAGTGGAGAGAATTAACGATAAATCAGCAAGTTTACTTTCCTTGGTGGCATTCAATCTTTTCAGTGTGGTAAAATATGGTAAATAATGAAGTAGTATACGTAGGTGCCTTTAATAACGTCTGTACAGTCGTTTAAACCCGTTTAGACGACATTTTGAACGAGATTTTTTCTTTTAAACATGTTTAGATCTCCGGGTGTGTATCGAGTTTTCTGGCTCAAATCGCTTCTTGTTGGCAGCCATATTGGATTCTAGTTTAGTGAGACGATTGCAACGATTGGAGGTGTACAATTTTGCACCAACTTGTTCATTGTTTAAGATCAAACAACAATAATAAGCCTTACGAATAGAAAATTGAGACATTTCGTCTAAAAATTCACGCAAGACGAAAAGTGATTTCTCTTATTTTACATGAGCACTTGAGCATTAATTTATTTCCAGGACTATAATAATAATAATCTATACACTTTAATAAACGGTGCAAAAAGTTGTTATTTTACCCCTTTTGTTTTGATGCGGTAAATACCGTACAACGGAGTGAAATGATATCATTCAGGCGTTAATTCATATTTAATAACTAGAATAAATAGACCAATAAATGGTGTTAGTTTTCACTTAAATATACAAATTGATAACATTGCGGCGCTTTCATTAAGTAAATGAATGACTAGTGGCGCGAAACAGGTTTTGTTTGTTCGCAATCTGCCGGAATAATGATGGATGTCATGTAGCGAATTGATGTGCGTCATTTACGATTAGGTTAATGAATTTAAGGGTGAATGCAGTTTTTAGTCGATGTTGTGGTGTGAGTTGGTGTGCGCGATGTATAAATCCCAGCGAGGCGCACGGTGGCTAGCGAGTTTGCAAGCTGCAACTCATTTAACTCAATTAACCGACGAACCCCCATGTTGTGCTCGAAAACCCCGAGCACTGTGCGGCTGCGTCTCAAATAAGCTCCAGTTAATTAACTAGCCGGCCATGCAACTCGCAGTCTAAAAACATGGAGAAAAGTCGTGCGCCTTGCAGCTGCGGTCGAACGGATGCCAGTCGTGCCCTTCGGAATTCCCACAGCTAAGCCGCTTTCCATCTCCCACATTCTCGACAAACTTAAGAATCAGGTTTTATAGTAGAGAGACCGTACAAGGTCACATGTGCTGCACCTGGTAAAAAAAAATTGGGATAAAAAAATATATTCTCGTAATACGGTGTCTGGAAGAATTATGGGGCTCTGCAGGGAAGCACCGAGGCGGAGTTTTTGCTGCTCGTCGTTGTTTTAACTAATTTCTCAGCCACCTTAAAGGCTCAAGCGGCGATGAATTTCTCGAAACTGAAAGAGTTTTTTTTTATTTATTTATTGGTATTTTTTGTCACTTTGAGATTTGTTTTGTGCGCTTTTATTTTTTAGTAATTCGATATTTTTTTCGGAGGCGGCGCTTTGGTAATTTACTCGTGGTACAGTGGCTTTTATCAATCAGGAAATTGACGAGAAAAAGATGAGTCGAAAGAAGGACAAAAAAAGTATAAAAAAAAAATTTATTGCTTTCAGAGGAAGCTCGACTCTTTCCAATTTAGTTTTCGATTGTGAGGTAAATGCATCGTCGATTAGCGGAGCGTGAAGAGAAAAAAAATAAGGGGAGGAGAGGGAAATGAAATGAGATTGGCACCTACTAACACTTGTTTGTGCTGCTGCTGAATATTCATCGCTTGCCTTTGGCGCGTGATTGACACTTTACTTCCACTTCTAAACAAAGCCCTCGATCGGCAAAATAAATTGCACTCGACTTGATGCCTCATAACAACTTTATTTTAGCACCTGCACATGGAGTGGGTCGTAAAATCTTTCTTTGCTCGAGATTAAAACAAATCCTTTTGAATAATCGAGGCGAGAAGATGCGTCGCACTCTTATTTCGCAAGGTTAAGAATTTAATTTAAGGCGCTTAACAAACTTGCCAGTTGAAATGAAATGACTTTATAAGCTACTTTAAGAGAAAGAAAAAAAATTCCAAAAGATACAAAAAAAGAAAAATATACAAAATGTTTGAATAAAATGGCAAAACTTACCTTTGCTGATGGGGTTGCCGTCCACCAGAGCGAGTAGCAGCATCAATCCGCCGAGCGTGATGAGGAAGGCTGCGCGTTTGGCGTTTCCCATCCGTGCCGGTTTGGAGGGGAAAGTGTCGGTGGTGGTCCGTGTCTCCGTCCACTCTGCCGTATCCATGTGTCGGTGTGAGCATTCCTCGAGGTTTGACTCACTCCTACCTGCCCATAAGCGGAGGACAAAGATTCGAACGGGCTCACCGATCCGACCGCTCGACGCGCATGCGTCGTTTCGAGCCTGGTCTGCTGCTGTTGTGGTGCGATGAGCACGGCTTGCGTGGCGAGGAGAAACAAAATTAAAAATGCGCCTCCTCCATCAATTTAATGCAAGGCAAACTCGACGGGTGCTCCGATCGTAAATTTCCACAAATCCCTGGTGCTGGTTCAGTGTCCTTTGACGATTTATTTTGCAGCCCCAAAACAACAAACGATGGGCGCGACTGCCAGAAAACACCCGACCGTTTTATTTTCCTTTATCATCGTCATCATCATCATTATTATTATTACCTATTATTATTATTATTACCTATTATTAGACGAAGCTAAACATTCCATCAAACACTATTTCCTAATCACGGAAACAAGCTTTCAAAAAGTTTGCGCACAATGTGTACAACAGCACGCTGAGCTTTCATTAATTCCCATCGAGAAAGTGTAATTTATCATACGTGCCACCGGACCGTGAGGATTAAATCGCCATCACGTGCCAAAGACACCTCGAACATGCACCTCACCTGCCTTCACTTTCAAGACGTCTCGCGGAGAATTAAAGTCGACCCGTGTTGGTTTTTAATAAATTGAAATAAATTGGCTGCTCCGCTGCATACCGCCAGATGGCCTTACGACGCGGTGCCCGACAACAAATGCATCGATCGACCTTAATTCAAAAATGTTACCGAATATTCTCGCAGATGATGGAGGTAATTTTGTGTCGCACCAGCAAACAACAAACTTGCATTCAACTTTTCTGGATGTGAGTAGAACCAAACTGCACAGCGTTAAGATCAAGTTGGTTTACATCCTCGAATGTGCATTCGCACGTGAAAATAGAAAAGAAAATGAATTGTGTCCCTGCGTCTTTGCGGTGGGCTTTCCAACATCGCAGAGACCAGGAATTTAATTCGGAGCAGGTGTTGTCTCGTCCGTTGAGTTTACTCGGAGATCGAACAAACTTTTGCCGCAGTCTCGATAAGGGTATTTAGCGATGGGCAAAGATCGATAATAATCACACATGACGCATACTTTTAAACGGTTTGCTTATTCAAACAACCCTCGACCCCTTTTGTTTACATCATTAACACTTGTCTGCCCGACCTAATTATGTCAACACGGATACAAAGTCGGATTTTGAAGCTGGCTGCTTCGCTTTCATCCTCCTGTTCTGTTTCTGGAATCGATAAGATGGAAAAGCCTCTCGGCACACAGACATAGGAAAGAAAAAGGAAGAAAAAAAGTTCTTTTCGAAGATGAATAAGAATCGGCAGAAAGCAATCCATCAAACAAAACTTGTCTGGACGATCGATTCGCGTAGTCTTAGAGTGGGCAGCGAATGGTGTTGGTTGCATCTTCCTCCGACTAAGATCAAAGTCTTATTTTAGTGACAGGTTATTGAACTAGCAGCTGAGTTGACTGATGACAGGCACATGTTTAGACACAATGCTCGATCGATTTCAATTTGTCATTTTTATTCCAGTTTCCATACGCGTTGACAGAGAGAGTGGGGAAAGGAAAGCTGTGTTTTTGCCGGTACAAATGGAGGTGTGCTGCCGGTTGTTTGCCGGGTCTGGCTTTATCTCGGGCATCGCGATGGGTAGAAAAAGTTGTTAAAAGATGCGAAAAAGTGGGCGAAAGGAAGGTACACCACCAACACCAACTCGTCCGTCATTGATGGTCGAGATAAGAAGTAAAGCGACCACAAGAGCCGAGAAAAATATTGGTGCAGGAAGTCATTAGGTTGGCGGTGATGGTCTCACTCATTCGATTGGCTCTGCAATCACTCTTGGAATTCACTTTCCCTTCCACACTCTCTGGTGACAGAAAAATCTTTTTTTTTCTTTCTTTTTTTTTGTTACCACTCGATTGGGTTTAGACTGGCGGCTACAAACGGATCGAAGGTTGCAAATCAACGGTTCAATTTAGTTTGCTACACTAACCATCTGCAGAATATTTTACGGATTTGTTGCTTTGTTCGAGTGGAAAATCAACAGAATCTGTTATCATAATGTTGAGATTCTCAGTGCTTTTATTGATTTATTTGTTAGTGGACTCTTAGTGTTTTTATTTGTCGGTTTAAATTATTTTTCTTGGTTCGTTTACCGACAAATCGTTTTCAATTGGGTCGCTTTAATTTTATCTTATGCGCTTAAAATTAAAATGCTTTAAATGTTTAAAGACTCTCTTAACAGACCTCATTCATGCACAGTGCTACTAATTACACTGGCGGTGAGAAAATGTGCGAATAATTCATAGAATAAACATTTTTAATAAATCAAACTTTTTATTAATCAAAGTGCAGACGATGAAAAAAAATTTGCTTCAATTTCCATTTTTTTCTTCTTTTTTTTTTTTAGAAATTTAATTGTGACAATTTATTTATGCGTGAAAACACTGCGGAATTTCTCTCGATGCAGCCGCGTTGCAAATCATGTTGAATATTGCCAAGTAAGTAGCGCAACATTTTCTTCTTTTAATTTCCCATCTTCTTCTTTTATTTTTTCTTAACTGTGTTAGGTTGTTGTGGGAGTAAGTGGTGTTTACGAGTCGGCATTCTCCAGAGAGACTTTCTCATCATCAGCCATGTCGTCACTAACCTATCACGCACTCTCCCAGCATCTTATCACCGCTCAGCATCTCTCTTATTTTTTCAAACCTCTATGTTGTTGGCGAGAGGAAAAACATCTCTCACTTCTTCTCGAGGGAATTAAATTGGAATAACATGAGGATGGAAAACAATCTGTTTTTAATAAATCGATTGGAATTCCTCGGAAAAAGGCGAGAAATTTAAAAGAAGAAAGACGAGTGTAAAGAGGGAAAGAAAAGGATTGATGGCATCGCATCTCTTTCTCTTCTCAATTTACTTAATGTTTCAGAAGAAAGTTTGAAAGACGACACAAGACACACACCACCTTCTATTTACCATTCAAGTGACCAGGAAAAGACGATTGATTGCAATCCGTCCCCTCTTTCTTTGTGCTCTTGCGTGGCTTGGTCGTAGACCTCTCGAGTGTGATAACAAGCTCCTCGCGCCACACGAAACGAACAATGGTAAATCAAAGTAAACCCAGCACCGACCATCGACTCGGATCACAAATTACACGAAAAATAAAGGAATATTTGTAGTAAGTAAGAGATGCTCGTTATCAGTCGAGTCTCGTGTTTTATCTCTGCTCTTCTACCTCTTTAACCCGCATGACAGATTCTGCCCTCTGTCGTGAGTCGAGACTCACTCTATCTGCTTCAATGCCTTATCTTTCTGATGCAATTTCATCCAGTCTTCACTCACCCCAAGTCCTCTTCTTCTTTTTTCTATTTATTTGTGACGATGGCGGACTAGTGCTAATATTTCATCAATAATTAGCTAAATCATCACCTATCATATTGCGAGATAAGTATAGGGAACCTGTGAACTTTGTGTGCAAGAGATAAAATGAAGTGAGTTAACATTTATTTAAGTAAATATAAATTTATATAAATATCTAGACCGATAAATGGCCAAATTAACACAATGTATTAAATGAAGGAAGATGAATTCACCCCGAACGGGACCACAGTCATGCGAAGGACAACAAGATTGTTAAACAGATTCTGCCATGACGAAACAGGAACTGGACACACAGGACACTTTTCTCATTAGAGGAATCCCAGGTGTTCAACAGGAACTGGATACACAGGTCTTAGCTCTCTTATAGGAGAGAACAGGAACTGGATAGCCAAGACACATTCAGGATTAAATCACTGTCTTAATCTGAACTCTGTGCAGGTGCGAGAGATGGCTTAATCCCTTGGTCAAGTTGTACTAAATTCAAAGGAATTTAGTATTTTTGGCCAATATGTTGTAATATCACATATAAACATTTGTTAATACGCGTTAAACAATATTTCTGCTGATAAAATAACATAGAACATTCATTTTATGTATTTAGTCCATTTTTGGACACATTTATCTCCATATACATCGTAACCTTCACAATTAATTTTTTCCTCTTGTTGAAAATTGAAATCTACTTGCAGCTCTACGATACACACTTCCTGTTTATTTTCTGTTCGTCTTGGGAATTCAAACTTTCTATATCAAAAGATAAATCTTTTTCTTTTTTTTTTTATCTTTTTGTTTCTATGCAAGATGGGTGCCCTGGGCAGTATATCACGTGAGTGTCCACTTTGAAGTGCACCGCAGACACCGCCGCATTGGAACGGGCAATGCCAAAAAGTCACCGTGCAGTATTTTCCCATTTGGACGGGGACAAAAAGTACATGGACCTGACCAAGAGGGAAACATCACCCACGAACGTGTGTAAAATTCGACTCGGGGCATAGTTTTGTGAATGATAGATTTGGGAGTCGGAAGAAAAACTTTTATTTCATTTTATTTTGCGGTTACGAATTTACTTTGATCGAGATTCCGCGCCAGAAATTAAGGTGCAACCAAAAACCAAACTATAATTGAGTGAGTGATGTTTCATGAATATTTGAATAATATTTTTTTTATTTTGTCATTTACTTAGGAGATGTTGATGTACGATTTGATTTTGATATATTGAGTTTGAGAATTTAAAAAAGGGGAAAAAAAAGGAAATCCAATTTATATTGTTGATATTTGAGACGTAAACGAGTCTTACGGCAAATTGAACGAGCAGCAAATGTGAGTGTGTGACATGTTTTAAAACAGGTTTCTAAAAGGCAGTGGAATTGAAGTTTGAACAAAATTGATTTCTTTTGCCACGCACCTCACGACGTCTTTGCGGTTTCTACGTCTCTCAATTCACAGAGATTAAGTCAAATCCCATTTCAGTGGGAGGATTTTGCTAGAATATCTCGCCACCACTTTGCCCTAGGCCAAATTGCCAGCGAGTGAATGAGTGTGGGCGGTAATAGAAATTCCATATATATATTTTGCCGTTCAAATCCGCCTCGTGCTCGCCGAGTCCCCGTTCTGCCATTGCAATCTCGTTCCGGTGAGTCTTGGTGCTTTTTGCATTTGCATATCTGGTGTTGGTGAGAGGCTGATCACCCTTCTGGGCCCACTCGATATCTGCGTTTTGCGACTGTGCTTCTTTTCGCCATCACAAATATCCACTTACTTTTTTCCTACTTCAATTTACAATTTTGCTCGGCGCATCAAAACCGTCTTGTTCGTCGTCCAAACACCACTATTATGACTCTAGTCGAACTTTCAAGTGGCAAAGGAGAGATACAAGCGCTCTGCCATTAAGAATCCATCTGGGCAAAATCGATTTTTCTATCCACTTTTTCTTGCGCTCTGAATATGTGCGCTAGATTAATTATTTTTTTGAAAATTTCTCATTTAATTTTTGTGCAATTTTAGTTTTCAACCGCTTTTCTTTCCTACACACGCAACAGCGGATACTGCTTGAGTTTAATAATCCTTGTTACTATTTGCACGCACATTCTAGTGTTTGTTTTTAAGCGTGCCCACTTGTCTGGAGTTTCGCTCGTGCTTTACGGATTAGTAAAAGATATTACAAGCCGCAATTTTAAGTTAAAAGTTTTAAAATCGTCTTTCCCTTTACATTTCTTTCAGAAACAAATGTCCACATTGTGTCCGACGTTGCGAATGCAACCACCAATTATTAATTACGTGATTGTATGTATTGTATTGACGTGAAACTTTGAGGGAAGTTTCATGCCTGCAGTGCAAACGTAACTCTCATCTCTAATTGCATTAGCAGCTCAACGCTTTGAGATATGAAGAGGATTTCTATTCAGCGCACGTTCAATTGAGAATACTTATACTCGTTATAAATTGTCGAAATAAATAATTTCTAGTCGGGTATCGAGTTGCATTTGATCCAATATTTGCAGAGCTGCAATGAAGCGAGTGCAAAATCTCATTCCATCGAGCAAACTGTTTCAACCGAGTGTAAAGAGTAGATGAGAGAGAAGAGAGAGAAGTAGGCAGCGCAGTGAGAGTGAGAGTGAGAGGCGAGGCGGCTTCTGCAACATTAAACTTGCTTCGATTCGATACATCTCAGTCTCTGCTTCTCATCTAAGTCGATCAGAAATGGAAGACAAATCAAATCAGTCGTGGACACAATTTCTCATTTTGTGGACTGGGGTAGGAAGGTGCAGCGAGAGCCATCAGCATCGCCGTGTCCTATCTAGTGGACGCACCCGCAACGCACGCACGAGTCACCAACCAAAAGGCTCATTATCATCCAATTTTCCGGGCTGGCCTCTGCCTGGCACCGAGCGAAGCTTCCCCTGACGGGTAAAGCTGTCGTCAGTCGATGCAGGTGAAATTTCTCACTTTTCATAGCTGACAAGGCTTTCGCTAACTGATGAGTTGGCAAAGATTACATTGCCACGTCGCTCCCAATGTTATTTATATTAGGCGCTGCACTTTTATTATTGAAAAGATTGAAAAGATGTAAAGGATTCGGTAATTAACTTGATACATTACCATTGATGAAAAAGTCATGAGTTTGGCTCTTTGCTGCCAGCGACTCGTTGCCTAAAGATGAAGCTGTGTTGATGGATGGTTGAAGATGCATTGCACTTTGCTGATAGCCGCAACAAGTGACTCACAAATGAATGTTTCATTTATTTTTATCGCCATTTTTTTTTTTTTTTTTTTTTTTTTTTTTTAGGATTGAGAAAAGAAATATAAAGAGGAAATTGTTTTTTTGTCAATTTTATAATAAATAAAAATTTAATAAAATGTGATATTTTAATAATAGTCCGTCGAGAGAAATTGATTTTGGCGTTTAAGCTGCAGTAAAAACGGTTTAAATTATCATTTTGCATTTTATTCCGATCAGAATTTCAGAATTTAAATCGTATTGGTTTGTTGCAGCGCAGCAAAGCACATGGGGCTAAATTTAAACAAATGTAGGATGAATTTTTAACATGTTCCGATTTTCTAGATTTATGTTCGTTGCAACTTATTTTATCCGTAATAAATATTCAATTTCTACAACTAAAGGGAAGTTAGTCATTACAATGTTACAATTTTCTTGGAACGTCAACAAACATCCCGGAAGAAAAACGGAAAATTAAGTCAACTAAGAACACGTAATCTTCATTTTAGCACATTCGATTCAATCGTTCCCTTCATTTGTCTCTCTTAGAAAACGAGTGAAAGAAAGAAAGCGAAACATCTTCTGGCACTGGTTTCGACACCTGCTGTCTTTAGGATAATGGCAAGTTTCCTTGGCAGCAATTAACGTAATTTGCTGACCAGTGCGTAGCGATGGAATCCGCTTTTATTGAGACCACAAGCCAAATGGCTCGACTGCAAATGGAAAAGGGGCAACACAACACCCGCGCAAATCACAACTCGTTAACGAGCATCATTTTGGCTTCCACACTCTTTTTAATTTCCAATCGAATTAAAAATACAATACAATCTTAACCAAACTTTTTGTCGACTAACTCGACAATAAGGCGGCCTCGGTCGCGCTTGTTAAGTTAGAAACTTGGGTTTTGTATGGCGTAAAAAATAGTTTTATTTATCTTGTAATAATTTCATATATTGAACAATTACGTGCATGTTGGAAAACATGTTTGATGTACTTCCGATCGCCTTCTATGATGGCAATTTTTAAGTCTAAGGCGACGGCAATGAATTTACTCCGGAAATGTGATCTCCATCGTTTCAATAAGTTCACCCAGTGGCTTTTGCACCGATTTTAATTTGTGGTAAAGCACAGACGCCCGTGTTACCGATGGCTAAGAATGTTGATGTGCCCTTTCTAAAGTATGCAATAAGAGAAAATCCACACCGTTTCCAGAGCGCCATGTATTCACATACTGTACACACATCGTTCCTGGAGGCCCCTGTTGTGTTGAGGCAGTGAACTTAAGCTTCATCAGCTTCGTAGTAGATCTGCACTTTGGTGGTTGCCTTCGATTGACTCTTGTGTCGATCCCGACAATTCAAACCATTGTGGTAAATCGTGTTTCCGTAGTGTGGCGTAGCTAACTTTCAAGAGCGTAACTGGCAGGCTCGTCCGTGATTACAACACTACTAAAACTACCAAACTGGAGTGACTGGGTGCGCATCGTTATGCTTCTCACAGAGATTTCTAACCGAGTGTGAAATCTTTAGATCATACTAAACTGCAATAAACAGAGACTTAAATTCCAATTCTGAAGCGCGTACAACGACTTTGTTTCTCAAACATACTGAACCACACAGATAGATCAAACGAAAATGAGCTTCCAAATTTAATTCATACTTTTCCCTCTTGTTTAATACATTCGATAAAACGAGGATAAAGGAGGCTGGGCAAATTAACGTAATTTGCTGACCAGTGCCTAGTGATGGAATCCGCTTTTATTCAGACCACAAGCCAAATGACTCGACTGCCAATGGAAAAGGAGCAACGTTTTAATAACCGGATCCAGTAAATTTTAAACCGAAACTCATTTGTCGTGCAGCGCAGAAGCCATTATTGGCGACGGCATGCGCAGTAACGGTGCAAAGAAGTAAAAGAACGGTTTCCTACCTGCGGACATCTTTAAGATTAACTAAGTTCCGTCAAACTGAGACGATTTTTGGCGCCGACAGCCCGAACTGCGCAATACAAAATAGCTGAATTCTGCAGTATAATCGGTCAAAGTGGAATGTGAAGTATTTAAATATTACAAGTTGTGTAATGAAAGAAATATTCAGAGGAAATAAAATATCAAGTTTTTGGAAAACAAAAATATCACTTTTAATTATACAATTTCTTTTTCTTGTTTTATCCACATTAGAAATGAGCTTCCAAATTTAATTCATACTCTTCCCCCTCGCTTAATAAATTGAATAAAAACAAAAGGGAAAAAGGGGGAGGGCTGGGAGCAAATAAATCACCCATTGATCTGAACGCAGTAAATTAATTGCGTGGTTCGATTTGCATAGAGAAAAATTAATGATTAGAAGTCAATTTTGAAGATCACTTTGGTGGTCGCCCTCGATCGACTCCCGTGTCGACCCCGGCGATCCAAACCACTGCGGTAAATCGCGTTTCCGTAGCGTGGCGTGGCGTTAACTATCAGGCGCGGTACTGGCGGGCTCGTCCGTGATGCCAACACTGGCTAAAACCTCTTTTAACAAAGCCAAACTTTTCCGCAGAGTGAGACAAAAACCCTTGGAAGCCGGGACTAGGGGGAACTCCGGTAGGTCTATTTTGTCTACAGATTTGTCGTGAAGCGTTTTGAAAGCCGTGGGCGTTGCTGGACTCACTGGGTGTGCATCGTTATGCTTCTCAGAGATTTCTAACCAAATCTGAAGTCTTTGGATCATGCTGCAAGTCAAACCAAGAGTTCACATTCGTTTGCAATCGATTAGAAATATGTCGCCTACCTGTACGCATTTTGCTGGAAATGGGACGTGATTTCGCTTTTGAACAACTCCGGCGGACACGCCACCAATTTAGTCATCGATTGAACCAATTTGAGCACGACCATTTCATTGTACATGCGACTGTTTTCACGGCCTTGTTGAGTGCCTTTTTGTCTTTCATAACCCGCTTCATTGAAATACGGTTCTCCCACTAGAATTAGGCCTTGGATGGAAACGATCACTTGTAGCAAACTTGAATTACTCGTCCAAACTTCAGTTCCCTGCATTACAAATAATAGTAATTATTATTATCATCGATTAATTGATTAAATTCCTACTTTTCCGCCCCATGTTCCGAGCAAACTGACACACACTTTGCCATCCTCGTATAAATTCGGATTGAGTCTGTCGGAACAATAACTGATGTAATGACATAAAGGCGGCGATTTTGGGTAATCGGGCGAGAGTTGAAAGTCGAATAGAAAAACCCCGTCCTCGTAAGGCGTTCTCGCGGGTCCCTTGATAAGAACCGAGAATAAATCCATCCGATCCTCGAAACCTTTCACCAAAATCCCGTCGGGCAGAGATGTTTTGAGCAATTTCAACTGGAAATAAAATACAATAAATATAAATTCATTCATTTTACATTTCAAATGGCAACCTACTTCCTTCCGTACTCCTTTAAAAAACGTTTTAGCCTCGTTAGGCTCAAACATAGTCAGCTTGAACTTGTGACTGTCAGGCACATTTTCCAGCATCGTAAACGCTGCAATTTAATTTTTCAATTTAATTAATTAATTGGAAACGCAAAGAATTCCGACTTCACACACCTTGTGCCGCGTCGACCGGTTCCTCCTCCGATTCCTTCACATCGACCGACAACGCACTCGTGGCCTCTTGATCGACCGCATTTGCAGGTCCCGCTTCGCCGTTAGTCGTTTCCGGCGACATTTCGCTCGCCAGCTTGTCGTGGACCTGTCCACCGAAGCGCCGCACCACTTCCTCGTGGGCCTTGAGTAATTGTCCCTTGAGCAAAGAGCATAACCTGGCACAGATGTGGCCTGTTCTCGTCTCATCTCCTGGCGGTATCGAATCACTCGATGAAGTTTTTGGAGCCACTTCGCACGACGACAAATTAGATACCGGTAACTTTGTTTCGGAAGAGGATTCCGAGCACGTGAAGAATCGCGTTATTTGATCAGCCACTCGTTGCGCGCTAGATATACGGCCGCGTTCCCGAACGCGTTCCAAAAGCCCGTAAAAGTGGCTCTCGTGGAAGAAGCCCGTTCCCATTAACCGGTCGAGAAACCTGGAAAATGTCGAGAAAAATTAAATTATTTTTATTTAAATTAAAAAAAAATAAAATAACGAACTTGCAGTCCTTGTAAACTTCGAGAAGTTGACGCATGACCGGGCCCGTTTGTAGCGCGGGATTTTGCGTGAAAATCTCCTCCAGTCGTGCCATTGCGGACCGAGCTTTCTCGATGTTGGCCGCTAGTTTTGGTTTCAACGAAGAATCGCTTTCGTCAACTTGCGTGTGAATCGAGCGACTGCCCGTACAAATTTGACTCGCTTCGTTCCTTTTAAAAAATTTTAAAAAAATTATTTTTTTTATATTAATTTTTAATTTAATTTAATTTTTTTTTTTTTTTTACCCGTCTTCAGCAATCACCGATTGTTCCGACTCGGTTTCCCAACTGTCGTCCGATTCGCCAGTGTCGTCCCACAGTTCGCCTTCGTCAGAGTCGTATTCGCCCACTTTATACAATTCCTGAGGATAGCAAAACGACTCTTTGCCGCTCACCCAATGCACTTGCACCATGCCGCTCGGATAAACGTCTAGTACTTGTCCGGCTGTCGATTCGGTGCTGTCGTCCACGAAGTTAGCCACACGAATCACAACCGAGCCAGGCCTGTATTTAAAATCAGGATGATCCTTTAGGTCGTAGACGCTCACTTCTTGCTCGTGCATGAAGATCGGGCTTTAAGAGTGACAAAAAGTGAATGAATAAACTCTCGAAAATGGTTCCAAATCGATGGAATAAATAATAATTCATAGAAATAATAAATGAAACAAATAAAAATATTTTACAGATTTTTCAATTCGTACTGAGGGTCCGAGCTTTGAGTGTAAGTCTTCATCCAATGCACAAGTGTAGTGCGGCCTGCATGATCAACTCGTTTCACAACACCGTATTCGTGAGGATCAACATTTTCCCTATTATCAACGACGAAATCTCCCGGAAAAAATTCTTGCTCATCCAAATGATGAATAGGATAAAGGTCGGTGGATGATACATCGTTTTCCATCGAGCTGTCCTGAAAAAATACGAAAAAATACGAAAAAATCAATTTTTTTGGTTTTTTACTCAATATTTTCCGTCGAATTTCTGCTTTAACTCACTTGCCACACCACTTGAGCCTTGGATGTAGTCACCAACGTCTCCACTATAATCTTATCCCCAGGTTTAGCAGGGATTATCGCTAAATGAACCTTTTTTCGGGCTCGTTTCAACTTCTTTTTCTTCAAATTTAGAATTTTCGTTGCCAACGCAACGGGTCCTTTCTTCATTTTCTTGCCTTTACGAAATGCTAAATGTTCATAACAACATCATTTAGCATAATAAAATATCCAATTTTATTTACCCTGACTGGCGGATGAAGTGGACGAACGACTGGAAATGGTCGTCGAGTCCGATGTGTTTCCATCGTCCGTTTCCACGTCCTCAAAATCACAATCGTTGTCGGTCGTTCCACCGTTTTCCACGCACGGTACTCTCTTCTTGCTTAAGTCCGCTTCCTTACTGTCCTCTGTATGCAATTCGAAAATGCATTTTTTTAAATTTATATTTCATATTTCTCGTTCAATTTAACCTGGTGTAGCATTTTTAATCGATTCCTCCTTTGGTTTCGACACATCCGGACCGTTCGGCTTTTGATTATTTTTTGAATCTCGTTGGAGACGACGCCATTGCTCCTTTGTGAGCAACAGGTCGTCTTCCTTAAATGTGTAATAATTACGGTTCCCCAGTTGCAAAGTACATGGCTCAAATATATTTAATAGTTTAACCCTAACAAACAAAATGTAGATTTTTTTTTTATTTTTTATTTTATGTTATTTTATTAGCTTTTTACCTCTTTAAATCGTCCCCTTGTACGAGATATTTTGGTTGTTCCGGTTCGGCTCCTAATTTTGAGTCTTTCGAGTAAGCTCGGCATTGCCAATGAACGCCAATTGATTGAACTTTCAACTAAAAAAAAAAAATAATATCGATCATTAATACGTCAGAATAAATAAATAAAAAATGTAACTCACACATTCGACGGTCACGCGAATAATTTTTTGATGCTTTTGCAGCAACGAGCGCATTTCATCGGTTAAATATATCCATTCAGCGTCCTCGAAACTACGTACGGGGCCCCACAATTGCTGTCCAGGATAGAAATCGTACTTACGAAACTCCGATCCCTATTTTAAAAAAAATAATTCATTTAATTTCTTAAAAAAAATTCTAAATTCCTCACCCGTTCTCTTTTATCCAGCAAATCATCCAAATCGTACGCAGCATCATCCGGCACGACACATTTGGATCCATCCGAACACCTCAAATTCACTTTCGACTTCACCATTTTGATTATCCCGACCCAAGAATCCAAAAAAATTGCAATATCAGCAACAAATTCCTGAAATAAAATTAAAAACAAAAAAAAAGCAAAATAATAATTAAAATAAGCCTTCCAAAATGCAAAACCCAATCACTCGTACTATTTGCTCACCTCAAGAGGAACCAAATCACGACTGTTGACACTGCTGATCACTTGTCGTGTGCCCACAACCTGCACACTCGCCTTAACGTCGACAGTCCTGCAGTAGCCGCGTTGTGTGTCTTTCCCCTTGATTACTCGTCGTACTACGTCACCCGGCATCAATGCACGATCGGCCAAAAATACCTGGACGTTTGATAATGCTAATTAACTCGGGTTCAAGCTCTCGGCACGAATAAAACCTTTCTTTCGGCTAGAACCTCTTCATCGCCCCTCGGATGCCATGCTATGCGTACGTGTCCCTTCTTCATCGGTTCCCACTCGTCATTTTTTAAATCGCTACTATCTTCCTCATCGCTCGAAATAAACTCGGAATTCTCCAAGATGAGTCCGTATTCCAACTGTCCTTTCTTGTTGATTCGATATACCGCATCCTCTTCGAAATATTTACATGCCGCCGCCATCACTTCGAAAACTCGCTAGATTCAAGTGTAGTTAATCGCCACAGGAGGGCGTTGCAATCGACGTCTGCGACAGTATTCACAATGGCGGAAAATTTAAACATTAAATAAATAAACATTAAAAGTAATGCTATTATTCCGATCAAAATATATGTTTTATTCAGTTTTTGATAAATTTTTTTTACAATTTTCTTGTTTTTATTGGATATGTAATATTTTACCGGGGTTCATGATTAACAAGGGATCAATAGCCAGTTTCACTTTTTTCATGACATCCAGGGTTTGACTGCCCACCTCGATCTCGAGCAAATCCATTTTCCCTTGTCCAATACCATGTTCACCCGTACAAGTTCCACCCAACGACAGAGCATATCTAAAAACAATAATAAGTTAATCAAATTTTGTTTGGGTTGATGTTCTAACGTAAACAAACATTGCTATTTGTTTAGATACGTCCTTTGCCAGAGCAACTTCGTCTTTATTATTCATGTCGCACAACAAAATCGTGTGGAAATTCCCATCTCCAACATGTCCAAAACAAGGCCCTTAAAAAAATACAATTCAATAATTTGACGATTTTTTCTCGCTAAATTTGTTCCCAGACCTATTAGCCCTGATTTTGCAATTGTCTCTTGAGCGTGGGTAATACTTTTAGGAAGTTGTGTAATGGGAACACAAACATCGGTAGTGATAGCCTGTTAAGACATTAAAAAGGTTTATTTCTTCCGTGTAAACGTTCTGCACATTCATACCGTATTACCTCACATTAAGCCGCATGCCGGTATAATTCGAGTTATACCGGCATGCCGATAAACCTCGTTTATAACGGCGTGCCGGTGTAAGTGAGTACAAATTTTTTTTTCACGGGTATTTCGAATTACAATAATAACGGCTCAGTTTAAGGTACGTCTGAAGGACGTTTTTAGTCTCAAACCGTATAAAAACAGCACCATAAGGTGTAGTTGTTTACAATTCATCCAAGCTTCGAGTGATTACAATAATGGACGTGGTTACTGTGGGAGAATGATGTGTTCTTATTGTCAATATTCTTTTTTAAATAAAAAACTAAAAAAAAAATTTTTTCACTTATACCGGCATGTTTCGTTTTATACCGGCATGCCGGTATAAATTTTTTTACCCAATTTTGAAAAGCTGGTAAACCCATGCCCAGCTGCATGCCGCTTTATGTGAGGTAATACGGTAAAGTCATGTTTAACTGCTAGTTAAACATGTTTTGTTGTTTAAATGTCGTGCAACTGAAAACAGTCTAAATCAGCTGCCATTAGGGTTTCTGTTTTCCCACCTTTTTAAAATTCCTGGTTCCCGGTACCAAAATGGCCGGTACTCCCGGGAAATCGGTACTCCCGGGACCAAGAAAGGTCAGGTGAGAGGCGACGAAAAATGACAAAATATGGCCGTTTTTTGTCAAAAATAGTCATTTTTAGCAATTTTGAGCCATTTTTTAAGGTAAAAATGGCCGTTTTCCATCAAAAGTGGCCGTTTTCCGTCAAGAATGGCCGTTTTTCGTCAAAAATAGGCATTTTTCGTTAAAAATTGCCATTTTTTAAGCTATTTTTCGTTAAAAATGGCCGTTTTCATCACTGAAAAGTTACAAAATATAACGTTTGACCGACGAAAATGATGTTTCAGCAACGAATTTTTGACGGAACCGGTTTTTCTCCAATTTCCCGGTTCCCAGTACCGTGATTTCTCACCGGGATTCCCGGGAAATCGGTACCCCGGTTTCCCGGTATCGAAACCCTAGCTGCCATTTTTCAAGTTAGATCGAGGCAAGCAGTTTTAAACATGTTATTTGAAATGCTGTTTAGTCTGAATGACTTTATGAATGCGCCAATTGTTTTTGTTTTATACTTTAGCTCCTGGTCGAAGAGCTAAGCAACTGTAAAACAATTCATGTCTGGCCTTCCACAGTGCATTTCTTTCTTCTTGCAATTCGGCCGAGCGTACTAGTTTGCCTTCATTAGACCCTAAAATTTCCTCTTTTTTTTAAATAGAAAAAAATTAAAAATTAGTTGGTAATTTAATATGATAAAGAATAAAATTATACCAACAGCCTCCAATTGATATTTAACTTCACTTTGTGACCCGTGAAACTCCAGAAATAATGTCGGAACCGATGGATAATCGGTTTTGCTGTACGAGTTGCATGCTTTTATGGCTACAGGGTCCAATAATTCTAAGTTTAAGAAATAAACGATTAGTAAAAATAAATTTTGGTTTGGAAATTAAATACAAACCAATTCGAGCAACACCCAATGATAATTGTAGCAACTCGAGTGTCATGTTTACCGCATGATCGACGGATGGAAAATTGCAAACACAAGTAAAAACCTAACCACAAATAGAATTTTTAAAATTCATCGTTGACATATTTCTGTTAAAAACCAACCGCTTGTGGAATTGCATGAAGTCGGAGAGTGGCAGCCGTAATTAGGCCTAACGTGCCTTCCGAACCCACAAACAAATTGGTCAAGTTGTAGCCAGCTGAAGTTTTCCTGTCAACAATTAAAAATTGAAATTCAAATTAATTAATTTATTAGTAAATGTTTACCGAGTCTGTCGTTTTTCACCCGCAGTGTGAATAATTGCACCGTCTGGAAGAACGACTTCCAAATTGACCACATTCTCTCGCATGGTGCCGTATTTTACCGCATTTGTACCCGATGCACTTGTGGCTGCCATTCCGCACAAAGACGCGTCAGCGCCAGGATCTTAAACAATTATTCTTTTAAAATTGTTGTTTTCAAATTTGTTTAAATTTTTAAATTTCTAACCTACAGGAAACCATGTACCCGAGCCACGAAGGTGTGAATTAAGGGCCGTTCTCGTAACTCCGGGTTGAACAGATGCATAAAAATCCAACAAATTTACATTATAAATTTTAGACATGGAGGTTAAGTCTACACACACTCCTCCCTTTATAAAAAAAAATATTATCAATAGAATATTTTCAAAAAAAAATTCGTGTTACTAATTGTATATACTTGAACCGCATTGACACCTCCTTCTATTCCAGTTCCCGTACCAAATGGTATGATCGGTATTCGATGTGCGTGGCAAATTTTGGCAATTTGACTCACTTCGTTGGTTGATTCGGGGAAAACAACAACATCGGGTAAGGAAGGTCTGAAATAAATTTATTTTTTTTAATTTTAATTTTTTTTTTCTTAAATTGACAATTTATTACGTGTGGTATCCTTCGTCATTGGCATGATGTGAACGAACGACATCGCTTTTTAAAACACGCTTTTCACTCAATACCCTCGAAAGATCATTGAAAGCTTCATTATTAAAGAAACGACACTACAAATTAAATAAATAAATAAACAAATAAATACGGTAAATACTAATTTGTGTCTTACGTTATGTTTGCACATTAAATTCTTCAATTTTGTGCACAGATAACGAGGCATGGTTGAATAAAAATCTGTGAATTTCTAAACTTTGCAGTAAATAGGCGAATAAGATAAGGATACGATCAAAGTACAAGTTATTTACGTATAAAAATATTACGTTAATCCTTTTGTTTTCAATGCAAAGTTTAATTTCTCAAACTTTAAACATTTCCCGAAGAGAAATTGTGAGAAAAATATATTTTCAAACGTCATGACAAATTATAAAACTAGAAACGGTTTATTTTAACAAATTAAATACTTAGAATTAATAAGAAAAGAAGAAAAGAAAGGAAACGAAGAGGGTTTACATTTTTGCAGTACGTATCTATGTCTATACCAAGAAATCACGCACATTGCGCATATGGCATACTCAATAGAAGTATCGCTCTGCGCTTAGACCTAGCTCTCGTTAGTACAGCAGCAAAATGACAGCCTCCTTAGGGGCCGTCCATAAATTACGTAACGCTGATTTTTTGATTTTTAGACTAAACCCTCTCCCCCCCCCCCCCCCCTGTAACAAGGTCGTAACAAATCCATAAACCCTCCTAGAATATTACGTAACAAAACTAACCACCTCCCCCCCAATTTTGATATACGTTACACTAAATACAAATACAATTTTTATTTAATAATGACTATTTATACAATTTTATACAAAAAAAAGAATAACTCAAAAAGCAATTATTTATCTTTTTTGCCTAAAAAGGCATCTTTTTTGCCTAAAAAGGCATCTTTTTTGCCTAAAAAGGCATCTTTTTTTGCCTAAAAAGGCATCTTTTTTGCCTAAAAAGGCATCTTTTTTGCCTAAAAAGGCATCTTTTTTGCCTAAAAAGGCATCTTTTTTGCCTAAAAAGGCATCTTTTTTGCCTAAAAAGGCATCTTTTTTGCCTAAAAAGGCATCTTTTTTGTCTAAAAAGGCATCTTTTTTGCCTAAAAAGGCATCTATTTTGCCTATATATTGAAACATTTAACATTTAATTAAAATAGTATTTTTAAACACACATGCTACATAAACACAATTCGAATTACAACAAAAAATCAATAAATTGATACAAAACTAAACTTAGAATTTAAAACAAAAATACTACACTATAAATTTCTATTTAGAAAAATGAAATCAAACGAATTCAATTACGGGAGGATCGGGACCTAGATTAACAGCCAAAATATTCGGATCGCTGCAATTTCAAATAATATATCTATTAATATCAATTCAGTACCGGTATGTTATCATCATTGTAGTTCTTTTAGAATATCGCGAGAGCATCTGCTAAATCATCGACTTCAGTAGTTACTTCTCGCGTACCGAGTAACTGAGTAAATTCGTTGTCATTCATTACTAATCTTTAAAAA
Organism: Strigamia acuminata; assembly: GCA_949358305.1. Lineage (NCBI taxonomy): Eukaryota > Metazoa > Arthropoda > Chilopoda > Geophilomorpha > Linotaeniidae > Strigamia > Strigamia acuminata. The sequence continues at coordinate 24,325,021 of OX442314.1, read as the reverse complement.
AGTAAAAAAAAAACAATTAATATATTGGAAGTTACCGGTATTACTATTAATGATAAATACTTACTACATACGAAATATAATTTCCACAAGGTTGTGTATTCAGGTCTGTGTTAGGATGTAACACAACCTTGAGAATACCGTCTGATGAATATTGCTCGACATCTTGCAGTGCTCTGATATCTTGTTTGCAAGAATTGCATTTAATCCTTTTCCCGATTTGAATATAAACAGCCATCTAGGTAATTGCTGTTTGGCTTCGGTAATAGAATCTGCGGTATCTGCTCATTTTTCAGCCTATTTATATCAAAATTAGAAAATAATCTGAATAGCAGACGAATATTCATTTGAATACGACCCATGATTGGGTCGTATTTGTCACCTGCTTCTATAATATGCATGTGCCAGGGGGTGCAATGTGGTTACTTTGCCGTCATAGGTCGAAAAGCGTGACGTTGTCAACGGGACTAGCAACGTATGTAAAAGTTCTAAAATATATACTGGCATGTGATATCAGATTGCTCGGGATATTTAATACAGAGAGTTAATACTCGAATTTTATGTTAACATAAAATAAATTAAAATTGAGACTAATTTCATGCGTGTGAATTAAATTAAATTAAATTAATTAAATTGATGTTGTGCGCAGATCGATGCGCGCAAAATTGTTATTTTTTCGCCAGATGGCGCAACTTTATAGTATTCAAGTAGCCTTGCGCATGTGCCATACTCAATAGAAGTATCGCTCTGCGCTTAGACGTAGCTCTCGTTTGTACAGCAGCAAAATGGCAGCCTCCTTATTCAGGCAGTGGCGATGTACTACGAATTTGTATTCACAAATTTCTCGACGACACGCTTATATAGTCCTGTAAGTTTTTAATAAAACCATAAATAATTAACGAAATAAAATTTGTATTGCGGTTTAGTCTCCCTCAAGTACCGGACGACACGGCCGAAACAAATCCAATTTTACAATTCAACTCGAATCCCCGGTTTAACAAAATCACGACTGACCACTGCATAAATGCCATTGGAAAACTTGTCATTGACTACGAGTGTTCTCTGGCGAAAATGACCGACAAATTGAAGGGTACAAGTGAGTTTCGTAAAATTAAATGAAAATAAAAATATTATTTTTTCGTCCCCTAGTGGCAGACGCAAATATAAAAACAGTTCAGACTTCATTTTCGGCGATTTTCGATCCTCTCGACGCCCTGTCGGCGCCAATTGACCACGCGTGGACCGTAGTCAAGTTGATGTATCTCCTCAAAAACAACGAAGAAGTGTCCAGAGCGTATAAATCAGTTAATTAAATTAAAATCTAATAGCATTAATTCAATAATTTAATAAATGATTTAATTTTCAGTTGCACACGAGACTACAGAAAGCGCGAGTTCAGCGATTCACCAATCTGCCTATATATCATTGCATTAGGGCAAGTGGCATAAAGTCCTAAGCAAAAATTAATAATATTAATTGGGGAACAACTTTAGGAATTGAATGCTGACAGGAAACACTTGAATGAAGCGCAGCGCCGAGTTATAAACAAATATTTGCTCGAATCTCGTTTGAAAGGCATCGAATTCAGTTCGTCGCAGCAAGATCATTTCAGTTTCTTGTTGAGCAAATTAGCGGAACAGAAAAAAATGTTCAGTGAAAAAGTGAGCGAGTCGACACGACGGTTCTATCACGTTGTCGATGAATGGAAATTGGTGGAAAATATTCCCGAGTCTGTTTTGGCGAAAATGGCGAGGGATAGGTGAAAAAAAAGTTTAAAAATTCGATATTAAATGGAATTATTGTGGAAATTTTGTTTATTTTTCAGTTCTAAACCGAAAAAAGGGCCGTGGCAGGTGACTTTGCAACCGGAAGTTTACAAAAACTTCATGACTTATTGCCCCAGTAGGGAATTCAGATGGAATGTTTGGTTTGCTTATGTAACAAGATCATCTGGGTTGAGCGACTCGGTGCTGAACACGAGTCTTAATATTGAGAAAATTCGTCAGCATCGACTCGACGAGGCGCGTTTATTGGGTTTTGAGAACTACGCTCAAATGTCGATGGAAACAAAAATGGCCGGATCTGTGAAGAATGTAATGATAATGATCGCTACGTGAGTTATGTTGAAGATTAAAAATTATTTCGGCGATATTCTAAATGTTGGTTATATTCCAGGTTATTCAAACACACGAAGCCGGCTCTGAAGCAACAGTTGACGGAACTGCAGGAATTTGCAGTGTCGAGTGGATTTGATGGGAAATTAGCCGAATGGGACATCGCTTATTGGAGGAACCGTTATAAACAGGAGGTTTTAGGGTCGGTTTAACAAATTTGATTACAAAATAACAATTTAAAAATTAAATTTTAATATTTTAAATTTTTTTTTTTTAAATTTAGATTAAATGATGACGATCTGCGCCAATATTTTCCACTGTCGAAGGTTCTTTCCGGGCTTTTCATTCTGTGCAGAAGCTTGTTTGGCGTAGTAATCAAAGTGCGAATAAATAAATATGTAAAAAAAAAAATTAAAAATAATTAATTTAAAAAAAAAAATTTTAGGATGCCACATCTAAAGTTGAATTGTGGGATGACAAAGTGACGTACTACGAAGTCTTCAACAAAACTGGTGCGTAAACATTAACTTTTGCACATTGTAAATGAAAACTGGATTTTTTTTTTGCAGACGGCAAACCCTTAGGGTCGTTTTATTTGGATCTGTTTCAACGTCCGCCAGACAAACTTGCTATTCCGGCTTGGTTAGAATCATTACCAGGTCTTAAATCAACCAAACGAGAGTAAATTATTATTTGTATTTAACATTTACACATTTCTTCTAGGCTTTAAAACAAATCCAGTCGTTTTTCTATTACTCAACGTCGCGCTTCCGAAACCCGGCGAACAAGCGTTGCTCACCCTCAACGAAGTCGATTTGATATTTCAAAAGGTTATCATCAATAATCACCAATTAAATAAGTTGTAATTAATTTATACTGACTTTTACCGTAGTTTGGCCACTGTTTACAATATTTGTTAAGCACTGTTCCATACGCCGAAGTGTCTGGTCTCACGAATATCGAATGGGATGTCGTGGACGTGTGTCCACGTGTCATGTCCAACATCCTCATGACAGACGCCACTTTGAAACTAGTAAGCGGCAAAGTCAACGAAGATGTCCCACTACCCGATCATCTTATTGAAAACATCCTTAAAGGTCGGACACGACGAGAGATTGTTTAATATTTGATTCTAATTAATTTAAATTATTTTTATTTGCCAGGACGTTGTCATTTATCCGCCTTAGACTTAACTCGTGATCTTTATTTTAGTTCTCTCGATTTACACATGTATTCTAGGTAAATTGTGGACATTGCACCATACATTGTTTATTGATTGATTTATATTTTAGTACTGGTTTTTGGTTGGATGTAACGAGACGCGTGTGGTCGGAGTTTATGCCGTTTCCTTTGGACGATCAGGACTCGCATCCGAGCTCCATGGAGAGTCTGTGGTGTAGCGATGCTCCGGCATCCACGTACACTTCCACCTGGGCCAAAATGATCGCCGCCGATGTTTTTAGTGCTTTCGAGGAAGCTGTTTCGAATCAAAGTAGTGAAACCTTAGCTCAAGTCGGTGCTAGGTGAATTTTGCGATGATATTTTAATGTTTGTCTCTATGGTTGCTGTAAATTTATATTTGTTTCTTTAATTGCAGATTTCGCGACACCTACCTCTCGTTAGGTGGTGGATGCCATCCTAGTGAGGTGTTTAGGCGGTTTCGGGGCCGCGATCCTTCGCCCGATGCCCTCTTAAAAAATTATCATCTCAAGAATTAAACTTTCATTGATTAGTCCGATTTATTTATGTAATTCTATTGAGAAAATTACAAGGAAATGATTTGAAAAATCGCAAAATGATGTTTTGGAGGTTTTTTCAAACTCTTAAGACGACGAAGTCTTGTAGTTTATCAGTGTAGGGTTGAAGAGCAGGAATGACGTCTTGATCGATGAATTCTGAAACCTGTGTGTTCGAAATATGTTAAGTTAAGCGTTTGGAATGGATTGAATTGTTTGTTCACCTGTTGCGGTGCACGACCAACGAACGAGAGGGGTTCGAGCAATTGGCTCAGTTGGTCGTGAATTTTTGAGAAATATTGATCATTTCGAATTCTTTCTATTAAGTCGTTGTCGAGTCCGTTCTCCTTGACCTGTTTCGCTGCTTGATGCGATAATACACGTATTTTTTCGTGGCATTCCTTTAAGTGACAGAAAAAGTTGATGATTTGATTTTTAATTTTACAATTGCAAGTATAGTTTTATTTACCTGTCTGTTCCCTCCAGTTTTCACCACAGCCATTATAATATTCTCTGTGACCATAAACGGTAATTCTTGATTGATATTACGTTGGATTACCTATCAAACGAAACCGTTTAGCAGATCTGATGCACACTGTGTTTGAATTTAATTATATTTCATTACTTTTGGATACACAACAAGCCCCTCACAAACATTCTGCAGCGTGTTAAGAATGGCATCAGCTGTTAAAAACGCCTCGGCTATGGTAATTCGTCTGTAAAAATCATGAATTCATTCTTAAATAATGTAAAACGAGTGCAAAAATCATGAATTCATTCTTAAATAATGTAAAACGAGTGCAAAAATCATGAATTCATTGACAAATAATGCAAAAATCATGAATTCATTGACAAATAATGCAAAAATCATGAATTCATTCACAAATTGTGCAAAAAAACATGAATTTATTGACAAATAGTGCAAACCTTATGCAAAAATCATGAATTCATTGATAAATTGTGCAAAACTTGTGCAAAAATCATGAATTCATTCACAAAAACATGAATTTATTGACAAATAGTGCAAACCTTATGCAAAAATCGTGAATTCATTGATAAATTGTGCAAAACTTGTGCAAAAATCATGAATTAATTGACAACTAGTGCAAAAATCATGAGTTCATTGTCCAAATAGAGCACAAAATCATGAATTCATCAATATTTAATGCAAACTAGTGTGTGTATTTTTTAATGTTTACCTGTTGGCACTGTCGTCCAATGTCCTTTCCATCCATTGCACTGACAATGTATGCATTGGCGACGACAACAAAGTCATAAGATGCCGGGCCAACGAGCAACATCGTTCACTCCGCATTGGGTTTCTTTTATAAGGCATGGCACTTGAACCTATCAATTATCCCGCATTTCAAACGACCGTTTAATGAAATAATTAAAAGATCGTTAAATGTATTTATTTACCTATTTGCGAGTCTTCGAACGGCTCCTCAACTTCCTTCATACTCGCCAATAATCGAATATCAGTACACATCTTAAAAAATAAAAATAAAAATAAAAATGAATGAATGAATGAATAGAAATAAATGCTTTCATTAGAAAAGAAAGGCAAGTGCAATAAAGAGTTTAAAAAATGAAAAGTTTTTCTTAATGTTAGGGTTGGTTGTTGGTGATGGAGGACGAAGGCCCAGTTAAGGAATAATAATAGTTGGCTGCAATCGAGTTTCCCTCCTAATGAGTCCCACGCATGCAGTACGTCATGTAGGAAAACGCACTTAATGCAAATTGCGAGTGTGGCACACGCAATTAGCCGAACGGATTCCTCAACCTCATCACCGAGAGAAAGAGAAAAGAGGTGCCGAGTCAAATCCCATCTCTATTAATCTGGCATTTGGCTTTTATTGGAATAAATACCGAGGCAAATGCGCCAAAGGAATAATCACATGGCCCCTTTTACTTTTTACTCGCAATTAGATTAAATCTAAACGGAAGATGTAGTTAACCGCCCAGCGATCATCAAAACTTTCGTCTTACTTTGTGCACTGTTGCTCCTAGACTCGACAAAACGTAAACGCACTCGATATCGATTTTACGTGAGTAAGTTTGCCCACAAATCATCAACAAACTTTAAAAAGAAAAGAAAAAAAATACAAACAATTAATACACCTAAACTCTATTCCGAAAAGTACTTGAAATACTCCCATTGGTCGGGAGATACATAAAACAATTGAAAATTATTTTATTTTAATCTCCAATATAAGTACGGTAAGTTATTTTATCACGTTTTATCACATCGCACAACAAAACAAAAACTCACTTTTCAAATCCAGCCATTTCTGCCACTTTGCGATCCAAACTTTTCACCTTAAAAAAAGAAATTGTCGGCCATTAATTTTTATCAATGACATGAACGAAGAAATGAAGCAATTAACGATTTTTTTTCCTCCATACACACACACAAATACATTTTTATCTGAAATGCAGAATAGAAGAAGAAGAAAGCACATTGATGGTTAATCCACTAACAAGTTTGGAGCAATTATTTAAATGTGGGGCTCTGCCAAAACGCCATCATTATCTATTAAAATATAATTCATTTTATGATTCAAATCAAATTGAGGCACAAATGAAGATTAACGTTGCACCGTCATTCGCTAATGCACGCTACTTTTGCTAATCTCTTCGTTTTGGTGCAACGCGTGCCTTCAAAATGATCTGCCTTTAGAAAGCTGTCATTAACATCGCCTCTAATTGCTAAACTCGCAATGCTAGAGACGTTTTGCATGTTAAGAACTCATCACGTCGACACTTTTAAAAGAAGCTTCAATTAACGCACTCGTCTCCATGCAACAAGCATCGAGGTGACGACCTTTCACTTTAATTACATGTCACCTTTCCTAACTTCTATTTTTTATCCCTTTATTTTAAACAAAATAAAAAAATTTAAAAAATATATATATGTCGAGACAAAAGTGCTAAAACAGTTAAACGAGTTTTGTTGTTTTTTTTGAACGTGCGTTTAAACGAACTTACCTTTTCGTGGTCTCCATTAAAAAGTTGCAAAAAACTGGCCTGAGTTCCAGTGGTGCCTTTAACGCCTCGAAAAGGAAGGGAGTCTCTGGTTCGTTCAATGCTCTTCAAATCCATCAGTAGATCTTGAATCCAAAGACAAGCTCGTTTACCTACTGTTGTCAACTGAGCTGGTCTGTAGTTATCAAAATAGCACATTACTTCGAGATATTGTTTTTTCACGCACCACTTACTGTAAATGAGTAAAACCTAACGTAGCCACATTTTTGTTCTGAAGGGCGAAGCTCTTTAAACGATGTATGCAACTTGCAACCTGCAAATGAAATATATTTGATTTTACTTCAGTATTGTCGTCTCAGCCGTCCACTGAAGTTCCGAATATTCAGTTTAGATGTTTGAGAACAATTTAAAACAGAGACGGCCCTCAGACAAGCACTCGTTTAGTCTAAATGACTTTTTGAATGCAGCTATGAAGATTACCTGCCATGCGTAAAATACGTATGTTGACAACATTGTCAGAATCCACCATGAAAATTTAATACTAATTAGTCGTCGAGTGAGCACTAGAAGACTGGATAAATTGTTAAATAAAACACAAATGGCAAATGTTATGACTTTGTATATCACTTTGGTGAATGAGAAATACAATGCGAGTTTTCTGTCTTGTTTACCGGTCATCTTCGTGGTGAATTCTAACAATATTATCAAAATAATTATGAAAAAAGGACAAAGTAGTCGTCAAACTCCTACTTTTGTATTAAACTTAAATTAAATTGCTCAGAAGATTAGCAAACTGCATACGTAAATAAATTTAATTTTTAAGAAAATACATAAAATAAAAAAATATACCGTAATGATGAAAGAAGGGTTCGTTTACAATTCCGGAACCAAAGAATGACAGAAAAAATTCAAAAAGGGTCTTTCAAAAAGGTAATTACGAACTTTTTGCAGCGGTGGAAGAGAAAAGTGCAATTACAACCCTTATTCCATTGCATTTTATTGTGGTTAATGCCCAAGCTCGGAAATTATTCCGCGATTCCAAGAATAAAAAAGAAAGGGAAAAAAAAGGCAAGAGGCATTTGGTCGTAATTTTCCATTACTTGTGTCAAGGGAGCTCCCTCCACTGTCACACTGACGAGTGGAGTTTTATAGGCACGGAAAACTTGTTTAATTCGAAGCTTGTCTTTTATTGCGATTAATTTTCAAATTACAAGTCCGACTCCTTTTCTGTCATACAAGCTCATGACAAGTTAAATCCGTCGCCATTTACCCTCGTTACCGTCTCCATGACAACCTTCGCTGCCAGTCACTGTACTGTTTGCCCGCTTCCAACTCTATGAATAATTTACTTTAATTCGCACCTTTTTCCATCTTGCTTGCTGCATTTTATTGCTCGACACGCGATGAAATTTGCAGGTGCTAATTTTCGCTCAGATTTGCACCGTCCGCCTCGGGGGGGCGTGCAATTCCATCTTAAATGGCGCATTTCAACGCGCAAAGCGTACACTTGTTTCTCCTTTTTTATTATCATAACGACACTGGTTTTAACCCTGTACACCCACCTTGTTTTCAAACCACTTTGAGCCAATTTTTATTGTTATATAAATATAAATATGCGGTTTGCAACTCCATAGAGTCGAGTGGAAGGGCTCACCTTGTTGCAGTTGCAACCGCAACATCTTTGACTGTTTATTAATGGTTCGATTAACTTGCAAACTCTTTACAGCTGCAACAATTGATAAAATGTACATTTCTCTGCATCAATTGTATTCTCCATATTTAAAAAATGCATTTTAGACATTTAAAAATGCATTCTTAAAATTTAAAAACGCATTTTAGACATTTAAAAATGCATTTTAGACATTTAAAAATGCATTTTAGAAATTTAAAAATGCATTTTAGAAATTTAAAAATGCATTTCTTTGCAATAAAATGCACTTTTCTTGCAATAAAATGGCAAAATGCACTTTTCTTGCAATAAAAGGCATTTTTCCTTCTATAAAATGCATTATTTTTTCGATAAAATGCATTTTTTCTTCAATAAAATGTATCTCCCATATCACAAAAATGCACACACGAGTATAAAAGTCGTTAAAATGTTCAAATAATTACTGTTTGCTGTGAACTAATGCATAATGCACTCAAATACAATAAAAACAACACATATTTGCATTTTCTATTTGTGAAATTGCATTTTCTTTTTCTGAAAAAATGAATTTTTTGTTTCTGAAATTGAATTTTTTTGTTTTTGAATATACATTTCATCATTTAGAAACTGCATCGGTTCGCATTTTACTGAAGGAAATATCCTCCTTTTTTTGGCTGTAATACGCACATTTGTAAATTGTTTTCGCATGCAAACAACATTCACAACTTTTTATACGCAAACAAATCCATTACAATACACAATTTATTCCTAAACAACAAAATACGTGAACAGTGTCGCGTATTCTTCAACTTCTATCTATTAATTCATTTCCATTTCGACTTAAGACCAGTAGGAGAAGTACAAAAGTCAGATCGCCCTACCATAAATTACACAACATGACAGTGCTCAAAATACAACGTTTAAATTCACTAGAAGTAGCCCAAGACCCCCCCCCCCCCCCCCAAAAAAAAAAAAAAAAAATTTCAAAATTTTAAATCCTTTTCAATATAAAAAATAAAATAAAATAAAATAAAATTAGGCCTACGTTTATAATATTTTGATGTACCGTAATATCAAAACGATGTTGCTTGGACGAGAACTGCTCCGTTTTTATTACTTTTAATTACCCAAAAACGCCTAAGCCCAGAAATTATTCAAAAAAATTCTAATGACAATACTTAGAAAAGGAAAAATGAGCAAAGTTGGGGCCGCAAGGTAGAAAAAAGATTCTTTGCATTCGTTTTTATTGCTTTGCACCGTTATCATTTGGGGAGGGCTTATGCATATTTAAAATAGTGATTTTAAAAAAGACGAGTTAAAAAGTAGGTTTTATGCCGCAATAGTTGTTGGCTGACCATGAATTATAAAAATGTCCATTAACATGCGCCAGATGAACGTGTCGGATTTAAAATGCAAGTTGATTAGAAGCAACTTTTCAAGAAAAGTCGAAAACTAAAAACTTTTCCACACCCTCGCGGCCCCTACCCACGAACCTGTACGGGTTAAACTTACCTTAGGCAGCAGAATGTCGAAGCCGTCTTTCATCAGTATCAAATCCTGTCAAATAATTCATTTAGTTTAATTAAACGTGCTCTTTAATTTATTATTTCGCATTCATTAATTACTGCAGTTGAATGTGCCAAAAGCGCGAATCAAAGCGCGACCTCCGACCTTCTAATAACCATTAAAATTCAACTATTTATTTTTATTAATAATATTAATAATAAAACTGCTTTACACGAGCCGCTTTAAATTAGATTATAAGGTTACGTACATTCATTCGTTGCATTTTTTACAAAGAAAAACAAAAACATCTCTCGTATTTTACCAATTAAGAGCCGCCTTCGAATAGTAGCCGCGGCTGAGACACCAAGAATACCGTATTTTTACAAAAGTACGGTATTGTTTCCGTATTTAACCTCACGAAAGATGAACGTACGCTTCGTTCGTGACTTTCAGACTTCGTTTGTTCCATTAAACAAATGTAACTAACAAAAAACCGAAATTGTAATTGCTGACAAAAATGGCAGTTTTGATTAATTGTGGCGAAACAGTTGACAAAAAACGTTACTCCGTAATTTAATGCAAGAATGGTTTGAAATTTTCCATTTCTTGTAGTTGTTGATGATAATGACAGTCATGTTTAACCATACCAAAACAAAAGTAGGCCACATTAACTGAATTGTACAAAAACAGGTCAATGCCTCACAACCAATACTTCACTGCAACTGATCTTTGAAATATGGTACGACTTATTTCAAGGAAGTCCCACACAATGACCGACATAACCAGTTATGGTTTTACTCTCATACTAACTCAACGAAAATAAATAGAAACGAAAAACTTTGACACTCAATTAAGGAAATGTGCTTGCCCACATTGTTGTGGCTAAACAAGACGTGCACTGCTGCACTCTAGTGGTGGACCCCTACTTTTGTGGTAGTCCCTCGATTTGCGGGGAAACACCGAAACCTACCGCACATTCTAAACTTTTGGTCTTATCCAGGGCAGCCTAGGGACAGGTTAAGTTAACGCAACGAAAATAATTCAAAATACCGTGTTATCCCCGACGTAAGCTGACGTTACTCCCAAATGAATGATCGGTGCGGCCAAAGGACAGCACGCAGCAAAAGTTTGAATATGGGCCATGACGTCGTGTCGAGTCTCCCTTTCCTTCTCGTCGGCCATACGGTAGTCAATGTTGTAAACGTTTTCCTCCATTTGCGTCACTTGCTCATTCGTAATACTTAAGCCTAATTCCTACACCAAAAACAACAAAAATCAGCAAGAAATACAATTTTTTTAATTTTTTTTTATGCCGTGCAAATAAGAATAAATAAAATGATATAAAAATGTCGGCGATCGAAAAAAGAGTAGAAATGCCAAAGACGGCACGAGAAGGACGAAGCAGACGTTAACTGCCACCATAAACTGATTAATTGAGATGAGAAAAATAAGGTTCCTCCTTTTGCCCGCTCGTTTTTAACCGTTTAATCATGTCGTTTTGATTGGACCGTGTGTATGAAGTCGTGAGTTGCCTCGGTGCAAATGACGTACGATCACCTTTACACTTTGCTTCACACTTCATTTTCCACCTACAAAAGGGCCTAACCCCAAAACAGCCTCCAAAAGACGGTAAATCTTATTGCCGCTCCCACCGCCGGCCGCGACCAGGTGCGTTGTTGTTATATACCCAAAAACAACACATTAACACACCAAATTTAAAAAAAAAAAATTATTTTATTTTTCATTTTTTAATATCGAAGCAAACACAAATTGCGCAAGTCCAATTGTAATCTGGACGGAATGATTCGGTCGTGATTGAATAACGAGTTGTATTTTAACGTGTGACAAGATGAAGGAGGTGTTTGGCGTGCGCTCGTGAATCTCAATTCAATATTTTTCACGTGATATATTTCTTAACACCTTCGTGGCAGTAAATTAAAAGCGAGCTGCACAGACGGGTCTCGCTCATAATTCTCGCGCCCCCCCGAAGGGCGCCCAGACAGGTGTTTTTAATTAAGACCTAACATTCGCCTTCACGACCAACAACTTAATACACTAAACAACAACCGAATAACACAAAATGACTACATTTTTTTCGGATAAAAAGCAAATAAAACACATGATATGTGCTTAATCACATGTAGAAACAAGATAAATTTTTTTTTTTTTAAATTCAGCGAATTTATTTCTCTTCGACGACTCCTGCTAACTAAAACACAGCCAAAGGGGGGCAAATGCTCCGGCCCCCCTGATACCAAAAGACCCCCTATACCATACAAAGTGCATTTTTGCCAGATATAAATCCATGTTTTGTACAAAAATGTATTTTTTTTGTCTGGAAATGTGACTGAAATGCATTTTTTTAAACTTAAAAATGCATTATTTTACTTAAAGATGCATTATTTTACTTAAAGATGCATTATTTTACTTGAAAATTCATTTTTTTATCCATAAATATGTATTATTTTGCTGGAAAATGCATTTTTTTATACATAAAAATGTATTATTTTACTTGAAAATGCATTATTTCACTTGAAAATGCATTATTTCACTTGAAAATGCATTATTTCACTTGAAAATGCATTATTATCACTTAAAAATGCATTACTTCACCGGAAATTGCATTGCTTTGCATGAAAATCCATTTTTTTCCAGCTCAAAGTGAATTTATTTCCCATAAAAATGCATTTTAGGGAATTTAAAGCAGATTTTATTTTTCTTTTAATATAGACAAAAGTTTGATCATTTCCTGCGATGCGACCTCTGATCTCGCGCAATCACCATCGGCCGCCATTGATTCGAGGCTTTGCCAGTAAAGTAAAAATTTGTAGCTGTTAAACCAGAGGTGGTCCTCAAACGGAGCGCGCAATAGGTGTGTTGGAAGTGAGAGAAGAGAGGCATCATCCTGCCCATCCGAAGGATGATTAAGAGCAGAGAGAAGGTTCCCCGTGGTGGCAACAATTAGAGTTAACATTCCTCGCACAGGAGGCGGCCGGATGAGGGCCTAGTGACCGGGGTCGAATGCGATAAGCAAAAGGGCGAAATTCGTGTCTTTGTTCGAATGCGACAGACGGAAAAGTGCGATTTGACTCGCGCTAATGAGTGCGTGGCGAAAAAGTGAAATTGAATTTTGAATTTTGTAAAAAAAAAATAAAAATTATAAATTCGCACACTCGAAGAGAGATGCGCGCCGATGATAATTACGCGTTCGTTTTTGATTACATCGTCGGCCAATCGGAGCACGGCGCGCTAATTAATAATTATTAAGCAGAAAATTAATAAGTAGCGCCACCTGTCAAAAGACCTGCGAAATAAACAGCAAGATTTTAATGGAAAAGCTGTGTCGCCACTTTGTGCTGTCACATCCATTTATTTAATCGCTCCGTTGGCCAGTTCGTGCAAATTAATTAATGAATTAGAGCACAACTAATGAGAAGTGTCGACGCTTTTCTAGCCTTTGCTTTACTTACGTGTCTTCATAATTGTGATTTGTTCGTCGATCGAAACTTGCTAATTATGGTTTTAAAATTTTCGGGCATTTTTTCGATTAAATTTTGATTAAATCGTCGATTTTCTCGTTTTTTTTCCTTTTTTCTTTTAAAAATGTCTACATCTGCCATTAATGATTTAGTTGTTAATTATGGCACCCGGTGACGCCACTTGCACTGTGGCATCTGACACGTTAGCCGAGCGATGATTGGTTTTTTTTTTATTAGTTTAAGTTGGATTTACCTGTTCGGCTTTCGCCAAATACACCCAGAGTAGACGCCACGTGGAGAATTTTTTATCATCGCTGAAGTTGTATCTCATTTCTTGACTCGCGTAACGTGAACAAAGAGGCGATTGGTAACTCGAGTGCATCGTGTCTCCACCAGCAGCCATTTTGAAATCATCGATAAACAGCGCTCGTGGTGATGAATTGCGAAACTTTGAGCGGGAGATTTTAAATCCAGTCCAAAATAATATTAACAAACAAATAAAACAAAAATAAAAAATTTCGTCGTGTTAAAAAAAAATAGTTGAAGTTTTTGTTATCTTTTATTTCCTTTTTACCAGTTGTAAATACACTCTGCTCCGAGGTAGGTCCTGACATTGATGCGAGGGTGTTTTAGATGGGTAATCGGTTTGCATTTTCTTGTAATTTACAGCACTTGCCTCTGGAAAAAGGTCAGGTCGACTACTCAAATGTATTCAAAACGAGGGGTGAATAGCAGGTATTTCACAGACCCACCAAGAAAGAAACATATTTATTTTTTTGTTTTTTAATTTTTATTTACCCAAAATGGCGGATGCGGAACTTACAAAATAAAATATTCAACCTGTAATTGAGAAGTTTCACTTCTAAAGATTTTTTTTTTAAAAAAATAATCGAATTTCACTCACCTTACATTCAATGACGTCTGACGCGATAGATATCGTTAATAGAATTCCGCTTGCCTCGTTCGGCATCGTACCGTGTATATGCCTGTACGCGTATTGGTCGCCGACGTTCATTTCACACTTGATAAACAATTTTCACACGCGTGGGTGCCGAGCGAATGATAATTTGGAGCGGAACACGTGTTTCACCGTGAGATTGTCGCCGTCACATCATGATGCGAGGTGACAAGTCATCGAGCCGAAAGGATAGGAAATAATAGGAGAACAAAAAAAAAAGAGACAAAATAATATCCAAAAGTTGGTGGAAAGACGACCCTGCCCTTAGAGACTTTACTTCATTTTCCTCGTGTCTGGCCAAATTACATCAAACTCGGGCGGATGATCCGCAAACATTGTATCAATGAAATATTAGAAAAACAATATTATGTAGAGATAAAAAAAAAGATGTATTAAAAGGAAATGAGATAATAAAATGAGTAAATGAGTACGAGTTTGTTCGGGTTGGTTGAAAGGAAGTGGCCGTTATTTGGAGACAAGTTAATTTCACGGTGCAAATCTCATTTGTCAACAAGCGCCCGTCGAGGCCCGTGGTCAGTGGGGCTGTGATTTATGAGGCTGAAAACACGAGAGCGAATGAAAAAAGCGAATGGACAAAGTGAGCTGTATTTACTGATAAAGAGGGGAGAGAAAAGACAGCCAAAAAAAGGAATATAATAGAAATAAATAAAAATAAATGGTTTGTTTTAATAATTCATTTCGTTTTCGTCCGTTGCGGAATTGGGATATTAGAAGTTTTTATTTATTGAGTATAGAAAAATAAGTCTACATGTTGGAATATGAAATTAATTCATGTTGGATTATAAAACGGTGCGGAAATTCTGGGAAAAGCAAATAAACCTGTCAAGGAATTATATAAATTTAAAATAAATAAATGCATATTAAAAAACAGTTATTTTTTCAGGGTTTGGCACTGTGGAGAGATTAAAAGGAAAAAAGAATTAAAAAGGAGGCAGGTGTCTCATTGAATGGTGATAAATGATTGCTGGAAAAGTAAATAAAATTGGTGGATGCCGGAGCCATGGTGTCATTAAGAGGTGAGGACCGCGTGATTACACTTCACAATACCGAGAAACAAACACAACTAAGTCGTTATTGGTTGCCAACTCACTGGCCTCCATTTAACGACCGACACTCGTAATTCAGGTGGACATGACGCACTAATAAAAGGTTTCTGCTGATGTATTTGCACCAATCTTGTTTTCTCGGCAAATTAGGACAAAAAATTGCACGAGCAAAAAAAAGTAAATAAATAAATAAATGGCTGGGGCTTGTAAAACGAGAGAAGAAAAAAAATAATTCACATCTTGAACATTATAATTTTGCAGTTAGGAAAAAGTGTTTGTTATTCGTGTTAAAAAAATGAGGAATTGAAATGAATAATATTTTTTTTTTTTTTTTGAAAAAGATGGACGTTTTGTTTTGATATTTTTTGGGTTAGAAATTATTGTTTTGTTATAGCAGTTCGTGTGGTTAAAACAAGGAATTGTATTTACCGCGTAATTGAATCATAAATTTTTATTTATCCATTAGAAAGGTTGTTCCCCCCTGCACTAAACGCAGAACTAAATAACTGAACATAAACAGTTTGTACTTCCGGCTCGTAAAAAAAAGGACAACTAGTAAACACATCACAAGAAAACAAACAAAACGATTTGAAACGAAATTGCTTTTCCAACAAATTATTCCGTTTTTCGGGTTTTCGCGTTGGCTTATCGAAGAAAAATGGCGAGTTTGTTAAAAAGTTTGTGCGTTTTTCCATATTTTTTTCAATAGAGAAAAGACCATTGGTAAGTTTGAGAGCAGTAAACTCTGACTTGGTATATTTACTGCATGAAGACAGTCGTCAATAATTAATTAAGTCGTCCTGGCATTGGCCACTATCAAACGTCCCTGAGGAAGTCGTGTCCGCCTTATCTAAGAGGCGAAAAAAAACGCGGAAAAAGAAGAAAAAAAACCTGTGATGTTGGCACCAACGAAATGACCGAGAGAAGAAACTCTCATTAATAGTTTAGTCTAAGAAACGAGTCAAGAAAATAGTTTTCGGCTGCAAAAAACGTGAGATTTGACCAATGGAAGTGCGGGAAATTAAAAGAAAAAAAGGTTTCTAGGTGCTAGGTGACCGAATCAATGCGAAAAAAGGGATTGCAAGTTGAGTAAAAGCAACGATGATTAATTCAAGCGATTGTATATAAAATATGGATCGATTGAGATTGAAAAGTGATATAAGGAGGAAATCGTTCGAGAGTTACGAGATAAAAGTGATTATGAAGCCAAGAGTGTCATTTCCCCGAGGAGTCGCACTGACTAGCTCAGCTAAGTGATATCGGTCTCCCCTGCTGAGCTGCGAAAACGTGTTGAAAGTTTGATTCACACCGAGAGCAAATACGTGCTTCTCCCATGAGTTGTGGTTCAAAACCGAGTAAATAATTTCGTGCCGACGTCATAATTAATTTGCTGTCTCACTTAAAGCCGTGAATTGCTGCCAACAAGTGTAAAATATATTCCTAATGTTCCTAAACTTCCTTCAGTTTGGTGATTAATTTTGCAGATCGTGCATTCACACACGAAATGTGATGTGATTCCTGTAATAAAATCCAACCTGGATTTAATTTCGCATATAAATTAAAACAGAATGACTGCTTGAACTATTCTGTACTATATACAGCTATTATAGAAGGTTTTTATTCAAAGTACCATCAAGAAATGTCTTGTTTTTAGTTCGTAGAAAATTCACTACTGTTGAAAGTAACGCGAAAAAACGACATCTCTTACCAAATTTGCAAAATTTTTATTTTATTTTAACCCTAGAATTTTGTGGTCCTTTAGACGATGGTGGCGAGTACTCAGTGCCAAATGTTCGTGCTGTATTATAATGCGGAACTGTGTTGTTCGGGGCCCTTCTCTAAGCCTTTTTTGGGCCTTTTTTGTTTCGTAATTTGCGGGGCACGAAAATCGTTCGATGAAAATCAGTATTCACCACATTTTGGTTCGCAATTTATTGATTCAATTGGCAGATTTAGAAAATGTGTTGTGAAATATTTGTTTAAAAAAAAAATGTTGTTTTTATTTCTAAGTTTGCATATTTATTTACGATACGAGAACATTTTGATGACTTCATCCGATTGAGTTGGATGGGCAGTACCGATCGCGCAAAGACCTTCCCCCTTATCGCCAAATATTTGTTGTAAAACCCTGAAATTAGACGATATGATCGACAAGTACTGACATGTTTATCCTGGGAATATTTGCGCTCTGATGCCGAACCATGATGATGGTAATTGGCAGGAGGGAGGAAGGCCGAGCAAAAAAGGATTAACTTTCCAAACGACTCGTGCCGATTTGTGTGGCGATCCACTTACAAAGTCAACGACTCGCCAATCGATGCCCCGATCGATCTCGTCGACGATTTTTGCCCCGTTTCAGACGCATTTTTACGAACCGCCCACGCACACTTCTCAGCCGAACACAACGGGCCGAGATTCGAATCGAACTGACTTGCAACGCAACTCGTTGCAATTACCATTATCTTTCGACCTGACATGGAAGGAGAAAAAAGTGTTTACAAAGGTGGGATGTGTGGGCTTAATCTGTGCAAAGGAATTTCTTGTTTTGCCCACATGGCCCGGCGACGCTCTTATTGAAACTACTAAGTCAACAAGGCGGCTCTGCACACGATTTATTGCCGTCCAAATGACGAGGTCCACGCTGAACCGCACACGTGCCTATTAACGCAAGAGCGGGCGATGGAAAAATAATTCGCTCCCCTCTTCGGTAAAACGGTGGAAAAAAATCAAGCACAGCATACCGACACGACTAAAGGCAGCTGCAAAGCCTAATTTAAAGGGAAAATTACAACAACGTGACTAAGTTCAAGGACGAAATGAATTGTAAAGATAACGCACATCCGTTAAAAATACAACGAGAGAGGGAGACAAAATCAATTTTCAATTTTTCGTAATTAATTCATTAAACACAAATATGCTGCGGGTATGGAGCTGTGGCTAGAAAAGAAAACTTGCAAATTATTACACTAAATCAAGATATGGGTTTGTTCTATTTTATTTTTCATTAAAATTCATTATTTTTAGGCACCAACGATTCGATTTATAAAAAAAGAGGACAGCTTTGGATTTTTTTTTAACACGAAGTACTAGTCTATATTTAGAAGGAATTGTTAAAATTTAAAATGGCGCGCTTGTCCGCTGGAAATCACTCGGTTTTTCATCGAATATTTTTCGTTCTTTCCGGGTATTATCTTCAATAAGGAAATTTCGAGGCGGGTTTGTACCGTGGGTAAATTACAGAATGTTAATTTTATTCGGTGATTTTCTAATGTTAATACGCTTCTATTTCTATTAATAGTTAGTCGGCTTCCATTGTCTGCGACATGAAACGACATTTTGAATGTCTGCGACTGCACAAACAAACACAAACTAAACTGGCAATAACTCGAAACTTAATTGATACACAAAAAGACGCCTAAGGTAGAGTAATTAAATTTTTTTAAAACCTGTCATTACAGAAAACCCCTGCGAGTTGAAATGTTAATAAATGTCCATATTTCATTTTCCAATCTGCTTTGTACTTCGCACTTTGGATCACGTGACACAAAACCAGGAAAAAAATCACAAGACCACATCTTGCGCGTTGTCCAAAAGGCGAAATACAAAACTGTTTATCACCCCACGTTGTTTTGATCTCGGAATTTGAGCTGCGAGCGAAAACATTGATGCTAGTGTAAATTTCAAAACAACCGAGGACAGGTGGTGCCGTTTTGTCTAGATAACATTCAATTCAGTATTTATTACGAAACGTGTAATTACAAAGTGGTCAGTTATCATTCAATCAACGACCCGAATCCCACATTAAAACGCCACGATTTTATTCATAATCAAGACATCAAAAGTAATTTTTTTTCCTTCTTTTTTTTTTCTTTCTCTCGTTTAGAAATGAGCTCAATTAAATTTCCATGTGGGAAATAAATATATCGAAATGGATGTTGTCGAGTCTCTCTGGCCATGGACCGGGCAATTTTCGAGCCTCGCTAATCGCACCAATAATTCTTGTTCGTAATGAAATAAAATGAAAGCAAACATGTCGAGCAAATTACAAGTTTGAAACTAACTTCGTGTTTGGCCGCGAGGAGAGGTAGGTGGGGTGAGTTTGCCGAGCCGCCCGAGTGGCGGCGCTGTCAATGTGCACCTAGAAACGCGTAAATCCTGCGCATCCTGGCAAATCTGTGCGATTTACTGTCATAAATCAAGTTGAAATTCGCAACATCGGAACCATTTGTTTTTTTCTTCTCCTTTTTCATGGTTGCCACTTGCCATTGGTATACTGGTCTCGTGTGACAGTTTATTCAGAGTCAGATACAACGGAAAGGATTGGGAATTTTGACATTTTGCGCGTCTGTTTTCTGCTGGTCGAGCCGAGACCTTTCGGTTTCTGACCACGACAACCGGGGTCTGATTATTTCGTTGCAATTTTTGATATAAAATGCTTGTTAGGAGGCTGATTTATGGTCTGTGTGGGCCTTCTTGCAGCTTTTTTTGGGCCCTAAGTGCTAGTTGTGGGCTTCTGGGGCTGCATGGAGCTCTTTTCCTGAGTTGATACGTCTTGGTAATATGTCCATATGCCCCTTACGAGTCACATTCTTGCCGAGACTAATGCTTTAAGTTTGGAAATTTATGTTGTTTTTATTGTCAAAGTTCTTGGAAGTCACACATTTCCTTCTAAACACCTTTGCTTTGTTAAGCTTAAGAAAAAGTCGGCAACACGGCTATCTCGTGATCCGTGGTTTATAGTGAGCAAATGAAGGGTTTGTCGTTGACATACTGGTAATTCTAGTTTCTCATTCTTGTTTGATTTAAGGT
Source organism: Strigamia acuminata (assembly GCA_949358305.1). Classification (NCBI taxonomy): domain Eukaryota; kingdom Metazoa; phylum Arthropoda; class Chilopoda; order Geophilomorpha; family Linotaeniidae; genus Strigamia; species Strigamia acuminata. The sequence goes on along the minus strand of OX442314.1, from coordinate 24,304,722 downwards.
ACTGTTTCTACAGCGTCAGCACATGCCACCCACCACTAACTAAGTTTTCTGTGGTTTTCAAAAGATATCGGTGCAACTGTCTTAGCACCAATTGAATCAATTCTACTGCAATAGAGAATAGAGATCCAATGTTATGGTATGTGGCATTTATGGAAGAAGCCGAAAACTTGCCGTTATGGCATTTCTATAGGAGGTTTTGCGGGACCTCGGAAAATAGTTAGTAGTGGGGCCCCAAAAGTTTTTTGGACATTTTAATTTTAATATCGGTGCAGGTATCGGTATCGGCCGATATTCGGTTGCCGATTATCGATATCGGCAATACTGCAAAATATCAATAGGTGTGTTCAATTCTAAATGGTTTTCCCCGTTTTCGCCGTTTTCCCACACCGGACGTAGACGCATTTGACGTCACATTTCGGAAGTCGGTTTTCCTGAAAACCGTTTTCATGAAAACCAGAAAATCATGGTTTTCGTGGTTTTCAAATCGTTTTCCCGGGCCGCCATTTTGTAATCGAATAGATCGGCGGTGGAAGCACACACAAAAATGTAGGTTTATTTAATTATTATGCCTTTAAGAACGATCGAATGCGGCCAATTTTCGGGCGCATTTTGTCTCCTGTTATTTTGTGATGTGCGCCCCTGCGAGTGTCACTACCCCTATGTAAAAATATGTATAATAAAACACACATGTAGCTCTTGAACAACCTGATGGCCGCCATTTCTTGACCACTCAATTCAATACACCTGCAACACATCAAACCACCGGAGAGACAGATAAAAACTCTGGTTTAGTGACATTCGAATTGAGTTAAAGGAAATAGTTACAGGGATAAAAAATGGGCGTTGTGGTCTACTTTGGGGTTAGCGAATTCTTTTTTGCTGTGAAAATAATTTTGGTTTTGATTATTGATTATTTTCACTTAGGTCAAATTTCAATTGACTTTTTTATCACTTGGTTTTTTTGATGTTTCAAATTGAGATCAAATTTAGTTTTTTTAAAAAAAAGAAAGATATTACCTTAAATTATGATTCTAAATTTGCGTTGCAATTTCCGGGATAAATAAACACTTGATATGAGACGGGGTGCGCAACAACTGGCCAATTAGCCTCGAATTAGGCCCGCTTGAGTCACGACAAAATGGCCGAAGGTTAAAAAGAAGACGGAAGAAAAAAATGTGCAGGGAACGTTCTGTCACGAATTGAGGATTCCATGGGCTTTAAAAAGTTAGTTTTAGGCTTATCTTTGTACAAATGGCCAACACTAGGTGAAAATTAAAAGCAAGGTGGCAAATGGCGAATTGTGGTTAAACAAGAGCTTAAAGCGAGCTTAGGAAGCGATGCCCCATGCAGTGTTTGTTCGATGTGGTAAGCCATCTTATTGAATACAACAACCATTCATTTTATGGCTCACTGAGGGAAGATCGAGTTGGTCGGATACAACCCACTACCCGCCCGCAGGCTCCACTTTATCATTGAGTTTCAAGGGAATTACAACCACACACACTCTCGTGATGCATCTTTTTATTTTCGCTTCGCTTCGATTCGACCTCTTATTTTTTTTATTCATTGTACGAATGGACATTTATTGATACGTGTTTACTGTTTTCTATTTCTGTAATTTGAGATTTATTGGGCAGGGAAGCGAGGATTTTTTTTTTGAATAAAAAGGTTATTAAAAAAAGAGGGCAGTGGCACTGCAAAATGAAGGGCCAGATTCTAAAGGGCCCCTTGGAACCCAGTACACGTAAAAATCTAGAAATGTATGTCCATGAATGAATTTTTTGTCAGAAAATGCATTATTTTACCATAAAATGCATTTTTTTAACCAAAAAATGCATTATTTTTTCAGAAAATGCATTATTTTTTCAGAAAATGCATTATTTTTTCAGAAAATGCATTATTTTTTCAGAAAATGCATTATTTTTAACTAAAAAATGCATTTTTTTAATCAAAAAATGCATTTTTTTAACCAAAAAATTAACCAAAAAATGCATTATTTTACCAAAAAATGCATTATTTTTTCAGAAAATGGATTATTTTTTCAGAAAATGCATTATACTTTTAACTAAAAAATGCATTTTTTTTAAATCAAAAAATGCATTTTTTTTTAACCAAAAAATACATTATTTTACCAAAAAATGCATTATTTTACCAAAAAAACCCAAAAATGCAATTTTTTTTTACCAGAAAAGCATTATTTTACTAGAGAAAGCATGATTTTACTGAAAATGCATTGTTTAGCATGAAAATGCAATTTTTTTCTGTTAAAAATAAATTTATTTTTTATATAAATACATTTTCCCACCTGCAATGCATTTATTTTTCTTGAAAATGTTTTGAGAAAGCTATTTCTGAACATTTGGGTCTTGGGGCTCTACTTGCAGCCATTTTCTGGAACCTTAATTGAAAAAATGTCCAAAAAAATGTTGTATTTTAAAAATTTTTCTGAAGCTAAAATGAAGGGCTTTACTGCAGTGTTTCAACGTGTGTCCAGATTTTTACGACTTGGTTTTATTTATGTTTTTGGTGTTTATTGAGATAATTGCAGTGATCTTTGGGATCATCTTGGCTTGTTTAATATTTTTGGTATTTGGTAAATTATGGTAGTTATTAAAAGATGGCAAATCTATTGTATCAGTATCTAATTAAATTAAATATAGGCTTATTGCATCAAATTAATTTTTTTATATATCATTTTATGTTTACTTTTATGTTTACTTGCAACTTTTGCCCGTGGTTGGGAAATTGAAATCCCTGTGGACTCCATAGACTGGTCTTGGGTTCAATTAGAAGCCGATTGCATCCTAACTTATTACATAATTCTATCGGATGAAAGCAAGTTACTTTTGATTTATTTATTTCTTTTTTCTTTCGTTCTTCTCGTCTTATCTATCGCATTAAATTCCACTTTTGGGATAAGGCAAAATGTATATCTTTATAGTGGATGAGACATAAAGTAAGCTTATTTTTATATATTTTTTTTATTTCTTATTTTTTTGTTTTTTAAATTAAAGTTGTAATATGACAATCACTAAATGATTATGTTGTTGATATTGACAGATTTTATTTTTTTAGATAAGATGGATTCTAAAAAAAAAATTAAATTTTGATGACTAGCAACAGATAGACTACATCTATGGGATGGGTCACGTGAAGGAACGAGATCTCACGAGATTTAGGGTTGTTTTTGGAAAAGTTAGCCATTTTGATTGATTATTTTATATAAAAAAAAGCTAGTAAAATTATTAATTTACGATTTAAAGCTTTTCGTAGATTTATAAAGTCATTTAAAGATGTTTTGTTGTTTAGATGTCGACTGAAAACGAAGTAAATCGGTCGCCATTTTTGAAGTTAGATCGAGAGAAACAGTTTAAAACAAGATTGCATCTGTAATGCATGGAAGCATTACATCTTAGACTTCTAAACCCCTTCTACACGTATATAGAAATACATCTGTCTGTCTAAATTGATGTATAAAAAAAAAATAGTTGGAGAAATACGAAAATTTCTTAGGCACCTATTGAAGGTATGCCGAGTTCATTGCAGTTGCCCGTTTGGCTCTAGCTGCTTTTGTTTTGGAGGAGTTGATGCGGACAGACGGACGGACAGAATCGTTTTATTAGACTTTCTAAACATAGAGTTTATAGGAACTATAATAACATGGGCTCAAAATTTGTTTTTTATTATATTGATTTCAACTACTTGAAGATTCGCAACTTCAACTTTTTTTTCCACATTTTTTTATACGTTTTTTCCCCCTACCCCCTTGTATGTGTCCATTAGTAATTTTTGTATCCGTTATCGTAACCCCGGGGACTCCCCGCAGTTACTTTCTCGTTTAAATCTTTTGCCTTCTCACGCTTATCTCGCAAAGACAAGAGAATTATCAGAGGAATATTAGATTTATCTATCGAGCGAAAAGCTTGTAAAGAAACAAACGTACGAATGCATACGACGTGTATTTGCCTGATACGACGCCCGTATTACGTAGTATCGAGAGGATACGATATTGCGGTCAGTGGTGATCATGCAGAGCAGCACCGGCACCAGATATCACGTGGCACTGGCCGCTGATAAAGCGAACGACCCCCAGCGGGGCTGTAGCGAGCCCATTGGTTGGCGGATTTGAAAATTCCATTTCCATCTCGCCATCGTCCGCTACGCAATTTCCAACAAAAATATTCAATTTCAAAAGCAAGATGAACGAGTGATGTAATGTATGGTCCCCGTGGAACTCGCTCAATGTGCCCATGACCAGCCCTCCGAACAATATTCGCCTTGTTTCCGTCTGAAATGGCTTCCCACTTCGATTGTTAATGGGGACTTAGCGAAACTCCATTTAAACTCACACTTGTGATTCATGCGAATAATTATCCCGTGCTTGTGTTCTTTTAATATGGAAATTTGTGAGTAACGGTTGAAAATGTTTGGATATTTGGTTTGGCTTGTTAAGTCCAGGCGTTCTTGAGTTGGAAATAAAAAGTGGAAGTGGATAAGTCAAAGGTTACTACTGATAGTGCCAAAAAGAGGTTTACCATGCAGATGGTCATTTAGTGGAGATCCTAAGTGTTTGAGGTGCCAAAATTTGGTGCCAGGATAAAGGTGGTTGCCAGCTTGGGTTTCATTATACATTATGTCATTTATAAATCGCATCCTATTTGTTAAGGATTTTGGACTGTCTAGGATTATTTTTTTTATAAAATCATCTATCTCAATGCACACTTTCTAATTGATAATAATAAAGTGATTTTAATGACATTATTGGTGCTCTAAACTAGAAATAATTAAAACAAATCATAGACCTTTCAATCTAATGATTATCTTTAGTGGTAAGGTTAACTAAGTATACCGTATTTTATCGATTAAGAGCCGCGGCTCTTATTCAAAACTTCCATTTTTGTCAGCAATTACAATTTTGGTTTTTCGTTTGTTACATTTGTTTAATGAAACAAATAAAGTCTGAACGTCAAGAACGGAGCGTATGTTCGTCGTTCGTGAGGTTAAATACGGAAACAATACCGTATTTTGCAAAAATACGGTATTCTTGGTGTCTTAGTCGCGGCTACAATTCGAGGGCGACTCTTAATCAGTAAAATATGGTATTGTGTATTGTACCTTTGCTGCTACGCAATGACCAGATAAAGGATGTGTTAAAGTAAGCAGTAATGTAAGCCTGAGCCTCTATGAAAATGCCATCTCTCATGTAGTATATAGAACTGATTTTCTATTGTATTTTTGAAAATCTGGTTTCGCAAACATCTTAGCGATAACATTGTTTGCCTTGACCAGTATTTGATGACACTAATCAAGTTTTTAATTAAATTTTGAATGTGACTGATTATTTGTCAAGAGATGTGACCGTACAGGAAATGGCTTTTGGTTCGGCCGAGTGAAGCGAGAAAGTCCCCTCTTTCTAGAGTTTTTGGCACTGTTATTATGTGATGTTCTGCTACATGTTTTGTGATAAATAGGTCCACTGCAGGGCTGATTGTGTTGAACGAAAGCTGTTACTGCTGTTAGGAAAACAATTTTTTAAAAATAATAACCCTAGTTGACAAATTGAAAGTATGTTTTGTTTGTTCTAATACAAAATGTCATCATCAGGAGGTTTGCAAGGCAGCATAAGAGCAAATTTTTCTATAAAATTGAAATTGAGATTTTTTTTTAAATTTTTACAAAAGTTGTCCGTTGGTTCGTTCAATTCTGTATTCTGTATTCTGTATTCTGATATTGGCTCTCAAAATTGGGCCAATATTTGAAACCAATAGTCTATTATCACTTTGGTGTTGGGCCAATATTGTAGACAACATTGGGTCAATATTACGCCAATATATCTGAAAAGTGACAAAAATGTCGTTTGTACATTCGGCATGAATTGACCTCTTTATCTTCTTTATAGAAGCAACTTATGCATTGCGCTTGCGCAGTTAGATTGTCGTTCATCCAGAGTTACCACTGCGCATTTTGGTTGTCACAATAGGGCGTTCATCCACAAGTGACTTATGAAAAAGGAAGAAATGGAGCAGTGAACATAGTACGCCAATTGTTATTTGTTACAGTGAATCGCAAGGGACCCGAGAAGTCGGTTCGTTATAACAAAAGTTCGTTATATCAAATTTTTTTAACATGTTGTTCTATGGCCAACCAGCCAACCAAGTATAACAAAAAATTCGTTAAAACGAGGTTCGACTATACAAGGGAATCGATACCTACCACTCGTGGTACCTTAACACGCAGAACCAATGAAATTCAATCCTTGGGTATAGCTGATATTAATATTAAATATGCTAGAATTCACCCAAAGAGATAAATAATGCAAAATATTAACCAATAATACCACAACGACACAAAGGAGACCTATTCCATTTCATTTATACGATACACAGTACACACACGCGGTTATTAATGAGGAGAAAATCAATCTTTCTTTGAATCTAGAAACGCGCAGTAAAAAAAAGACGGCAGCTTGTAATCCCATTTTACATAACAAGTCATGTAAATAAAAACACACCCCATTTTTTGATAGATGGAAAGTGAAAAAAAAGTGAGGGCCAAGCTGAAATTGGGTGGTGAGCGAGCGAATAACGTCTTATCGATCTAATGCGATCTCCCACGAGAGGCGCTCGGTTTCCAGTTACTCGTTCCTTTCGCCACCAGGGAAGTACGGCACGTGCAGCGAGCATGCGTCCACCGTCTGCTAGTTCGTTGAGAAAACACGAGACCGACACTCGACCGCTAATGGCCAAACGAACGAAATTCTATCCGTGTGTTTAAACCAGCGTAATGGAGTGGTTTTCCACTCAACGAATTGTGGGATTGTCAGGAGAAGGAAGGGAAAGGAGGGTGGGAGAGAGTATACATAGACCAGAAACGAAAAAAAAAATTCTCGATTACTTTCTTGCCTGGTTTTTATGCTCACTTTTCATGCATAACGATAATAGCGCCACGATTTATGGATAAGTTAAGCCTCGCTCGATCTCGTAAATCCGTCAATCAGTTGGCTATGGCATATAGCGCATGAGGAGGAAAACGAGCGGGGGAGAAGGGAATCATTGCAACCACATATTCATTAGCCAATATCGTATACCCCCTAGCCACTTTGTTTATCCGGCGTCCATATTGGATTAGTGAAAAAATCTCGTTAGTCCGTGTTCGACGAACCCTCTTAATGCAGCAATCTTTTTCATAAACTCCATCAATATGGTGGCAATTTAGTTCATGATGTAATTGACAACTACTCAAATAGCAAATTGGATTAGGCCCCTTCTGCCGCCACCCCTGGTTTAGTGTTTGCGGCTTGGAAATATGAAAATCGACACACAAAGGGGGTGTGGTGAGAGGGAAATATGGCTTATTGAAGTGCTGATGGCTGGGGGTCATTTGTATATACATATAACAAGTTGGGTTAGTTTTATAGTTCACAGTACTGTTTTTATGTAAATGAATGATTGATAAAATGGGATTAAGAATGACAACATTCGTGACAAGAATATCATAAAAAACTCAATTACTTTTCAACTCTAGAATTTTATTTCTGCATATGTTAATGTATTGATAGACACAACATTTACTTTATTCAGTGTGTTAAAATGTGATGATTTTTTATTTCCATGATGTATTTTTTATTAAACCCTAATTTTAATTACTTTTTGCGAGAACAAATTTGTTCGATTGTTTTGACTTGCCGATATATATCTTGACTTGCGACATGCAACAACGACGACTAGGGGTGATCGCGAGGAGGTAGAGAGTTGGATTTTACCACCCTAAGAATGGGGATGTAAAGTGACGTGTGTTGGATGGTGTTTTTTTATTCGGTGTTTGGCGCGAGAGTGGATAAAAATGGGGGCGCCGAGTGTACGATGATGATGCGGATTGATTTTTGTTTGCAGCGAATGGATGTCGTTTTGCTACTCTCATTTGGAAGTGGAGTGAGACCTCGTTCGTTTTCCTACATTTCCCCTAACGTCGAGTCGTTTGGTACAGTTCGGCCACGACAAATGCACGTGCAGCTCCCAGCAGACTCGTGCCAAATGACGTGGTTGGGCGTTGACAGCTGCGCCCCCGACCGACAGAAAGAGAGAAAGCAATGTTGTGTCGAGGGAGGAAAACCTCTTGACACAGATCACACGAACGGCCATTTGCCAAACATCGACCGAAAGACCGATGTTGACAGCACCATTCACATGCAGATTTCATCCTCCTAAACAGATTGATTCAAAAATGAATGTGAAAGCAAAAGATTAAAAGCGAAAACATTGCTCGTGCATTTCGTTCATCTTGCGGGAGTTGCTTCAATTTGCATCTGCCCATATTGAATCTTGCCTGTTGTTGACAAGTGCTTCGCTTTCTGTTATTATATCCGCCGTGCATCCGCCAATCGGAGCACGGGGTCACGTGATGTTAACCGAATCAAATGTGCAAGCACCGAGAGCCAAAATGAGGTATTCTGTCAATTGCACGTCGTCGTCTACATTCCCACTAAGTGGCTTAGTGGGAGCCCAAGACGTGGCAAATTAGACGAGCCAAGCCATGTTTTCATTGGTGGAACCTTTATTGAAACCAGAACCGTTTCGCTAATCTTCCATTTTTACACTCTAAACTGCTTGCATTGCTTGTTCAAACCCTTGTACGTTATGATTAGGGCCTGTAAAACCCATAAATGTCTGTGAATTTTAAATAGAATTATGATTGCCATCGAGTTTGGAACGCAAAAAGAGCTCCTCCATGGGCAATCAATAGATAGTGCGTTCAATTCTGGGAGGACAAGTCACTTATTCTCTTTAAAGGCGGAAGTGTCGAAAAATTCATCATGATTTATAAAAGTCACTTCTACATGAGGTTACAATTGACCTCCCTATCTCCCTTGTACAAGTGACTTGTGCATTGCGCATGTGCAGTCGTTTCTTTTTCGACTTACCAAAGTTACCAATGTGCGTATTTTGTTGTGTAATAAGCGACAAGGAGAAGTGACTTTTAGTTAGATGTAACTATTTAACTGTTTAAAATTTCAAGGTTTAATTAAAACTAGATTTAATTTGCTTTTGCAAGCGACGATGTTTTTAACGTAATATCCGCTGACCAAAAGGAAAGAAACAAAAGGTACTTTTAGTTGACCAGATTGAACGCACCTAATGGACCTTCTCTTCATTTATTGGACTGAGAAGTGAGAAGAAGCTCCAATTACTCTTTAAGTAGTTTCGACAAGACGTGATGTCCATAACATTGTTTGTATAAGTGTATTTTGGGATTAAATAAAGCTCACCATACTGACGATGACCGCAAGATCTAAAGAACTTTGGCGAAAACTAATGTCATTGTGCCAAGTGACTTTTGGCTTTGTTATTATTACCGACCTTTTAGAATTATTTTACAAAAGTTTTTCTAGTAGATATTACTATTTGCTTATGTTAGTATTATTGGCTTATTGTTGGTGGTGACTGTGGCCACACACAGCTTGGAAGTAACGGTCCGATTGCAGCTTACCTTTACAAGCGGCTAAAGGTCTTTAATCTGACCATTAGTTTTGGCTCGACCGTCGACTAAAATTGAAAATCGGAAACGAGCTTAGACGCAGTAGACGCGAGTTTGTGCGAAACGGTGTCTCGAATCAAAGTGAATGGTTAAGGACGCACATTAAATTCACTAGGCCATAAAGAGAGAGGAGATTTCTAAACATTGTAACGAGATTCTTTAGTGGGCAGTTGGAAATCCATGGCGCGAGAAATCCACGGAGCGATTAGTCTGTTGAGTTCAGGTTAGTTCCCCGCGAGATGGCTCGACGAGCGGGGTTTGTTCTTGTTGGGCGCGCGCGCAAAGCAAAAAAACCTTATTGATATCGCTTCATTTTTATGAGCTGGCGAATGGAGCTGCAGCCCGAGCTCGGTGACGAGGGGTAGGGAAGGGGCAGGGAGGTGATGTGAAGCGCAGGAAAGGGGAGCAGGGGAAGTAGAGGCTGAGGCGAGCACGTTCCGCACTTAATTCCGCAGCCGCGGCAGCAAAGCGATCAAATCAAGAGTCCCGCACTGCTCCGGGCATCGCTCCCCATACCAATCAGAGCCAATGGGAGCAGGGCTTAGGCGACCCACGATTAAAGGGTATGGGAGGGCGTCGAGAGAAGGAGAATGGCACATCCACCTCCCTTAACCGCAGTAAGTGGATTTGTGCGCTAGAATGGAAGTCGTCTTGCGTGGCAAGCCATAAGCCTAGTTCTCGGCGCGTTGCCACTGCCATTTTTCATTGATGATCCATAACAAGATGATGTGAGTGAAATATGTTAAAGAAGAAGGGCGCCACGAGCGCGGAATGCTAAACGGGAGCTAAGCCCGGGCCCGAATGCCCCGAATCCCGAAATGCAACATTGGCGGGGCCTTGGAGGGTGCTGGGGAAATAATTAGAAAAGAAACGCGTGGCCAATCGACGCTCCTAATGGTTGACGTGTGCACCACTCGTGCACCTTTACCCCCTTTTTGAGAACGACAGACGGGGGCCCCCCTCGCCTATAGTGTTTTGCCTCTCGAGGGACTGGAGGGGGAGTATTGTTTTGTGCGCACCCCGCAAATGGTGGCAAACGCCTCTCGGTTGCGGTGCGCGCTTGCATCACTTCGATGGTCATTACGAGCCTCGATTGGTTTTATTCATTCGCTGGAAATAACAATTTGGGCAGATGTTGCTCATTCTGCTCGTGTCGCCTTCATTGTTTCGCTTGGCCTGGAAACGATTGGGACACAAACAAATGACAAAAAGTCTCATTACATCCTTGCACTTGGACATACAGTTAGTGCTGTGCTGTGCTGGGAAGCGAAGGGGAAGCAAGCGCAATGCTTTTCAATGCGACTAATTTAGGCCTAATTGAAATAGGCTTAGATTAGGCGCTTGTTTGTTTTGTTTTTCTTTTTTTTTTTTTTTTTTTTTTTGGAGGGGTTGTGTGGTGCAGCCTGCAATGTGAAGTGGGGGGTTGCTTCTTTCTTTCTTTCTTTCATTGCAATATCTTATTAGAATTTTAATGTGAATCTTGATTCGTTTCACATGCGTGGCTGAACAGTGGCGAAAGAAAGGAACGGAGAAATAATTGAAAAAGAGATAAATCGCCAGGCCACAAACTCTTTCCTCTCCCGCATACACTCTTGCCGTGCCTCAGCAACACACATTTGTGCTTTTTCAATTACTTTTTGATAAAAGTGGAAATAATTAGGGGCGCGCACGTCATGCAACTGTGCGGCAAATTAGAAACGAAAATATCTCGGTTGCCGATCGCCCGAATTCAATGTTCGGCTTGAACGGAAACTCGAAAAAGAAACAAATTAAAAGCAGAAAAAAATTCCTATTTATCTATAACGTACATCGAGGGAATTATTTCACTCAACTATACTCGCACAGCCAATCACGCACGAGCATTGTTACGATATCGACCAATGAGAATTACTCGTGCGCGATAATCAACTGAAAAGAGATTATCCGCATCACCTCGTGATACAGGGCTGAGTTAAAGAGGTGGGGGGTACTGTGCCCCCCCAGACAGGGTGTGCAAAATGTTTTGCGGTCATTCCTCACTGGGTGGGCCCGGCATAATTTTTTGACCAGCGGGCCCGACCGGTTCTCCGATAATATTTGGTTGTAATGTTGTGATGATGGATAGCGGGAGTGAATATTTTATTTTAATAAATGAGAGGAAATAAACGGACGAGCGCTTTGGATGGTCGCGGCAGTGCCCACGGGTCCGATCCATTATTCAGTATATTTTTCTCGGTGACCCCTTCATACAATGTTTGCGCAATATGACAAGGCAAACTCTATAAATCACTACACCTCCCCCACTCTTCTATCGACGCATGCGCGTTGAATTGCCAAGGGGATATTTGGTGTATGGTGGGAGAAAAAGGGGGTGCGGGGGAGTGGTATTCCCGTTGGACCAGCAGCACAAATCAGAGCCAATGGCCAATGTCGCAGTCGACGCTGACTGAATACAATCAAACTGGGTCCATCTGGGAGTTGTTTAGCGGCGCAAAAATGTCATCTCTATTTTTATGGCCAATGGCCATCGATAAAAGTAGTTGCATCGAATATTTGCAAATGTCTATTATGTTATGTTCCCTTTATTTTATATATTCTGCAGCCCTACAGCAGATTTCGTACTTATTTTTTGCGCGCTTTTTGTTACGTAAGATTTTAAATGGGCTTGTTGTGATTTATGAAGAAGTGGGAACGGAGAAAGGGGGCCAAGAAAAAAATAAAAAATAAAAAATAAAAATCGATTTTTGAGATTAAAAATCATGAATTTTTTCTCATATCAATTATTCATGGATTTTTTTTTTCTTTTGATGTATAAAAAATCGATTGGGAATAAAAATCGATGTTTTATATCAAGTAAAATTTACGATTTGTATCGATATTTAGAAATTTTTTTTTTAAATTTTAATTATTTTTTTTTTGGGTGATGGGGGAATAAAATAAACAGTAACATAAATTGTAATCAATTTTATTTCGATTTAAGTAAACCGAGAATCGATTTCTCTTCATCATATTAAAGAGAAAAAATGTTGAGATTGTGCAAAACTCACGTCATCCGATTTAATTCAACTCGTATTAAAATGAAAAAAGAAAATAATAAATATAATTGCAAGTATTTTGAATAAATTAAATATAAAATGCACACAATCTCAACATTTTCCCCCGATTTTAAAAAAAAAAAACGATTTTAAATTTGAAAAAATTGAATTAGTCGATATTATATATATATATATAAAAAAATTACTAGTTTTATCAATCACTGTACAATTAAAACAACGTATTCAATGCTACGTTTCACTACTAACATCATCGCTGCTGTTGAGCGTGTCCACAGACGGAGATCTGCTCAGCTGATGCGATGTGACGACGAAACCGATCGGCTGAGTCGTAGTCACTTGAAATCTCTCGTTCGGCCATGTTCTTTTATTCACCATTCCCGAACCGAGAATATTTTCTATACTGAACGGATTTAGCCGCGAGTTTTTCTCGCTCGAGTCCGAATCGCGCTGTATTGCGCAGTCGCAGCTCGAGTCTGACGAGGAATCATCACCAACCACATCGATGTACGAGTCCATGTCACCACAGTTTTTATGCTCGTTTTTGTTTTCGTCACTGGATCGGGCCGAGTTCTCCCATTCAGATCGCAGAGTGCTTAAATCCACTTTGATTCCTTTGGCCGCAAGTTTTTTCTGTTGTTTCTCGAGTTGTTTGAGGATTTTCTTCTCCTTCCTATCCTTTTCCTTCCGCTTGAGCTCCTCGGGTGGAATCGGCTCCCCGGAGCAGGTTTGTGGGTGTGCATTGTGTGCTGGTCGGCCGGGTCCTTTTTTCGTGTTTTCTTTTTTCCTCCATTTGGCTCGTCGGTTTTGGAACCAAACCTGAATTAAAACAATCGTTTTAGGCCTATTTTTGTTAACAAGTATACATTTTCTGCGATATTTTGTGCTATTTCGGTCTATGGTTATGTCAATAGGTGTGTTTAATTTGGTAAAGGAGAAGAAGTTTTGTTTCTTCGGTTTTCACGAGCTGAATGAATGAATGAATGAACCCATTGAGTTGACACCGATTGTGCATTGGTGTTAGTTTGGAGAATTGTCAAAATGACCACAGATCTAACCCGAGAAAAGAAACAACCTGCGCTTCTGTTATACTCATCGCTAGCATTTCAGCTGAGTGACGTTTGGGTGACGTAAATAGGTGAACACTACTGGATTGGTTGCGCTATTTTCAGTTATAGTTATGGATTTTCCACTACAGTTGTTGAAAAGTAGCTGCCGCATAAGGAGGTTAATTGGTGAGTTATGGGTACCGAAGTGGTTAAAAAAGAATACATTGAATTTATATTGAAAAGTAGTGCAAGGCATTCCAAAATATGCATCTTTTCGCGGAAATGTATTTTAGAACACATTTTATAAAACGTATTTTGACAATGTATTTTAGAACACATTTTATAAAACGTATTTTGACAATGTATTTTATAATACATTTTACAAACCAATACCCAGGGCCGGATTTACGTATAAGCATCGGGGACCCTGCAATAGCTAAATCCGGCCCTGCCAATACTATGGAAAAATGTATAACAAAATGCATTCTCGCAAAACTTAATATATTTTAGAAAATATATTATCATTTGCAAAGCAATACCATGCAAAAATGTATTACAAAATGCATCTCGTGGAACTTAATGCATTTCAAAATGTATTGCAATACATTGGGGAGTATATTTTTGCGACTTCTAAAGCACGACTTAAGTCATGACGAAATTTTCGTCACTTCCGCCTCCTTTAAGGCGAAATAGCATCAGCCACTTATTTTCAGTGAAAATAAACAGACATTTGGTTTCAATTGAACTGGAATCTTGCACATAATGTAATCTTATACCTGTTAAGTGGCACGAGTTTTTTGTTTTTCATTTGGGTCAAATTAATTAAAACATAAAAATGTAAATTTATGGCGTACTCGGTTATTTCAAGTAGATGTAGAGATTATTATTATTCTTTTTTTTTTTTTTTTTTTTTAGTATAAAGCATCAGGAGACGAATTTATCGCGGAACAGAAATAACTCAAGCAGTTTATAACCGTCATTAAATTTTTGTCTCCTCCATAAAAATCATTTTCGAATCGTCAGTCACGATTTGAGCGACAGTTTATGTGCCAAATTCAATGAATGACTGTCACGTTACTTGATGAAAAGAAGAGGTCTTTAATTTTCCTTGAATGTGACTAATTTAAAAGTATTTGTATTGCTCAGTTACAAATTGTTATGTAGCTACGACGGATTGTCTATAACTTATACAAAACATACCGTATTTTCTCGAGTAAGAGCCGCGGCTCTTATTACAATTGTTTACCATATTTTTATTGAAATTTCAATTTTTTCATTGGAAATTTCAATTTTTTCATTGGAAATTTAATTTTTTTTATTGAAAAATTCACTTTTTATTAAATTTTTTATATAAATAACCATTGGCTCGAAGTCTGTGAAGTCTAGAGTGAAACAAAACCCCCTGTTTGCCGGATGGGTGCTTTACCAATTAAGCTATTCGGGACTCCCAACAGAATCATGAAATACCGAATTTCTTCGATTCTAAGACGCACTTTTTCCTTATATAAACATCAGGGTGCATCTTACAATCGATGGCGTCTTAGAATAGAATAAATATGGCAATTCTTGAACCATAGTCTGCGCTTGGTATCTTGATGTCAAAATCAAACTGAAAAATCCCTGTCTGCGCTTACTTAAACCATGAACCAACGATAACATGGACACGTAATTGTGCGTTATTGCCTATTGATTCGTTGTTCTGTGCGCTGATTGAATGACAGCAATCATGTTTCATGCATTGCTTGCCAACTAAGCATATTTGTTACCTGTTGTCATCCCAGAATACAGTGCGGCTATATATTATGTGGCGCCATCGGTGGCAAAACGCACTGAACATGTGGATACGTGTCCACGTTATCCTTGGTTCATGTTTAAATGCAACAAATGTATGATTTTTAGCGAAAACAAGTCTGTCACTACACACAAGTGTGCAAGAAACGATTTTAGACTTGAATTTAGTGTTTTAATTTGGAGATATCGGTCATAGACTGTAGTTCCAGATCAAATTTGAGATCAGGTTTCTTGATTATCAAAAGTTATTCATGTATGTGTGAACCAACTTTGAATTTAACTGCTAAGTTCTTCAGAAAAGTATATGTGTGAACCAACCTCATGAAAAGACATCAACTCACGCCTCATACATAAGCATAAGTACTGCATACTTTTTTAGCCCGTACTTTTTAAAACTGATGACTTAAAAAAAAATTTACATCTGCCAGCCAAAAAATATAATCGGAACACTAGATAAAAACAGATAGAGAGAATGGGGTTTGTCAGCATAAGCACTACTAAAGCTATCACATAATCCAACAAAGGGAAATTCAAACATAATACGGATGACACAGGGTCGCATTTAGTTATCGCCGAGCCCTAAGCTCCAACAAATATGCAAGACCAGTTCTGGATTTCAGCCGCTCCATTGTGATGCAAGAGGGACCCTAAGATGTCAGCACACATCTATTGTTGTATAAGATCGGGGTTGCAAGCGTTATTGTTACAATAATGATAGTGTGTTAGTTTGCAGCAGGTACTTTTCCCTTATTAAACCCCCGTTAAGCTTATAAGTATAGTGGAAAACTTATAACTCTACCGGAGCTTACACTATAAGTGAAAATAGCGTAGCCAATCGGGTAGTTTTCCACGTGACTTGCATAAGGTTAATTTTAATTTTATAACTATAACTTAAATCTTTTACCTTACGCTAAATATAGTGTAAAAAATGTCATAATTGTAAGGGAAAAGTACCTGCCGCAAACGGTGTAATGGTGACAAAATAACGTAACAGAACGTGTTTTGGAAATTTTTTGTTGAAAAATGAAGCCGGGCGTAGGATGAGTGGATGACCCAATATCATATTTTGAAAACTCATTCGGATATATTATGCATACAGTTATTAGGGAGTGACCCCCAATTTTACCATACTAAATCACTGAACAATCAGCAAATATAGGTTGTTTCTGATTTAATTCTTCACGCTTGGCTAGCTAGCGTTATACGTGCCACACACACGTCATTATACATATTTGATCATTAAACGACAAGCAATTATGATGCAATTTCTAGTACAGTAACCCTAAGCAATAGTATTTCTGCTTTCAATTGACCTGGGAGTGCTAGAATTTCCATATTAAGAGCGAAAAAAACAACATTTTCTAAGAGGCAAAGCAAAGCTCATGTTTTTAAATAGAATTTCTTGTTATCCACAATTTTTTTTCTCCAAACAACAACAACAACAACAAGAAGAAGAAACACGACGGCAATAATACTAAGTGAATGAATCATTATTAATTGGAGGTGCGCAGAAACTCAATATGTCTGTGAGCTTAGCGCGATAACTATCCGCTCGAAGGGACAAGTGTTCGGGCTTATACACATTTCGAATCTTTTCAATATCGTAATCCCAATAATACCCGTGTCTGACGTCACGAGGCACGGTGCATTGTGGGGTCAAAAGTCGGCAATCGGTCGGGATAGGGACCGAATTAGCATTTAGATGAGTTCCGCCAGATGGCCTAGCCTGTATGCAGCATACAGTGTGGCGTTGGAATAATAAATATTCAATACTGCGATTGCAACACGTCACAATAAATCCGTGGTCGTATGATATCGATGATAATAATATTAATATTAATTTAAATAAAGTTAATAATGAAAAGGGAGGGAGAAATGAAAATCCGGTAATAATTTTGTTGCTAGGAATTCGATTAAATTACGGCGCTAATTTGTTCATTAAGTCGTGGCGGGGAATGAAATGCAGCAACGACAAATGCACTCGGATAATATAATTGTGAACGGTTGCGTACTGCACGGCGAAAGGCTCGTGGGAGCTCGGAACGAAACGGAGGCTGAATTTAATTAAAATGTTTACCAGCATAGTCGCTTGGGAGCGTGATTCATTAGGATCGCTTTAATGGCTGCTGTCTCTCGCCAACTCGTTACAATTAAAAGCTGTTCGCAACGAGTGCATACACACGTATACGCGTGTGCATCAAAATCGCGCTATCTGGCGGCGGAGGGAGTAAATTATTTCGGAATAATCGACCGATGCCATTACATTTCAATTGGCCTTTCCACTAGTACGGCTGAGATAAAATAAGGACGCTTCTCTCGCGTTTATATATTTATACGGCGAGCGATTTTTAACGACCAACCGGCTTTTCTTATTAATTCGCTCGCATCGCAGCGTCTCGCTAATAATTTGCCAAAGATTTTATTCCCCGATGTCCAATTTGGCTTGCCATAAAACCCACTAATTATTAACGTTTCCTATTGGATTATTCTCGTTTGCATCTGTTTCAATGATTTTCTATTGTGTATACAAATATTTGGCTTAACGTTTTAATTTCTATTCGGATACACTCCGTATTTACACCGTGAAAAAACTGGCAATATCTTGGAAATTGGCAAATAGAATGGACACCAACAATAGCCATCATCAGAAACTGCACCCAAAGGAAACAAAACGACAGAATTTTGGTACCAGGCTGGAAATAACTTTTGTTAATGAGTGTATTGTTATTTATTTACTTTATTTTAGCATTATTAGGCCAAATATTAGGCTTAATACTGATAAATAGCAACTAGAATTAAGAAATTATCTGCGCAGAATGGGATCCGTAGTATGATTTTTGTTTCAAGACACCTGGCGCAAACTAGTGTGGTTTTTCAAATAGTTTATGTCTGGCTTTGGTGTTTACATCCAAATTCTCAAAATGACAAGCAGGGGCGGATCTACATCAGGGCAAAAAGGGCTTGAGCCCAGGGCCCCCAAATTCTATAGGGGGCCCCCAAGACACAACGCAGTGTACTAGTATGTTATGTTTTAAGAAGCAATAAAACGTGTAAGTGTAAAAATAATATCGGTTTTTGTGTCATTTGACATCCTTTGGCGTCTTCTTGACATTTTTTACGTCATTGAGCATCTTTGATGTCATTTGGTGGTTTCTAGGACGGAAACTGCTGTATTTACGTCATTGTATCTATTTAACTATATATTTTGATAAAGGGGCCCCCAAAAAGCTAGATCCGCCGTTAGTTGACAAGTTAGATTGGGTTATTCGAACTTCTAGTCGGTGTAATGCTTCATAGTGAAGCATCCGCCACTAAACAAACGTGTAGTGTTTGTACAAATTGGCCATAATTCGCTGATTGGGTGAATTTCAAGTGCCATTTACTTGTAAAACCCAAAAACTAAGTCAAAATATACATAAAAATGAACTGTAGAATATAGTTTTTGGTCTGTTTATATAGAAACCCTCAACAGCACACAAACAGAAACTACGAATAATGTTTCCGAAAAGATTGAATTTCCTTGTTCCATTCAAACGTTCATATAATCAAAGAATCACTTTCCGCCTTTCACCTTTAAATTGTGCACCTGTATACTTAGCGTTTTTGCAAACGAGACGTAATTAAAGTGCAGAGGAAGTGACAAACTCATTAATGCCTAATTCTTGTCATAATGAAGCCAGCAATTTGGAATAATACAAAAAAAAAGAAATAATATTGCGTGTACGTGTTCGCGTATGCAGGAAATTGTGGCAAATGGAGTGGACAAACACCTTAATTAAGTCGTTCCCTTCTCCGAGCAGTGCGGGGTCGAGTCAACGTTTTCCTATTTACTTTTGACCCAAACGCACTCCACGCTCGTTGCTCGACACCCAATTGTTTTTTTCTCGTTAACTTCAGCTACAAACCGTAACTGATTAACTGTACAAATGATGAAAGCAGCAGGGAAAGAAAAAAAGTTCGATTCCAACCTTAATGTTAATTACAAGGCGAAATACAATCAAAATAAATGGAAAAAAAAATAATTTTTTTTTTTATATAAATAAATTGTGAGGGTTCCGCCGAGCAAGACCCGCGGAAAGTTTGTTACAAAAGCCGTGATCCCCAGCAACAGGATCGGTCGATAAAATTTGAATCTCTTCAGCCATCGCAAATTGCTCCCAACATTTATTTTTATAGCGCACATTTTTACACCTCATTCAAAACGATTTTAGTTACCTGTACACGTGACTCGATCAAATCGAGCCTCATTGCCAACGCTTCCCTCATAAAAATGTCCGGGTAGTGACTGGCTGCGAAAGCTCTTTCCAACTCCTCCAATTGCCATCCATTGAAATTGGTCCTCGTGCGACGTCTTTTTGTCGGTTGATCGTCTTTCCCATCGTCTTCTAAATCTAAAAATAAAAAAATCGAAAAAAATTATTATTATTTTTTTTTCAATAAAATTTTTTTTTTTTTATTATTATTATTTCAAAATATGGGGTTCGAAAAGGTGCGGGTGTTTAATAGGTGTGCGAGTGAGTTCACTTAGAAAGTGGGGCTTAGCGTTATCCGTACGTCGTTTTGATTGGCAATTTTCCCTCGGCTGTTCTGTTTCATTGGCGGGTAGCTGTGACCTGCCATCGACCCATGGATGAGCTTCCATAGACCGCAACGATTGACGTGAATCATTTGGAAAAGCCAATTACACAACCCTCCGTCTCCCATCTCAAACCTCATTCTAACCCCAATACTAACTGCACAGTCCCCACACCCGGAACAACCTCCCTTTTAGAATTTATAAACTGGAAACATAGTGGAATTTATATATATATGTTTATATTTTGATGTTGGGGACATTCCTATTCAATTATGAGTGAGTTGGCGGTTGATAGAGCGCGTGGTTTGATGCGCAACGTAGTGATTTGTGAAATCTAATTGGCTGAAAGAGTTGCGGATGATTTCTCAATTTGTATTGATTATTTTGGGTTTTCTAGCTTGTGGTTTCTTGATCGGTTCGATGTTGTGGCTGGCCATAATGTGTCAAATTGTGAAACCGGGTTTTCATGCATCGGTGGGTTATATAGCTTTTGTAAGTGTCGTTTTCCATTAAAGGAAGACGTGATGGTATAAAAAAAAAATTAGAAAAATTTGTTAATTAGAAGAGGGAAAAGGGAAAAAAATTGAATTACCGAATGCACAAATTATATTTTTTTTTATAATACATTCATTTCGACCTTGAATGCCAAAATGGCTGCGGTGTAAGAAATTTAAAATTTACCATGTGAAACGGAACCAACTGATGTTTATCAAAGAGTGTGTTGGAACACATTATTATGTAATACACATTGTAGAAATTATATTTGATATTGTTGTTTTTTTAAAAAAAAATTTGTCTTGCATTCACCATTTTATCTAGTTTTTGTATTTTTTGGTTAACAAATCGCTTATGATCAATTTTTAAGACGAAAATTATTTATTTTAAGGCCATTGTGTTTAAAAAGTTTTAAAAAATGGTGCGTAATTAGTTCTATAATAATAATAATAAATATTAAATATTAAATGGTATGCTTTGGGTCCCATCTTGCCTCTTAAAGGCCCCGGTTGTCGCACAAATTGGAATAAACGAAAATATGGCCTTGAAAGCCAAATTTCTGCGCGTCTAACAACTAAATAAATTATTCTGAAATTTAATAAAAGAAAAAAGAAAAAATAAATAAAAAATAAAATAAAATGGCGCAGCAGGTGTTTGGACTGAATCACGTGATAACACCGAATGATATACACAAAACATCTTAATCAATGTTGGCAGTTGTAGCTGAGGGCAAACAACTGGAGGGCGATTTGATTCGCTTTTGAACGTTTTTGCTGAAAAGAAATTAATTAAGAAGTGAAGAAGCGAGGCAAAGATGGCCGCTTTGAAGTGCGGTATTAAAGAATCGGGCGCATGCGTGCAAATTTGCTGTTACACTGGCTAACGGAGCGCGTCTGATCCGAGCAAGAGGTAAAGCAAGCTTAATGACCGGTTCTTCCCTCATAACTGCGAAGATTTATCGGCCCTTCTGTCTGACAACACCTAATTTCCATTGGCAGAACGAGTGGTTTATTATTTTCAAGGCGACTGACATATTTACGAAGCCGCCGCCAGGAGGACTCTTATCGCGATAATCACGGGGCCCCACAAAAACCCGGTTGCGTGAAAAGAAAACATCACGACCCACAACAAACGCTAATACTCCTTTACTACAATTATTACCTCCTCAACCCCCCCGACTTCTCAAAATGTCTTCATCAGCGCACCGGGCACGCATATCCCGCCATATTGATTACTAACGACTGGAGAGACGGGGAGGGACGGGGGGGAGGGGGGAGGACGATGGATGGATGGATGGATGGAAAAATAAATAATCACTTTTTGTGAATAATAATAAAAAAAAATAATAAAAAAAAAATTGGAAATAAAATTATCATATAAACAACAGGAAGTGTGGAATGAAGTCATTTAAAGATGGTAATGCAATTATTATTATCATTATGACATTTTTTTTAAATGGAAATAATTTTTTTCTAAATTTTGATTTTAGTTATTAAAGTTGGTGGAGTGATGTAATTGTTTGTTGTAATGGGCGCCAGGTGTTGTGAGCTTTGAAAATGGGAGTTTTCAACTTAAGCTTGTGTGTTGTTTGATTTTTTTTTCTTCTTATGGTTTTTCTTCGTGTAGTAATAATAAGAATGATGGGATGTTAATAATAACAATTTTCGGCTTATTTTCGACACTTAAAACTGGGAAATAGAAAATTCGTCATTCGAATTGGTAATTTAACGCAGGGAAATTTTGTTTTGTGTGTACACAAACGCCTCGAAATTGGGCGTTTTTCACAAGAAGATGCATCGTTCTGCGTGAAAAAGCAATTTTTTCACATGAAAATGAATTTATTTCTCAGAAAAATGCATTTTTCTACCTGAAAATGGATTTGTTTTTGCTTGGGAGTGCTTTTTTCGGCTAAAAAGGGCACTTTTTCGGCTAAAAATGGCACTTTTTGGCTAAAAATGGCATTTTTTCGGTTTAAAAGGGCACTTTTTCGGCTAAAAAGGCACTTTTTGGCTAAAAAGGGCATTCTTCGGCTAAAAAGGGCATTTTTCGGCTGAAAAGGTCATTTTAGCAATAAAATGTTGTCCAAAAATGTCATTTTTGATTATTCATGGGCCCCCCTGTCGGGACCCTGGAAGCCTTAACCCACCCCTAGTTTTATCTATATAAAAACTGTTTAGTTTTTAACCTCTAGTTTAACACTTTGAGGCAACCATTTTGTTCCCTCTTCAACACCAAACCCGCCGTTGCGCGCGTTAATCCGCGTGCGCACATACTCATTTCTTATTGTTAAAAGCAATGAATTTATTCCCAACAAAATAGCCAAAAAAAATTCCTTAATGCTTTGTTTATGCCATTTTCAACCCCGAAACAAAACTTCAATTTACTTCTAAAAATGACTCGACGAACATTTCACTTTTTCAGTTTCTAAAACAAAAAAATTTAAATTGAATTCTAATTACCAATTAAAGACAAAATAAAAACAAACTAACCAAGTGTAAATTAAAAAGCCTTAAAAGTCTTAACAAGGCGCCACTAAACCTTAAAACAAAGATTTATTAGTCACAGCAAAACGAGCATAAATAAATAAAATAAATAAGATAAAAATAAAACGGAAAAAGAAAAAAAAAATTGAAGTGCGAGTGAAAAATGGCGCTAAAGGGATTTCGTTAGTCTTAATGAACGAGTGTCATTGTTTTGCCCCACCCCCGCGTCTGATGAGACCCGCAGGTGACGTGTTTATCAGAGCCGCCTGCACCTATTGCCTTGTGGGAGGGTCGTCAATACACGTGATGGATTGATGCATACCCGCCCTTCTACACCATTTATTCGCTGCCAAACGCGAGAAAAACTGCCACTGCAATTCACATCCGATACAAGCATTATTTCACCTGACTTTGCAGCGAAACGTTGCATCTGCGAGTCTGCGACGTCTCCTCGTTGCGATAAGAGAAGCCATGTTGGCGCGAGACTTACAGCGAGAGCCAAAGACGTGAAAATGAATGTTGTCGTTGCAGTTTTCCCGCGAGAAACGGAAACGGGAGCCCGATGGCGGGTCGAGGTGATTAGCCGTCGTTGTGTCGTTATCGGGGCGTCAAATAACGAGTAATTAAATAGAGGACGGCGTTGGCCGCGATTGAAAAGGGGCCTGTAATGGCGCCACCAATTAAGATCCGATGCAAAAGTATTTTTTCGCGTGCGTGTTGCTCGCCAATAAATGGTTAGTGAGAGCGTATTGTCTAGCTTTTTCAACAATTTATCGCCCAGGTGCGTGCGAGGAACATGTTGAGAAACTAAACTCGCAGTAGGAAATTACGAGGGATGAAGTCATTGACCACCTCGTGTATGGATGTCAGTTGCGAGTCGTAATTTAATCAAAAATTGAAATTGAAATTTGATCGTTTTTTGTTTGGATACAAATGGATTGAGTATTAAGTAGTTGGTTAAATTGGTTGGTTGGGGGCTTTAATGAGTGAGGTTTTTTTTTTTGGGTTTAATTTTGGATTTTTAATGAGTTTTTAGGACGTTTTGGGGGTAAATGTTTAGTGATTTATAGTCGTCGTTAAAATTTTGTTTACAAAATTACGATTATTATTTTTTTTTTAAATATTTTATTTCGTGATTAATGCGTAGGTTTAGGGCCGTAAAACATGTTTTTAAGCGAATTAAAGGTTGAGGCTTATAATAGGCCTAGTTTTTAAATCCTCTATAAAAAAAGAGTAAAATTAAAATTAAAAATTAATTTTACAAAAAAAAATTGTGTACAAAAATGGGATTTTGCACAATTAAAATGTACAAAGAAAGCAAAACACATTAAACCTATAAACACTAAACACGACATTATTAATAAAAAAATAAAAAAAAAAATTAAAAAATAAAAATGACAACAAGAAAAAAAATTTATTTCATGTAATTTGCATCACGAAATATATTTTTTTTTGCCCGCAGCAAGAACTAATCATTACATTATTAATTTTTTTATTATAATAATTTTCAAATTTTTATTTCTCATTTTAAACATGTAAGAAATGCGAAAAAAAAAAGTTTTTCAATTTTTTAAAATTTCCTTTTATACTTTAATACTTTAATAATCGCATCCAGAACATAAATGAATAGGTAATGAAGTGCAGAGTAATGTTAAAGTGACCCCTGGTATGAAAAAGAGGCTTGAAAAGAGCGCAGCAATTTAATTAATTAGGTGTATAGCGGGGCAAATTTGTTTTTGTCGCGGTAAAGAGAATCGGGTGTTGTTTGTTAGATCTGATAGCAGTGTTGTATCTCGCTCATTAAGGTGTTGCAGGTGCACATGTCAGGCGAGAGAAGGGAGCGCCCCGCCAGCCGTTTGACAACTTAATACCTGGTCGGGGGATCGTTAAAGTGTGAAGAGTTTTCTTGGTCTCGGAAGAACACCGGGCCCTAACAACAGCGCACTATCCCGAACGGCAAATTGAAATTGAAACAAATGTCTCTTGCCACTTCAAATTGATTGAACCAAAACCAACAACGACATTTTATACCTTCGCACGTCTTATATTCTCTTTTTCTCTTTTCTTTTTTATACTCGAGAAATTCAATTTCTATTTTTCGCAAAGTTTATTACGAAGTATAATTTAACTTAATTATATTAATTTTCTATTTTTATAACGATAAATGTATATTCCTTATTTTGGGACAGAAATAATACTAGAAATGTATACCATAATTTGGGACGGAGAGAGTTAATTTTTTCGGGTGCGTTGTTTACAGTGTGTAAATACTATAAACTCGTTAGTCCATTTTAGCAGGACAGGCACGGCGCTGGCCCAGGGCCTCAGACTTCTGGAGGGCTACGAATCACTAGATTAATTAATACATAATAGCATGTCAGAAAACGAAGAGAAAAAGATGCTGTTATGGGAAGACAAATGGGTTTAGGCGTAGAAAGAATAAATTATGTCCTTGTCAGAGTTGTGGGTGCAGTAATCGTGATGTAACTATACAAGAATGGCGTTAATATTTTATTGTATCGTGTGTGATGTTGTGTAACTATTGAAAATGAACCCAAAGGGCCTTTGGTTTTAATGAATTTGTCATTTAAGAAGACGATATTTCTGTGGGGTGATGAATTCTTTGTGTCGATAATAGAACAGAAGATAAGTCATTTCTGATTGCTTGTCATGTAACATGATCTGTGATTGGTTATTTAAGAAAGAAAATATTTTTCTTGTTTAGTGAGAATGATTTCATCGAATTATTCTTTTTCTTTTGTGCGATTTTCTTTCTTTTTGCTCTAGTGCGAACAAGCCTTCAAGTTTCCAAATATAAAGAAAAATGAAACTACTATATTGGCCGTTTAGAAACGACTAAATTTTATGTTTTTTTTTCTATTATCCTCCGTGAAGATCTTAAAAATAAAAACGACTGAAAGGTTTTATGAGAAAAGTATACCTGAAGTTTCACATATTATGAGCTTGCCTATTACGGATAATAACTCATTTATGTATGCGTAGGTGTATTTTCCGTAGTTATTGTCGTTTTGTTGGGTGTAGCGTTGATTTCTGTGAGTGCACGGCAAGGATTTCTAGCTGGGATTCTGTATTAATCAATGTTAATACAGAAGAATAAATTGAAAAATGAAAAAAAAACATGGTTGCTGACTGTGTTATTAAAAGAATGATGATTGGGGACGAAACCTCTCGTTAATAAGTCAAAATGAAGGCAAAAACAAATTGATGAACTAATCGCATACACATCCTTTCTATTCACTTGGAATTGTTTAGAATTTTGATTCTGTTAAAACCACTCCCTTGAGGCTTAAACAATATATCTCACATCAATTATTGCACCTAACAAGTGTAAATTCTGATTGGTTATCACAAAAACACATCAGCAGTTTGTTGATATGAAACAAATAAACAAACATGGAAACATGTGTATACAATGACCTTAATTAACTACTAATTTATAAAAATTGCATCAATTTGCCTTCAACTAACCAAATATTTTGCCACGCATAAACAAATTACAAATAAACGCAAAACCAAAAAAAATTAATAAAAATAAAAATATAACAATAAAACAAAAATCTACACACACGCCAAAAGTATAACCGAACCAAATTTACACACTAAAAATCCCCAAATCTCCATCCCACTTCACAAATACACAAAACAAAACACAACATTTCCGATCCACCACACACACACACACACACACACACACACACACCAGACATATTGTCGTCGAGCTCGAGCGCCATGCAGCATCGCGTTAGGCTTAAAACAGACCCCCGAAGCCGCATTGCCTTTTAATCTGATTAAATTTCACCTCCACGTACACGTGTAAAAGACTATTGGAGTAAATTTTTTATTGGAAAAGAACTAACCTTTGTTTTTGTCGTTGGCACAATCGGCGCTGTTGGTCGAGTCGGCGGGGCTGGCGGCGGACGAGGGCGCAGCAGCCGCGTGCTGAGCGCGCAGAATGCTGTCGATGGTGAAAGCCGAGGGAACGGCATGCCGGCCGCTGTAATCGTACGGCAGGCTGATTGGCGCAATGGGGCCGGCAACGTAGGACGAGAAGGGACTCGTCCCGAATCGCGCCAGACCGAACCGGGAATCCATGGACCATGGGGGCCGTCGAGCGGGAGCTGGAGTCTCTCTTTTCCGTCGGCGGTTTCGTCTGTTGGTTGCCTCGCCCTTCATCACGCAGCTTGACAGACCCTTCTCCTCCCTTCCACCTTTCCCTCACGCACCTCGCCCCCGGCAGCCAATCAGGGCGCGGGGGCGGGGAAAACGGTAAAATTGCTTCTTGGATCTCGGATTCCGACAGCGTCGAGGGAAAGCGCGCGAAAAATGCGAACAACAACAACAACAACTCGAAATTTCAGTTGGAAATATTTTTATTTTTTAATTTTTATAATTTTAATTTTATATATTGTCGGATTGTGATTGTAAGGATTTTTTTTGTGTGGAAATTATTTTTTGTTTTAATTTTTTTTTTTTGGGGGGGGGGGGGGTGTGGGGGTTGGAGGGTGGTTGATAAGTGATGAATAATCTGCTGGGTTTTAGTTATTGATGTAGGGCAGACATGTTGCCGCATGTGCCGCAGGGTGGCGCTGATGGAATGGCCCTCGGGGGAAATGTCGGACAGAACATTGCCATTAGGGTTAGCTCAGCCTTTTTCTATTGCTGACGTGTCTTTTAATTACCTCTGAATGAACCCAACCAATAACCCCTCTCTTTTCCATTTTCTTTATCCCCACTTAATTTTTTTTTTTTTAATTTTAAGGATTTTAATATAAAAAATAATATTATACATTTTTTAAAATTTTTTATTGTATTTTTTTTTTTTTTTTTTTTTTATGAATTAATTTTTATTTTTTATTTTTTGATAAATTTTAAAAATGTATTGAAGGCCAATGATAATGAGATACGTCGCGATCAGATTTTCATCTCATCCATAATCAGATTGGATGAGTCGAAGGTGTCGCGTCCCTAAACTAATGGCAGGCGTGATTTGAGTTGAAAGGGCGATGATTTCATAACAAAAGTGGCAGTGACTACGCCATCCGAGCGCATTCGTTGGCTCTGGGCCGAGGCTATTAGACTTAATGCAGCGGAAAATGGGAACCAAAAACTGTTTATACTTTATATATATATTTTTTTTAAATCCCAAAAAAATAAAATTAAAATTTTTTTTTTTTATTTAAAAAATCTGGAAAAAAGATGGGGAAGGGGGATGGAGTTTGGCTTGGCTGTATAAAAATGCACTTGCTTCGAAATGGAATTATTTTTTTTGAGACCGGTTGTCACCAATGATGCAGTTTTCTGTTCCATCATATAATTAGTCGTGGTCGAATGAGCCCATCCTCCCCTAAGGTGAAAGGAGATGGGGATCTCAAATTAAACTAATCTGGTGTGAGGATGGAATTTTATTTAGATCCAGGATCAAAGAAATGCTCGGGGATTAGTTTATTTGGCAATGGAATTATACACTTTTTATTGGTACTTTATTAATGGAAAAAAAATTATGTATAGTGAATACGAGCAAAACAATTTGGTTTTTCGCGCGTTTAAACCGTATTTGGTTTCAATTGTATCAATTTCGGCTTTTTTTCTTCCCCAGGTTTATCTTTTTAAACGCTTTGGTGGGTCGGTAATTCGGTTATATACAACTAAATATCGGTTGTATATACAAACGTTAAATCCGGATAATTTGTCGCGCGCAGAAAATATAATTGTGGCGTAAAGGCGGATTCAAAACTAAAAATACAATTTTAGTTTAAGTGTATTTTAAGTTTAAATTTTGATTTATTATAATAAATATATTATAAATTAATAATTAATACAGTTTAATTTAATAAATAGGATGGGAAATGATGTCATTTTTGTTTTAAAATTGAAGTAAAACGCAAAATATTTTAATTTTTGAATGCAGTTAGTGAAACGTAAAATGATGGCTACCACTTGAATTGAACAACTCCCAGCAAACTCCATCTGGGCGTGTGTATGAGTGAGTTTGATACACCATAAGGGCTAAAATTGTGAGTAGCAATTCAATGAACTGACTCCAACTTATTTATAATATTATTTTGAAAATATGTGTATATATTTTTTAAGTTTAATTATTTTGTATAATTCAATTCGTTTGGTTGAGTGTTTGCTATTGAAATTGATTATAGTGTAGGCTGAGATGTTGTTGGTTAATGGACAAATGATTTGTTGGTAAATGTGGGCGGGAATGGGAAATTTTGTTTAGCGGCCATCATCTTTAACTCATTAAGAGCTATCATCATTATTCTCACCACTTGCTAATATTTTCTCAACACTTGTCTAGTAGCATTATATTTCATTTAAACCGATACTTCATGCTTTCCATTCCAACCCCCATTTCAAAGGAAAAAATTATTTAATTCTGTATATGTACATTTATTATCTGGCATGTGAAAAATTCTCCTGATGAGTAATTAGCCCTGAAATTTCGTGATTGCAATTTCAAAAAAAAAAAAAAAAAAAAAAATTAAGATTTATTTTGATCCTTAACGATAAAAAAAATTTTTTTCTTATTTTTTCAATATCTTTTAGCAGATAGATTTAATTTGCTGTTAAATTATAAGTGACAAGCTGCAGTTTATTTTCCTTTCTAATGCATTTTAATGTAATATCTCACCTTAATTAAATTATTTTCAATACGGCAATTAACTGCAGTTGGTAATGGGTGATAATTATTTAATTTTCAATTAGTGCAATATGAATAAAGAGCGAAACTTTATCCACAAAAAAATGTTTGCAACAATGCCACACAGATGTCATTGTGACACAATTTTTTGTATAAATATTTGGTGATCTCTGATTGATAATTATCTATTGACGCAAACAATATTAGGTGCGTTTAAATGAATAAAAGCGAAATAAACAACTTATTATTGACTGCTCCTAGATGAAATATCATTATTACTAATGCGCATGCTTGTGCGCAGCTTAGATCTGAATAATTGTCGAAGCAAGCATGCGCAAATGGCGTCATTTTCGCTAAAGAAAAACGTCACATCATGTAAACTTTCATTGAAACCTCTTGATTGAACATACATTGTTGACTCATTGTACGCTTAGTACGTGTAGTACGAAGACATTAAAAGAAACAAGAGCTCATATATAATAGGGATAAGTGAAACGATTTCTTCTTTGGTTTTTTTTGTGTAGCCATTGGTGGATGTGAGATTGAAAGAGGAAGGAGGGGATAAGTTAAGGATGGCGGGGGTGAAGCTGGTGGCCCAAAACGAGTCGCCTGAAATCGAATTACCACGAGCACAGTGATGATGAGACTATCGATTGGCCTCCGTCTCCCATTGGATAGTGATCCCCATTTGGTGTAATGGCCAGTCAAGGATGAAATAGCAACTTTTCTATTGATTCGATATATACTTGCATTTTCATTACAACTCGCCGTCCACAGCTCGCACACCCGTGTCCAAACTGCCAACAAAGACATGCAATTGCTATATACGCTAAAAAGGGTAATAGAATTGTAGCAAGAAACGAGACGCTGATAGCGGTCGACGAGACTGAGCCCAATGCCCCCTGTCCACTCGTCGCGTCTATCACATTGGAACATCTAAAGCCCCGAGCTTTTTTTTTTTTCTTGCCCTTCTTCTCTTTGGAAGAACCATTGATTGGTGGACGCTTTGCCAGCCGCTTCGTAAATCCAGTTTAGATCCGTGGGTCGCCGTGACGACAGTTTTCTTACACCTTTCTTTCTTCCTCTACTTCTTATCGGATTTCACGTGTCACTCTTTTCTATATAATAATATGGTTTAATAGTGAGGTCGTAACTTATCCCCCTGTGATTAAAACGGGGAAGGGGGTTTTTAAGGACTAATGACGTGGTTTTAAAGAGTGTTATTAGAAAACTGCATTTAGATAAAGACGGAATGGGTTTTTGAGCAGTTTGTGACAGCTGCTGGTTTGGTTTTGGTTTTGTTTTTTATTTTAAAAGAATTACGCTTGGAGAGTGGAATTGAGCAGTATTGTTTGTTACTGTGCAGCAGTGTTATCACGGTTTAATAATTGTTGAATGGTTTTGAAATATTTTTATATTTATTTTTATATTTAGTATTGTTTTGCATTTTTAAATATTTTTTTTGTATTTTTTGCATTTTAAAGTATTTTTTAGTATTGTTTTGCATTTTTAAAGTTTTTTTTTTGTATTGTTTTGCATTTTAAAGTATTTTTTAGTATTGTTTTGAATTTTTAAAGCATATTTTGGCGTTTTAGATTCATTTTTTAGCATTTTCTAATTATTTTTCAGCATTTTTTAGCATTTTCTAATTATTTTTCAGCATTTTTTGGCATTTTCTAATTATTTATCAGCATTTTTTGGCATTTTTAAATTATATTTTAGCATTTTTGGCAATTTGAGTGTAATTTTTTACATTTTCTAAGCATTTTTTGGATATATCTAACTATTTTCTGGATATTTCTAAGCATTTGTCTGCCATTTCTAAACATTTTTATCACATTTTCGAAGCACATTCAACATTTTCTGCATTATTGATCAAATTTTAGCATTCTTATAGCATTGTTTAGGGAATTGTGCTGCTTTATTTGTATTACTTTTCGCAATGTACAGTATTCTTAACACAACATGTATCATTTTGCACTTTTGAAAATTAATCTTTTTCTATATATGCTCGTTGACCATTTCGAAACGACGCTTCGAGTTTGTGTTCGACTATACCCATTCACGCATGCCGAATATGCTAATAACTGGCAGTGAGTGCTGACCACAGAAAAACCAACCGAGGAAAATCGATACACGACACGATCCGATCACAACACAAACCCCGAGCAAAAAACACAACACACTACACTACATATAAAACACGCACAAATCCCGTCGACAGAATGAAACATCATTCTATTTCTAACACGATTTATAAAAAGCCTCATGTTTTTCATATTTTTATTTTTCACTTTGTTGAAAAACACATCGGAAATATTAATAAGCGCGCGCGCCGATTTTGACATTCACGGGGCGATTGTCGGTGCAGAATGTGCTGACTCGCGCGAGGAATTTGGCTCGGCTGTGTGTGAAAAGCGAAAAGTAAATCCCAGCTGCAAATCTGCTCATTTGAGAATACAAGCTCGGCGAGCGACTTTTATCTCTGACTCGGCACAGCGACTTGGCATGCAGATGGCTCGCTCCCTATCGAAATGAGTTTGGGTTAGAAAGAGGCGCGTTTGTCGCAGCAGTGCCTTCCTTTATTCCTTCCGTCCGTCCGGTTGTCGTTTTTTGTGCCGACGACTTAACTTGCTATTAAAATGGGCGTTGCTCAAGTTTGTTCGGCGCTGGGTTTAATTTTCTTTTACGAGCCCATTTAGTTGGCCGGTGGCAAATGACTTGTAGAAATAAGAAAAAGAAAACGGAAGAGAGTTGGGTGTTAGACACGAAGCCATTATCGCGCCGATTGCCATGAACGATAGCCACGTCCCCTCACGCGAATGCGGGTGAGAGAACGGTAATCGTTTAATTTATTATCTAAATGAAATCGAATGCGATCGCTCTTCGTATCACGAATGCACTTCTCATTTGCATAGATAATGACTGACTCCAGCGTGGAATTACGCCCATCTTCACCCCTTTTCATCCCGAATAACTTGGATTATCACCCGGCGCACCCCCGAATAACTTTTTTCACACGTTATCCGCTTTTATCCTAAATTTGTATTAAAAAGGCGACGTGATGGGCGAAATCTAATTTGCACCTCAAGTAGCTGAATAAGCGAATTTTTGTTTATAAATAAATCAAAATGTGCTTTGATATCAAGTTTTTCTAACAAAGTTTCTGTTTTAGACGCTTTTTTGGTGAGATTATCTCGTTTTTGTGTCTGTTTATATAGTTTGGCAATTAAAATTTGTCTATTTTTATCCAATCACTGAATTATAGTCCATGCAATTCTTCTTTTAATCAGGTTTTTTGGCGGTGGATGCTTCACTAAGCATCAGAACAATTAATTGCAAGTTCGACCTCCCACATAACTTGTGTGGGTGCCATTTGGAATTTAATTACTAAAACTACAACCAGATTGCATAAACCAAAGCTAGATCGAGGGGGTTGCACTTCCCAATCGCCATTTACTTGCTATTGCAAGACTGAGCATAAACAGCAATGAGAGGTAGTTGAATCGTCTCGCTGTATTCAGTATCTCGAAATACAACCAAAGGAACAACCAAAACCAATGAAATAATAGAACCATGTGTGGACCCTTCTGCATGCTACAAAAAGCAAGAAAGTGAAAAGAACAACCCCAAATGAAGCAATACAAAGAACAGAAATCCACAGACATAGAAAATTCGAATAAGCACTACGGAAAAACCGAAAAATCGAAATATGTAACATTTTGCGATGGTTTTCATTCAATTGCTTCTAATGCTGTGAAAAATAAATAAAGAAATGCGCGAGATGCTTTTAAAATGCTCTGTAGCTATCCCATGATGCTCCTCATTAACTTATCGACGATATTCGGTCCGACGCGGCAGCCATATTTCACAGATAGCGTAATCATTTCGCCCTTTGCTGCCGCCTAATTATCAGCGCAAAAAATTAATTAAGCACCCGACTTTTAATTAGATTCACTAATTGCAAGGCGAGATAGCGAGCGAGCAAAACGAGGGTCAGATAAACATCGACGGGGCTCCTCGTTTTCGGCCCTTCGTTTTTTGCCTCGCACTTGTCCATTCATTTCATTTCATTCTTCATTTCTCGCCTCCTCCAACGTCTGTTGCACGCCGCATCTTGGACGAGCGAGGCACTCAACACACCCGACATCTGATCTGGCAGCACAGGCAAACGATGACGTAATGGCTGATAAGAGGGCGCACGCGTCTGCACTGCGAGAGAGGGAGACTTAATCTGATGAATATTAAGAGAGGCAAATTAGTATCGTTGGGTAAATAAGTAAAGGGGAAGGGGATTATTCACTCGCGACATCCCTATCACAATGGGAGCCGGGGGTGGCACGAGTTGACTTCTCCTGACCACAAACTCATTTGCCCTCCTAATGGCTCTTCACGCGGGGGGCGCTCGAATCAAAAGGGCTCAAACTCACTGAACCTGTTTTTCAGTTTAACAGCTGCGGGGGCGCTATTCGCGTCGACGACCCCGATGTGTCGAGGGTTGTAGCGTGAGCCCATAAAACATTTTGCATAACAAACTTTGCTTGTTTTCTGGAGAAAGGTAAAGTGATGGGCAGAATATGCAGCCGAGTGTAACCGCTAGGTGGAGTTGAATATTCGTCCTAACGACGTCATTTCCTGTTTGGAAAAGCGTGATAAGCAACAAAGTGAAAATATCTACCGAGCTCGGCGTGTGTTTCTGGCTTCTGCGGTTATTTTACTTTCATTTTGTTTCTCTCGTAGTTTGGTGATTAGATTAACGTGTCTTATTGTTTGGTAAGAAAAATAAAAAGAATAATACCTACGCGCCATTTTATCCCCAAAACATGATTTTTATCTATGAAAAAGAAAGAAATGAAGTTTTAACGGAGTTTATGGATTTTGGATTGCACTTTTAATCAATTTACAGACTTTTCTGTGTGTATAGGCTTGACAGAAAAGCCTATTAGAATCATCTGGTAGCAGAACATGTGCCAGTCTGTCACACCAGAATTTTTGTGGTACTCGCAGCTCTGTGCAACAGAAAAGAAATGGTGAATGGCCTTGAAAAAGAAACAAGATGGATTCCAATAAAACTTTTTAAGGCTACTTTTGGAGTTAGGATGAATAGGATTGCTAGTTTGTTTTTCATTTTTAATTTTATTTATAAACTAATAATCTATTTTTATAAATAGAATATACAGTTGTTTGCATTTGTTTGCAAAACTGATTGCTGCCATATTTGAGACCGGTTAAAAAAAATTACAACTGGTTGCAAATTGGGAAGACCGATGGCTACTTTTTGTGCCACAGTAGTTTCTGTGCCTGGAAATGAAGATCAACTTTTCGTTGCATCGACATGCTAGAAAGTTAATTTTGTATGTCGCAGAACATATCTCACAGACATTTGTGAATACCTGTTTTTTCTGTAGGCAAAGTTTCTGTGGGCAGACTGGTTTCCTTTACGTAGGAAACTGCTTATGAGTACTCTCCATTTGGGTTGCAACTGATTGTTTTAATAACTTCACTCGTGGTGAATACAATGCACTGTATAAGGGATTTTGACGAGTTGCAAGTCGCATGGGTTTTTCGACGCATTCGAGTTTGTTGACATGTCGCGGAGTTGTCATATTTGTTTAAACTGTCGGGTTTTTGTCTATTTCGGTTTTATTTCCCCCCTAAGAAATAGTGTCGTAATTTAATACGATGATGAATGGGGTCAGTGATGTCACGGCAAAGTGAGAAGCGTCACTTTTAATTAAGGCAGCTCCGTTTATCGGCCGCTTGTCCGGAAATTGAGTCGCGTTGGGCGCCGCCCGGCGTTGGGGGATCACTTAATAATTTTCACACTGCGTTCGCTCCGAGTGTAAGTCGCACCCAGTGAGCGCTGACGACACACGAGATGAACGCCATCAATCAGCGATGTTCAGAACCCCGAGTTCGGCTTCGGTGGCGAGACGCGGGGGTAACGAGTGCCATCCAACCCAAACTGAAAATATATATATACTTCATTCTTATTTCTATTAGAAAAAAAAAAATTTTTTTTCTTTTCTAGTTCCTCACGACTTTTAATTAAAATCACAAAAAAATAAATAAATAAATAATAATAAAAATAAAAATAAAAAATATCTGTATGGTCATATTTCAATAAATTTAGTGTTTGTCGATTGTTATTAGCGATAAGTTGACCAATTTATCATGAGAATGTTTCCTAGAAAAATCTCCTCCCACATTTCTTAGTCATCTGATAAATGCACTAAACAGATTATTTTCAATTAAAAATATGAAGTATGCTTTTTGCTGTATGATGAATTAACATTCCAAAATTGATTTTTTTTTTCTATTTTATTATTGTTGTTATTATTTTTTTTTTTTAAAGAAAGAATGAAGGAAAAAGTGAAAAAAATGGATGTTTTAGCGCCGAGTTGAAGTGGGTAAAATGGGGATAATGGAAGTTGGGTTTGGTTTTAAATTCCGCGCTTGACGGGCCTGGATCGGAGTAGAATTAGGAAGGGACAGACGGGTGCGCTAACAAAATATCCATTAACGAGATAATTAGAGCCGTTTATAGCCAGATTCATACTGCACTTTGTTTTTATTTAGACGCCCATTAACACTTGACTGCAGGGGACAAACATTCCACCACGACCAAACTGGGTACAATTACCAAACAAAATACGACTAGCGCCAACCACGCCCAAAATTAACTTCTTGAAGAGAGAAAAAATTAAAATCCATTTTAATTCCATTTGAAAATCCATACGACGACAAAAATAAAAATAGTAATAATAAAAACTCAAAAATGGCTGTATGTACTAGTACTAGTACAAAAATGTGGAAAAAATAGGAGATTGGTTCCAGATCTTTAAAACCTGTAAAAAATACATCAAATAAAAGGATTCATATAAAAAACTGTATTAAAAATTTTTATAAAACGCATAATTTAATTTGTGCGTTCATTTATCATCAATATACCAAAAAACACTTCCAATTTTGATTGAAACTAAACAGAAGACTGAAATAAATTTCATCAACAAACAAGGAGAATTTTCTAAATATTTCGTAGAAAATTACAGTTAATAATTGAAATTTTTTTCGTTAAAATTTGAATCAAAATGGGATTTTTTTAACTGTAAAAATGGATTTTTCTAGATGGTGTTAAATCAAAATCGTGTAAAAACAGAATTGGGTGTATACAAAAATAATTAAACAATTTTAAATGATTAACTCGAGAAATTAAAAAATGGCGACGAGTATACGGGTTTTTAATCAGATTGTATCGCAACAACCCCTTAAAATTGAGGTTCGCTTTAACCCAAAATAATGGTGGGGTAAAAAGTAAAAAAAAAAAACCAAGATGGAGAGAAAGAGAGAATAGATTGTCGTGGTCCAAGTTGAGCCGCTCGTTTAATGGCCATCGAGTCTGTTCGCCTCGCCTTTTCTTGCGGCCCGGTAATTAAGGTTGAATTACCAGCAGGTAAACCCATCATTACAGGTCGTTTTCGAGGTACCTCGGAGGAGAACTCCCTCCTTCCTTCTTTTCTCCTTCACTTTTTATTCGAAGAAGCGAGGGGGAGAAAAAATTAAGGAAAAGGAGGAGGTTAATTTTTAATTATACTTGAAAAGAACCAACTATCGAAGCTGTCACAACTTTGTTACCTTGTAGATAAATGGAGATGCAGACTCAATAAAGTGGGCATCGGATTACACGTACCTGCTGCATGCGAATGGCATTAATTTCCACTTTTACGGTAAGAGGAATTTTATTTTTATTTTTTATGTTTGGGGGAAAAATGAGTGGATTTAGTTTCCGAATTTCTGACCGAATAATTAAATTTTGGTGGGGAATTTGGTTTTTTTATTTTTTTTATTTTTTTTTGGGGGGGGGGGAGTATTTGTTTTAATGTGTTTTTGTGTGCGCTCGGTTGGTCGTGGGAGGGATTTGGTGCGGAGGAGGAAAAAGAAAAAGGTTTTGGTGTATGGTGACAGTTTGGGTTTGGTGACAAAGAGAAAGGCTGATTTCGATGCCGACGGCGTTTCTCTGGCAGCCATTTGGAGGGCGACGATGTCGAACAGAGCGCATCTTCCGAATAAAAACGAGCCTAGGAAACGATATCTCACGTCGACTGTCTTCACCCTGTGCCAACATTGTCATACACGATCCGAAAGGAGAAAAAGCAAAATGATCATCTATTTTTTTTTTCTTTTTTCTTTTTAAACAAATAAACTCATTCGTGGTTTGGAACATGGAGTGTTCGGACTCCATCTTGTTTTTATGATAATTTTTGACGCGCATGCATCTGCAGCATCACCTGTAAAAATATGTTAATAAAATCACTCATGATAATTTTTACCTACCTGATGGCTGCTATTCCTTTCGATCCTGACTTACATCAACCTTAATCTTCTGCATCAAGCGAGAGAAACACAGAAGCAATCGGTTTTAATCGGGACTGTATTTTGATCTTGGGTTTTAGGCATCTGAATTTCGAATTTTCTATTCGTATTTGAAATTTGTAGGGGGAAAAAATTATAACGGCTTCTGGTGTATACATGGCGTTAGTTTTCTGGTAGACATAATGCAGTTTGCTTATCAGGAATAGCAAAAGGGCTGTCGATCTATTTCAACCCCTAAACTCTTTGTTGGTACCCCATTGAGTTTTAAAATCTGTGCTCGCACCTCTTACCGAAGGAAAATATATAATTTTGTAGTTTTTTTTACTGGTGTCAATCAACCACTTATGTATTAAACATTTTTCTTAAGCGGCCTCGCACCCCCAGAAAACCTATCTTGCACCACCGGTTAAGAAGCGCTGGTTTGAACAAACCAAATTTAGCTGACGTATCTTCGCCCAAAAGCAAGAAGTATTAAAATTTGTTATATACCACTCAGGAGTGTGTCGTTTTTGTTTATATACGAGTACTTGGTGCAATTTTTAATAAGGCAAGAAATACCAAGTACGCCACTTCCACTATAAAGCATGCACGGGTGTTTACATTGCAAACGGCAATGCGCAAAACGCCCAAAATCTACAAATGGAATTTAGTTATCCAAATTAGCTGTTCTTTTGCAGAAAACTGGTTTATTTAGATGACTAGTTTTTCAAAAAAAAAATTGAATTTTTACTTTTCTGGAAAACTATGGCCGTATGTTTGAAAACTTATTGAAAATATGTTGCAACCTAACAATGTATTTTGAAATGCATTGGGTGTCACGAGATTGCATTTTGTATTACATTTCTGCATATGGTTTGCAAAATGATAATACATATTGTGAAATCTATTAAGAAATGCATTCCCAATATTATTTATTATTTGTAAAAATTAATTTTTTCAATTGCATTATTTTATGTACAAATAATATACTTAACGCTATTCATTTTGGAATGCATTATACTCGCATTGTAATATACTGTATATTTTGACATTTTTTTTTTAAATTATGAAAATGGTGGATTTTGACGTTCTAAAATAAGTTTTAAAAATTTTTTTATAAATTTTTTTTTTTTTTTTTTGTTTAAAAAAATGTTAAAACAAAGTGGCGCTTAGGGTATAGAAATCTGTTGTAGATTGCGTGTTAAATCGTATTCAACTGTTAATCCTGAACACAATTGGGAATTAATCTAGTGTAAAGATGCAAGTTTTCAGAGGTGTGCGCGTGCACTGTAAAACTGCACCAACCGACACACACAACACGCAGCTCGAACAGATCGTGAGCCCGTTAATTCCCTCCTTTATGGCCATTAATGGAGTCGGTTGCTGACTCACTCGTGACTGGTATTTCGAGCGTCTGTTCTCCATTGGGGAAGGCCGCACCACTTTTTGACATCTCCCTCTAGGCCCCCTTGCCCACTGAGGGGTGGCTTCTATAATGGAATAGACTTATATCCTTCCCTATATTTACCGCTAGCGTCTCTAGGGGCCGCGACCGTCGAAAATGGAAAGTTAATAGAATGTGGTGAGGCGATCGGAGTGTGATTTGGTGTCGGGCTCCGCTGTGATGCGCGCCATGATTAATTCACGATTTGACCCCCACACCCCCACACCCCCAAACCCCCCCAACACCATATAACGATCTCCCCATCTGAAGACTTTTTCACGCCATCTGTTGTGTCCACGAGCCGTCAATTTGTCGCGCCAAGACTCAAAGGAAAACACATATATCATGTCTCTTTATCATTTTATTTATACCATAAATATCTTTTATTTTTTTTATTTATTTTTTATTATTTTTTTTTGAACTGGAAATTTCGATTTTGCTGTAATGAATTTCTTGGCGCAATAGAATCACAGTAATGATCGACGGTGGAGGCGTTTTTCGTCGCCAGGGTTGTTTTAACCTGCGTGTAAAATTTCGATTATAAAGGGGCACGGTAATCTCTGCACTTGGCGATGAAATTGCAGCCCAAGCCCGACCGACGCCCCAGGGACGCATCGACCGCAACCCCTCCCTCGGTCGACCCCTGGCGACTTTCTCCACTGTTAGAACTTCTTATATATAAACTTTGGACGTAACACGAGCATTAACCAGAAATAAGGGAAATTGTTTAGACGGTTTTGATTGATATTCAATCGTGTGGAAAAATTCTAATCGGCTGCGAAATTGGATGAGGAGAATTCAAAACAAATACAGAATACAGTGGTTGGTTTTTCCTGCAATACACTTCAATATTTTGTACATTCCTGTGGGATATCACGAGGTAATTTGAATATTTCTTGTTCGGTAGGTCAAGATTTTTTGGATTTTATAACACCGACATAATAATGTACCTAAAATTCACCATTGAAATCAATTTGAAATTAAATTATTACTCAGAAATAAAAAAAAAAATATTTATATTTAAAATGTTCGATTGATGGAAATTGATTTCAACACAAAATTTAACTTAAATTTTTTTATTGGGTAATGCAGCGAAGTTTTCATTTCGAGACAACCAAGTTCAGCAGCAAAACTCGGGGGCAGCGCATTAAACTATTTCTCCAATTTCTGATTAAATGCGAAAATAAAAACCTGAATATTAACATAACAATTGTAATTTTTTTCCCTTTTCTTTTCTTTTTTCATATTATATGTATATGTATATATTTATATATATTACAAAAATGATTCACTGGATAACATGATCGCTACGTGGTGGAATCCATGGACGACACATTGTCACTACAATCGGAAATGTTCTCCGGCATCAAAACGAGTCTATGCGGGATTTCTGTCACTGTGCACGACGCTCGCGGCCGAAAGTGGCACATAGCCGGCGACTCGCTGCTCGACTCGATTCGACGAGCAAACTCGTTCAATTTATTACCGACTTTGTTGTTGGATTTATTGCTGCTCGGGAATTGATTAGAGCTCGTGTTTTGTCCCGTTGTACCCGATAAAATGCTTTCGATTGAGAAAGACGTGAGTCGCGTATGTTGCGTCTGGTTAACACTCGCCGAATGACTCGTCGTTCTTTGGTTGTTGGTGTTGCCTTCTGCCGTCGCGTTTTTGCCGCCCTCGTTCTCCTCCTTGCTTTTATTGAGCCTCGATTCCAATTCGTTTCTAAGCGAATTCAAGTCCACTTTGACACCTTTGGCCATGAGTTTTTTCTGCTGTTTTTCCAGCATTTTTCGAAGTTTCTTCTCCTTTCTGTCTTTTTCTTTCTTTTCCAGCTCTTCCGGCGGGATCGGTTCGCCGGAACAGGTTTGTGGATGAGCATTGTGGGCCGGTCGTCCGGGTCCCTTTTTTGTGTTCTCTTTTTTTCGCCATTTAGCGCGTCTATTTTGGAACCAAACCTGCAAAAAGATTACATAGTCAGTTTTCTTAGTTTTTTTTGCACTAATCTAGGCTGACTAGTGGAATTTAAAACTGGAGATTGGGGTTACCTGTGGGTGTATAAAATAAATTTAAAAATTAAGAATTTGGGAAAAATGCGCTACAATGCAATCATAGTTTGATGGTATGGGCATTTTATAACGGTAGAAAAACGACAGCAGAGCTAAACAACATTTTTAAACAATATATTTACACTAAAATTATCGAATGTAAATTTGGTATTCAGTTGACGGATTACTTGTAAACATTTTGTATTTTTTGGAATTTCCTTTGTTTATTATTATCAAATTTAATTTATCATTTTGTTTCAGTAGTTTTAATTTGATATTTGTATTCTGTGCGTCAGAGTATTGTTTAACGTTTAAAACTAATATGGAGTGTGAGTGCCAGTTGCTGTTTTGGTCTGATATACGGTATAAAGTTGCATACAAAAAGATCTCTTGTTTTAGACAACAAAAGACGTAGAACTGCAATTTTAAAAACGTTTGTTGCTCAAAAGACTGTTCAAATGACACATTTAATCAGACTAAACCAGAGTAAAAGACTTTTCGAATACAGCTAACCGATCCTTTGTAGTATTAAAATTGAACACTTATTCTTAATTAACTTTAAAATTTCTTGAAACGCATGATAATTTGACGGTATTCCAAGAACCAAGTATACTCGAGCAAAATGTGATTTATTACAGAACATATAAGACACTAA
The DNA here is from genome assembly GCA_949358305.1 of Strigamia acuminata. Classification (NCBI taxonomy): domain Eukaryota; kingdom Metazoa; phylum Arthropoda; class Chilopoda; order Geophilomorpha; family Linotaeniidae; genus Strigamia; species Strigamia acuminata. Next base: position 24,262,596 of record OX442314.1, on the reverse strand, counting down.
ATGCATTTACTTGCTAGTAATTACACGTCTAGTCTGTAATTTACTCTGAAATTCAGAGTAAACATTTAACCATAGCCTGTGCAGAATGTATAATATTAAAACCAAATTTACAGAGTAATTAACAGCCTCGTTCGTGCATAATTCCAAAATTTTTCCTAACAATTTGTCAATTTATGTCGCTTTTTGCGGTTAATACAGTCGAGAGCTGCGGGGATTTGGCTTCTCCGCAAAGCCAATATTAGAAAATAAATAAAGATAACGAGCAGTATAAAAAGCGTAGCTGTAAGATGGCGTGTAAGCGAGTGCAAACGTGTTTTGTCGAAAGGGAGAAAAGTAGTCATTTAGTTTGCTCGCCGGTTTGTCGGTCGGTGATTACATGGCCGTGTTGATTTTGCCTGCCCTCTGATGGAGAAATAATTAAGCGCACCGCTTGCCACCTTCCCACGAGCATCAGCTGCACGCGCGAGCACCCGGAACCAGAAGGAAAGCAAAGGAAGGTGTAGTGGGACCGCCAATCAACGGTAATCGGTCGAAGGTGTGAGTTATGTTTCCTGTCGTCACGCCTCTTTGCCATTCCGGCAGCTGTTTTGCCCCACGTTAACTCCTTAGTCTCATTACCTGCCATCCCTCCATCAGCCGCATTTTGTTCTACCTCTTCTTTTTTTTGTCTTTTAAATTTCGTCGAGTTTTGAAGGCCGTCTTAGGGGTAGGGATGGAAGTTACCAACAAGTAAATTGCTTGTAGGTGTTTGTTATTACCAAGTTTGTGCCTCGTCATTCTCCCGTCATGCAGTGGGCAGATGGAGATAATGTTTTTGCCAAAGTGAGGCGAAATTGGTTTGTTATTGGCGGACTTGCTTGCTTCCGTTCATAGTTTAGTTAGGTGGAAAATAAGCTGTTTGTGGTTCCAATCAGCTGGATCGGCTTGCGATTTAAGGTGAAGAGGAAGTTGGTGGTAAAAAATGAATTTAAAGAAAAAGCAATTATTTTGTTTACGCTGATGTGCAGTAATTGTATGGGCTAAGTCAGTTGAGCAAGGAGTGCGAGTGTCACTTGTTACAACACACTTGATTTTACCGCTGTAACAACGACAGAAGCGCATCCTATTGTATCCTGATGCTAAATTTACACTGCGGAGTTGATAACTTACTATTTAGCTGGGTTAAGCCTAATAATGCTAAAATAAACGTGGTACTGAACTATTGTTGCTGTATTTCCCTTGTGTGCAACAAGCTTGACAATCGCTATGTTCAATGCATGCCCAGCATGTGATGCACAGTTTGAATTTGGCATCAAGAAACAATACACACGTGTCTTAAATTGTTGCTTTGAAACAATAGGAGTGCGCAAATCGGTATTATAGCAAAATAAGTATAGAAAAGTTTCTCATTTAATTATAATATCAGCCATATTTCGCAATTCCCCGATTCGATCGTTATATTTTATTGATCTTTTATTATTCCAGTACATTGTAGAATGATAACTTGGATATCTTTATGTGCTGAGGCTTTATCCATGCGTACATGTTCTGCAAAAGCAAACAGACTGACAAGACTGTGTACATGATTCATTGCAGCAATCTTTCATTTTCTTAGCAACTGATGAGCTCAAATTGAGCTCTTGATTTCATAACATTTTTAATACGATGTTTGTATACGGTATCAATCTTGTTTTGCCTAAGGATTTTTATCCCCTATCCCCATTCATTTAACAAAGAGATGTGGAGTTTGTGGACCGGTTGTGGAGCTTTGTTCACTCCAAGATTTCAAGATTTTAAAATGTAATTTGGAAGCAAAAATAAAATTAATTTTATTTTCTAATGATAATGAAATACCGAGCGCGTGTTTTAAAATTGAACAAAGCAACGCGCATACGTGCATTTTGGTTGTTATCCAATAAAAGACAAGCGAGATGCTTGCGAAATATATCTTATATAAATCCTAATTAAACTTTTCTGTTAATTTTGCATAACAATCGTTTAAATTTCGAAATTTCTAACAATCTATTGGCGTGCATTACAGTAGGCTGTAGCCAATAAATTTTGTTGATTCTCGTCGTTGAATTCTTGTAATACGCACGCAAATAAGCTATTTTCATTACACAATTGATTTCCGTACGTAAATACTTGTACTAATCTTTGGATCACTTAATTGTGTTTTCTATTTTAACCTCCGATTAACTAACTAAACGTTTCGTGCACAAACCTGCAGAAAAAGCTGTCAGAATTATTAGAATTTAGTACCCATATAAGAGCCCCATGTTGTAGCTTAATAAATAAATACCGTAAATGTTTTAATAGAACGCGGGTGTTCTATCAATAGATAGCCACGGCTCTTATTCAAAACTGCCATTTTTTTCAGCAATTACAATTTCGGTTTTTCGTTTGTTACATTTGTTTAATGTAACAAACAAAGTCTGAACGTCACAAACGAAGCGTACGTTCATCGTTCGTGAGATTAAATACGGAAACAATACCGTACTTTTGCAAAAATACCGTATTCTTGGTGTCTCAGCCGCGGCTACAATTCGAGGGCGACTCTTAATCGGTAAAATACAATGTAAAATGTAATGTATTTTGAGATGCATTCCCAATATTATTATTTGTCAAATATGAATGCATTTTTTAAATTGTATTACGAAATGGCAATGCATTATTTAATGCTCAACATTTTGGAATGCACTGTAAAATATATTTTTGAACGATATGGTGGGCGTTGAATGGCTATCCCGCGTTCTATCAGAGCATTTAAAAAAGGTGGAAATTGAGGTGCAACAGTGACACTTTACGCTGATTGGTGGAGACCGCTTAGCACGCTTAAGTTGGCGCCGGTAATTATTGTTTAGGGCCGGTTAACAATTTCAATCGAGGGGCACGTGATTAGTGACGGCGCGCGCCTGCTCGCGGTGGTTTTCCACTTTACGTTCCGGCATAATTTGGAGGCGATTCTCCAGAGCGCTGTAATTTGAAAGGCTCGCGTCTAATGGATTTTCTTTCCAAATTGCTTTAAATACCTTGGAGAAATTTGGGCATACGCTGCAACTGACACGGCGAGGCGTTCTTTCTAATTTGTGAAACTCTTGTGGGAAATGCAACGCAGGATTCGAAAAGATTTTCACCGTTTCTTTACTCATCCACTCCACTCCACTCGCTATTAAACTGAATGCGCCCCGTTTACGACACGAGTGCACGCGCTTCTGTATCTGTGTATACGAATCCACTATCCGTTCATCCTTCTTCTTCACCACTCCTACCCCCTGCTCACCTCCACGGCTCCAAGCAACCCACATTCCCCTCTCCCGGTGTGTGTTTGTTGCTCATATTAATTGGTTTCCTGACATTTTACTCTCCACCCCTCGGCGGGAAAGACGTGAGGGGGCGGACAAGCGTGCAATCTTAAGGGTGTTGGTGAGAAAGAAACATCTCCGAGAAACACCTGACAAATTTCATCGCCCTCGCAATCGCATTTACACCTCCGAGCACCGCCATCTACTTGTTTGATTTTCTGCCCTTCAAAACTGCATAAAAACAAATACGCCGAAAATTGCGCTCTTGCATTCAATTCAATTCAACTCATAGATCAAATTCTATTTTAGTTATCTGCTAAAACTAAATTTGTTATAAAATATCATTTTTCATTTATAAAAGGTACGAAATATCAAGGTAAGAACGACATTCCAAACGGCAATGGCGCAAAACGAGCTTTTTTGGATTTATTTATTTATTTATTTATTGTTTAAATACATTGAAAATATAGGGATAACATTATTTTATTGTAATGATATCAGAAATAAATTGTCATTTCTGTAACAATCACAGAAGTTATTTTATGTAACAAATGGAGGGGTGGACGAACTTTATACCTTGCACAAATGGAATTTTAGTTTTCCAAATTTGCACGTCTTTTGCGGAAAACTGAATTTGTCTGCACGTTCAATTTTCTATGTAAACTCGGTAAGTGATTCGAGTTAATTATAAGTTCTTTTCACCTCTGTGTTGACGCAATTTACGCATGCTCTCCCTGATCCCAGCTGTGCAAATTATCAAACGTGAATACTTCGATGACATGTGATTAATTGATGGACTTAATTAGTTAAACGGGTAATCAAGTTCGTGCAGAAAACCTAATTAACTAAAGAGTAATTGAATGGCAATATTTTTATTTTATTCCATTTTTAAAAAAAAAAAAATATCGAATCATTAAACTGGATCGAAGAAATTAAAAAACTTCTGATTTAAATTAAAATTGCGAGGTCACTGGTCTGCCATGTTAGGCCTATAGCCCACATCTTGATAGCACAGCCTTGAATTTTTTTTACCCCACACCCCCCCCCCCCCACCAAAATTTTTTTTTCTTAGCAAAAATTAATTATTAGTTTGAGGCTCATGTTTGAAGATTATTGATCGCACGTAAAGCCGGTTTTTCGCACCTGTTGGCCCATTGGTCATGTTTCTCGGCAATGTAACTTGCCTAATTAAGCATTTTGTTCCCGATAACGATGTTGGTAAATTACGAGCAGGCAGCCAACCTCTCGCTTTGGAATTCACCTTTTTGCGATTAATTGATTCTGGGCGTGGAGAATGCTCGAAAGAAAAAGAAAAATAATCCCATCTCCGCTTCTCCTCGCTTTTTATCAACCATCGCAACCCAAACGCATCCACACAACAAAACAAAAGCGATGTATCGGTCTGCCGATAGCTCCCCGCGCGATAAACTCGCTCGAAAACACGTGACCCGAGCCGTTTTATAATCACTCGGTAAGCATGTATCAGATTTACGAAACAAATTTAATCTTCCGGTTATAAAATTAATTCGGAGGAAATTAGTCTGAAATGATGCACATCTGTGCGTTAATGGCGCCGTGCTACACAAAGGACCATCCGCAACGCGATAAAATCATCGTAAAATCAAAACAATTTTTTTTTTAAAAATTAAATTAAATTTTAATAAACTTTCTCGCAGGATAAAAGAAGAAAATCGAGTGTACGGGTCGCCTAGCTCGTTGCGAAGGAAACGGCGCCATTAATCAAAATCTGACACGGGATGAAGACGTTTCGCTCGTCTGTCGGATGATTGCCACTCGGGACCGGCGATGTTTAGGGGGCGCGGCTACCTCGTCTGTTGTCGATGATAAACAACACCATAAACAATTGTCGTGCGTTAAATCACGTTGGCCTTAATTGTGTGTGCAGCGGATGAGAGAGGGCGAAACCAGTTTGCAAAAATCAATTATTACTCTCTTGACACATAATTAACACCTCGACTTCTCGAGCAAGCTTCTTTAAGGCGAAGGCCGGGCCCAGTTTGCAGCCTGTCATTTCATCTCAATTTTTAAAGGGCCCCAGGCCCCGACAAACTCGTTACTCCGCGAACCGCACACCCCAATCTGCTGCGCACGAATGTGACGAGGATGCAAAATGCGTTTTCTATTCCATTAATAGTTGCCGCTTTCCCACACCGTGCGGCTCCACTATCTGCTCAATACACATGTATTGCTTTCACTTAATTATTCAAATTATGTTATTAAAATTACTGTCCACTCGTGTAATTGTTTTTGTTTTCTTTTTGGGGGCTTGTTGGGGGTTTATTGGACCAATCGGCTTAAAAGAGTGGGATGATGGGAGCAATTGAGTTTTTTTTTTTTAAAAGCCGCTATCTATGGGGTTTGTTAGGCAAATGAGTGGCGGTAAGCTTACCTGTACGCGTGACTCGACCAAATCGAGCCTCATAGCCAAAGCTTCTCTCATGAAGATGTCCGGATAATGACTGGCTTCAAATGCCCTTTCCAACTCTTCCAATTGCCACGCGTTGAAATTGGTCCTCGTCCGTCTTCGTTTTGACGCCTGGCTATTATCTCCCTTGCAGTCGGATTCGCAATCTGGAAAAGGCGATAACGAAACACCTGTTTTCACTCTCGGTTTCGGAATTCGAAAAACAAACAACGCAACAAAACAAAACGATTTCGACGCGATGATGACAATGGGATTGATTGTTGGTCAACAAAAACACAACAACGATACATTGTTGTAATGTAATCAGAATGTAACGATGAAGGATTTTTGTTGCGATTGTTGTTGGGAATGTTTGTTGTTTAAAAAAAATTTACTGATGCATTGTTGTAACGTTTGCAACTAACACAAACAACGCAACAATCAAAACGTGCGGTGACAGCAAAAAAATTGTTGTTGCGTTTGATCGTTGTGAATGAATGATTGTTGTTAAAAAAAAAAAAAAAACAAAAACCACCAATGCATTGTTGTGATCTTTGCAACAAACAACACAACAATCAAAACTCAACAAATGAAATTTTTTTGTGAAAAAAAAATGATTGTTGTTAAAGAAAAAGAAAAAAAAAACAATGCGATCTTTGCAACAAACACAACACAACACAACAATAAAAACGAAACAAACGAAAAAAAATTGTAACTTAACTGATTGTTGTTTAAAAAAAACAACAACAATGCATTGTTATTATGTTTGCAACAAACAAAACAAAACACAACAATCAAAGCGCAACAGTGCAAGATTTGAGTTGCGAGTTGATTGTTGTTTGATAAAATGATTGTGGTTATAGCCGACCTTTTTTGGAGGAAGCGTGACCGGCCTGGGACGGAATGGATTGTCCGGGACTGGGCGCGGATCGGTCGGAAGATGCTGGAGAAAGAACGCATCGGGCCGAGCACAGAACGTTGGGGTTTAGCACGTTGAGTGTTCCGTGACCCCTGAGTATCCCGTCGATCGTGAAGGGAATGGACGAAGCAAATTGACCGGCGTAACTCCCTGCTTCGAACGACGCGTGAGGCGGAAGTGACAGACCGAAAGGCGCCAAACCGTAATTGGCGTAAGGGCCGACCGGCAGGGGCCTCGCCCCGAGTCGGGACAGCATGTGCGCCGAGCCGAGAGGACACGACTCCAACAGACGCATGTCCATTTTGCATTTGGCACCTGCTAAACCCGCCACGCGAACCCGAGTCCACAGACACAGCCGCCGACTCATTTCCTCCCCCGCCAAACAAATTACACGCCGAGGCGGAGCGAACGTGCGACCCGCGCACGCCCCTCGATCCTCATTGGGTGTTCGATGCGCCGAATATTAAGTGATAAACACGCCATTGGTCCGGCGCACCACGCTTGATTATAAGTGAAATTTAGTTTTAATGAAATCGCTTTGCCCAATTGTTTCCCGCAGAAAGAAATTTTGCGAAAAATGACACAAAAACGGACGTGCTTAAAGCTGGCTGGTCAATGGCTGCGATATCGACACGGAGCGCCGTAGTTTTAGTTTTATTTTAATATGGATAGACATCACTGAGTTTTTATTTTTTTATTTTTATTTTTTGGAACAGTTGAACTGATTTTTTTTTCAGAAAAATAAGAAAGCAGAATGTTTAATTTTTATTTAAATTTTTATTTTGAAATTCTGTCACTAGATGTCGGCATTGCGTGGAAGACAGTGTCATAGATTATGCTATCCCGGAACCGGAGATAAAAAAGATGCGTCATGTGATGTGATCGGAACGAAGATGGCGGACTTGAGGTGGTCTTGTTTATGGTGCCACAGATTGAAGTTAACGGAGGAGGAAATAGAGCAACGAAACCGCAGCAAACAAATCGACAGAGAGATCGAAAATCATAAAAAACAGTTCAGAAGACAAGTGAAAATTTTGTTACTGGGTGCCGGAGAAAGCGGTAAAAGCACGTTCCTGAAACAAATGAAGATAATTCACGGTTACAACTTCGCCGAAAAAGATATTAGCGAGTATCGGACAATCATCTACGAGAATGTCGTCAAGGGAATGAAGGTTCTTATTGACGCGAGGGATAAATTAGGAATTGAGTGGCAGAATGCGGACAATCAACATTACGCCCTCTATGTGTTCAAGTTCGGCCAGGGTATGAGTTTAGACACGAAATTGTTTTTGGAGTATGTTAATCCTGTTGTGCAATTGTGGAGTGACATGGGTATTAAGGCTGCTTTCGAAAGACGGAAGGAATTTCAATTGGTTTGTTTGGCTAATTAAAGAAAATGAATTAATGAAGTAATTATGTTTTATTGATTTTTTTTTTAATTTTATCTTTTCTAGTGTGACGCTGTTAAGTATTTTCTCGATAATTTGGATCGGATTGGCGACAGGGTATGAGAAGATTGAGTTTTGCACTTGAAATTCGCTTTTTTTTATGAAAAATTCGCATTTTTTATTGAAAATTCGCATTTTTTATTGAAAATTCGCATTTTTTATTGGAAATTCGCATTTTTTATTAGAAATTCGCATTTTTTATTGGAAATCTATTGAGAATTCGAGCTTCTGTATAGGAAATTCGAATTACCGCATTAAAAATTCGAAATATAAAATTATTTCTGAAATAACCGACATCTGTTGCATTGGTTAAAGGATTAAAAAGTTAATGTGGCCCCCTGGTGGTAATTGGTAAGAAAAAATAGAGGAAAGGAAATGAGTAATCTTTTTTATTTTTAAATATTTGCCCTTTATCCACGTGGGAATTTTTGGAATCTAGGAAATGAATTTTAAGGATTTAATTTTTTTTCTGGGGGGAAATTGATGTCGAAATTTTCTTTTTTCACGAAATAATCTTTATAAATCTATGAATCACTGCGATTTTTGTTATCAGCGGATCGAAAACCCAATCAGATAACGTTTAGTTTGATAATTTTATCACTTTTTAAACAAAAATAAACGTGAATTGCAGGATTACATCCCATCAAATCAAGACATTCTTCACGCTCGTAAGGCAACCAAAGGTATTTCGGAATTCGAGGTATCCATAAAGGACATTCCGTTTCGGTTTGTGGACGTCGGCGGACAGAGATCTCAGCGGCACAAGTGGTTCCAATGCTTCGACAGTGTCACTTCCATTTTGTTTCTTGTTTCGTCCAGCGAATATGACCAAGTGATTCTGGAGGACAGGTTTATTAATCAAATTTTAATTTTTTTTAATTTTTAATTTTTCTAATAATTAAAAAATTTTTTTTTTAGGGTCACGAATCGATTGCTCGAATCATTGAACATTTTTGAGACAATAGTGAACCACCGATGCTTTTCCGAAGTGTCCATAATACTATTTCTCAACAAGACAGACTTGCTCAAGCAAAAATTGGCGAAGAACGACACCAACTTACAGCTGTACTTTCCCGAATTCCAAGGAGATTCTCATAATTTAGCTTCCGTGCAGACGTATTTGCTCGAGCTGTTTGACGGCGTGCGGCGCGACCGTCGAAAGGCCCTTTTCCATCATTTCACAACGGCCATCGACACCGATAACATCACGGTCGTCTTCAACGCCGTGCGCGACACAATTTTACACAACAATCTCAAACTGCTCATGCTTCAGTGATCAAATATTAAGATTTCTAAATATTATTATTATTATTCGATTTCACGAAAATAGTCCAGTGAAAACTATATTCCGCCATTTTTTTTCTTTTTTTTGATGATTAAGGGTCCCGAAAGATGGCAGCTGAAAAATATTATATTCCACTTCTTTGTAATATTTTTTTTTTATTCCAGATTGCGTTGATTTGGTATACTCAATTTTATAAGTAGTAGCTTTTGATATTTTGTTAATTGTTCTCATTTTATTATTATTATTAGTATTATTATTTTTGATTAATATTATTGTAATTGGATTTTTTTTTTTTTTTATTCAGGAAGCTACTCTTGTTGTATCCCTTTTCGAGTGGTTGTCTAAATGGCAGCTACTTTCTAGTCTTATATACTTAAATGTTTGATCTAACAAGATCTTATTATCAGGTGCTCATTCGACTTCCGCACAATGTTCAGTGATGATATTGAAAAAGACGTGTACATTATTACAAAAGGAAAATGTTTTTTTTTGAGTTGTTGGATCGAAAATGAATTTTGAAATTTTTATGTTTTTATTAACAGTGAATTTGGATTAAAATTTGTGTTGAAAGAGTTGACAGTAATTGAAATTATTGAATGTTAGATGAATTGTTAAATGATTAAAGCAGATCTCGTTATTACGCCCATATAAAGACAGCTATATATTGAATTTTGTTTGTTTTTTTTAATGAATAAAATATAGCATTTTTTGTCGGCTGATAGTTTAACTATTTGCCGATTTTGTTACTTTTGAAATTAATATCTGGAAATTCCTGGTGGTCTCAACGATTTACAAATGACATACATACATTGTTGGCAAATAGCAATGATTTAACAAAAATGTGCGATTTTAATGACTGATCTCCTGAATTTTTTTGTAAATTTTATTGTATAAATTTAAACTGGATTAAAATTTACTATTTTAATTTGTGTTTTGTTTTTGTTCTCGAGTTTTTCAGCAGCTTGTGGTGATCCCGCAGTATTTATAGTTCTATTTCTCACTCGAGTTCTCATGAATGGAGTCATCCCATGATGTCATCATGACTAAGATACAAAAATATTACGAGTTGAATTTGATAAATTTCTACTAATTAAATACTAAATATTTTTCCATTTTCATAGTATTTATTAATAGTTTGGTCTGTATTTGATTCAGCATTTGCAATTATAATTTGTGATCTGGGGTCGAGGTTGTTGTCACATGGCACACGTGGTATTTCAAGTCCGTCGTTTGTGCTTGCGGTTTTCAAAACATCGTCATGAATTGTTGCAGAAATTTTATAAAACGAAGTCTTCTTTCGTTGTTGGCTGAAAATTTGGCTGAAAAGCGGTACGTATGATCACCCAAATAATTCACGAAAATTGATATTCGAATTGAAATGTATTAATTTTCATTTTTTGCAGACTCATTTCTGACGAAGCTTTATTGTGCGTGAATTGCATTGTTCCAAGATGATCGTTTGTTGGTCAATTAAATTTTCTCCTGAAATAATAACGTCTGGGAAATATGGAGGAATCAAGTTAAAAACTACAAAGGCTACTTTTACTTTCACAAGTAATTGAAGCAAAAGTGTTTAAAATGGAGATTGTCATTAATTTATCGAAATTTGTTGGTATTTTTAGGAATGATTTCGAAGCACTGGTGAAACTACACAAATTCATCAAAGGTAAATGGTTAAAATTGGTTTTTAAATTAATTATTTATGCAGAAATATATCAGCGTTACATTTTATGACGGGTTTTATGGTGTTTTTTTTTTTTAAAAATAAAAACATTTGGTGGGTTGCGTTTCTTTCAAGGATGTGCCAATTTTACAAATTTACCGTCGAAATTAAACCAACAGATGTTGTTATAGAACAGTGCCTCGCAAACTGTCTACTGTCGCGGACTGGTGTCATATTTTGTCCCAATGTGTTGCGGATCAATATCATATCCAGTAGCTGCATTCAAAAACTCTAAAACGTATGCAAAACTCGTTTCGTGTTTGTGTGTGACGTCATTTCCATTGAATAATATTGCAGCTAGTGTGTCGTGATACGACTTTATTAAAATAAATCGTGGTTATGTGTTTCTTTGATATCTGGAAAATAATAATTAATGAAATGATCACGAATGGTTTTCAGTTTTAATATGATTTTTATTCGTAATAATTAAATCAAATTGGGTCTCGAGTCTGTTTTTTCGGACACGGGAAATGTAGATTGGGGGAATCCAATTATTCACTTCTATTCTTGGCTAATAGCTGTCTAGGGGGGAATTGGATTATAAGGCTAGTGTTTTTTTTACTTCTAGCCCTTTTGATCGCGAATGGTAGGTTATCTTATTCTTATTCTATAGTCTCCATGGTTGCGACTGTTGTTTGGCTCGCTTCGCAAAATGGCAGTCTTATTTCTCTTCTGGAATAGTAACGCACAAATAGACATTTGTATTGGTTTACAAAATCCACAAAATCAATTTGTGTGTGGTCAATTAAACTAATTATGATGTCAGCTGATGCTGTTAGTAATAATAGTATATTATTTAGGAGCATTCAATAATAAGTTATTTATTTTACTTATTTCACTTTTATTCATTTAAGCAAACTTAAAAGTATTTGCTTAACCAATTTGAACGCATCTAGTGATTTGACAACTGAAAATGAAATAATTTTAATATAAGATGTATAGTGAATGTCCTGTAGACTAAAGACCAAACACAAACTCTTCAGCCCAAACCCAATTGACCGTGTTGTTTTGGTGCCTTTTGATCTAACAGATTGCTCTCAAGGGCGAACATGCACACTTTTGAAGTGGAATGAAGACAGACATACTCTGACACACCAAGTCTTTCTAATATCGGGTAACACTAAAAACTCCCTCTGGACCCTTGGTTCTTAACCTTTGGACAGTCAGCACCCCCTTGACCGCTCCCCTTAACAAAAGAAAATATTTTTTTAACTTAAATTTTTACTGGTGTCACTTAACCACTTACTAGTATAGGTATATAAAAAACATTTCTTTCAAGTGGCCTCATACCACAGAAAACCTATCTTGCACCCCCAGGGGTTGTGTGCACCACCGGTTAAGAAGTGCTGCTGTAGACTGAGTGCCTGCATGTGTGGAAACCGGAGTTTTAGAAAATGTGACCAGCGCAGAGAAGCCAACAGGTGGACAATACGAAGATGAGTGTAAATTTCCAGCAAGGAAAGAACACTCACGTGATGTACGAGTTCGAATTTCGGAGTCGGGGTCGGATTTTGTCAAGTTTAGTTCATGTTGTCGCGGAGCAAAAAGCAAACGTGTGTTAACAGGTTAAACTTTATTTGCACAGTAAAGAAACTGGGTTTTTACAAAAGGTAATTGGTTTCTAAGAAAAAAGGGGTTGGGGTATTCGAGTTCAGGGGTCAACGTTCGGGGATGCAAAAAGAAGAGTCACTCAGTGGTGACCAAAAGAACTAAGTAAAGAAAACAATACATCAAACAAATCAAATATCGCAAATAAATCAAACTAACAACAAATATAAATTGCACTTGCAGTTGAAATTTCACACTGCGCCCCGAAAGGGGGAAAAACAGTTCAAATTTATCTTCTGCTCACTCGTCTAACTCGAGGAGGCACAATCGCTGAATTGGTCTTCGAATTATCTTTTGGTTGGTCGTCACTACTTCGGCAGAATGGATTTTTCCATCACGACCAACAAACACTTTTCTTACTCGTGCCATCTTCCACTGCATGCGAGGAGTGCAGAGTTCCTCGACGAGTACCATGTCGCCCTCCATCAATTCTCTCGAAGGCTTTTTTGTCTTGCGAAATTCACGAAGTTCTACGAGATATTCATGTTTCCACCGACGCCAAAAGAGTTGGACCAAATGTTGACGGTGTTTCCATCGTCCCACAAGCTCTTTTCTAGAAGTGTTTTCGAGTTCGAGTCGCTGTTGACGATGGTCCGGCAGAGCAATCATTCTTCTCGTCAATAAAAAATGCGCAGGCGTCAGCGGTGGTTTTTCTGATGGGTCGTCCGAAACGTAAGTGAGGGGACGCGAGTTTATGTTGGCTTCAATTCTTACTAGAGTTGAAAGTAATTGTTCGAAATTAAGGCTGGACTTTCCCAAAATTTTCTTTAAACTCAGCTTCACGGTTTTTACTAACCGCTCCCAAAACCCCCCCCACCAAGGGGCGAGCTCGACAATGTATCGCCAATCGATATTGTTGGTGGTGAGATGATTTTGAAACGGAGTTTGTATTATTGAGTCGTAGAGTAGTTTCAAATCTTTTTCGGCGCGCTTGAAAGTTTTCGCGTTGTCGGACATAATTATTCGGGGAAGTCCTCGACGTCCGGTGAACCTCGTAAAGGCGTCAATGAATGTCTCGCTGGTCAAATTTGATACCAGTTCGAGATGTACTCCTCTCGTAACGGCACATGTAAAAAGTGCGACGTAACTCTTGCTGCCGTCCTTTAAAATCAATGGTCCCGCGAAATCCACTCCTGTTACCTCGAAGGGGTCACTCGGTTCGACACGATCGTTTGGAAGTGGAGCTTCCATTTGAGTCATGGTTGGCTGCAGGACTTTACGACATGTGACGCAATGACGCAAAATCGATTTTATTTCTCTTCGGGCTTTGGGCATCCAAAATCGCGATCGAAATTCGGAAAGTGTGTCGCCCAGACCACCGTGGAGCGTCCGCAAATGGCAACCGTGGATGATCAGCTTCGAAAAGTTTGAGTTGGGATCAATAACGATTGGGAAATTGAAATCTTCTTCGTTTTTGGCTGTTCGGATACGGCTGTTAATGCGTAGAATTCCATCAGTGTCGCAGATGACGTTGACTTTCTTCAACATCGAGTCGGGGGGTACACGTCGATTTTCTTTAAGACAAATCTTTTCAGCGACAAAGCGGCAACTCTGCATGTTCAAAATCAATCGTTTTTCGGCGTTTCTCATTTCTTGCGCGTTTAAATTTCCTTTGTATTTTTCTTGGTCTTCTGTCTTCGAGCGACAGTTGTGGAGGAAGCGCATCAAATAGGCGGTAACCCGTATCGCCTTAGTCCACGAGCTAAATCGATCTGGTTCGAGGAGCGTCTCGATTAGAAATATCGGGATTAAATTTATCGAGGTTGAGCTCGTAATTTCTTCGAGGTCGTCGAATTCGGATATTTCTTCAGCAGAAATATTATTTGGCCATTCTTCCGGTTCTTTGGTGAGCCAAGATGGTCCATTTATCCACTCTTCATCTTCTATTAATGTTTTGGCAGGAACCCCTCTGGTAAGTCTGTCCGCGGGATTGTCCTTGCCTGGCACATGGCGCCAGTCGTCCGTATTCGTGTTTTCGATTATTTCGCGTACTCGATTGGTTACGAAGGGGTGTGACTTGCGTTGATGGTTGCGAATCCAGAAGTAAGTTATACTGGAATCGGTCCAATAAGTGGCAGAGTCAGTCGTCAAAAAGTTCAGTTTCTTCGCAATTCTCGACAACAGTAACGCCCCCATGAGTTCTAGTTTGGGTAGAGTTAATGTCTTTATGGGGGCTACTCTGGTTTTCACTAGGCACAGACGGGTCACCACTCGATCTTGGTAAACAGTTCGCAAATATACCACGACGCCGTATGCCTTTTTTGAGGCGTCGCAGAAAAAATGAAAATCGCGTCGAATTGGGGTCTCATCGGTGTCGCCTAAGTGACGAGGGATCGAAAAATGTCTCAAACTCGAAATTTGTGTCTGCCATTTCCTCCAGTCGTTTATCAAGTTGTCGGGGAGTATGACATCCCAATCGATTCCTAACTTCCAGAGTTCTTGCAGAAAAAACTTCCCAGTGATGGTGAACGGGGCAAGAAATCCTAACGGATCAAAAATCCTAGCAATTGTCTGTGTTACTTCTCGTTTCGTAGTTTTCGAAGTGGGAGGAATGTCGGCCCAATCACCAATCTCAACTCTCAAAATGTCTTCAACAAAGTTCCAATGCAAACCCAAAACTGACGTTTCTTCCTTTTCGGGTTCTGTTGTCGCATCAGCGGGGTATTCTTTACGGAAAAGTTCACGAAGCTCGGGCGAATTGCTTTGCCATTTATGCAACATCAGGTGCGCGCGAGACATGATGACGCGTGATTCGGTGAATATTTTCAGCGCTTCGGCTAACGTTTTCAGGCTGTCGATCAAATCGTCGACGTAAAAACGTTCTTTCAATCTCGGTGCAGTAATTGGAAATTCATCGCTGGATCGGTCGAGGTGAATGATGATCGTCCCGTTGAGTAGATAAGGGCTGGAGGTGGCTCCAAACACTACACGTAATTGTCTCATTTTTCGAATTATTACCGGGTCCGTGCCATTCCAATCTGGTTGAACCCACAGAAATCGCACGTAATCGCAATCGGGTTGCGCAAGCAATATTTGAAGAAAAGCCTTCTCGATGTCCGAAAGTAGAGCGAAAAAGTTCCAACGGAAGAAAATCAACATTCTTACAATCTCAGGCAACAAATTCGGTCCCTTGTCGAGGCAATCATTGAGGGAGAGTTCTTTTTTCGCATTGGAAGAGGCGTCGAACACAATTCGGACTTTAGTGGTGGTTTGATTTTCCTTCACGACAGGTCGGTGTGGCATGTAATAACAATTCGGATTGTCGGGGTTTGAACACTCTTCAATGACGCCTTCTCGTAGCTGGTCATCGAATATTTTTTGGTACGCAATTCGTAGGCCGGGGTTTCGCTGTAGTCGACGGATCAGGTTCCAGAAACGGCGTTCGGCGATTCGATAATTGTTCGCCAATTGTTGTTTGTCGATTACCCACGGAAGGGCCACTTCATATCGTCCCTCACGTGTTGTGGTGGTGTCACGAAAGGCTTGGAGTCGGGTGTCGTTTTCGTCGCCGTCGTCGTTTAATGTCTCGTGTCTGATGCCGATTGATTCCAATTCCCAAAAATTTCGTAAGTAGTCATCGGTAGAAATGTTCTGGTGCTCACTAGTGGATACTTGAAGAGCTGGAGCAAATGCTGTGGCTACGGAGGTTATGTTGGGCGAAGAACCAAGCGGGATCCATCCAAAAATCGTTTCGAGTGCGCAAAGTCTTTTCTCTAATTTCATCGATTGTCCGGTCAGAATTTCGCCATAAAAGTCAGCACCTAAAAGGAGAAGAATTTCCACATTAATACTCGGTTCATTGAATTCAATTCCCCTTTGTTTCAGGCTGGCTCGTAAGCTCGCCGTCAACTCTAGAGATACAGGATGGGTAATCTTTTCAGTCTCCAAAGCGTGGAGTTCGCATTTTTTAGATGCATCGTCACAATTCAAAATGGTCACGTTGTATTTGTGACGGACTGATATTTTGGGCTCGTCGTCGAATTTAGTAATTTGCACGACGGATTGTCCTCTCGATTCAAGTTCAAGCTCGAGCGCCAGTGAAGTCACAATGTATGATGAGGGACTTCCAGTGTCTAACAAACAGTTTATAATGCGTTCACGTCCACGATGAGCGACTTTCACGGTGAACACAGGCATTACCGCATTCTGCAGATGTACGGTTTCAACCATATTTGCTGGAGTCAGTGTCGTAATCGGAGTCGGGTTTAAAGTCGGAGGCGGAGTATTTTTTGATAGCTCGATGGTCGCCAAATCGGTGTCACAAACCAAAGTGTGGTGTCTTCTGTGGCACTTATCGCAAGTGGATCGAGCAGGACATTCACGAGCAACATGTCTCGTCTCAAGACATCTAAAGCAACGGCCATGACTTTTGCACGCTGATTTTCGGTCGGCAATTGAGAGCGGGCATGCTTCCTTCTTGTGATCATTTTTGCTGCAGAAAAGGCAGCTGTCGATTCGTGCGGTGAGTGCGGAGGTTGTTGATTTCGGTGTAAACTGTCGCTTCTCGTTCGTCGTCTTTTTCGAGTCGAAATTAAATTTATTTGTCTTTTCCTCAGGCGCTCTACGTGCTGGTTGCGTCGATACGAGGTAAGAAGCGAACAGGTCGGGCTTTTCCTGTGTGAAAATCTCTTCACGAATTGAGTCTAACAGTTCGGTAATTGGAAACACGTGCACTCCTTTGCGCTCGCCCGTGTAACGGGTTACCCACTGGCGAGGCATCGTCGCAAGAATCATCGGGCTTACGGACTCGTTGAGTGACACCTCGGACATCTCGGCTCCTCTCAGCCCTCGTACGTGGCTCTCGCTGTCGTCGTATATGCGTTTCAGGCCGGCGACGTCGTTGAGGTATTTTATCGGGGTGGCGCAACGCAGGGCGGCCAAGTGCGCTTCACGGATGGCGTACACGTTCCCAAATCGTTCGGTAAGCAATGTTTTTGCACTCACATAATTTAAGTCCGTTACGGCAAGTCGTTTCACCACATTTCCCGCTTCTCCGGTCAGCATTCCTTTCAAATAGACGAGCTTGGTGGAGTCGTCCAAATTTGTGTTTTTGTCCACACTGGCCGAAAAATGTCCCCAAAACTCGTTCCAGTCTGTCGCTTTCCCATCAAATTTCATCGGGTCGATTTTCGGTAATTAAAGGGTTTATGCGTAATTACGGTTTGATGAAGCGTTAATCGGTTTTCGGTCGTTTTTATCGTCGGTCGTGTATCGTCGGGTCGTGTAGTCGTCGTTGTATCGTCGGGGTTGCGTATCGTCGGGTCGAGTCGTCGTTTTCTCGTGGGCACCACGTGTCGAAGGTCGCGCCGGGACGGATCTCCCGGGTTTCGGCACCAAATGTAAATTTCCAGCAAGGAAAGAACACTCACGTGATGTACGAGTTCGAATTTCGGAGTCGGGGTCGGATTTTGTCAAGTTTAGTTCATGTTGTCGCGGAGCAAAAAGCAAACGTGTGTTAACAGGTTAAACTTTATTTGCACAGTAAAGAAACTGGGTTTTTACAAAAGGTAATTGGTTTCTAAGAAAAAAGGGGTTGGGGTATTCGAGTTCAGGGGTCAACGTTCGGGGATGCAAAAAGAAGAGTCACTCAGTGGTGACCAAAAGAACTAAGTAAAGAAAACAATACATCAAACAAATCAAATATCGCAAATAAATCAAACTAACAACAAATATAAATTGCACTTGCAGTTGAAATTTCACAATGAGCGCGATTGGGTAGAAATTTGACTGTGAAGCAAAAGACTCAAAAATTGAATAATTTGGGTTTATCCCACTTTTAACCCTCCGAAGCATAAGGGTAAAATGTATCCGTTTTGATATAAGGCATTATGCATTTAGGGAAAGTTTTCAGGTCAATTAGTTAAAGCGCTGTTTAGTTTTTTTTTAAGTTTGCTAGTAATTTTATAGCAGGAACTAGTTGTAAACAATGATGTTATAGAATTTTTCACAAACTAGTGGTGGGTTTAAACACTACTGGGTAAAGCCAAAAGCTGTTAACTGAAGCACTTTACTAAGGCAGCGAAGCCAGCTTAATAGTTTTGCTGGAGTTTTAAGGAGCAGAAAATTGTCATTTAGCATGATTAATTAAATGAATATCCAATGACTTCAAATTTCACCTAAGATAAAGTTCAGCCTTAGGCCTCTGAGGGTTATGTTGTCTGAAATCTTCACACTTAAGAGGGATCTCTAGTTTCGTGTCTACTATGACATACAGATGGTGCCATAATTTTCTACGCATTTGTATGCTGTCCTATATAGGCGTGTGTGATGGGTGCGCTTGTTCATAGTTACTTTTGATGATGGCAGTAAAGTCCAGTTCAATTTGTGTTATTTTAAGGCGCAAGGAGTTCGACAATTGTGCCGATGCGCCCCACCAAAAACCGCTTGCGCCTCACAGTTTGGGAAATGCTGCATCATAATATTTGAATACTTATGTGTTCATAATACTTTGTTTCCTCACCAGAATGGTGGGATAATAGTATGAATGATTTTTTTGTCAAAGCTGTGATAGAATTTGAAAAGCACATGTACTATGTAAATTATGTGAGTGCTCACAAATTTTTAAATAGGTTACACGCAACCCATTGTGACAACAACGATGACAAATCCCTAGAGTGGTGTGGAGGTGAACTTTGTGACATCCTCAAAAACAACAACATAAAATTCAATAAAAGGTAAAACACCTTAGGCAGACACTACATGCAGTAACGACGAAACTAAAGGAAGAGTTGGGATTTGGTATTTATAAATCTTTTCTAACATTTTGATAAATAAAAATTAAACGTATTGTATTTCTCCGAATAAGAGTTGCCTTCAAATTGTAGCTGCCCTCGATTAAGACTCGTGGCTGAGAAAGGCGATTTGATATAAGAACCGCCTTTGAAGATCAGCCTTAGCGATTAATCGACGGCAAAAATGTACGAAAATGAAGTGAAATGAAGGTAGAAGAGATTTAAAAGAAATCTTGATAATGCATAACTGTGTGCAGACTTTGATGTACAGCAGGTACTCAACTTACGAATGAGTACGGTTCTGAGACCTTGTTTTTAAGTTGAATTGTTCTTAAGTTCAGCAAAGGTGTACAACATAAGGTGGAAAAATTGTTCACCTTAATTAAAGAAAACATTTTTAATCTTATTTTTTAATTTTTTTTAAATTATACATTGATACAGGTTCATTTTAAACAACATTTAGACAACAATAAGAGCGTGAGTTTTGTTCTCAGCATAGTGCCAGACACGTTAACTAACTTATGAGTTGCCACAAATTTGTAGTTGGCATCTCTGAAAGTTTGTATCTCTGATGTTCATAAGTTGAAGATCTGCTATATTCTGAATTATGACTCATCATAGTTCACAAAGTTATTGAAGAATTAAATGTATACTCTTTCCGCACTCAAGAAGAGCCCTGGAAGCTGGGCTCCCATTGGCCAAGCCGTATCACTTGTGTAGTGATACATAAAAAAAGACCCAAAACACCAGAAATGCATTATAGGGAACTACTTTTCCTTGTAGTAGAACTTCAACTATAACTATATACAGTTCTGAGTAATCAGACAAGGCCAATGGGAGCCCAGCTTCCAGGGCTCTTCTTGAGTGCGGAAAGAGTATAGTCCATAAATCTTTTTGCTTGTCCTCCATCATTTTGAGCCAGATGATGCCATCCAATACCACTATGCTCCAAACTAAATGCTTGCCATTTGTCTGTTTTGATGAACTTTGTTTTTGCAGTTATCAGAATATAAGGTGCGCGCCATAAGTATAGAATAATCAGTTTTTTTGTAATATTTTTTTTTACGCTTTATCTGGAATCATATCAATTTTTTTATAAATGTATTTTGTCATTAGAATTCGTTTAAAGTTAACACATTTATAATTTTTATGGAAAAATAAATTTGGCAGTAATTTTACATAAAAATGGGGGTGACATAAGTATAGAATATTTTAGGTTAGATGCAAAAAAATGAATAAAATTAATATCACATAACATGCCTTTGTCTGATTAGTTAATCAGTGAATATGTCATCAATTTTATGCTATTTTTGAATTGTATTACTTGCTATTTTCTTATTTTGAAGCAATCTTTTGTACAAAACTTGCAACCATTGTGGAAATTGCCAATAAATAGGTAGTAGACAGGGAAGACCAAAAGTGACCATGCAGTGAGCATTGTTCTGCCAAAACACCTATTTATTGCCATAATTTTCCATCCAAATGGCAATAAATGCATGTTCAACACTTCCTTATACTTCTGTGAATCTTTCCATCCTTTTATTATTATGATGTTTGCCTGCAATTTTTGCCCAAAAGTCACCCAAACCATCACATGATTCTGCCCACTGAGAAAACTTCTCTTCTTTCCTTAAATCTTGCCACTTATTACACTAACCATCCAGACCATCTAAGTTGAACTGTATTTTGTCTGTAAAAAGCACTCAGTTTCATGATTTGGTCCAGGGCAGCTTGGTATTAGTCTAATCAGAGCACTTCAATTTAAGGGGTTCAGTTAACCACAGTTATACAGTTATTTTTTATAACAAAGGTGATCACAATTGTTTAGTCTGCTTTGAATTGTTTGTAAAGACACAATTACATCTACATGTGTGCAAATTTCATTTGCAGACAACAGCAGAGTCAGTGCCAGGCACGAAATATTCCTGTGAACTTGCTTCAAAATAAGAAATTAGCAAGTAATACAATTCAAAAATGGCAGAAAATTGATGACATAATCACTGATTGACTAATCAAACAAAGGCATATTATGTGATATTAATTTAATCCATTGTTTTGCATCAAACTTAAAATATTCTATACTTATGTCACCCCCATTTTTGTGTAAAATCACTGCCAAATTTATTTTTCCATAAAAATTATAAATGTGTTAATTTTAAATGAATTCTAATGACAAAATACATTTATAAAAAAATTGATATGATTCCAGATAAAGCGTAAAAAAAAATATTACAAAAAAACTGATTATTCTATACTTATGGCGCGCACCTTAGCTTCCACTCTGCAAAAAAATGCTGTTTTTTTAAAATTTCTTTCTCTCCTTCGCTTTGTGTCCTAGTTAAGGTGTGGTGAACACAAACTGAGCTGGAGCGGGCGAGGTCCAAATTTGCGATGACCGGATTTGCGATGGAAAAAATTGCGATTTCAAATTTGCAATAACCGGATTTGCGATGATTGTAATTGCGACCTCCCAAATTTGCATCGTTCATTACTATTAAATTGCTCCCAACAATGCGACTACGACAAAATCACCAAGCTCAAGATGCAGTCGCTCGTGGACGACGACAAGCTGGTGTATCATACATAGATAACGATAAAGATAAAGACAAGAAGAGCAAGGATGAGGACGGGTGACCAGCGTGGATGTGCATGCTGCACAAGTCAGCCGGCGGGCTACCAGGAATTTCCCGGAGGTCTGTTCCTGGCCCACCGTAGCCTGTCTCTGTGGCCTGACCCATCTAGATTTTCCGGTACTAAATTTGTATCCAGTCCAGCCCTGCCTGGCTGCGTCGCATGCTGTCCAGTGCAGGAGAACATCAAGGACCCGTTCTACCGCATGAGGTAACTGCAGGTCGCCTGGCAGGCCACCACCACCGGCGGGGCAAAGGAGCTCAAAGTGTTGCACGTGTGGCTTGGCGGACTGTTCAATCCGGAGGCGTACCTCACGGCGACGCACCAGTGCTTGACGCAGGCCAATGGCTGGTTGCTCGAGGAGGAGTGATGATCGCCGACAACCATGAGCACCATCTAACCATTGGAACCATCGCAAATTTGGAACTGTCGCAATTTTAAATGTAATACAAAAATTTTATTTGTCACAATTTTACGATATCGCAAATGAGGGCATCGCAAATATGGTCACACCGCCAGGGGCTTGCCCTCCTGCAGTAACAATTCAGTTAAAGAACAAACAAACGAAATGAACTGGCCTCTCCACATTTGGTAGTCATCTTGGATCAGTCGGTTGTCTACCTAGGGCAATCAGGTTAAAGGTGTTTTACTTTTATGGAACATTTTGACTGGTTACTCCCGTCCCTGCTTCCTTTAAGGCCAAATGGAAATGGTTGTTAGGTTTGCTTTTCACGTTGTCCATCCAGCACACTGCTGACGTGCGGTGCCTGCTCTAAGAGTTAGTTGTAGTCGTGTTATTATTTATGCATTCCACTAGGCTGTAGAAAGAGTGCCTTTGAGAGTAAGCTGTTTTGTTATTGCTTTCTTGTTCATTTTTTGCTAAAACTTAGGTTAGGTTAGGTTTCAATGGTCTAAACTCTAAATAAATGATTGGTAACTTATCGATAAGTGCTAATACTTAACTGGTAATGTACATTTTTGCAATTTAGGATATCTCACGTTTAGAATTTACTGGTGATCTCAGAGATTGTTTTTTCTTCTGCAGCCACAGTGATGATGACTAGTCTGTTGGTCTTGCCAAAGCTGCAGAAAATAGGGATGGGAAATGAGAATAATAATTTGATTTAACTGTGATATCGACCGCCAGGTGGCTCCACGAGTTCTTCTACTGTAGAATCATTCAATAATGGATTGAGAATGTCAGATCTTCCATGTCCAACTTCGCATGCACACGATTGATGTCAGATTTTATTATTGTGTCAACCCTAAACTTATTCAGGCATTTTGACGTAGCACTATGTCTCGGAGGACAATCCAACACTATCCATGTAGCAGACGTAACAACAACAACATGGAAAACAATTTTCATCAAGAGATGGCGCTGGAACAACTCCCTCCGTTTGCCGAACGCGAGGAATAGCCTGTTGACCAGTCTTCTGACCAGTCAAAATAACAATGAAAATGCAAAGTGGTTGTACGTTGCGGCACAATTACTACTGTGCCCTTCTGAATCTTTTCTGTACTAGAATCAACTTTCTTCATCCTACGACTGGATTTGGATCTATTTATTTTTGTTTTTTTATTCATATACAATTATTTGTGCATAAGCACAAAATAAAAACATAAAAAGAAGATTTTAATAAGATTAATTAAAGCTATTTTTAATCAAACGTGTGTAGCCAATTTAGCAGATTAGAAAACAACTCGGAGGGAAACTCTTGTAATTGAATATAAGCAATTGATGGTCGGAGGTGGTTTTTAACACAAACAGATTGGATTTTGAATCTTTACTTTAGGCCATTGGCATCTTAGTCAAGTGGCGCACTCTCCCGCAAGCACCGTTGGCCCAGAAACAGCACAAGCACCGATCAATTACTACGTAACGGACGCCATTCTCCTCCGCCACTTGAGCAAAAGTTAAAAAAAAAAAAGAAAAGTTAAAGTTGAGAAGCGGATACGGAGTGACGTCATCGAAGGATGATGACGAGTAGGCGCCTTGGTTACGAGGCGCGTGATCACGTGACGGACGTGTGGGCGGGGTGCGAGAAGCGGGGCTTGGCGTCTGCAGAGAAAGCGCTGACAAGCGAGAGCATCACTCGACGAGGATCGCATCGTGGATCCGCTTTTCGTCGCAAGATCGAGTCGTTTCATCCTTGCGAGTAAACTGTATGCAATGCGTGGAGAACGCGACGCGCGTCTCGACATGGATTACTCAGTGAGCTGAGGGCACACTTATAGGAAGATGGGAGAGAGCTCCAGAGGAGGCACCAGACAGAGCGGAACCATGGAGCAGCATCAACTGCGCCGAAGAGAGCAGGAAACGGGCAGCGTAGGCAGCAGCTGTCCTTCGGCCTCGGTTGCTGAGGATGAAGAAGAAATGCAGTTGGCTCACCCGGGCTTCGCGCCCGTGTCCCTCTACTGTATGTCGCAAACCACTCGGCCACGTACTTGGTGCTTGGCGATGATCACCAATCCATATCCTTTGCAAATACCTTCGCCTCTTTAATTGTAGCTATTGAGCCGATGTTTGGGGTTTAACGTATGGCCACGATGCAACAGACAGGTAAGGAAAATCAATTTCGGCTCGGATGTTTCAAAACGCGTGGCGAGTCATGTGCGGGGGTGCATGGTAGGATGATAGTGTGTGATAGACGGCGAAAGGAATGTGTTTTTTTTGTTTTTTGGTTTTTGGTTTATTTCTGTGCGTGTGGTGATTGTTTTTAAATGGTTTTCAAGTTGTTAATTGAGAGAATTGAAGTGTCGGGAAGGAATTTGAGCGATTAGGACGAGGGATGGTTGGGGAGTTTGCAGTTTAGTCTTGTTCGCGCTCCCTTTTCTCGAGGCGTTGCTTTATTTTGGGTTAAGAAAATAAGCATGGTTTATGGGTGTGTGCGGAGATAGATGGATTTGGTGTGGTGTGTCGCAAGTAGCTACTTGCGGGGCCTGTTGCAAGTCGTAATTTAAGGGCTGTAAGTTTTATTTGACGGATTTTTGGTGAACTTGAAATCGAGCGATAATTGGGGTTTGTGGAAGCGTTTTATTGGTTGAGGTTTTTCGGGACGGTTCGATCGTGTTATGTAATGTGTAGTGTACGATTACAATTAGGGGAAAGTGGATTCTTTCATTTTCTTGAAATGGATTTTGGTTAATGAGATGCGGACATGCTGGAGATGTTGTTGAGTGGAAGCTCGTTTACTGTTTTAAAGGGATTTTTGTTTTTCTTGTGTTTTTGGAGTGGTGGTAGTGAAGTGATGGTGGGCGAAGCTGAACTACTGTGCGTAGCTTTATTTCTGTTTTTTATTTTTTTATTTTTTTTCTTGTGTTTTTCTTTTTTGGAACTGTGTCACGAATTAACATTTAAATGGTTACTGCATTTCCGGTTACGAAGCTTGTAGGAATTTGGGTTTTACGGTTGGTTTAATTTTAAATGTGAATTTATACGGTAGATGTGAGTTACCGTTGAAAAATATATTTGGATTTGTCAGTTAATATTTTAATGTTTATATTCACTCGAATTTTTATGGTGGAGTATAAAATTCTAAATTTGATTACTTTTTGTTTTTTTTTTAATCAATTTTAAATTTTATATATATATATATCTATAAAAAAAATTTTTTTAAAATAAAAATATAAAAATTCTAAATTGTGCAATTCAAAATGTATCAAGTCTTCAATTAGAAAATTAATTCTACCGTCAATACTGCTTATTAACCTTATTAAATGACACAACTTTAATAGAATTAAAAGGAAATTAAAATTAATCAAGTTTTAAAATAAGAGTAATTTTAAATTGTTATATAATTGACTTTAATCGAGCTCATTAAACCGACATAACTTCTAAGACAACCGTGAAAAATTATTTATATAATTCCTAAGAAAGTGAATAAAGAAAAATTCCGAGTATTGCGGGTCAGTTACACTAGGTTGACAAATCTTTCGCTCCCGGTTTAGCGTTTAAACGTCGGCTGTTGAAGAAAAGTTAAATGGCATCCTTGGAAGCTGAGAATGCACGCTGTCATCTTTTATCATTCCCTTCTTGAGTTACTATTTCCGACTCTGCTCACTCACTGATTACCGTGGAATTTGCTTCCCGCATTCTCCGTATAACGGATATCGATTTATATTCATCGATTCCACATCCTTCTTCAATTGACTCCTGAACTTGAAGAAAAAAATGGAAAAAATAAAATATCGCTTCTTGTTTATATCTCAACACGAATCTGTCAATCACAATTTTTTTTTTTTTTTTTTTTTTTTGGGTGGGGATATAAGAGGTTTGGTGAAAGGTGTTGAATCTGATTATCGAACGTGCTGTTGAGTTCCACCCTGTGAGAAAAGGAGGATGAAAAAATGCTTTTGTTAGTGAATCTTTAGCTAAGATGAAAATTTGGCATTTGTCCAAAGGCAGCAGTGAAAGAGAAAAAGATGAAGAACTAGATTGGTATTTGAATGCCATTAATTAAACCCACTAAAATCGTTTGCATGTGTTCAAAGGGAAATTTCAAAACCACGAATGATGACAGTTTTAATCCCATCACGGTTCCTCGAATCGATATATACTAATAAATGAAAGCTAATTTTGATTTTTTTTTTGGTTGGAAACTTTTGTTCTTTTTGTCAGGCAACTCAGGTTTAGTCTCGTTTGAGTCTCGCTAAATTGATATTGGGAAACAAAAGGTAATAGGTTTTTTTTTTTGTTGTTTTTGTATTATATATATATATTTTTTGGGTTTTGTTCTTGTAAATCTGATACCAAATTGACGGCGAAAGTATCAAGTTGACTAATTAGTGCTTGAACGACAAAGAGGAATGATTTAA
This sequence comes from Strigamia acuminata, assembly GCA_949358305.1. NCBI lineage: Eukaryota > Metazoa > Arthropoda > Chilopoda > Geophilomorpha > Linotaeniidae > Strigamia > Strigamia acuminata. The sequence goes on along the minus strand of OX442314.1, from coordinate 24,235,724 downwards.
GGGAACGCTATGACGCTAATGGCAGAAACCGGATGAAAAATTGATATTCACCGAAGTTTTTTAGATGAATTATTTGAATAGACCCTGTCTACACAATCCCGACTAACTTTTTCTATTTAAATTTTTAGAATTTAAAATTTTTTTTTTTTTATTATTATTTTTTTTTTTATATATAAGTAAAAAAAAATTCGAGGTGCAAAAATTTTCAATTGGTGGAGCGCCGTCGTAAAGGGAATTGTTGAAATTCTTCGCATTTGCGATGAAGTTGGACAAGGAGAAATTTTAATATTCGGATTTGCAAAGACCGAAGATGTTTACGTCTTCAGATTGAGTTGTGAAGGCGGTGTGATGTCATTCTTTCCGCACGCGTGTCATGGGATACTCCAGTAGCCCATAATAACTTTCAATATAAATTTATTATTCAGTTGAGTTAAATATTTATCTCGCGTCAGAGCCTCAGAGCCGCTGACAAAAACATGTTTTAGAGAGTATCAGGACACATCTCCCACAATGGAACAGTGTTATATACGTGTACGGTTGAGATACAGATCATGAGATTATGGCTGTCTTAGATAAAATAAGAAAAAATTCATTCAAAGCTTAAAGGCTTAGTTCGGCTGTGGTTTTTTTGTTTGTTTGTTTTTGTTGGTATTGTGTTCTTTTCTTTCTTAGCTGAGGAATTGTTAAATATGTGTTGTGTTTTTTTTTTGTTTGTTGTTTTGATAAAATGTGATTGCGGTGTTTGGTTTAAATTAGTATATTTAGTTTTTAGTCTAAACACGAATGGTATCCGCACGAAAGTGTAAACACAGTATGTAAACAAAGCGTTTTTTGAGTTTTAAATTTATTTTTTTAAATTAATTAATTGATTAAATTTTAGTAGGTGCGTTTATAAAGTCTTTTAAAGTTGTTTGTGTTTTTTTAAGCGGTTTAAATGTGAAATTTTGCACGGTTAAATGAGTTTTTTAAAGGATTTTCTCTATTTTTAAATGTGGAAACGAAAATAATGTTGGTTTTTTTTATTTGTTGCCGAGTTATCTTTTATTGATTTGATTAACAGATGGAAAATGACCCGTAATAACAGTTGGTACTTACGTTATGTGAATTTTAATTAGGATTTAGCGAGGACTAAAGTTGAAAATCACATTTAGCAATAATGGATTAAAAAAATGTAACAAAAAAAAAAAAAAATTTAGAAAACTCTTAATCTTTTCAATTATTAATTTTAAATTAAAAAAAAAAGATTAAAGGAATTTGACAGATTTCAAAACGGATTAGTTTTAATTTTTTTTGAAGAGAAAAAAAAATTGTTTTTAAATTTCCAAGAATAAATAATTAAAAATTCCATTGTGGTTGCCAGCTGAGTTTTTTTTTTTAAAGCTTTGGAAGTTATTTATTTATATTGTACTTGACTTAAAATTTTAATAGCGGGAATGCCCTGCATTTGTTTAGAAAATTGTTATAAAGATACACGTGGCAGTCGTCGGTGAAATTACGCAAAATGTTAAACAAATAGACACGTGACTCAACTGGTGAAATGAGCTGTTCAAGTGTTTATTCACATGCGGGTGATGCTACCCTTTCTTTCTTTCCTGAACGTATTTATTTCATCTTCACATTATGTGTATATAATGCTATTTAATATCGCCAGGCTCAAAATTCACCGACAGACTTTAAGCTCAATCGCCGGCCTTCTCGTACTTCCGTTTACGTTTATTTTGGTACAAGAATAACCCTTTAATTACGTTTATTTTCTTAACTGCGCAAAGGATATTGCAAGATTCTTTTGCACCGGCTCGGTGGGCTCTTTTAAAGCTCGACGCCATTTTTGCCATTATTTTCACGTTAACGAACGAGCGACTTTTCTAATTTAATGGGCGAAACTGTAAACACGGTTCACATTTGCGAGAAGGCAACTTGTGTCGCTCGTGATTAACGACAAATTGCACGTTTGAAATGTCACACGATTTTGTCGATAATTTCTAGCGATTCGAAAATTGCAAGGAAATTGTGACGACGGGAAAAGAAAGAAAGAAAAAAAAATTCATAAAGTTTGAAAATGTGCAAAAATTGTGGAAAATAAATTGATTTCGCTCACATTTGAACAACACTTGAAAAGTTCCTGCATTAAAATAATGAAAAATATCCAATTTGTAGGCCGCACCATCTCGCGAGTAATTGTAGGTTTGTCGAGAAACCAATTTGTTTGTGCAATTTTAGACTAATCAAGTGCGTTTTATCGGATAAAACTGAAAGGGAAATGCAGTGTTAGCCCCAATTTGATCAGTCAAGTATCGGTTTGAAATTGTTGGCGAGGGATTGATTGAAAATAGTAGCAAGGGTTTGCACCCTAACTTAATTCTCATTGATTTTTGCCTCGCTTCACCTGTTGAAGAAAGTGGGAAATACCTGTTTGCGTTTGCACAAAAGATCCAACGGAGCCGTTCAATACACTCGACCTTTATTACCGTCGATTACTCGTTTGATGTGTATTACTACATAGTGTAGCATCTGACATTGACAAATTCATTTTTCTAACGACTCTTTCGTGTTTGCGTGATAATTTTTTTTTGCTTTATAGTTCATAAAAATCTTTTTAGTTAACCCTAGGATGCGATATTGCGTGGATTGTGTTTCTGTGGGTAAACAGTTTAAATTTTGATATCTTGTTTACTTTAATTTTGTCGTAAATTCTTAGTTTGATGCAGGAAAACTGAGGAAAGAATGCAAATATTCAGTGCCCCATTTTGGCCATTTTTATAAAGTTGAAATTTAGTTCAGGCGTTTTATAGCAGTTGTATAAATTGTTGTTAAGGGCTGGTTGTTCGTCGTACAGTATTTGTAATTTGCATGTGAAATGAGAATTGGATTGTAAATATAGAAATTGAAGTCGGGGTCTGGAGTTGTTCGTGTGCAGTTTCGGTTTTAAGACAAATAAAACTGGCGGGCGCGTTCATCAAGTCGTTTAAACTTGTTTATGTTTTTTAAATTTTAAAATTTAACGTGTAAATCTTTGTATGTGTCAATGAAAATCATGTTTTATGCGCGTTTTTGTCAGGGCAACTCGGTAAACGCAAAATTCGATATGAAAAAAACACCATTAATAATAAACAGAAAAAACTAGAAAAAAAATAAAGAGAAACAAAACACACTTTGAAGAAGAAAAAAATAAAATAAATAATAACAAACTTAACCTTTTGAGCTGCCGAAACAAAATATTCATGTTAATGTTAGTGGATATTTCGTAACAAGATTTAATTCTCGAATCTGATTAACATCGACTGAAAAGTCCAATTGTTGAAATTAGAAAATTTCATAGAGTTTCGGATGACATGTTGAGTGATTGACAGACTCATCGATCAATATCGTTGCGGTTGCTATGCGCACTTATTTATGATTGAAAGTAATGTCTCTTGGGTCAACGTCTTAAAATATTGACGTTTGTCATATATGCTGTTTACGTATTCAAGTCATGTTTTTTTTTTATACCCGCGGTTCATTTTGCGACCTAAAACCGCGTGTTTAAAGGGTTAAAAGGCGGCATCGCATTGACTCGCTGCAAGCCCGCAAGTCTGCAACTGACAATTTCATTTTGCCGTTGGTTTCTTGGAGTAACTCTTTCGTATTCACTTGTTATCTTTGCGCCACCAGTTATGGTAATTAGTAATATGACAATTAGATCTTTACGACAGGTTTTAGTAGTGCTTGCACATATTGTTGACTTCCGCATCATTAGCTTTAATGCGTGTTAGCACTTGTGCCAGTGCAATGTTTATTCTTTTGGGTTGTACCTTAGCCAACAATATGCTGACTCGAGTGTGTTAGCTTTGCAGTTTTGCAGTTTCTCTTTCTCTTTTTGGTTTTTTTTTATCTGGAATTTGTCGTTATTGTGTTGCACAACATTTTTTTTTCTGATTGGTTTCTATTCTTTTATCCTTGAGATATGGATGGAGATGAATACAAAGTGGAGTTGATGTAAAAAATGAATTTATACTCGGATATTTCAATAAATTTGGGGAAAATCGGTTTCAACTCGCATTGGAACATTGAAATTCTAGTTTATGCTCAACAATTGCATCTGATTTATGCCGTTTTGTGTGTCGACTGGATGTATATTTAATTGGAATTGATTGGCTCTACTTCTGTGCAGCTTTTTTAATGCATGGTGTTCACACTCGGTTGGTAATGCAACAGGAAATAGAATATCAACACGGTTTTTTATATATACTTTCGAATTTGACCTCATTTCCTCCAAACTGAAAGCAAACCGAAAACGAAAAAATATATGTATACTTTCCCCTGGAGTGTTCCCGCTGGATGACTTACGATCATTTGGTCCGTGACCCTCTCACCATGCCCCTCTTTCAGCAGTGGGATATCCTATTCGACTATTCTGCTGCTGCGATCTAATCGACTGGAAAAGCATCTTCCAGGACTTCTTTTTGTGTGTATTTGGTTTCTATTTCCCAATTTCATTGAAAAATGAATTTTCTAATGTAAAAAAATATTGTAACTATCTGTTACTACGTTTACATGGTCACAGTTTTCCAGATAAGTGAAAATTCGGATTTTATTTATCCGGATAATTATGTGCGTTTACATGAGGTTAGTTTTCTGGCAACATGATGTCATATGTAAATTACCCATAATGCATTTTGATTATCTGGAATAAGAAAATGGTTGTCGATCTATTTCAGCCCCCTAAACAAATCAAATTTAGCTTATGTAATTGTTTCCAAAAGCTAGAAGCGTTTAAATTTGTTATAAAACAAAGGAATATATCATTTTTGTTTGTAATTGGTGCCATTTTTAATAAGGGGTACAAAATATTATGCTTAGTACGGCACTTTCACACAAGCACGGGTGTTTACATGCAGTTTCCAATACGCAAATCGCCCAAAATCTACCTCGTACAACTGGAACTTAGTTTTTCGAATAAGTCTGCTTTTTCTGGAAAACTGGTTCGTTTACATGATCAGTTTTCTAGAAAAGTAAAATTCGCATTTTAACTTATCTAGATAACAGGGTACATGTGAACGTGGTACATGATGACACTTTAGTATGAGGACCACCTGGTGCACTTTGTCGAATACGCAAATAAATTGGAACAGAACTATTTCTGGCAGGGGGTACGACATTCAACCGAATCTCTGACATGGGCTTTCCAATCCCTTTCCGAATTCTCGAATTTTCGAATCCCGAATTTTTACATTTTACAAAAATTTTGAATTTTTTGTTGAAAAATTGGACAAAAGTTAAAATATTTTTGACCTTTTTTTTTTAAAATAATCATCTAAATCTGTCCGAATCCCGTCCGAATCCCATCCGAATCCCATCCGAATCCCATCCGAATCCCATCCGAATCCCATCCGAATCCCATCCGAATCCCATCCGAATCCTATGAAAAATTCAAATCTCTGACACGCAGATTCTGAATCATGTTAAATATCGAGTCAATATTAATCAACGAATAAAAATTGTTTTCTAAAATGAATTCTCGCTATTCTCAACACATTTTCAGCGTGGATGCTCGTATATCAAAATTTACTCTGATTGAGGCAAATTTAAACTGTTGTTGACCGTTAATGTTTCTCCTAATGAATATAAATGTCATACGTGCGCGATGGGCTTAAACAGAGAGAGAAATAATAATTTATTTAAAATCACTTATAAATTCGGTTGAGAAAATGATTTTTCTCTCGCTCCGTTCATTTGTCAAAATCTTTTTCAAATCCGTACCTGAATGTGTCAATTCGTGACAGACTGGCAGTCACAAAGTGTTTCATTTAGTTTGTACAAATTGAAGGAAAAAAAGGTTGAATAAGAATGCGAGGGTCATAAGATTGTAATCAGTCACATCCTGGTTTGAAATGATCCGGCATAGACGAGGTTGCCAACCCGCCATGATTTTATGCAATCGCGTGGCCAATGCGGCTTTAATGCACGAAGAGAAATTGCACTTTCCATTAAAATTTTATACAAAGAAAACATTTTTTTTTAAATTTACTGTAAAAATAGACGTTGCAGGATTTTTTTCCTTTTTTTCTCATTTCACCTTTTCCGTATTCGAGAAAATTGTAAAAGGAAGTTCCACTAGGTAAAGAAGAGCGAAAAGCGAGCAACTTAGCAATTGATTTTCTCTCCCTCTACTCTGTATTTCCCTCTTCTTTTCTTTGCAGTTTTTTTTTTTTTTTAACTCTTTATGAAGATCGCATCCTGAGTTATGGGAAATTAAATTCACGGTCGACATAATTTCCGGAGAAGCGGTGTTGAGGTAGTGGGGGGACCATAGTAAATTGGCGATACCATTTCAAGCGAGAATAGTTTGGTTTTCAGTCTACATAATGGTTTTATTCTGTGTAAATAATGGGTGGGTTGTATTTTAATTTTTAATCTATTAAAAATTAAAAGAGATAAAAATGGAAAATTTTATAAATATTAAATTTTCTTTTTCCGAACACTGTCGATTGGAGAACCAAAACCATTTTGTATCGCGGCGTAATTCAAAACGCGTGTAGAAAACGCAATCCAAATTTTAAAGTGGATAAAACAATTGCAGGTTAGGCGATATAATGCATGTTATTTTTTATTTTGTATTTTGTATTTTGTATTTTGTATTTTCTATTTTTATTCCCATATACTACGTACATAAATATTGGAAATCATTTTGGCATCAATATTTGAAATACATACGCCGTGTTTTCATTAAATGTTTACGATGTTGATATTGCTTATCTTCTAAAATGATTTTAGGTTTAAGCTAATTTGATTGATGCAGTTTTTTATTGTGCAGACTGCAAATGTTGATATTATAGAAAATAAATTTTTGATGAATTTATTAACTTGAAGCTGAATTTTGGCTCCGTGGATGAATATATACGTTTTAATTATGTAACACACTAATATATTTATCAACGATCAATTTGTAAAATTCAGCATGCACCGTAAATAACATGGAACTCGTACAACCTGTGCCACGCAACTCATTAGCACGTGAAATACGTACATTACGTCAAATGTACGGCAAAGTACGGAAACCCTTTGTCAAATATTTGCCAAGTGTTTTAATTATTGACGCGCACGGTTTTCGGTTTCTAAGCAACGGCCATCATTAGAAGAGTGTTGACATGGCTTGGAAGGACAGGGATTACGCCTAAGTACTGTACGAAACGGAAGGCCATCGAGTTTTTCTGTAGACGAATGTCAGTGTGATGGTTTAGTACTTTTGGTACACATTGGGGATGAAGAAAGCATGTTCGATTTTATTTTTATTTTTTGGAATTTGCTTTTTTGTTTGTTTAGCCTTCGTTGCAGTGAGGGATGAATGCGATATTTGTCGGTGACTTTGAGGGATAATGATAAATAATAGGGTTCTGCCAATTGTCTGGGTGACCTGTCGATAATGAATGGTCATTGGCTGCTGACCGGTGGTGCGTGAAGTGCTGATGCGTCTTTTCTTCTTATACAGATAAGGGGCGTTTTGTTTGTCCAATGCATTATGCATGACAGGAGATGAATGACGTGGCTTGAAGTGGGTGAGAAGGGAGATGGGGATTACGAATCTGGTCTCACATGACAAAACCTAATCCGAGCACTAACACAATACAAAACCTTAAGTAGTACCACCACGGGCACACAATCCGTGGAAATACGCGTTTCAACTTTTTATTTTTTATTTTTTTGTGCGTAACTATATTCTGTGCAAATCATTAGGTGCATTCAAACTGGTTAAGCGAATAGTCTACTAAAAGTATTTTTATTTTTCTGTAATAAATTTTTTGTTTGTTTCTCAATCGCTCCAATTGTTTCAGCAGTTTATTTTGGTATGATTTTGTACCTTTGTTTAAAATTTCAACAGTCAACACGCGCGTATTGCTGAGAAATGAAGAAAAAATGGGGTGCACCTATCTTTTTGTCGCGCACTGTAAGTGACTCAACCCCTTGCTTAAAGTTAGACAAAATAAATGGACGAGGTTATGAACTTAGACCATTTATGCAGATTTTTCTTTGAACGCATCTATTGAGTCGACGTATGTTCGAAACTCAGTCTAGTTCATTTGGATATTTCATTACTCGATTCTGTACATGACTTGGCAGCAAATCAGGACTGTAGGAAAAGCTGACTAAACCATGTTACGTGTAATACCTTGTTCCCATTGTTGTGGATCATTTGGTGAATGTCCTGTTTGATTTTTACTATTGCTTAAGTGTCATATATTGATGGACAAATGAGGAAATCCCCCATTCAAGCTCATGGACCCTTTGCCTGCTTAAAAAAAAACACGTAAATGCGCTCGTTTTTAACCGTTGGTTTCGTTCTATTAAGGGTCTGGAGGTAGAGTTTTGCTTAATCGATCACCATAAGTGGTTTTAACTTTTAAATTTGTGATGAAGCTGAAATTGGAAAGTAAAAATTTTAAAATGTTTATTCTGTTGAATATTTTATTCAATTCCGAACGTTGTTCTACGTGTTTTAAGGGTAAAGTTCGAAATCACCGAATTCAGTGGTTAGAACTTTGAGAATTACTCATTGATGTGTTAACTCGAATTACTTAGGACATTAGCAAGTGCCAGGTCAGTTATTTTCTCAGAAGCTCTGTGGAATCTGCAGAGTTTTATACCAATTTTACTGCTAAGCTTCATTTTCCTAACACTGTTTGCGAAGGCAAAAAAACGAGGCTTGTGGGTAAAAGAATCTCATAAAATCCTTTTAAAGAAACTCCATGGTGTCTCAGGGGCCTCTTTTTTGGTTTTTTTTTTTTTTAAGAAATGAGGGGTAATTGCTGTAGGCCACCTGCCATTTTCTAAAGGTTTTGGGTTTATTGATTTACACATTACGGTCAATCAATGGACTGTTTTCGTCTAAAAAAATGGTTGGCAGTTTTTTTAGCACTCGTACGGCTTGATAAAAATTGTAGATGGGCATTAGACTGTATCAAAAAACAACAGGTAGTTTAGAATATAGATGCAGTCAAGGTTAGGGTTTATGTGGCTTGTGGAGTTCTTGTAAGCTTACAGAGCACAAATATATGCGTATGAATTTTTTAGGGTATTTCGTTTTTTTTGTCTGTTTATACAAGTAGTTCAGTTTTAGGTTTTACTAGTAAATGGCAATCAAATTCCTTCATTTTCACAGTGGTTCACTTCTTTCAACATAATTTTTTACTCTCGTTTTTTTTTTGTTGGTACTGCGAACACTGTTGTAACAAATTTCTCGCTATAAAAATTTTTTTTTGGTTGTCTGCCTTATTTCTCCCATGTTAAATTATTTCGTCATAACGAACTTTCGTTATTAAGAAATTTTACGGTAACGAACCGGAAATGCATAAGAAATATGCAAATACTTTATTATTGTGTATTGTGAACATTTTCGGTTAAAAATGGTATCATTTTCTCATGATTTTGACATTTTTAAAATGTCTTCTCATTATTATGCATTTTGATCAGAACTTAGAAAATATACAAAAATTGCATGATTCTAAAGAAAATACACTTACAAACGTCAAAATCATGATAAAATACTTAAAAACATCAAAATCATGAGAAATAGAAGTAAAATCTCAAAATCATGAGAAATACAAGTAAAATGTCAAAATAGTGAGAAATACAAATAAAATGTCAAAATCATGAGAAAATAGATCCAAAAACGCAAGAATTATTTTTGCTACAATTTTTTTAATTTTTGTAAATTGTGTTTCTCAAATTTTTCTTGTTATACCTAACTAATTAGTTATAACGAAATACTTGTTAAGAACTCTTGCTATTACGAACTATGTTTTGCTACCCCGGCCTGTTCGTGATAGCGAGGTTCAACCTGTATCATAATAATTTGAAATTCGACTAACGATCTAAACTTGTGCGGCAGCCGTGTTAAATTTGATTGCAAAAACTAAAATCATGTTGCATATACCACTTAAAAAATTATTTCAGTTGTTGTTTTTGATTTTGCAGTTTATTGTGATGGTTTATGGTTGTTTTTCGTGTCCATTCTGTTTATAGAAACACTAAAAAAAGCTAAACCAAACTTCGGATGTAATTACTGTAGTTTTGTCTTAGAATACACATTAGGTTCATTCAAACTTCAAAACACAAATTGACTTATTTGTCTGAAACACTTCTCCAAACAAGATATAAAACAGACGTTTTTTTTATGTAAGACTACGTTTTTATTCGCACTAGGCGAGAAAACAGATGGGCTGCAACAATTGACTGAAAGTGACTTATACTCAAAACCACCACAACGTTGTCCTAACTCCTATTGGCTCAGCCGGTTTACGCCTAACTGAGGACTGTGCTCTACTACGCAGAAAAGTAGTTCTGTTTATTTTCAATGTATCTTAGTGCAAAAAGTGATTAGAATGATGGATTTTATTTATTTGATAATAAAATGCTTATTTTATTTGCTAAATAAGCTTTTCCCCCTTTTAATCAATCAAACAATATTAGCATAGTTTGTTGGTTTCTTTTGGCAGGTAAACAAAGGTTTAGTTTTTTATTGTTGTTTTGCCTAGTTAGATGACAATTCTGGTGTTATGGGCTACTTTTTTGTGTTACTACACCAGTGAGATGGCTCAACCAATAGGAGTTAGGACAATGTTGTGGCGGTTTTGAGTATAGAGAATGGAAATTTGACGCAGAAAACGAAAATCGAGGACAATCGCATGACGCTCAAACAAAACAATCTCACACAAACGCTGTCTGTTGTCGGCACAAAGCAATGTGATACAACATGCAAGAACAAGACAATTTTTCACAGCAAACACAGACAACAACATAATCATACCCACAACTTCTCATCTAAATAAGGTTTTCAAACCAACAACACAAAGTTCTAACTTACACCACAATAAAGACTGCCTCTTTGTAAATTTTTTTTACATCCTATCTCTGAGTTGTGAGAAGACAACCTGAAAGAATTGAAATAAGAGGATTAAAGATTAAGTTGAATCGCTTCTTCGACCTACAGAAGTGACTTATTTCTTTTGCACCTGCTATTGGCCATTGTCGCCACATGTTGTAGGTAGCCATCTTTTTAGTTTACTTCGGTTTTTAGTGTGTTCAATTGAGAATTCACTTTTAAAAGAGATTTAAGGAGAGCAAAATTAGTCTTTTGAAGTTTGAAGGAGATTTGAAGAATCAAAAATTTAAGCCACATAAATGCGATCGCGTGACAAGATTTCGCGATTTGTCACGATAAAATAAAACAAAAATTGAATTTTTGTTGTCAAGGCTACGACTGGAAAAATGGCCAACACATCAATTGATCCGAACTGAACGTACACCGTTAAGCGTGTGGTTTTGTTTCAGACGTTTTAAACAATAAAAACTTTACCTCGAGATTAGATGCAACCGAAATTGCAGCCGAGGCGGCGGAGGAGAATGGGTGGCTGAAATAGCATGCAATGCGCACTCGCAGCAAAGTCGTAATCACGAGAATAGACAATAAGCGAGATGTCTCTCAACATTCTCGCTCGAGAAACATTCAAACGAGACTACAATATCACGAGAGAATTAAATCCATTTTATAAAATTTCAACGAGTAAAAAATTATTCCAAAAATCAACTGGTACGGATCTTTTGTCTCGTCGATGCCATGTGTTTGAACTTCATTTATTTGTACACTATTTTCTCTTATTTTTACACTAAAAGAAACTAAATTTTACACGACGTCGCTTTCTTTTTTCTGCCTAACCTAACCTAACCTAACCTAAACCAGTCCTTGATGTGTATGAATTTTTTAGTGTAGAAATAAGGGAAAAATAGTGTTGGTATTCAGAAATTTAGTGTAAAAGTCAGGGATTTTTTAGTGTAAAAAATAAGGGAAAATAGTATAAAAATAATATGATTTCCCTTTATTTATTCAACAACATTGTCGGCCATTTGTGCTCGGTTTGGAGAGGAAGACAATTGAGCTGCATCGACTCGTAAGGAGATTAGTTGAGATTCAGGCTGTGAATATGATGTGCTGTTTAAGCTATCGATTTTGGGACTCGCGACCTTTCTCCTTTATCTTCGATTAGTTTTAACGTTTAACTTAAAGTGGATCTCCAAGTTTGATCGATTTAGTAATCGATCAAGGTTCTCACTACGTGTTTAAAATTCTGCTAACAAATTGTTGTGTCTGTCGGTCGAGTTGGTTGTTAACAAACACTACTGTTTGCAGTAATAATAAAATGATTTTATTACACACTACACGTATCTTTCCTCTAATGATGTCAACAAGTTGTCATGTTTTTTTTATCGCACTTGATTTTTTTCGTCTTGCCTTGTCATAAAACAAATCCCATTTTGTGTAATCTTATTTTCCAAAATTACCACACTTGTTTCGTGAAACGATAACAACAAAACGGTTTTTTCATTCCACCTTTAAGCTGATTGTCATTAAAATAACATTACCTTTTTCTATTCTTCTTCCTCCTCCCTCGTCGTGTCTGCTTTGGATCTTTCTCTTTCTCGATTGTTTTATTCACAATTCAGATGTACTTGTGTTGCGTTGTGATAGTGACCAATGTCCACGGTTCAGCGGGTGGTCACTGGTCACCGGTGGGGAGTAGCAATAGTGCTGTCTCTTGTTTTTAGGAAAAGGATGATTGGTTTCTTTGATATTGAAGCCGGAAAAAAAAGTCAGGAATCCATGTACCAGTGTTCCGTGACACGGAGAAGATGAGTTGAGATACGAGTTCTGGCCTTTTATTTTTTTCACTCTAAGGATAGACAGTTTAAATTTACGTGACCGCACGGTCCGGTGAAAACCATGCGGGAAGACAAAGGGCGGCTAGTTTCTAAAATGAAATTTTTATAATTGTATAATATCAACAAATAAATGATGTTATTTATGGCTTGTCCAATATTATCAAGTCAAATTCAGTATTTGATGTTTTTGCAAAAAGTATGCGGGGAAAGAAAATTGTGGCCGGGTTTCTAAAATGAAATTTTTATGATTATTTTTTTCTTTTTAATTCTTAAAAGGGGCTATGGGTGCCATTACCCCATATCTTAAATTGGAGTTGCATCGAGTGATAAGTTTTAATGGTGAAGTTAGTGACTTTGTTCGGGAGTAAATGGGTTTGATTTAGAGGCCATTTTGGATCTTTTAAAAGGGCTGACTAATAGGGCTTTTTCCTACAAGAAATTGTGAAATCTAGTGATTTTGTATCTCCAATCTTATATTTATGGCTGCTATTTGGTAGTAAAACTGGAATAATAATGAGAAATATAAAATGGTAGCAAGAAATTGCTGATTTTTATATGTATTTAATATTATTAAATGTAGCAAAAAATGAAATTCAATTCATTAGTTGGTATTTTCACGTGTTTATGCGAGACTAATTAAATTCTGGATGCGTTGTTGTTATTGTTGGAAATATTAAAGCAGAAAGTCGTGTAAATGAGAGTAAAAATGACTTTTCTAAAATTGCTTTCTTGAAGGTTGCCTTAATTAAGCCAGTGTCTTTCACAGACCGAAATTAAAAGCAATCCCAAAATAAAGTAATGGCTCTCACCATACTTAGTCACACATTAGGTTTAGTTTTTAGCAGCAAAACTATTTCTATTAGAACAATAAATTTTTTATTAATACATTATGGCTTATTTCATAGCCAATAACTATCCCTAATGGTATTGCCTTTGTTTTAATACCTGTAGAAGCCAACCCAGCACATTCAGGGGACATTGGGACCGTAATAAAACATCCTGTGAAACACAATATGCTCTAAAAGACATTTTTAAGACGTTTACTTGGTTATATTTTTTGCTAAATTAGCACAGGAGTTGTCAACACATCAGAATGCTATTATATTCACTGGGGAGTTTGGATTTTTTAATTAAAGAATGTTTTCTCGATGAAAAATTGAAGGAATTCATCTTTTATTATTGGTTTAAGGAGTCGGGATGTTTATTAGTGAGTTTGGTACGGGACGTAATAACATTTCAGTTATTAGTCGGTCAAGTGGAGCGGCAAGTTAATTGTGACAAGCATCAGGGCTTATGAATGGAATTGCGTCGAATTTTCTATGAGAAGAATTGCGGCTTAATGAGGATTGCATCCAATTTCCTACCGTGTTCACACCCGGTTCAACTCAAAGTCCACGCTTGCGCAAATCCTTCATTCTAATTACTAACATTTCTTTACTCGCAAAAAGGAATGTGGAGAATAAAAATTGTGCAGCCGATATTAAATTTTCATGTGGTCCTTTCACGAGTACAAAATGATCAATATTCCTCGTGTCACGATCGATCATTGTCACTCGTCGATAAAGTTTGCAGTTGCAGATATATGCTCGCTGATGGAACCTCGATTTTTTTTATTTTGTTATACTGGCCCATATGGTTCCAAAATACATTGGAATTATATTGCAATGTATTTTGAAATGTATTGCAATGTATTTTGAAATGTATTGCAATGTATTTTGAAATGTATTGCAATGTATTTTGAAATGTATTGCAATGTATTTTGAAATGTATTGCAATGTATTTTGAAATGTATTGCAATGTATTTTGAAATGTATTGCAATGTATTTTGAAATGTATTGCAATGTATTTTGAAATGTATTGCAATGTATTTTGAAATGTATTGCAATGTATTTTGAAATGTATTGCAATGTATTTTGAAATGTATTGCAATGTATTTTGAAATGTATTGCAATGTATTTTGAAATGTATTGCAATGTATTTTGAAATGTATTGCAATGTATTTTGAAATGTATTGCAATGTATTTTGAAATGTATTGCAATGTATTTTGAAATGTATTAGTTACAGCAGCGGTCGGCAATAGGCGGACCGCGGTCTGGATACGGACCGCGGAGACGTTTTAGCGATGTTTTTCCCTCGGTTTCTTTGGTTTTTCAGTGTTTTTTTTCTTGTTTTTCCTGTTTTTTTTCATGTTTTTTAGGTTTTATTTGTATTTTTTAGGTTTTGTGTGTTTATTGGGGGGTTTATTTGGTTTTTAAGTGTTTTTTCCGTTTTCTTAGGTTTTTAAGTGCTTTTTTTTTCTGGACCTCGATAAAAATTTTCAATAGTATCCGGACCCCACTTAAAATTACTTGCCGACCCCCGAGTTACAGAGTAATTACATTTTCAAAATCATCAGGTTTCTCTGGCTCACCGTGTCTTAAGAAATGCATTATTTTATGTACAAATAATACACTTAATTAAGTAAAAAGCAATATATTGTAAAATATATTTTTGAACCATACGGGGGGCTTGGCAAATCCAAAGCCGAAACTTGCCCTTCAGTGCTCGTTCTTTTTCGTTAATCATTTAATTCATTTGGAATCTCTTTTCTTTTTACTTGACTTGTTGTTGATTCGCTTGTTTCCTTTCTTTTGTGAGATATTTCCACAGTTGGTAATACAATGAGAAACCCGTGTGTGCTTGTCATTTTTGGGGCTAGCTTTTCAGCTAGGATTTATAAGGACATTGTATTTGTATCATGTCATTCGGATTTGACCTCGTGTGTGTGTGTGTGTAGCTTTAGTTTCCTAAAGTTGATGGTGCGAAGTGCGAGCAAGTACGGAATTATTATTTGCTTTATCTATGTGGGTTTTGCGGAAAGCCAATTGAAACAAAACTGGACTTTATTGCCATTTCCATTGCTTATAGTTCTAACAAAACAACAAAAAGGAAAAAAATCGATACTGTTATTTTATAATTTATTTTATAGGCCCGAGAGTCGCAAGGCTTAAATTTTTTTCCTCCAATATAATTGTTTAATGAGAGGAAAGTAATCGACGAAAAAGTTTGGTGTTAATCCCATTACAACGGTGCGGTGAATGGCTCGAATACATACGAAAATAGAAACATTTTCGCATTTTAAGCGATAATTATATGTCTTAGCAACACCCTCTTAAAATGAAGCATGAAACGTGCTAAAACGAGACAAATTAAGCGCGCTTCCATTGTGTTTCTACTATAGAACGCGATGGGCTATAATATAATAAATTAATCAAGTATAGATAAACTAATAGAAACAACAATTCTTTGAACGCTTTTCAAAGAAACTGATCAATGTTAAGTGAAAAAGCATGTCGAAAGTATATTATGTCGTGTATTATTCATTGATAATGGAGCAATGTAGTTGTTCATACCCCCCCGTGTCTTCGAAATATAATTTAATATTTCAACAGTCGATTAGCACTTTTATTACCTGCACGTACAACGAGTATTAAATGTTTTTGTTTGTAATTTATATAGTGTTGTGCATAGGAGTGGCTTCCAATGTCCACTTGGGTATAGTCAGGCAGTGTCCAAGAAGACTCCTGATGTCTTTGCGCTTTTGAACTCTAATCTTTTATCATCTTCAGCTGCAATACTACTTGTATCTAAACTGGGCTTGAAGCTATACGATTTTATCTCATTTCCAACAGTAAATTAAATGAAGCATGCAAAGTCTTTGCTTGATGGTGCTAATAACCACAATAAATGGCTATTTAGTGAAGGCGCTTCAATGTTTGGGTGAAAAGTTCAAGATTGGCTTGGGAAAGAGGATAAAGTATTGATTTTAGGTTATTCATTTTTATGCAGTGGGAAAAAGTAATATAAGTAAAGGTTTTCCATATAATCCTGTCAATAATCAGGCAATAGGTGCATTCGAAAAGTCATGTGTAAATGTCGGGGTTTATTTTGTCTTATTTTGTATCGTTTTCTTTTTAATTACGGAGTAGTTTATATTATTAATGTTAAGTGGTGAATGCAGCTAAGAACGGGCTGTATAATATCGGAATAAAAACAGATGATAAGAATAATAAGAATAACAATAATAATAACAATAATACAGTCGAAACTCTTTATAACGAATCGCGATATATACGAATTATCGATATAACGAATACCGTATTTTATCGATTAAGAGCCGCGGCTCGGATGTACATCATTTTAGCGATTTCATTTTAGCGATTTCATTTTAGCGACACACCATTTTAGCGAACATGTCATTTTAGCAACACAAAAACCTAGGTTTAATTCCTAAGAAGGGCTAACAAGAGGGGGCTGCGCCCTCCCTTGACCCCCCGCGAACCTAACCTTACTGGTTTTTTGATGAAAACCACTTTTTTGAGCCGGCTTGTCGCTAAAACCTAGCTTTTTGTGTCGCTAAAATGACATGTTCGCTAAAATGGTGTGTCGCTAAAATGGGACTTTTTTTTGAGCTAAAATGACTATAACCGCGCGGCTCTTATTCAAAACTGCCATTTTTGTCAGCAATTACAATTTATGTTTTTCGTTTGTTACATTTGCTTAATGTAACAAGCGAAGTCTGAATGACATGAACGAAGCGTACGTTCATCATTCGTGAGGTTAAATACGGAAACAATACCGTACTTTTGCAAAAATACGGTATTCTTGGTGTCTCAGCCACGGCTACAATTCGAGGGCGACTCTTAATCGGTAAAATACGGTACCTAAAAATGACTGGTTTGGTTGGCCGGCCATAGAACAGCATGTTAAAAAATTTCGATATAACGAATTCTCGTTATAACGAATCGTATTTTTGGGTCCCTTGCGATTCGTAATAACGAGTTTCGACTGTATGTTGTTTATTTTATGAATGTGGCTCGTGTAACACTGGGCTCCATACTAATTGTCAAAATAGTACTGGGTGCAATTTTGGTGATGGTTTATGGCTGTTTTTGCTGTCCGTTCCGTTTATGGAAGCACAAAAACAGATGAAGAAAAAAAGAGAAACTTAGAGTGCAGCTGCTGTTACTCTTTGTTTTCACATAGCCATTCATAACTGAAGTATCACAGCTACTTATTGCGATGATAACTCGCTCCATTGCCAAAACTAGTGGAACAGGTGTTGTGTTATTCACTGTTGATTAAATGGTTTGAGTTCTTCGTACTCGTGGCCCGCCATGCGCTTTATAGACTAACATCTTGTTATTGCCAATTTGACTCCGTGACCTAAATTTTTCCTCTTGCGACCACTTCTTGCTAGTCTCCGAGTCTTAATTGTTGCTCGCTTCAATTACCTAAAATTTCTTTAATTAGAAAACTCTTAACTCTAATTTAAACGGTTAGAGAAAAGGTTGTAAGTTCACTAAGCTTCCGAATGTGGATTTTTTTTGTCATCTGATTTTTTTTTTTTAATAACTAATTAAAATTGTAGTAATTAAAAAAAAATTATCATTTTTTATTTAAATTATATTTTCACGTGTTTTAAGCGAAAAATCAGTTTATTTTGAGACGATAGCAGACATTAATAACGCAGTAAGTTTTCTAAGAAATCGATTTTGAAACTTTTTCGCTTTTGATTAAAGTTTCGATCGCGACTTTATCCTTGATCAGTCACAAATTAATCATCAGACAGAGTGAAATGTAATAAAAAAAATGGTTGTGTCAAATGTCGGAGGTTACAGCGTTGATCGAAGTCAATATTTCACTCAAACTTATGTTATGTAACTCAAATGTAATTCTTTTAAAGGGGTCTAGCTGAAGGTTTCTAATATTTTCTAATTTGTGCCTCGAACGAAAAGTATGCTTCACTGCACTGCTTGACAGAAATGACGTGAAAAATGATCACATCGAGCCAAAGATGGCAGCAAAACCAACTTTTCAGCTCAATATATATATTTATAAAGTTACATTTATTCTTTTTAATGATTAAATCAAGCAGAAAGTGGAATGAATTCGTTGCGCATTAAACGACAAGTTGAAGAGCTTTGAGCACTTTGTTTACATTCAACTGGGGGTCACCATGGAAGAGAAAATCGGGTGACATTTTCAAAACGTCACGAGGCGCTGCGACTTGTTTGTGTTGTTCTATTGAGCGACAGAATTTTATCTTTCAGTGTTATGCAAAAATGGAGGCGGGGGAACCGAGGAAATATTTTTATTATTCTTTCCGGGGATGGTTATGTCTATATATACATCCGGAAGTGAAGTAAATTTTTTATTTAGCGTTTAAAGGGGCACAGTCTATGTCACAACGTAGAACTTCTTGAGGAGGGGTTGTTGGTTGTGTTTTTATTGTTATTTCCGTTTTGACTGGTCAGCCGACTGGCTGTTTTGTAAATTTCCATCAACAGAGGGCGCTGGTTTCCATTTCCGTTGCCACGATTGTCGTCTTAGATGTAGTTCTACATTAAAATAGCTTTTCAGGTCATTTTATTCTCGTAGTAAATTTGTTATAAGGAAAATATGTGGTGAAAATGAAATGTGATGGCCAAGGGCTGGGGAAAATCTGTTCGATTGAATTTAAAGGGCAGAGTTTTAAAGGGCAAGGTTAATAATTTTATTTTTTTTTACCAATGAAAAATTCATACCATCGGCTGTTTTTTCATCGGCGTTTGACAAAAATGTAAAACTGTCAAAATAAAAAAATTGCATGTTTGGCTCGGCGTCGGCGGCTTTTATGAAGCGACGCGCGAATGGTCCATTTTCGACACGGAATATCTGAGAAGGAATAAATGACGAGCGTTGCGTATTGCTTTGTTGTTTAGCTCACTCTGAGTGCTTCTTAAATTAATTTTGCGTGTCAACAACTCCATCAAACGCACCTGTTTGTGCTCATACTCGAGCCCCTAGGGTCCTGTTTACTTCTTTTATTTTGAATAGAATGAATTTTATTTGTTTACCAAACGGGCTCTCATTTTAATTTATTATTCGCGTGTCGCACATTGATTTTTTTTTTGTATTCCGCAAATTTGTCATAAATTTTTCTTAACTGAAATTTTACGTGGTTTGAGCGGGTGAGCATGATGGTCATCCTATTGAATTGCGTCACCTTGGGAATGTACCAACCGTGCACGGATGAAGTGTGCTCTACAAGCCGCTGTAAAATCCTCCAGGTAAGTACGAGTATGCATATGAATGAATGTGAAATAACAAATGTACTGGGAAAATGGATGTCTTAACAGGCACCTGTGAGTGGCAGGGAAGTTTTTCATTCTTTCTTTTTGGTTTTTATTTTTTTTTAAATTTATTTTATGGTATGAATAAGTGCCAACAGAAACAAATAAAACACCAAATGGTTCAGAACTGCGGCAAGTGAAAACAGTAAATGCAAATGACGTCAAACAGCTACTGAAACATTTATTGATGTTCAGTAAATAACACATACGGTTCAAAAATACATCGAAATTGTATTGAAATGTATTGCAATGTATTTTGAAATGCATTGGGTTTCGCGAGAATGCATTTTGTAATACATTATGTAAAATGTATTAAAAATATTATTATTCGTCAAATATGAATGCATTTCTAAAATGAATTTTTTCAATTGCATTATTTAACTTCTAAAAAAAATTCCTTACCCAATCCAGGTCCTTTTTGTCTTAAAATCCCAATTTTTTTTCCAAAATTGTATGAAAATGATTCTATTCTATGACTATTTCATGTTTATGAAGAAATTTAACCAATTTGGTATTTAGCGTAAGTATATGACAAAATTAATTGAGATTGAATTCAAAAGTAGCCGGTAAACAAAGAATTTCTATAAAAATGTTTTTTTTTATGAATTTTTGAAAAACACATGAGGTCAAAATTGCGGTTATAGTCATTTTAGCGACGCTCATTTTAGCGATTTTTACCAAAAAGTCCCATTTTAGCGATCACGTTTTAGCGACACGATTTACCGCGACAAGCCGGCTCAAAAACGTGGTTTGCATAAAAAAACCAGCAAGGTTAGGTTCGCGGGGGGTTAAGGGGGGCCCAGCCCCCTCTTGTTAGCCCTTCTTAGGAATTAGTGTTAGTATTAGTGCCGATTTGTGTCGCTAAAATGATAATTTCGATAAAATGGTGTGTCGCTAAAATGAAATCGCTAAAATGTAGTACATCCAAAATTGACCCTAGGTTGGGGCAGGGAGGGTTAATATACGAATAATATACATATTTCTGTGAAATGTTATGCATTTTGGAATACATTAACTGACAAGTAATATACGAGTATTGTAAAATATATTTTTGGTCCTTCTGAGTATTTTCGAACCCGGCTACTAATCGATGCACGACATCGATTTGTTGTGTAAGCTGGAAGAAATAATGTGGCGCTAAATTCAAGACAACAAAAGTACATTATTCGATTGGGTCTTGGGACTCTGGAGAAAAGCTGAGATTGAGACGGGATTTATATCTGCATCCTGCCCCCCGAGTGAAGTTCGGTTGCTCTTGGTTTTGCCATTTCTTGTCTTAGCAACGGAAATGTATGACAAGCCATTCCATAGCAACCTAAAATTGTAAGACTTTGTTGATAACAACTCCCAAGGCTTTTTTTTTCTCCCTTCTCTTCAACTTCAAGTCTCCAACTCAGTGGCATCTAACGTCTGTTTATTCAAGTGTGTCATTTTGCCGGTGGTGACTCTGACTTTTCATTAAATTACACTTCCGCAGGAAACTAATTGTAAATCTTTGAATTAATGTTTTGCAAAATAGTAGGAACAAAAACGACGTAAACAGACTCAAATCTGCACATATATAACTCAATTAATGGCCAATTTTTTGTGCTTAATTTGATTTGCTGCAATCGGTGTGTTTGACGAATGAAAAATTCATTAGTGGTTTGCTGTGCCACTTCCATTAGAGGGATGCATTTCGCCTCGATGGAAGCACCTAGAGCGAATAGTAATTGAATGAGAAAAGTAGTCTGTCTGTATAAACTATATATACCGTATTTTACCGATTAAGAGTCGCTCTCGAATAGTAGCCGCGGCTAAGACACCAAGAATACCGTATTTTTGCAAAAGTACGGTATTGTTTAACAAACGAAAAACCGGAATTGTAATTGCTGACAAAAATGGCAGTTTTGAATAAGAGCCGTGGCTCCTAATCGATAAAATACGGTATTTATATAAGGAAATTGGTCCAATTCTTGCAAATCGAGCAGAAGTTACAGTTTGTATCTTGGTGCCAAATTCAAACTGTGCATTTAACATAACGATTATCAAATTTGTTGCACACAAAGGAAATAAAGCAACAAAATTTTGGTACCATGCTGTAAATTACTTTTGTTAATGAGTTTATTTGCTGCTTATTTCATTTATTTGAACAGTATTAGGCATAACATTGCTAAATGACGACTGGAAATTAGGAAATCGACTGTGCAGAATGGGATGCGCAGCATGAATTTGGCATCAAGATACTAGGCACGAACTGTAGGTGGGGCCACTGATAATGAAATAAGGGCCTTTTCTGGAGTCGAAGATTTGCAGTTGCCCCACTCCCAAGTGGCCCTCCCTGAATGGTCGAAATTGGGCTTTACAATTGCTAAGGCAGGCCTGTCTATGGACGTGATGTCACACTTAAAGAAGAGAGTGAGAATTGGTTTTATTGTCTCAAGCAAACCTCTAAGGCCATATATGCCATGATCTGACAGAAAGAAAAACAAAACAGACAATGTAGACGTAAAGAAACAAAGTCGAAAGACAAAACAACACGTCAAAGCTAAAAAAAAGTGGAAAAAAATAATAAAAATAAAAATAAATGAGCAGCGGAAGCAGATGCGAGTAATGTCAAAATGTTTCTATATTTTCAGCAAAAGCATTTTAAGTGTGACAAACGAAATATTTCACAGATTTATGTTGTGCTAAATGTTTTATTGCAATGTGACTTGTAGACAGCAATTATAAAGGAACACTTAACAGAATTAAAATAACCACAAAGGAAGTATTTTAAGAGCTGAGATGAAGGTTTGATAAGCAGTTGAATTTGTCTTAATTAATGCAATAGGAACAACCACAAATTCTAATACTTTGCAAAAAAAATGCATTGATGAAAAGTTATTGCAAGCTGTTCGTTTACAATAAATATTAATTAAATTGGTTACTAGGCACATTCATACAGTAAAGGCATGTTTAACTTGCATTTAAAATGCAGTTTTGTCGAAAATAATTCTGCATTTCTTCGAGTAGTATAAAAGATAAACGACATATTGACTTGTGTTTTGAATATTTCATCTAATTTCCGCTAATTACTCGTTTTGTAATTGCTGTTGCAGATGTTCGATGACGTCATCTTTACCTTCTTCGCCGTGGAAATGATGATCAAGATGATTGCCATGGGAATGTGGGGGAAAGGAGCATATTTAGCTGAGACTTGGAATCGACTGGACTGTTTCATCGTCATGGCTGGGTGAGCAGACTACTTGAGATTAAATCTTGCGTTATGAAACTGGTTGAGTGACAGTTATTTGAATTGTTTTTATTGTTTTTCAGCGCTATCGAATATTGTTTGGACATGGAAAACATGAATTTGTCAGCCATTCGTACGATACGTGTTTTAAGGCCTCTTCGAGCGATCAATCGGATTCCGAGTAAGTTTTAAATTTTACTTGTGCAAACTAGCAGAATTGAGAAATCCCACGTGTGCATTTGAGAAATTTAAATCCTCGTTTCCGTGCCAGCAATAAAGACATTCGCTAAGCACCTCTGTAATGGTTCATTACAATGAATTGTTCCTTTGGAATTCAAGTGGGAATATTTTATCAGCTCTTATCTGATATATTGCATTAAAAATGGGGATTTAGTTTCAAGCTATAGGGTTCATGCAAGCAGTAGCAGCAAGGAAGTAATGGTTGAGAAGTCAAATAAGGGCTCAGGGTCCCGGAGAACAGGTTTAGGACCTGTATATAAAAAAAATTGTCGGGCTAGACCGGATAAAAATTCACCGGTTTTTACAAAATTTGAAATTCAGGAATGACTAGTGCAATCAAACTTGGCAAATTGGAATTTTATTAAAATTGCAAATATCTCGCAAGCGAAAGCTCGGATCGCCAAAAACTAAACACCAAACGAAAGAACAAAAACAACTGCACCAGAAACGTTAATTAAACAACACTGCCCACAACTAATGATTAATGTATATTTAATTAAACAGAGTTTACATTTTTTGAGACACTAGCTGCATTCAAAAACTCTAAAACGTATGCAAAACTCGTTTCGTGTTTGTACGTGACGTCATTCTCATTCATTGAATAACATGTTATTCAATGGGAATGACGTCGTACGTGTGTATTGTCGAGTCGGTTTTATTTGGGCCACCGGGTATACGGCGATATATTATTCTTGTAGCGTGGTATCAATAGGACAGCGCCAATTTTGTTTAGTCTGCTTGTAGCACATAGGGCTCTGTACCAGCTCCCCTGCCCTCCCATTGACCTCAATGGGGCCATATTATGCACATGGCCGGATTTACTATTTTACTCACAAATCAGTTATATACGTCTCTCACTATCAGGGTGACCAGATGTCCTGGTTTTGATTTTTGATGAATTGTCACGGTGTTCTGGGAATGGTTTTCAGTGAATTATCTTGGCAATTCGAATTTCGGCATTTCAATGAAGAGCGCAGATATATTTTTTCTATTGCTACGTTTACTTGTACCGAATATTTTGAGTGGAGAATAATTCGAGTAGTGAAAAAATCAAATTGTTGTGTTTATATGCAGAAAATAATTCGTGATCACTTTCGGTTTTCGACCAATGGGGAAGTGCCAGAAGCGATGCGCGCATGCGCAATAAAAATAGTTTAAGTTCACTGGAATTAAACAACCTTCTGCGAGGGATTATTCACTACTCGAATAATCCTTGTCATCCCTGTTTACATGACAGTTGTGTACACGGAATATTTCATCTCACTCGAAATATTCCGTGCATGTACATTGATCTAATGGTACTGTTAATTCTTACTGCTAGTGTGAACATTGCTTTTAGTGTTCATATTTTCTGATTTTGTGATTTAGTTAATCATTTTTGGAAGAATTTTACTTCCCAGAATTTCATGAACTGTTGTTGAAATGATTATTTAAGTTGGTAAATTGACCAATGACACCGAAAATTTGATTCATTTGAGCCAATCAAATCGGAATTCTGTGGTAATTTGCGCAACTGCTGTACCCTAGTGTCAAAATCCACTAAACAAGATGGTTAAGTCGTACACTTGTTATAATTCCGACATTCTCACTTCCACGCGCATTCATGAAATTTCCTTTTCAAATACCACACGTGCTCGGGCAATTGACCACACATTTTTCCTGTCAAAGGTAAACCACTCGTGCCCTTCAAAGCTTCGAGCACTCGTGATTTAACCAGGCAGAAAAAAATTGTGGTCAAAAAATATCTGCCAATAACCCCAGCATTTATTGTGATATTGCGAGTGATAATTTAACTCCCGCTGACAATTTAACTGCATAGGAAGCCACTTTAAACAAACATCGATAATTCTCTGCCAGCTCATTAGCTTCGGCGCAACACGAAGTCCGGTTCTAATATGGCGGCCATTGCAATCTTGTTGATGATATATAATCATGGTTTGAAGTATTTCTCTAAATGATTGCGACGTTTTTGTAGGTTTCAACACTAGTTTTGTTCGATTTTGGTGTTCCAATTAGTTTATGTCAATATTTAATTTGATTTTTAAGTGTTGGTTTTGGGCGGTAAATTTTTTTTCTCGAATTTTTTTTTTTTTTTACATTTTCTGGTGGTGATAATGGAAATTAAATTACGGAATTGATTATTTTTTCGTAAAAATCCAATTTAGTTGCAAATGGAGGCCTGATTTATTAGGTGATGTGCGCTTTATCATAGCGAGCACAGATGATACTAATTACTAAAATTTGGAATATATTTTCCATTATTAATTGTAATAATAATAATAATTAACAATAATGAAGCAATTTGAAAATTCCAAAAAAAAAAATAATCCAATTTGATTTGAATAATTTTTCTGTTCTCTAATTTCAGGCATGCGCATTCTCGTCATGTTACTGCTCGATACTCTGCCTATGTTAGGCAACGTTTTGCTCTTATGTTTCTTCGTGTTTTTCATCTTCGGCATCGTAGGTGTTCAGCTATGGGCGGGGCTTTTACGGCAACGATGTTTCATCCATTTGCCGGCCAACGTCACTTATCCCGAGTGAGCTCAAAATTAATTATTTTCATTTATTCTTTGTACGTTTTAATCAAACAACGTAACGAAACGTTAATAACCCGACTAAAACAATATAATTGTGTATGTTTATATTGGTGATTTGATCTGAGGCGTTGCTCGTTGCAGATTAATCGATTATAACTGACACGCACGTGACCTAAAGGGAACAAACAATTTAACCTCTTCTAATTACCTACAGTTGAATATCTAATACCCGAGTCAATAGAATCGTGAGATAACATGCGATGAGTGTATTTCAACGACAAATTAATTCGCACGTTGCAAATCAATTGAGTTGCACTAAAACCCTTAATCCTGTTGATTAATTCAGAAACGTTTTCATTTTTAATTTTTTTTTTTTTTTTTTGTAATTTTTTGTTTGTTTAATACAGGAAGGTCATTCCTCCTCATTATTCCGAGACAGTGAAAATTGTTAAGTAAGATTAAGCGAGTGGAGTTTATATTTACTCGATTGCAAACATTTTTTAAAAATTTTTTTATGTTGTAATTTTAAATAATGCTTTTTTTTTATATATATATGAAAAAGAAATGGGACCCATCAGGGTTATGAATTCTTATGGGATTAGCAGGCTCATGGCAGTAATGTTGGGTCTTAAAGTATATAAATGGTTATTATTGGAGTGCAGTTTTTTTTTTTTTAATCAGACTGTTTCTGGGCGTTACTACTTGAACTGAATTTTAAAAATTAAAAAGAAAAATTATTTTAGGATTTTTATTTGGCAGATAAAGCGTAGATGCATTGAAAAAGTCATTTGGACTACACAGCATATTTAAACTCTGAATTTTGAATGTAAATTTGGTGTCATTTGATCCAGTCGGCTAAACTGCAGATTGTCTCGGTCCTAACTGAATGGCGACCAATTCAGTCTGTTTTTAGCTGCAGTGGGCATGCACACAACATTTAAATAACAAAACATGTAGTTCTAAACATGCTTTCTGGCGTTTTTCAATTTATTGCAGATAAACAGTCATTAATCAGCGTTTTTAGTTCGGACTGACTGTCTAAAATATGCATTCAGACAAAGATTTTTCAAATGCAGTTGCAATTTACGCTCGGCTTCTTGATGCCAAATTCAAACTGCCCATTACATTTTGCGCATGTATTTACGATAACGCAGCTATTGTCAAGCTTGTTGCACACAAAGGGAAAAAATGCAACAAAATTTCGGTGCCATGCTGTGAATTACTTTTGTTAATGCGTTTATTGTTGTTGATTTATTTTCTAGTTGAATTAATAAGCCTAATTTTAAGCTTTAAGGCTAGTTCACAATGCTGCGAAGCAACGAGCGAAATTTAATTGTTGCCCGAAATTTTGTGCGAAGTTTCTGTTCACAACGCATCAAAACTTGCCCAATTTAGAATACTCTTATGACGCAACATGCGCAGGAAAGCTGTGCTTTGTTGTAGGTAGGTGATGAAGCTTTTTGATTGGTGGATAATATCACATGACACAAGCAAGCTCAATGCAATTTCAAAATACGGCACATTATTGTGGGCGGAGCCAAAGGGCATTACATCATGATTTTCCAAAGGTCTATTTTCTGTTTCAACGCAAATTGTTGCGCAAAATGTGGCTTGCGTCACCGTGAACACCAATTTGGAGCATTGTGAACTAGCCTTAACACTGCTAAATAATGACTGGAATTAGGAAATCAGCTGCGCAGAATGGGTTGCGCAGTATAAATTAGGCATCAAGATACCGGGCACGAACTGTAGTAAAAGCGCACTAAGCAGAAATTTAGACCAGTATCTGGTTACCTTCAAAATGCAACACAACTTGAAGTAGTAACATTTCATCTTGTGAAATTACATCCATGTGCCATTTTGAAGTTGGATCGGTCTGACAACATTTTTTTTTTTGCTATGAAATTTAAAACGTGTCTTTCAGGAATGTTGCAATGTAATGGCTGCATTTTGAAATTCCCAAAACCCTCCAGTGCAAACATTCTTGGCAAATTTATTTAATAAATTAAAGTTGATATTAGAGTATTTTTAGAGATAGACAAGCATATTTTATCTTTTAAATTGAATGCGTATTCGGAATCAGTATGTGCAATTCTGCCTTAAGACAACACATCTGTGAGTAAGAAGAGCGACCAACTCTCGTCTTTGTTATCTAATTATCTTTTAGATCAGTACATTCGAAAGTGATGACATAAAAACGTCATATCCGCCAGCCAAAAGATAAAGAATTCACTTTTCAAAGTGCAGATTGAATGCACCTAATGCGTTTAGATGAACGATAGGATACAAATTTTCTAAGAACGCAAAATAAGTAACACGTGCAGCATGTGCTCATCATTTATCAGTCTGCTAACTTCAATTTGTTAGACATGGTGTGGCTGTGCTGTATTCGAATCAATAGCAGCATTGAATCAATTTAACATGGGCTTAACTGGTGCCATGTTGTGATGTTACTTTATTGAACATGTTATGTATCTGGTGATTTATTACAATTGAAAACTTTGATGTTTGTGGACGTTTGCAATCGAGTTGTGGCTAGACTTTTAAGCTTGTGTTCACTTGTGTTCACACTAGACGCAATGCAAGGAAAAATTAGTCAAACACAACGCAGAGTCTGTTCACACTGCAGGGCACGTGTGAACAGAGCTGAAACAATTGATGTTGCGTCTGGTCAATCAGATGGTTTCAATGAAACCTGGAATTGGATGTAGTTCTAGAACTGGTCCCAGAATCCGAAAATGGCGGCCTGTTTGCATTTGCATGTGGCAAAGTCTCACCAACCAGACGTGAATCAATAAGAGTTGGAGTCGATCGTGATTGGTTGGCCGGAAGACCTTTCTTTGCGTTGTCGCTTTCTTCAACTTGGAGTTGAAGCAGTAATTGGCGTCAACGTCAAGAATTTTTGGACGCAAGCAGCTTGCATTGCGTCAGTTTCCTTGCATTGCGTCTGGTGTGAACCTAGCTTTAGATGTGTGTTCAGTGGTTTGTAACGTCCGATTGTTGTAGCTACTTTTAAATGTGTAGAAATAAGACTAAACAGTTGTTGTATTTCTCGAAATAGAGGGACTAGCTTCTGTTACAGTGTGCTTGAAAGCAAGAAAGCAAGCATGCAGTTCACATTGTGCAAGAATGTTCTCTGGTGACTGCCAATCAAAATTGATTATTAATTTTCTCTTACTCTGTCATCCATTTTGTTTGAGTTTTCATTGATTAAATTGTACAATGGCACAATCTCTCATTTTTCTATTGGTTGACTCGTATGGATTTTCTTACTGCTCAATACCAAACGTTCTGATATCTGAACTTGTTGGTATCTTTCTTTCTTTCTTTCTTGTGCTGTAAACAATACTTCAGTTTACGCGCCTCTGTACAGAGAAGTTTGGTCTTAAACTTGGTAACGCGAGTCCTAACCTAACCTATATTTAACTTTCTCAAAATCATGGTTACAATACATTGCTACGGTCGGTCATTTTTGCTATTTTTGATTGTGTATTTGCGTGTGTGCAATCTCAGTTTTCTAATTTTTCTTGGCACCAACTCGTTTTAAGACTGATTTCAATACGCCGCCTAGCGCAAAAAGGTGGCAAAATGGTGTAGGGCGCACCATTTATTGGTGTTAACAATGTTAAAAATATTAAATTACCTCATTAACAATTGAAAAACTGTTTGTAATTAGTCATTAAAAAATAAGAAAAATAATTTTTGAGGTAAAAAAGTTGGTTCCCTTAATTAATTTTCAGGGGGAAAAAGAGTTCGTTAGATTTTCTAATTTTTTTTATCTACCCCTGGCTGTAGGAAGGTTAAATTTAATCTAATGGACTGAGAGTAGTGTGGGAGTTTATTTTTTTTTAAAATTCAATTGAATTAAAGCCTTGGCCCAAGTAACATTCTGGAAAAAAAATTTAAAGTGGAAAAAGGATAGAGAGAGAATGATGGATTTTGTTATGTAACTTAAAATTGTGTGTAACTTAACTTATTCTATCTGCCAATTAAGTTGTGCAAATGCCACTAAATGGTGTTTAGTTTCAAGAAAAAACTGTCAGGGAAAAGGAAACTACATTCTACCATTTTTATTCTCAAAGCAAGATGTATTTCA
This sequence comes from Strigamia acuminata, assembly GCA_949358305.1. Taxonomy (NCBI): domain Eukaryota; kingdom Metazoa; phylum Arthropoda; class Chilopoda; order Geophilomorpha; family Linotaeniidae; genus Strigamia; species Strigamia acuminata. Next base: position 24,205,786 of record OX442314.1, on the reverse strand, counting down.
CTAATGGTTTGTGACTTTTGTAATTGTTTATTTTGGCACGAGGTAGAGTGACATACAGCTCTTAGCTTGGTGATTTACAAAGGAAGTTTAATTTTTAATGGTGTCTTGGGTAAGTGAATGCACAAGTCTCAACCGTTCAATCACCACTTTAACATTGACATTGAAACCACTGCTTAACTCATTAAAATAAGACCACTGCGATGACTATTAAAACTGAATAATGCATTGCCAAGGAGCAGAATTTAAATATTAAAACACTTATGTTTCCGTAGTACTGGGAAATGCACAGATTGTAAATGAATTAAAGTATGGAGTTTTTAGTAATAGTTAATAAAGATTAAAATTAAAATCATAAATTGCAATTTTCAAATAGCTACGCTTGAATCACTATGCTAATGCAATTTGGCGAAGTTTAGCAGACAGGTGGATTTAAAATTCATGAGTTTTAAATTTTCAGTAAACGCAGAATTGGGCTTTTATTCCAAAGATTTTCATTTTGTTGGTTTGGATTTATTGATCCAATAAAAGTAGTATGGCTGTCGTAACTGCTTCAGCTTCATACAGTGGTACACAATAAGTTCTTGTCCAAGGACAAGTTAATCTCTAAACTCCCTGTAGAAGTTAAGCCCGAAAATCCTAATCTATGTGACAATCATTAAGTCGGGGATGATCTACAAGTGGAATAAAAATTATATAGAAAGAAAGTGAGCTCTAATTGAAAATTAGAAGTAAAGTCAAAAAATGCCGAAAGAAATATTTGAAAGAAACATTGCTCAGGTCCATGTGAATACTTTATTTAACAATAATTTTAACAATTGTGAATTACACACTCCTGCGGTCTCCTTGTAAGCATGTTTGTTACTTGTTGTCATCTCAGAATACAGTGTGGCTATATATTATGTGGCGCTCTGAACATGTTATCCTTGGTTCATGATGAAATGTACGTCGATGAAACATGTTCGATGGAATGTACCTAGAATCTTGTGTTAATTCTTTTGCTATCTTGTAGCAAGAATTACATTCAAGAACACTATATCATGGTTAACAAGTAGCGTTAATTCTTAATTGAATGCGCCAAACTGCTATGTCTGTCCATAGCATTAGGCTTTGCAAGGGGCGTTCTGTGGGATGATTTTCTCGAGGACCCAATCTTGCATTTGCATCGGGAATGGGCGAACCACAGAAAACCATGTTGGAATGTGGGTAGCAGATGTTCTTGCCATAGAAACAGCACTTTAAATCAGTGAAGGGTGGGAAACAACTGGGATTTATACAGTAGGTCACTCATTCAATTATTGACCAGGCCCAATGCTGCTTAAATTTGTGTGGTCCATTCTGGGTTTGACAAAAATGATTTTACTTAAGTAAAATAGTTTGCTTTACATTGAATTTGCAATGCCGCATTATTCCCAGCTCAATTTCTCATTCCGAGTTTATAGACCCGAAAACATTTACCGTAAAATCCATTTACAGTCATCCAATCTATCGATTCCTTTCGCGAACCGCACGAAATTGCATAGGATTTAGGGTCGTGTGCACTCATAATTCCCATTCCCAAATCATTATGATTTTTTTTATTTTTTTTTTCTTCAAAATTCAATTTAGGAAAAAGATTTCTGAAATAAAGCTTAAAACTGATTCAACAGGTCAACTTAAAGCTGCAAATATAAAAAAAAAAGACTTTACATAAAGATATTGTCGAAATGAACATTTTCCCCCCTCAAACTGTCAACTATAAAGAACGATATGCGCTGGAAAAAAAAACCTCTTTGTAATGTCGGCAAGAAAATGAATGCATTTCTTTTCCTTGTACACACTTCACATTTGGAATTTGTGACAGCTCCGATGCCAATTGGGAGTTGATTATCGATTAATAATCGTGTAATTGTCACATAACGTGAAATTCCAGCATTTGGAAACCTAGCAACGAAAAGAAAATGCATTTCTTACGACACGAACCCAACACGATCAATACAGAATAGCAGAAATCATTTAACGTCTATTAAAGCAACAGTTTGGAGGTTCTTTCAGCAGGAATGACTCATAATGTGTTTTTTTTTTATAGGCCTTTATCTTCGTATTATAAAGTGTACGAAGCCGAGAAGGACTACATCTGTAGCTTACCGAAAGACAGTGGGCTACACACGTGCCGTGTGTTACCTCCCATGAAGCAGAAGGCAATGATATGCAACGCTACAGCTCTGCCCTTTAGCAATAATACACCCACCAATGGTTCTTGCGTCAATTGGCACCAGTATTATACCAAGTGCAGACCCGGAGACAAGAATCCTTTTCAGGGAGCAATTTCTTTTGATAATATAGGCTTAGCCTGGGTAGCCATTTTCCTAGTAAGTCAAACGGGGATTGTTGGGTGCTTTTAAAGTTTCTGCTTTACATATAAAGCAGAAACTCGTTTTTAGTGACATTATTTCGTGTTTATAGTCTAGTTTTGGGTTTTACACCTAAATGGCAATGAAATTTATTTTTATTTTTGTATAATGAATGAATTTGATTATGGTGTACTCTGTTTAGCCTGGACATTGAACGAGTCCCAGAAAGTTGTCTGGCCTAACAGGCTGTCCAAAAATTGATAAGTACATGTTACGTATCGTTAAAAAAAGACACAAATCGCCATTTTTTTCCCGAAGAATGGCGATTTACGCATTTATTTCTGATTTTTGGAAAATATGCATTTATTGCCAATTTCAGCTTTTTATTGAATAAAAATAATTCCTACGCATTTATGCATTTATCCGGGCCTTACTCGCCAGTTAATTTATGCGCACATGTTCGGACGAGCACTGTTTGGTCAGTATAGACTACAAAGTACACTGCATGCTTTTACTCCCGTTTTTCGGTGGTGCATGCTTCGCCTGTAAGCAACCTAACAAGTGGAAGTTTGATCTCGATCTAACTCGCGGGACAGCCATTTTTAATTTGTTTGTAAAAACCAAAACCAGGTGTAAACGATATCAAAAACCATTCCAGTTGTGGAATTCTGTTTTTGCTGTTTATGATGATTATTCATGGCCGTTTTTGAAGTCTATTCTGTTTATGGAAACCCTAAAAACAGCTGAAACAGAAACTTGGAATGCATCTATTTGATTGAAATGTTAATATATTTTTTTTTGTGATTTTAGGTCATCAGTCTAGAAGGGTGGACGGATATTATGTACTATGTACAAGATGCTCACTCTTTCTGGGATTGGATTTATTTTGTACTTTTAATAGTGGTATGTAGATTGTTTTTCTTTGAGTTATGATGATGGTGACAAGTGATAAATGAGACGGGGAGAATAATGAAATGAGCGTACCTCAACCCTGGAGACGGAGAATCAAGCGATGCGATGACGCGCTAGTCGCGACTCGCGAACCGCACGGCACGGCGCGATTCAAATGCGCAGTTACGCAATTGGGTATTATTTAACTCATTTCCGGATTGTGTCGCCAGTGACCTATTATCATCCCGCAATTTAAATTGGATCGCGGTTTAAATTACAGCCAATGACAAGATAAAACTTGGCTCCCATACAATACAACTAATTCTTGAAGAGGAACTGGAATGAAATTTTTTAAAAAAAAAAGAAAATTAAAATTCCATTCATAATTTATCTGCATTGTTTTAATTTAATTAATGACGACAAAGCGAAATGTTTGGGATTTGTATGGTAATGGCGGCACCAACAGCTGAGCGGAGTAATGGCGGCCAATTGCGAAGCCAAGTCGCTATGTGGCAGTGATTGCTTTGAATTATGAGGTTTTTACTTTTAAATGTTCTGCACAAAAAATTGTCTTCAACACAAAGGACGTGCGAACTTTTAAAGGTCTAGTGTAAGAGCGGATGTTGTAAAAGTGATTAAGTGGTTACAGTTGTCTCAATTATGCTAAGAGTATTGTGGAAAGGTCATTAACATTCCAACAAGTCACTTCTGCATGTTATTAGACGTTGAAAAAGATTTTAAATGCGATTTACATAAGCTTAATTCGAGATAAGAGGTTAAAGTTGAAATAAGCATAAATCATAACCCTCGGTTCACACATGTTCGCACTATAGGCAGCACAAGTGTAAGAGAACGCAGCAACAAATGAATTTCCGTTTTCACCAGAAATTACAAAACGCAAATTATTTTGCAACTCGGGTGCCCATATGTGGTCCAAAAATATATTTTACAATATTTTACTTTTCACTTAATGAATTCCAAAATATATAGCAATATAATTGTATTTTTGAGCCACATGGGTTTTATAAAATAAATGCTTGTAATTGGTTGTTCATTGATTTTTATTGCGGTTTTAGCACAAAATGGAAACTGACTTGGTAATTATTGAATGAATTTTTAAGTGAAATCGATTCCAATCGATTTTAGGATATTCACGAAACGGGTCGAATTGGAGATAGCGTTGGGGGTGCACTGTCCCTTTTCTCAGGGGTGACCGAGGGCGTCGTCACACGTCACAGCTGCACGTGGCCGCCATTCATTATAACGACGTCTACTTACGTAATAAATTAGTTGTCAACACCGGTTTAATGTGTGCATAAATCTCCAGTGATCCCCCGCTACGCAACATCAGTTCTCCTCCCGCTTCGAACCTCGGGACTTCGCCGAAGATATGAAAAACAATCGCTAAATTGCAATTTAATCAGTTTCATTCATCGTTGAGAGAATTCTCGAAATTTATGTCTTATTTCACGTCTGTTTCTTATCTCCTTTTCAACTAACCTATAATAAAAAAAAAGAAAATAATAATAACGGTGCTTGAGGCACACAGAAAGTAACAAGATATTGACATTTTTCTCGTTCTTTTATTTATTTTTCTCCGTAAAACTAGATTGGATCTTTTTTCATGATCAACCTCTGCCTTGTTGTCATAGCAACCCAATTTTCCGAGACCAAAAAACGAGAGATGGAACGCATGCGCATGGAGAGGGCCCGTTACCAATCGACAAGCACGCTCGCGAGTAACAGTATGTCGGAACCGAACAGCTGCTACACCGAGATCATCAAATACATCGCCCATTTGTGGCGGCGGGCAAGGAGAAAAGTCATGATCCACTACCGACGCGTGCGCAAGCAACCCGAAAAGGAGCTGCCCAAAACGATCTCCCTTCGAAGAAAAAAAAGCCGAAATAGACGTAGAACTAAAAAAGACGAATTGCCCCCTGTGATACAACCCAAGCTCAGCATCGCAATCACCGAACCATCAACCGGGAGCATCGAACAAGTCTCCTCGTCACCCGTGCCATCTGCCCTTGTTGCTGTTCCTCCCTTATGCACGAGCCCCGTGGCTCCGCGCGCCAGTCCGGAAGTGTCGGACATCGACCCTTTGGCATCTCCTCGACATCCACAACCCTTCCTGGGGACCAACCTGCTTGGCAAAGTTGCCGAACCACAATCGCCGCACCATCTTCGTGTTCCCACGCCCACCAGTCGGCGTTCTTCGCAATTTACTTGCCAAGAATTATTGGCCATCGGTGGTGCCCAAGGAGCCGTGTTGGCAGCCAGCCTGGCAACTGGCTACGACATCACCAAAGGTAGATGCTCGTGATTAATGGTGATTTCAGTTGGTCACTCCACCCAAGAGCTTCGCTGGGGGCTTGGGAGGCATTGCACAATAGTGTGAAATTGGACGCATTATTTAGGTTTAATGCTGGGATATAAGGGCTTTATTAGTTCACCGCACATTCGAGTCTGTGCTTGGAATTGTGATGACAAATCCAAACCGCACATTTCTTTTTGGACAAGATAATGTCTCTGCGATTTTGCAGTTGTCTAGACCAGAGGTGGGAGACCGATTTTTCATTGTAGTCGCTGCACCGAGCAAAAACAAAAACATTTATAAATTGATTTTACAGGTTTATTCTAACTAGAAATATGGTAACGAGGCGGACATGAATGTTTTGTTACATTTTATTATGGTAAACTTTTTCTAGAGCAGGGCCAGGGCCGGATTTACGTATAAGCAAAATAAGCAGTTGTTTAGACTCCCATCGGGAGCCCCTTTGTCACAGTTGTATGTATATTTATTGTACATAAAGAGATAATAAGTAGGCGCATTCAATAACTTCTCGTCTAAATTTTCTTTCGCACGGATTTTTAGACGAAATGTTTTGTTTCCGAATGCAATCGTTTATTTGGGAAATAAAAGATTGTTTAACTGCCAAACTTGATCTTGGATTCCAGATCAAGTTCTATGTCATATCCCCACTGCAAGTCGTATTTGGGTATTTTTTTTTTGAGATTTTGCTTTTCTCGCTTTTTTTCTATTGTTTCCAGCCCAAATAATAAACATAGTGATGATCATTATTGTTGTTTACTCTAAACAAACAATACCTGTTACAAAATTGAGATGGTTTGACTGATCTAACGGAAATCCAAGATGGCTGCCAACAAGACCCGATTTAAACGAAAAACTTGTTACACGAAGATTTAAACAACCTATTTAGGTCGTTTATTTTCAGCCTGTTTAAACCCATTTAAACGAGCTTTTAAACAAGAATCTCGTTTAAAAGTTTGTTTAAACGGGTTTAAACGACCGTTTATGAGTTACTGAATGCACCTTGTGTATTTTTTAGATTTACTACGTAATATCTAAGCTTATATATCCGGGATTGCGTAAAAATTCCCCAAGCAAATAGGGGTCATGAGTGGAAAAGGTTAAAGAAGCTCTGCTCTAGACTGGGCATCGGGCACTGACCCATGGGTTTGGGACCATGATTACCTCCCTCTAGACTGAGAAAACAAAACGTGACTTTTTTTCTATTCAACTAGTGGAGTAGGGTTATGATAGAGTATGTATATAGTTGAGTTTACACGATAATAAAGATTTACCTTTATTCTCTGACAAATGCCCAGTCTCACGGAGTAGTATATATAAAAATTAACTCCGTTCCCACTTCCCAGTCTAGATGATATATGATAACACTCGGTTTAAATAGAGTTTTATGATAGATAAAGGGAAGAGCACTAATTTGGATCTAGTGTGTGCGTGCTACTTTAGGTAGCGCTCATCCTAAACGTGTGTTGTAGTTGCAGGATATGGTAACTTGGTGTTTCTCTTTAAGCTGTCCGTTTCCCCATAATAAGCTCGGGCTTTACTAGCAGATTGACAATGTGAACAGCAGAAATAGAACATGCTTTTTCCATTGTGCCGTACAGTAATTTATGAAACGGGGTTGACCTCGGGTAGTATGCTTGGATACTGTTTTTATTTTTAGCCAAAATCCTGTATCTTTGAAGATAAAATCTGATTTGATCTCGCTATAAGTCAGTAACCCACGAAATTCATTGTTTATTTACACATAAAGTAGATGCGTTGATGGCATCTGCGACATTTTCAAATCACCGAATGTGATGCAACAAAATCAATAATGATGGCTTGAATTCTGTGTTCAAATTTTTATAGCCAATAAAAGTCAGATATTTTGGATTAAGAAAAGAGTGCGAAAATGTATGGGTAATTTTTTTTTCTTTCTTTTCTTTATTATTTTTATAGACTACAGTAGTAAATAAATCTAAAAGATGATACGCCCCTTGAGTGTAGTGCTGAATACGTATCTACAAGGCCAGCTTTTTCATGTCAGTAACTTGCAATTTAAGCACCCAATTGGCTGACTATTGGTTTTACCAATTACTCAATTGACTGGAAAAGTGGTTTGGTTTCATTATGTTGCTAAAAGCATTCTGTTTTCAAATCTTAAAACCGGTTGGCGTGATTTGTGGCTGCAAGAAATCAGTCATGACTGTTTTGGGTGTTTAAAAAAATAAATTACTGCTGAAAGGAAACAAATTTAGACAAAATTGCTATTTTTTTTATATTATTATATAAATCACTTTTTTTTTGTATTGGTGGGTTTATAAAATACCTCCCGCTAGCTCAATTTTAAAACTGTCAGTCATGAGGGAATAGAAAATTGAATTTCTGACAAATGACGAGTATAGAGAGTTGATCAAAATAGATTAGTAAAAAAGATTGGAAAATTGAGTTTTCAGAGTGTGAAGAGTTTTAAATTTTCCGGTACCGATAGAGAAAAAACGTTAGCATATCCGATGTTTTTTTGTTTTTGTTTTTGTCGGTTTTAGTGTTACAGTCGAAACTCTTTATAACGAATCACAAGGGACCCGAAAAATCGATTCGTTGCAACGAAAGTTCGTTATATCAAATTTTTTTAACATGGCGTTCCATGGCCAACCAACCAACCAAGCCATTTTTAAGTATTCGTTATAACAAAAAATTCGTTATATCGCGATTTGTTATAAAGACTGTACCGTAAATTCAATGCGAAACAGCTTTGAGCTTTAGAATCCACTTTGACCATTTGCTTAGCGAAACAATTTAGATTCGCTGAAGATAAAATAGTAGATGAAGCTTTGTTTATAGCATCCAAACATGGCCTTTTTTGTAAATACTTACCTCTGGCATAAAACTCGTGGAACTTAACGGTACAATTAGGAGAATGCGAACACTTACATATTTGCCTGTTTGTAATGACAGCAGTTGTATGTTTGTTTGTTTCAGAAAGCACTTTGCAATGGCGTTTTTCATGCAGAAACGTAAATGAAGCGTAAAGTTATTGCAGCTCACAACGTTGTTTACTAACATCCAGCGATACAGCTTAAAGAGGACACCCCATTTAGTTTTACTGAAGAAGCTACAAATGCTTATAGGATTTTATAGCGCCATTGAAAATAATAGAGGGAATCAAATATAATAATAGAAAGAATCAAATATAATAATAGGGAGAATTAGAACTAATAATAGGGAGGATCAGATATAATAATATGGGGAATCATAAAGCATGGACACGAGCTTAAGGGTGGATAGATTCGAACGTGAGCATACTTGAGGTTGCAGATCACGTGGACAGCAAATATGGCGCTTTATTTTAACGGAAGCTCTTTAGTGGCGTTTGTTAGAAGTTGCTGTGTCAAAAAAACATGCTCGTAAATATTGTCTGAGCATGCGCAGTGATGTCTCCATGTTTAAGCCAATAAATACAGTTAAGCACTTTCTTTTTTTTTCTGATTTTCCTGAATGTGTAAAATAAAATATGGAGATTTATACGTTGACAAAGGTTGAAAATAAATTTAGTTTTTCATGTGCTGAAAAAGCCTCCAGTGAAATTCATGACCATAGTAAGTGAAGCGGTTTCTATAGTTTGTACCCGGTATCTTGATGCTAAATTCAAACTGAATATTCCGTTCTGTTCACTGGATTCTCGTAGATATCTTGTTGTTATATCAGTATTAGGCCTAATTTACTAGGCTTAATATTGCTAATTCTAAGAAAATAAAAGAAGAAAAGCAATAAAAAAATATATAAAGTACAATTTGAACCACGTTTGTACAATATGAACTGTCAGTGCAGATCGGGATGCGCAGTTTGAATTTAGCATCAAGTTACATACAGAGCATGAAGTCCTCTACATACGATTGTTCGCAAGCAGAATTGTTCGTAAGTCCAGAACAGGTGGAAAAATTGTTAATCCTAATTTAAGAAAACATTTATAATCTTATCTTTTTATTAGAACTTAATATTAAACAAAATTGTTAATGTTTGAAAAGCTCAAGACTGCAAGACACACGAACTAAGTTATGCACTGCCGCAAAATTGAATATTTTGCTAAGTTAGACCGGGGGGTAAAGGTCAAGCCCTCCCCCTGGTATTTTTTCTTTAAAGTACTAGTTTTTATTAATTAAATTGGACAAGCCTATAGTTAACAACATTTATTGCCTAGCTGTAATATAATTTGCAGTTTGTTTCTCTGAATGTTCGTATGTAGGGGACTCAATGTATTTGAATTCTAAGTGAAATGCACAGCGATGGATTACAGTTTAAGGGGGGAAAAAATTCCATAGGGTGCCCCTGATTGTAACTGATATTTTCATTTCTATCTTTTCTGTGATTGAATTTCAGGCGAAAAGCATTTTTCCGCTCCCCAACTCCTATTCTATCCGTTCTCGGAAGGCGAAGCATGCAAGAGGGATAGGAGTCCCTCCGGCGACTGGACCGACTCCGAGGTTGGATCCGACATTTACGAATGGGAATCAGACGAAGATAAAGAAGAAAAGCTCTTTTGGAAAATACTGAAAAAGATTCAGGAGGTAATCCGAAGCACTGTAGAGCACAGATATTTCCAAAGGGGAATTCTCGTCGCCATCTTAGTCAACACGTTCAGCATGGGGATCGAATATCACAATCAACCAGAAGAACTTACAAGCATCGTAGAGACTAGCAACGTGGTTTTCTCTGCGATTTTCGCCATAGAAATGGCTCTAAAAGTTATCGCTGATGGTCCCTATGTTTACATCAGCAATGGCTTTAACGTGTTCGATGGCGTCATCGTTATCTTGAGGTAAAAATCCACTTTGCATATTTTTTCGTTGTTGCTCATGTTTGCTTTGGACTTTCAGTGTAGTGGAATTATTACAAGACAGCGAGGGCAGTGCCCTTTCCGTTCTCCGGACTTTCCGCCTTCTGCGTATCCTCAAACTGGTCCGCTTTATGCCTGCGCTTCGACGCCAATTGTTCGTCATGATCCGCACGATGGACAATGTGGCCGTCTTCTTTGCTCTTCTCATACTGTTTATATTCATATTCAGGTAAGGTTTTCATTCCGTTTATTTTATCCAGCTCAATATACGCTTTTGAGATGTAGAAATTTGTCTCAAATTCGGTCTAACCGTCCGATACCGAAGGATTTTTAATCCCATTCGTTTAACATGGTGACACTTTCGGCATTGCTTTTTTTTTTCTTTCAATTATCACATTCTGTCAAATAAGGTTTGTGTAAGTTGGTTATATATAAAAGAAACCGAATGGGATCAAGCGGTGATATTATTTGATAACCGGAAATTAAGTCTGTGCCCTGAAACCAACGTAAACCTGAAACGAGCGTCGTTTCATCTGAAACCCGAAGTTTCAGCTGATTGGAAAGAACGTGACATAGTGAAGTCTAGGGACAGGTTATATCCGTAATATTGGACACACCATATTAATGGTGGGTAGGGGGCAGGGCTAACTTTGGGGCCGTTGGCCGGTGTGTGGCAGTGACCTATGGTTTGAAAACTTTAACCGCCGTAGTTTCTGCTGTTTGTAATCAAGCTCGTCGGGAGCCGGACCTAGATTTCCCTTTTGCCGGACGGTTGCTCTGGAATTGAAGTAGATTGAGCGTCACTCTGTCGTAATAACCTACGACATGAGATGTTTGAGCGCTTTCGGATGGTAGGCGAGATGGGAAATCATGTTTCGCTGAATGCTGTTTTGAATAGTGTCCACATTTAAATAAAGTAGTTCTTCTCATGTCAAATTGGAAAGCTTTCACAAAGCACTTAGATCGTTTAAATATGGACGCTTTTAGGCATTAACAATGGCGTGTGAACTTGAGACAAGTTTTTATGTTGTAGAATTTTCTTTAGGGCAAATGCTATATGCTAAATTTGGAAAGTCATAGAAATTAGCAAAATTAATGGGTAAAAATTGAAGAAGTTCGTATTGAAATTACCAATAGCTGTGTAAAAAATCAAACACTAGGAAATTTGACTGCTGAAAGTCAGCATCTCAAATACTGAAAGGAAAAGAAATTAAGTTGGAAAAAAATTGAAGCATCATTTAATTTGACTGACATTCTTTAGGGCTAGAAAGATGAATAGAAGGAGCAAGATTGATGAAACATTAGTTGGTAGTGATAAGCTATCAGCAAATGGACTTTATGCTATTAGTTTGTCAATGTCAGTGTCAATGTGGACGAATATGACAGGGATGGCTGATATACTGCAAGTTTCTAAACTTATTGGTTGTTTGGGGACAAGGGGGAGTAAAAATAAAAAAAAGGAAAGGCTTCAACTACCCTGGAATCAAGGACTTCTTTGTATACATATCCAGTTCTTGCTTGTATGGTAGTTTTATTCACGGCATAGCACACAATGAATGCACTTCCTTTTGCATGAATTTCTAATGCAATTCTAATGAACTGCAAATGCCATTCAATTTTTCCCACTGGCCTTTCCTTTTCTCTTCTGCTCTTGTCATATTCTGCTGCTGGCACACTTTTCACTTCTTTCTTTTACTTTTATTTTATTCTTTATGTGATGTGTTTTTTAAATTTTTTTTCTTTTTTAAATTTTTTTTTTTTTTAAATATTTTTTTTTTTTGGTCAAATGTACAGTGAAAAACCTCAAGATTCGGGCGTAGATGACTGGAATTTTTTTTTTTAATTTTGATTAAATTTTGATTAATTTTTTAATATTTTGAAATTTTTTTTCAATTTGTCGGTTTTTCTTTTGTATTTTTTTAGGATTTTTTAGAATTTATTGCAATTTTTTAATTTTTTTTAAATTTATTGCAATTTTTTGAATTTGTAAAAAAATTTATTGCAATTTATTGCAATTTTTAGCGGTTTTCTGAACGTTTTTTATTTTTTTTATTTTTTCGGATTCCTTTGAGTCTTAAGCGAAAAATTGTAACCTTGATAAAGTGCCCAGATGACAGGGAATATGTGAAGAATTAGTACACATTTAAGTGTGGAATTTTGCCCTGGCTGGATCTCCCAGTGCCTGGTCTTGAGACAGTTATTCACTACACCAATTTTTTTTTTTTTTTGACTTTGAGATTTTTTTTTTGTAATTAGAACATTTAATCATTTTGTTTCTTTTGTAGCATTCTCGGGATGAATCTTTTCGGCTGTAAATTCTGCGTCAAAATAGATGACGTCCTAACTTGCGATCGCAAGAATTTTGATTCTCTTCTATGGGCCATTGTAACAGTTTTCCAGGTAGCACAAACAAACCAAAACTTCACTATTTTTTTTCTCTATAAATATATATATATACATCTAAAATTTACAAATCTTTGTAAATTTTTTTTTTTATAATTTTATTTTCTTATTATTTTTCTCTGATTTTAGTTTTGACAAATCTTTACTGTATATTTCTTTCTGGAGGCATTGACTGTAGCCCAGACCACTGTCGTCTCTATTCTTGCATGTGCCTAACGCATTTTACATTCATTTTATCTACACAGAAGTAAAATAAACTCCTTTCCTGTGGTTGCAATTGCAAGTGCACTCTTTTTAATTGCCTACAGTAATGACAAAAGCGCATGTTGAATAAAAAAGTCTAAATTTTCTAAAACCGCCGGTGTAATAAACAAATGTAAACCAAGTAGTGGCTTAGTGAAGGGGTATCAGAAGGGGACGCAACGCGTTGTTTTAAATGGTAAATGAAATCTTATTTCTTGGCATAAAGAAAATGTAGTAATTACCAAATGTCTCTCTTCCGATTGGCTAAAAAAAATGACTTCAAAATGATATTTTTTTTAATTGGGTTTTTTGATGGTCATCCTTTAGATTACAATTATTTCTTTAAATGTAACAGGGTCTCCTAACTTATTATTTCAAAATGATGAACAGGATTATTTGGTCCTTCGTTATATATTTTACACTTTTATTCTCGTATTTTGATGTCAAATTTAAATCGCGCATCACAAAAGAAATGCAGCAACAATATTTCGGTATCATGCGGTAAATTACTTTTATTTTTATTTTAGCATTATTAGGCTTAATACTGCTAAAAAACGACTGCTCAGATTGGGAAGCGCAGTTTGAATTTGGCATCAAGATACTAGGTGCGAACTGTAGGATGATCACGACTGGAATTTCCAGTGCTATTTTTGCCTGAATGTCATCTCTTACAAGCATGATACAGGCACCATCTGTTGTTGCAATATTACAATTTTTTGGGACAAATGATAGCTTTCTATGAGAGCATTTATTTACCCATTGTTGACATTTTTTCAACAAAAAGACATCATTTTGTTCGATTTTGGCTACAGCTGGCGCCATACTCACCAGACAAGATCTTTCACTTTTAGTCACTGCCAGATGTAAAGTCCTATAGTGATTGTTTTAGGTCAGTGCTTCCTAAAGAGTGGTCCGTGGACCAGTGTCGGTTTACGATCAAGAGGTTAACTGGTCCGCCAGCTTACCACTGAAGCACAAATTGCAAATTTTAAAAAGATATGACGTAAAATATAAATTGTATGGATAACAAATAAATGATGTTATTTGTGGCTTGTCCAAGATAATTCAGTACTTTTAAAGAAAGTTCCGCCAGGGAATGCGCCCTAATACGGGCATCTGGTTTTTGGCTAACCAGTCCAATTATTAAAATAATCAGTTAAATAAACTTGTTGAACATACTGTATACAACACAATTATTTTATAATAATACTTTATTCAGATATAGACTACATTACAACGAGGGATACCACGAATGCGTCTTTTCTTCTGGAGTCTTTACTTACTGCCCGGGGTCAATTTTGACTTTTTACTTGAAAGTTGGCTCTTGCAACTCTTTTTGGTTATAGAAGCTTGAGCCATGATCTTGAAATACCAAACAACATGAAAATAACACGTAAGCGATCATATTTCCAAAGAAATTTTCGAAAATATGTCGATTTTTGGGATTGCTAAAATTTATGGGCTGATCTGTGGTCAGTAAAAATTGGACTGGTTAGCAAGAGACCGGATGCTCGTATTAGGTCACGCCCCCTGGCGGAACTTTCTTTGAAACTGCTGAATTATCTTGGACAAGCCATAAATAACATCATTTATTTGTTGATGTTATACAATTGTATTGAGTGGAGTGGGAGCAATGTTATGTTACCCGTCCGTAACACATCGGGACAAAAATTACTGGTCCGCTACAATACATAGTTTGGGAAGCACTGTCTTAGGTGACATTAATAAAAAGTGCAATAATTGATTGACACCATTGTTGAAGCAGTTTGTGAATGCCCTTATGACACTTTTCAGTGTTAGTTAGCCATTGGAATGGTAATTTTGCAGAAGATGTTTAGTCTCCTGTTGGTTCAACTTAAAAACCCTTTTAACATTTGGCTACTTAAATTGTCGTCCAAATATCACTTCAGACGACTCTAAAAGGCGCAATTAGTGTCTTGATGGTTCCATTGTCACGAAGAAGTTTTCTTAAACGCCATTGAGTCTAATGAAATATCTGACCACAAATGAAGAAATACATTCAGACTTTGAAGTCTTAATTGCATTAATGCAAACCTAAAATAGCACTTAAAGTGCAATTCCCAATGATCAATGTTATTTTAGTCAACAAACTACTCCAACAAATGATAGACTGATAGTTTTTATATTTTAAAATGGGAATAAAATGGTGATCAATTTAATACTCGTCATTTTTCTCAGCCAATTGCAAGCTGGGACAAGGAATTGAAGAGGAAAAAAATCTATTTTAAGTAGTGAAAAGTGTACATTATGTGATTGGCAGCTTTCAGTAAGACGTTTATATTTACTTCTGCCTTACATAGATGCTTAGTGCACACACTCACAAAAACAAAGCGGAAAACACCAGATTAGCGCCACTAAAGAGCGACGCTTGTGAATTTCCGGTCGGAACAGCAGCGCTGGCAATAGCGATGCGTTGTAAGAGCGCCGCACATAAGAGCGACATTACATAACAGCAACGACGCATAAGAGCACTGCACGTAATAGCGATGCTACATAACAGCGACGACACATAAGAGAGACGTCGCTCTTCCGTGTGGTCGGATCACCTTTAGAGGAGAGCGCTTCATGTATATGTTGCAAACTCCGGATCCGGAATGTTTCTATTTATCTCAAAGAGGAGCCATAAGCAACTAACAAAAGCTGAGTTTACTTGGAGATGGGACTTTTCGAACAGTTCCAGGTGGGTGTGCATGTGCATGATGAAACAAAATGAAATATTCCGGTTGTATTCTGTCTGATGGAGCACAAAATTAAGGCAACATACACAGTGATGTTTGAGAAGGTGAAGAGTCTCGTTAGGGAATTATTTTCTATCATACTAGATCCAACTTTTTTATCAGTGACTTTAAAATTGGAGCAAAGAACGCAGCAAAGCAGGTGTTCCCCAACATCTTAGTTCACGGATGTTACTTCCACTTGGCGCGGTCAGTATACAAGCGAGTAATGGAATCAGGGCTGAAAGTGAAATACTGCAAGAACAAAGAGTTCAACACACTTGTGCGTCAGCTGCCAGCACTGTCTTTTTTGCCATCAAATGACATTGTTGCTGCTTATGCTTTGCTGAAGCTTCAGTTTGGACCAGAAGCTAATGCCTTGCTCCTATGGTGGGAAAATAATTGTCCTACGCAGAAGGCATTGAACTGGCATTTGCAATCCATCATTATTCCCACCTGAAGTCTGGAGCAATCACCATGTGTACAACACACAACAGCCGCGAACAACAAATTCTGTTGAGTCGTGGCACTCGAGGTTTAATTGTGTTTTTGGTGCAAACGATGTGGGGTGTATACAATGTTTGTGGCATTTCATTGGGAGCAAGCAGACACAGAGGATACTTTTGCATCCATTGCACATGGGATTAGGAGCCCTGCAAATAGTCGGCTAAACTGTTTACACGAGGAGCAGATCTGTCGGTTGATGGAGGATATGGGCAGCACAAATGTGTTAGATATTCCTGTTCCATGGCGCTGAACCATTGATTAAGATCTACTACTTATACTCATTAAACAGCTATCAACAACAAACTCTTCTTTTATAACTTTCTTTGTCCACCGCTCTTTTTAGCATCTTTGCAGCTTTGCTCTTTTGAGCTTCGCTCTTTTATACGTCGCTCTTCTGACTGATTGCTATTTCAGAGTCGCTCTTTCCAGCGTCGCTATTCTCCGTGTCGCTAATATTACCCTTCGTCGCGAAAAATTATGTCTGAATGACAATTTTGGTATTTTCTAGTCGTCCCTGTCAAATGCAGCCACACTTCAGTTAAAGGGCTGTTAATCATCTGCCATACATTAAATTTTTTCTTTGAGGCTTTGTGTACCATAATTGCTTGAATCTGAAATGAAATGCAGATGTTTTTCATCATTTTAAATAATTGCTTCTTCATCTCAGAGCATTCGCATTTGCTGCTAATGCACATATAATTCAAAACACAATCAATTTCACAAAGAAAATTAATATAAAGGGTAATGAGTTAACATATATTAGTTTTGTTTTTGGTTTTTCTTTTCTTCTTTTTTGTTTTCTTTATTTGTTTTCAGCTGCTTGGGTATGTATTTGTTTGGGGGTAAATTTTGCATGCGTGCTGATGGTTCAGACGTTTGCACGTGCGAAGACCTCGAAAATCCTTCGCTAGACTGTGCGTGTGAACGAAAACATTTCGACAATTTCCTCTGGGCTACAGTTACTGTTTTTCAGGTATGATTCTTTTTAATCATCTTTGCGCATAAATGAAACGGAGAAAAATATAATTCGATACATTGGTATTTTAAAAATTTCATGTTTGATTGTCAAATGCCAATTGCTGTGTTATGTATTTTTATTCCCTTTTAAATAGTATCAAAAGAGCATTATTGAATAAGTTGAGTACTTCAAACCAAAAAAAAAAACATTGGAACATTTTTACCTTACATTCAGTCATTTTCTGCTTCAGAAATTATTTTTTTGGTTATTATAGAGAAGGACTGTTTCAATACTACAACAAAATGTGGTGTAAAGATTCAGAGGGACACAGTAGTAAACCTACCTGGGGAGGGATTGTTTGTTGTGTTTTTAGCGCCATCTCTTGATGGAAATTGTTTTCCATTGTGGCATTGTTGTTGTTGGTTGTTACTTCCGCTAGATGGATGGTGTTGGATTGTCCTCTTAGACTACGGTGGCTCACACTTGAACCACTTATGTAGAAGTGTGACTTTTAGAAAGTCTAATTTCTACAAGTGTGAATTTGAGTATTCACACTTATTCATTAGTTATGTAGAAATCAAAGATGCAATAATGAAATAATGCTTGTACATTAATTTATTAGGGCTAACTTACACACTGAAAGGTAGGGGTTTGCATTTCTACTTGCAGCTAATGAACCATTAAAGATAGAAACCTCTGCTTTTAAAATTTTTGTCTGCACATAAACTTTATAATTTTGGGCCGAAACGAAGGTCACGATCTTGTCTCCACTCTAACTGTAGCGACCAAAACGCATTTTCGTTCGTATTTTATGAACCGTTAGAGCTAGAAATATGTACTTTTTTTAAAAAAGAAAGCTTGTCTTTTTCTCCACATTTTAATGTATTTTATTAATTTTTACATGCCTTTGAAAGTGCTTTATTTTGATGCCGAAAGTTGCGTGAAAAGTTGAATTGGCATCCATTTTATATTTTGGATTTTTGTACGATCAGTCACATGACAGAATGGGGGCGGGACTTAAGAGTTGTGACGTCAAGTTGAAGAAATCACTTCGATAACTTAAAGTTGTAGAAGTCTCACTATTTTGTTTTGAGTTGTAGAAAACTGGAACAAGTGTGAACACAAGACTTTCTAAAAGTGGGTGGGTTATGTAGAAAAGTGGTTTAAGTGTGAACAGGGCAATATAGTTCTATGTCAAAATCTTTAAACCTGAAAGTCAGCAGATTTATCTTGATAGAGAACTTTATGTGATCGGAGTTTAAATATCACAGGGCAACTTATAAATTTATTTTGTCAGTTCACAAAGCCCACAGGCTAACTAATGGTTGGTGAATGGACATGTCTGATATTTGACAGTTTTTTCTGAAAAAACTTTTTTTATAGATGGTGTGAGGATTACATAATTGTACTTTGGGGAACTTGTAAAGGTCTTTCTTGACAAATTTTGGAGAGAAACATTACTTTTTGAAACAAGATTACTGCCCAAACAAACACTGTCGTCGGTTAAAAATAATTTTTGTGTTCTTTCATAGCAATTTGGTGTAGGGCCGGCTTAAGGCATGATCGAGTGGTCCAATTCGTGCCAAAACTTATTGAGCACAGCATTAAGGCGCATTCTACGAATGGAAAAAGATTAGGCACGTCCAAAGTTTCGGTTATTTACGTTTTTTACCGTTTCTGTAAACAGAATGACATCAAAACCATCACCAAAAATCGCAAAAACCAAAACCATGACTGGAGTGGTTTATGAATCGGTTTATGCTGGGTTTGGGTTTTTACAACTAAACTCAAAATGGCCGCCTTAAACCTTAGATTGATGAATCAGACTTTTAGGTGTCATAAACACTTTTAGGCGAAGTATCGTTCTACAAAAATATGAGTAAATGCTAAATTACGTTTAAATAAGGGACCACAACCACATTTAGCATCATGTACTTGCACGAACGAGACAAAAGGCCCTAAAAACTAACCCATTCACGGTTAGGCACGTTTTTGCAAACAATTTTGTCTGTTTATATAAACGGCATAAACCGCATAAACGAAAACTTTGAACGCAATCAAAAGAATGTCTGCTTTAGGGATGCACAAAAAATATCGCACAGGGCGCTGATTAAAGGGTTCGACATACAGGTGGAATCTCGTACACCCTCTAAGATTCCACTAGGAAATCTGTGGAATCTGGAATATCAGGATTTGGCTATAATCTTGCGAGATTTTGTGAGATTTTAGGGATTCCCACGATTGAAATCTGTGGAATCTCATACACGTTTTTCACCTATGTCGATTCCTTGTTACTGACAGACTTAGAGCTGGTCTTGATTTAATGAACATTGTACTTCTTGAAATGTCTATTCTATGCAATTATAAAACAGATTGTTTGCTGTGATCTGGGTTAAAATTCACAGGTCGGATGCAGTAAAACTGTCTTAGTCCTAAAAGTCGAAAGGTTAAAAGTGTCTATGGTAGATATACGGGTAAGTAATTAGAAATAAATAGATGAAATGTTTATTAAACAGGATTAAATTCAAGAATGGTAATAATAATAATGAGCTAAACTAAAAATGACGTTGAATAGTACAATGAAATGAAAACACGACAATGGTCGTGTGGAAAAAATGGCGGGAGGATGTCTTCTCCCTCTCTTACTCACTCGGCGGCGGCGTCGACTCCGGAGATCCTCACGGTGGTCCTTGGCGGCGGCGATGGGTACGAGCTCTGCTCACGAGCAGAGGTTACGATAAGCACAAAGTGTTGTATCAATACTATCCAAGTGTGAAAAGCAAGTAAAGTGCGTTAGGTGTGTTGTGAAAATCAAGAGTGTGCCAAAACTCTAAATCTGAGCCCAGCAAACTTTGGATCTGCACAGCAGATATGCGCAATGAGCGCATTTTGGTGCAACAAAGGGATTTTTGCACCAAAACGGTTAATTAGCAGCTCACCCCAGCCAAATTGGGGTGAGGTGTGCCTGGCCAGTTTTCATCCCCAAGTCTCGTAGTCTGGTCAAAAATAATAAATATTTTTAGTGGTGATAATTCAAATATACATTTAAGATCACCACATGTTGTATTATTACAACAGTCCTTCTGTAACCACAGCATTTTTTTCTGGTGAAAAATATGACTTGAGTGTCTAACTAAATAGTTATAATTTTAGTCTATTGCTGGCAGCCGTGAAATTGTTACTGAAAGTGCAGCAGCTGATCTACCATAAGGCCAAATAGGCAATAACCTTGTCAGCAAACGGGGCTCGTGTTAGACCACAATTAACACCCTCACAGTGCAGAACACTGGATCATTACATGGCAGCATGCTTCTGGTGCTTCATGATGCAATGCTGTGATCTTTTCTTGTGCACAGTATTTTATAACACACATAAAAAATCTGCAATTTTTTCTTCACGTCAACCCAGGGCCCCAATGGCTGTCTAACTTCTTGTGAAAATGTATGCCACTTGAGGAAACCTGGAAGATCTTATCGTGTAATACCATTAAGGCTGGACTTAGGTATATGTATCGCGGGGCCCTAAGTTACCACAAATATAGCGCCTTGTAGTGGCGTAGCCAGAAGTTAATGGACTCGTTTGCAAGGGCGGTTGAAGGGCCCTTTAGCGTGCTCTTGTGGCAGATAGGTGCGTTTTTTTAAATTTTCCATGGGCCCCCTAAGCTTTTGTAGTTTGTTTCATGCATAAATTGACAAAAATTGGTGTATTTTTCTAGGTGTGTTGTTCTAAAGCCATTTTTTGATGGAAATTATAACTATTTATTTATTTGACATGTTCCGAATTGGTTATTTGTGTTTATTGTTTATAATTGTTGCTAATGTTATTTGTGTACGAAGATATTGACTCAAGAAGATTGGAATATCGTTTTGTTCAATGGCATGGAGAGAACTTCGCATTGGGCAGCTCTGTATTTCGTTGCTCTTATGACCTTTGGCAATTATGTTCTGTTCAACCTGCTGGTCGCCATCTTAGTTGAAGGTTTTTCTGCTGAAGTAAGTGTCGTTATTTTTTCTCATTCTGCATTTATTATTTTTATTTTTATTTTTGAAAGAGTTTTTTGTTTTTTTGTTTTGTTTTTGTTTTGTTTCTTCTTCACTCTCTCATAATTAAAATGAAATTAAATTTTTTTCTGATTGTCCGACTTGGAAATTGGAATCTTTTCACCATCAACAATCATCTGTCATCATGATAAAACAGCAACAATGTTGCTAACTGGTTTTTTTTTTCGCTTACAGTGCTTGAATGTAAACAAATGTATAAAAGTTAAACAGTTTGACACACAACACAAAACACAAAATGAAATAGGCCTAATTTCCTATCCATCCACTTTCCACTATTCACTAATCCTAATATTTTCAATTTTTGATTTTAAAATTCTGCTTTCAATTGCGGTTACTATTATTGATTTCAGAAACTAAAGAATAATTTGTCGGATAATCAGTTTTTGCTACTTAATGAATTTAATTTAAATAACTTTTTTACCGAAATAATTTGCTCGAATTTTTGTTGAATGCTTTTTAAATCAAATATAATTAACATTAATTTTTTATTTCTAACTTTAATTAAAATAATAATTAATTAACCGGGTAATTAATCAATTTAATTATACAGCTTGGAATTTTTTTCTGCTCTGTTTTCTGCTTCTTGTTTATCTTAATTTTGCACCCAAACACAGTGATATACTTGTGGTACCTAACTTTATCTTGGCTTATAGCGTACGGAAAGGGAACTTGAAGAAATGGCTGAAAAGCGCAGAACTGCCGCAGAGGTAACAGCAATGGATGTACCGTGTGTGACACGCATGCGCCAACACCCAGCATAGCATCATTAATATACATTGCACATAAGAAATTACAACTGTGTTGACAACGCAATTAACCACACAAGCGAGAAAGAAAAAAATCAATATTTAATTACCCTCACATTTTTTGTTTAATATTAAAACAACATGGAAAAAATATTCTACCTACTGAGATTTTGTGAACATCAGAATAATTCATTAATTCAATACAAAATATCATATTAAAAAATTGACTCTGCTTTCAAGGGCCAAAGAGATTGTGCTTGGTGTCAGACAGGATTGTTTTGCACTCGTTTTCCATTTTGCACTAATTGTGGTTTCTAAAGTGGATTACTCTCTAAAGACTAGTCTCTGCATTGTGGGTTGATTTCATCTTCCCAATGTGAGTGAAACAAGCAAACATCTTAAAATATTTAAGAAGAGTACCTATATTTGTTTGACAGATATTGACGAGTTTTTGAAAACTAGGAATAAATAGGAAAATAAATGGGGGGAAAAAAATCCAAACACAAATTGAAAGCAGCCGAGCTTTTATCAAGTTTATACCTAGCGTGCAACCACCACGGTGTGCCCAGGGGTGCCTATGGTGGAGTAGTAAGTTGGGTTTTATCACTCCCAATTGGTTGTTGTCTGTGAGAGACATAAATCAAGACGAGCGCGCAGCTGTAGATCTTTATTTACTTATTATATCGGGAATAACGGGCTGTTCAATGATGGTACAAATTTGTTAAAAACTTTTTAGAAAAAGGCCCCGCAGTAGTAGCTGCATTCAAAAAGTCGTGTTTTAAATAGGCGCATTTATAAAATAATTTAGGCTATATTCTGGACCGAGATATCGCTGTCTTATTTCCAGCCGTATCACTGGTGTAGTGGCTCAAAAAAGTAGCCCATAACACCAGAATTGTAATCTGACTAGGCAAAACAACCAATAATAAACTAAACCTTTGTATACATGCCAAAATAAACCCACAAACTACGCTAACATTATTTGATTGATTAAAAGGGGAAAAGCTTATTTTAGCAAATAAAATAAATATTTTATTACTAAATAAATAAAATCCATCATTCTAATCATTTTTTACACTGAAATTCATTGAAAATAAACAGAACTACTTTTCCGCGTAGTAGAGCACCGTCCACAGTTTGGCATAATCCGGCTCAACCAATTGGGAAATAGGACAATGTTATCTCGGTTCAGAGTATAAACAGCATTTTAAACAACACATTTAACTGCAATTTAAACATGACTTTATGAATGTGCCATATGTTTTTGTTTTTGTATTTTTTAACATCACAAAAGACAAACACTTGTAATGTGAATTTTTGAATGCAGTTGCTGCGTAGTTAAATAATGATAACATTCCACAAGAGTGGTTATATTTACCGCCTCGCCGATAATGCTATTTTGAATAATCCAATCTGAATTTTGAATAATCCAATCTGCCTCGGCGTAGCTGTTCAGATTTTACATTTGCGAATCCAAAGTTTAATTAGTTTATGCTAAACTTGTAATGAGAAATGAAATGTTACCATAACTGCTTCTTGGTACATTTAAAACACAATGTGTGTAGTTTATACGACCATTTTGGGCTAATCAGAGGTTAGCACATGGCCACAAATGATATTCCGCGAAGGAAATTATGGGGGAAATGGGCTAGTGGGTCAGTTCTGTCGCAAATCAGTCTGGTTCTGATGGGGAATGCCAATGACAGTGACATGAATAGCTAACATGCTATTTGACCGAAAGACACGCATGGCAGCTCTTGCGGTGTGTGTTGTTGAGTGGTCAGGGCTGTCAGGTGATCAACTAATACACAAGGCGCTCGCTCCTCTGGACTATCAATCAAGGCCAACTGTTTTCTTCTGCAATAATAATTTTTAGTTGTTGTCTTTTTGGCCAATAATTATTAATAGATGTCTATAATATGATTGACGTACTAAAAAAACTAACAAAATGCTTAGTTTGATTTGGTCAAAAGTAATCTGGCGATTGCATTTGAATCTGACTTTGATCTCATGTAAGAATAATCTGGTCTTTCTAGAAATCAATATGTATGCAAGTTTATGGTATCCGTTTTCTGAATTTTCATCTCTGCATGAATATTGTAACACGCATTGTTGTTTCACATGGGACACACTCATCTCTATATTTATGACACATAGACATATTTTTTTTTACAAACTTATTGAAGATCACAAACTTTTCACTCTTTCTTGTGATGTATTGTTGTGATGTGCTTCTTCTTCTTGCAATTCAACATATCAATATGCTTATTGGCTTGTTTTTACTTTTTTTTTTTATCCCTTTGCAATTTTTCTCTTCTTCTTCTTGAGGAAGAGCAATCGGAGTCAGGGTCACTCAATGGGGTAGGTGCAAATATTTCAATCATTTTATTTATTTATTTATATTTATTACTTTTTAAATTTTTGTCACTTTTTCTCATAATCAATTTTTGCTTTTGTATGCCAATTTCCTTAGTAATATATAAATATTTTTAATTATAACTTGTTTTCTTTCTTAAATGTAGCGCCATGCTGGGTGTAGTAACGTCTGTAATTTATATATGACATGGTTTAATTTTCATTTTATTTATTTATTTATTTATTTATTTATTTATTTATTTATTTATTTATTTATTTATTTATTTAAGTATTGTGATAATCTAATGTTTGTTTCCGGTTTGTACTCTCAGCTAATCACTGTTTTAATTGTAATTTAAAGAATAGATTGTTTTATTTTGTGTATTGTGAGTGGGATAGAATGTTCATAGATGTTGTTGTTCTAGGACGAAAAGAAAAGAAGTGATGGTGGATCACTCTCGGATAATGAAGAAAAAAATAAGCAGCTACAGGAGAGGGAAGAAAAAGATAGAGCAGACGCTAAACTTAAGCAACTACAAGAGGATTATGACCCCAAATGCAACATTACCAAAGGTAATCATTTATCTTTGCTTCCAAAAGTAATTTAAACCACATAATAACACTTTATATTCATTTCTGCATGTAAATGAGACGTTATGTTGTAAATTCTGTTCATATTGATCAACATTTCAATTTTTCGGACCAAAATTGAAAAGAATATAAATCCAGGTGGCTTTTGTTTAAATTGGCAATTCATTCTATTTATCTTTTCAGTTATAGTATTTTGTTCTTTAAATTCTGCAAACATCAAGGGACCATATATAAACAACGTTTTTAAGAAAGTTCAGAGGCTCTGGCTATGCTCAATAAATTGCCACCAGCCCCACTCAATTTTGGTGAGATTAATTTAAGAATTGAAGATGGTTGGTTCATTTTTGTGGGAAAAAAACCACTAATTTATTATTCTGGATTCGTATTCCGAATAGAAAATAGTACCTTTTAATCATGATTAAATTCCACCATTCTTCGTGGCCAGAATTATGAGCAGACCTTCATAAACTTGAGAAATCAAAAGGGAATAACGTGGCACGGTGTAGCCAGAATCTTTTATTTAACTATACGCAGTGGCATAGCAAGAAGTCAATGGGCCCGTTTGTAAGTTGGGTTGATGAGCCCTTTAGCAGTGCAATAGCTAGGGTTTTTGGTACTTGGTGAGATATGTAGTTGCCATTTTCATCCTTCATGGGCCCCTTAGGCTCGTAGGCTCGTGTTAACTGCATGTGCTGGACCCAGATTGCTATGCCACTGACTATACAGTTATTTGGAAATTAAACTTCATTTTATTTTAGATTGTCGAAAGCACAATAGTGAGAAAGGTGTATGCAACCAGTTTTTTTAGTGGTACAATCGGTACGGTTGACATAAATTTTTTTATTGGAAAAACTAATTAATTTGGGTTAAGTTAAATTATTGAGAGAAAAAAAAATTATTTAGTGGAAAATATAGTTAGTGGGAACATAAAGATTTTATTAGTGGGAAATTCAGGGAAATTATGGGGGTTTTAATTTATCCCCATTTATAATATCCATTCACGTCGCCTTCAATATCGCCGTAACATGGAGTTATCGTTTAAAGTACAAGTATTGAATATCAAATACATGTACTTTGCTTTTGTACTTTGCCCACATGTTTTTCAATATATATTCACGCAGGAAATAAAACTCTTTGCTTTTCATCATCGACAAGTCTTCGTTCTAGCAACAACGAAAATTCTGTGTGTGTTTACTCACTTTTACTGCGTAGGAAAATTGACCTCCTTTCCTATTTGTGCTAGTCAGGAGTAAATTTATTACTTTGTTGATATCAAACAGCATCTTGTAGATCCAAATAGCATTTTATGGGGTGTAACCTACATGTAAGTGATGCTGATTTGCATCTAAACGATGCCTGAAAAGGGCACCTTTTGACATCTTAAAGTTCTTTTTAATAGGACTTGTTGCTTAACAAGCACAACATCAGTCCGCACATGGAATTGCAAGATGGAAATTATTAAAGAATTAAAAAAAAAAAAAAAAAAAATTGCAAACAATTAGTGAAATGCCTTGAGAATAATCATTAATATTTCAAACATGTGCTCCTTCTACTGCAGACGAGCAAGAGAATTGCTTGAAACATGCTGTGCATACTAAACTTGGACCGGTGCATTTACTTATTAAAAAGTTGTGTATTATTAAAATATGTAACTGGAAGTTATTTACTAGGAATCTGACTCGTTACTTTGCAGAAACCAAACTCTTGCACCTGCCGCCTTCACTTGCTGTCAGTCGCCTGGAAAAGGAGGAGATAAAAAGTGGTGATGCTGGACCACCAATCATTACGCACACAGCCGCCACGCCTCAGGGTTCGCCAAATGCTACTTTGGAGCCACCAGCTCGAGATTTGGGATTCAAACTGAACCCTTTATCGGCTTTGACAGCCAGTTATTCTTCCATCGATTCGATCGACAGATCCACGGTTAATATCTTCGCGCCAAGATTCTCTCACTCCACAAATTTTAATCGAATCTTCTTTTTCATCACAGTCGTCGGTTACTAGCATTCCGCATTTACTACAGATGCCTAGCAACGGATTTGCGAGTGGAATGACATCGCAACGAACGAATATCCAAGGTTCTAAAGCCACTCGCAAAGACAGTTTAACTGCCTCTCCAAGGTATTATAAAGAAAACCACAGTTTGCGCTCGGTGTTTTGATGCCAAATTCATACTGCGCATCCCATTTTGCTCGGATGTCGTTATTTAACAGTATTAGGCTTAATGTTAGGCCTAACAATGCTAAAATAAACAATAAATTCATTTTAAAAAAAGTAATTTACGGCGTGGTATGACATTTTGTTGCTTTCTTTCCTTCGTGTGCAACAAAATTGACAATCGCCATGTTAATTGCATGCGCAGAATGCGATGCGCAGTTTGAATTTAGCATCAAGATACCAAGAATTTATAGGCATACAATTTTTCATGGATTTTCTAGTGTTTTTTTTAATTTTTTGTTGTTATTCAACAGCTTTTTTTAATTTTTTCCATTAAGTTACTCACTAGCTAAACATTTCGATCCTTCTTTCAATTTCGTGGCATGTAAAAGTGTGTCACAGATAAACCGCCTCAGAGATAAGCCCCGAATTAGCTTCACTGCACTGCACGTGCAAGATGGGGCATCTAAGCACTATCTAAGCATCCGCAACAAAGCAAAATCCAATTAGTAAAATAAAGTCTGTAGAGTTCGTTATAATCATAATTTAATCTAATATTAAATAAAGGAGCATTCTGCAGTTTGCGCCTGTTGTGTTGATGCCAAAATCAAACTGCCATGTCATTCTGCTTTTAACTTGGTTACTGTCGAGTTTATTTCGCAGAAGATCACCGAGTGACTCTACGTTATTATAAGTTAATTATTTTTTAAAATTGGGTTTATTGGTGTTTATTCACTTTATCTCATCAGTGTTAGGCATAATATTTGGCATAATACTGCGAAAACAACTGAAATTAGGGAAGCATCTGCGTGGAATGGGTTGCACAGTTTGAATTTAGCGTCAAGATACTGGGCGCGAACTGTTGTCTATAATTTGTAATCTAGGTTACATAGAGAAAAAAGACAAATTTGTAATTTATAAAAGTCTGAAAATTGTGAAAGCTCAAAAGTGGTTAAAATAACATTCAAATAACATAAACTAACGTGAAATGATGCAATAGAAATTCTACCATTCGTGCTACTTGAGTAGTTGTTGCGGTAAGTTGCCGACAAGTTATGGATGTAAATCCAACAACTTGAGTTTCATGCCAATTTTTTTGGTTTGATAAAATGCTGAACACAGCATTAAGAAATAATAGAAAACTAAAAAATTTCAAGAATATAAAATTTTCTGAGAAGGAGAGGGGGGGGGGAAGCTGCAGCCACTCAGCAACCCCCCCTGGATACGAGCCTAAGTCTCCCAACTCTAATCCGCTGCTGAAGCAAACCGTTGTTCGAATTTTTCTATCCTTTTCGACATCTGGAGGATTCTTTTGTTGTATTTCCATCTTCTTTTATAGATTGCAACGTAAAGGGAGCAATAGCAGTACGGGTACATCGCCTTGGTTAAATCGAAAAGGCAGCAAAACAAGTTCATGTTCTTGGCGAAGACGAAGCAGAAAAAAGGGAAGTGAACGCGAAAACCTGGTCGATTCCGACCAGGACTCACAACCTGAACTCAATGATGATATGATGCTCAATAACGCACTTAATAATCGACAAACACCAAAGTAAGCGCACATTTGTTGAGTATAATTAATAAAGTGTACATTTTTTATGTTTTTCTAGTCAACTTTTGGATCGAAGTCAATGCAACGGTGCCCCACCTACGCTTTACAACCGCCGAAACATTCTAACTCAACAGAATCCTATAGGAAGTCCCACTTGTACTCTTAGTCCCCAAAACTCGATTCGAAGTCATTCATCCGCTTCTGCTCATTGGGGCAATGCTCCTCCTTGCAGTCCCAGTTCCCACACGTTGCAAGCAGGGGGTGGGTTTGTCAAGACACAAAGTCCACGCAACTCTATATACGACCATCATTCGAGTCGGCACTTCTCAATTGCGAGTTCATTTAAGGACGATTATAAAGCCAACAATTTGATAGTGGATTTACCTGCTGTCAAAACGGGCCTCGATGCTGAAGATGGACCTACGGTTAATAGCTTTGGTTTTTCTTTTAAAAAAAATAAAGATAAAGTTTATATATTTATTTTGTTTTAATGTTTTTGTGTTTTTTATTTTTTTATTTTTTTTTTAGATTTGTTGGTTTTTCGAACCATCTGAGTGCCTTATCAACAGATCATCTTATTCATTGTATATATTTGAACCTGAAAACAAGTAAGTTTCGTATTTGTTTAGTGGAAAGTTCCTAGTTGTATGTAGTAGGTGCGAAAAGTCATCAAAACGAGTGTAAATGTGTAAATGTCTCACGGCATTTAAACAAATTAATTTGTATAACTGTCGTGTAAACTGGTTAAACGGAAACGACCTGCATGCCAAGTTTAAATCTCCATTTAACAAGTTTTCTCGTTCAAATTGGGTCTTGCTGGGAGCCATCTTGGATTTTTGTTAAATCGGTCGCAACGATCTCGATCGTAAGAACAATTTTGTAGAAGTTATTATTTGGGCTAATTTATTTACACTTGAATTTACACTGACATTTACACAGTAATTTATTTTAAACTCGATAATTGGATCGTTTAACTTGACATTTACACAACCAGTTGCACTGGTCGTTTAGTGCAAATGACTTTTCAAATGCACTTAACTTAAGTGTTGATTTGTGGTTTGGCCTTGTCGGTGGGTGTTTTGGTGTTTTGTGGTTTGGGTGTTTGAATTAGGTTGGGGTTGTGTCATGGGACTTCTTTGTTGCAAGAGGCTTTTGATCGTTTTGCAAGTGTGGGTTGTATTCTGGTGGTGTTGGGATTTCACTATTGTGAGTTTGGGTCTCGTTTCCTTTTGAAGTGAAACGGAAATGACAGTGAGTGAAGGAAATGACGTAATAACGTGTAGTGCAAAAAGGTTAAAAAGGAACTGTACAACGGCCATTACACGTCTCAACATCTGTTGACGTTCTGCAGTTGTCTTCAACTGTCACCAACAAAATAGAAGACACTTAATACTTTTTTAGACACACACTAGGTCAAATAAATATGAAATTCCCACCACATAAATCTTTAACAACGCAACAGGTTGACAAATTGTGAGCAGGAAAGCACATATTACAACAAACAAGGAAAAATTTTACAACGCTTTAAGGAATGGTTTGAATTTGAATGTTGCAACAAACTTTAAAAACATAATTACACACAAAGTGTATTGAAAAACAGAAAAAATAGTTTTCTGTGCACTTCTTCACAACATTTAGAAACTAAAAATATATTTATATTTTTAGAATTAAAACCACCAAGGTATGCTACTATTCTAAGAACGTTCAACTCAATTGCTAATGTTGCAGCAAAAGGCACAGGGCCGTGCACGCCAAGCTTACTTTGACGAGAGTTACTGAACTCTACAATCATTTAAGAGACAGTGAAGGGCGGGGGTGCAAAAATCGAAATGCTATAAATTCTTTTTTACAGTACTTTCTTTCGATATTGGTAAACCTATATGACAATTGCTAACTTTTTTTATCACTAATATATAAAAACGTCATCGGCATTGAGTATTGGATTCATAGGCAAACAAACTCATAAAAACTAACAAGGAGACTACGAAAGTGCCATCGCTCTCTATAATTACATTTTTATATTTGTTGATTGTTAGATGAATGTTTTATTTGAACATTGTCTGATAATTGTAGATTTTTATGAGTTGTGTGACTTCTAAGCCTCATAAAATTTCTTAGTAATGAAAATGGTTCATTTGGGTGCGTTTAAACACGCATTAAGCCGATAATGAATGATTCAATCTTAATAGGATTAACGTACAGTACGTGTTTCGTTCATTGTTAATTATTAAGAAATTTAAATTAGACGGCTTAAACTCTTTTTCAGCTTAAAATCATCTTGTAAGAGAATTTTTTTCTTCCTCTGTTGCTGTAATCAATTTGCTACTGAATGCATTAGCTTTCATGTTTGGGAACACAAAGAAAAACATCGGTTCATTAAATACAAGCAAAAAAAATACATTTCTGCCGAGACAGAAAACACTATGAAATATTAAATTGATCCCTGACAAATTTATGGATTTAATAAGCAAAAAAAACTTCTTTTGATACATACAAAATTCATTTCAAATTCAATCACTTTTCTTATTAAATTGAACAAAGCAAGATGGATGCAGTTACGAGATTTAAAATATCTTAACAAGGATGTAAAAATTACTCCGTAAAAAATTATTATTATTATTTAATAATATAAAATTCCAGCATTACATAAGTGGTAATGATTTGTTTATTGTTTATCTTTATTTTATTGCTTAACAGTTTTAAACTCGTCTTCATTCAGACTGTTTACTCTTCGCATCACATTTGTTTATTTTTATCTTTCGTTCACAAAAATATTTCGCATTTTCTCGGCGCAATAAAATCCAACTATTGTTTATCGTTTGACTACTGAAGATGATCGTTTGATCAAAAGACCGATGGTTTTGATGAATTCTTTGTAGTTTCGAATACCTTTAAGTTCAAAAGTATATTTTACAGTACATTACTTTTCACTTAATGCATTCCAGAATCAAGTATATTATTTATACATTAAATAATGCATTTTGTAATACAATTGAAAAAAAAATATTTTGAAAATTTATTTTTATTTGATAAATAATAATTTTGGAAATGCATTTCAAAATATATTGCAATATAATTTCAATGTATTTTTTAATCATGTGGGTTACGGCGCCATTAATGTTACTGAAATCATTTTATTATTATTTAATTGAGATGTTTTTTATTTACCTAACTATTGTTTACAGATTTCGGAAAATGTGCACAAATTTAATGGAACAAAAGTGGTTTGATTACGGCACTCTAGCCTTTATTGGTTTGAATTGCGTCACTCTGGCCATGGAACGACCCAATATACCACCTAGCAGCAAAGAACGACTGTTTCTAACAATCACCAACTACATATTCACTGTTGTTTTTGCATTGGAAATGTTGGTCAAGGTAGGTGTAAAGAAAAATAAATAAACTATTTTATCTATGCCATTTCGTGTTGTCATGACAGGTAGTCGGTTCCGGACTGTGGTATGGAAAACACACTTATTTTCGCAGCGGCTGGAATGTGATGGATGGCACATTAGTTATTATTTCACTCGTCGACGTCATCATGAATTTCTTTTCCGCTTCTAGTTCACGTATTTTTGGTATTCTTCGAGTTTTTCGACTTCTCCGCTCCCTTCGACCCCTCAGGTATGCATAAAACCCCAACAGATATGCTAACTCTTATTTTATTATACATATACAAATATATGGATGGATTGAGGGCTATTGGGGCAATTGACCGCGTCTCCCTATTCTAAACACAAACTTCGCTTTTTCAGATTAAAATGCATGTATTTTGCTCAAAGTGCATTTTTGTCTAAACTACATTTCTACACTGGAAAAAGCCTTTTTCACCGGAAAAATGCGTTTTTTCATTGGAAAATCGTTGTTTCATCGGAAAATGCGTTTTTTCATCGGAAAATGCGTTTTTTCATCAGAAAATGCGTTTTTCATCGGAAATTGCGTTTTTTCATCAGAAATTGCGTTTTTTTTTTATTGGAAAATGCATCTTATTTGGATTTATTTTATATAAAAATGCTTGCACATGCATAATTTAACTTGCAAACGTTGTGAAGATGTCATTTCTTAAAATCCATATATACAGTAGAACCTCGTTATAACAAACCGCGATATAACGAATTTTTTGTAATAACGAATCGTTAAAAATGGCTTGGGCAGTTGTTTTGCTACAGAACATATTATAAAATCTGTATACAGTCGAAACTCTTTATAACGCAAGAGACCCGAAAAATCGATTCGTTATAACGATAATTCGTTATATCGAAATTTTTTAACATGGTGTTGTATGACCAGCCAACCAAACCGGCCATTTTTAGGTATTCGTTATATCGATAATTCGTTATATTGCGATTCGTTATAAAGAGTTTAGACTGTATAACAAACTTTCATTATGACAAACCAATTTTTTTGGTCCCTTACGATTCGTTATAACAAGTCTCGACTTTATAGATAGAAACGGATATACGGTATGTTGTGGGGGCCCTTCTCGGCATCCATTTCTGAGGCCCTAATTCAAATAAAGAATCCAGACATTTTTATTTTTTTAAACTTTTTTTGAGCAAAAAATTTTGTTTTTGAATTAAGGGGCCCTGTAGCCTCTTGGGCCCTGACCATTGATAACTGCGAGAACCTTTTAACCCGCTCCTGATTTATGGACTCTCCTGTCGGAAGTGCTCCGGGCCCGCCGAAGCCTTAATTCAGACCTGAATAATTTTCTTCAAAAGTTTTCTTTCCTGCAAAGCAGAACAAACAAAATCCATGTTTTATTTTTCTGCTTTTTGTTTTGGGCTCCGGGCTGGCCCCACAAGGGCGAGGTTACACGTTTATCTTTACCTGATGTTGCTTCTTCGCTCTCTAAAGTAGGAGTCATTCTTATCACAAAGCAATAAACTACATGAACACGGCTTGAATGTGTTGTGGAGTATTTTAAGCACAATAAAAATGTAGTAAAACACAGATATAAAACGCAGTTCACTACACTACAACACGCTTTTCTCATATTGATTGATTAATTGTGCTCGACTTCCTTCGGTCGTGACCCCAAGGCGGGTGTTAGGTCATGTAACGATCGTTTTGATGGACCCTAGGGAACAGCAGAAAACTTAGTTAAAGACGGCGGGTATCACGAAGTCACTCGTTTGGCTTTTGTTTTCTGTTTTGCTCATCTTTTGTCGAGAAACTAAACACGGAAGAACTGAATGGTTTCTATTTTTGAATGCAACTCATAACATCAACTTCTTTAGCTCTTTACAGAACATTTCACCCAAGTTATTACTGTTTATTTGTATTGATATTATTTTCTTTCTTTTATTTTTTATTTAAGGGTGATAAACCGTGCACCTGGATTGAAATTAGTTGTGCAAACTCTTTTGTCCTCCTTACGACCCATTGGTAACATTGTTCTCATCTGTTGTACTTTTTTCATCATTTTTGGCATTCTAGGAGTTCAAGTATAAAAATTAAAATATATAATTTTTTGTTATTCATTTATTTATTTATTTTATTTATTTATTTTTATAATTTTTATTAATTTTAATGAAATCTCCTCTTTAATCTAGCTGTTTAAAGGAACTTTTTATTACTGCGAAGGCCCTGAAATGAAGGGAATTAAAAATCGAACCGATTGCGAAGCTGATTCGCGAAACGAATGGTTAAATAGACGATACAATTTTGACGATTTAGGACAGGTAAATAAATGACAAAAATATTAAAATAAAAATAAATTAATAATTTTTTTTGTTTAATTTAGGCGTTAATGGCGCTTTTCGTTTTGTCTTCTAAAGACGGTTGGGTCGATATTATGTATCAAGGATTGGACGCTGTTGGAGTGGACCAACAGGTGGGAATTTATCTATTAAAAGTGTTTGGTTAATTTAATTTTGATATTTCTTATTTTTAGCCGATAGAGAATTACAGCGAATGGCGACTGCTGTATTTCATTTCTTTCCTACTGCTTGTGGGCTTTTTCGTTTTAAACATGTTTGTTGGTGTGGTTGTTGAAAACTTCCACCGATGTCGTGAAGAACAAGAAAAAGAAGAAAAGGCCAGACGAGCTGAGAAAAGAGCCAGAAAACTCGAAAAGAAACGTCGACGTAAGTTTTTCGTCCCTAAAAAAAATTTTAAATAATTAAAAATAAATTGAAATTAAAATTAAAAATTATTTTTTTTCTAGGAATGCGCGAACCTCCGTACTACGCCAAATACTCACGACCCCGCCTTTTTATCCACAACACTGTTACGAGCAAATATTTCGACTTGGCCATCGCCGCCGTCATCGGCCTCAACGTTGTCACGATGGCCATGGAATTTTATATGATGCCTGGAGTAAGACCCGAGATTAGTGATTCAGTTTGACAAAAATATTCATAACAAGTGTGGGCAGCATCTGGTAGCAAAACACTTTTAATCAATATTAAATTAATATTAATAAAAAGTTCTGTTATTGCATATTTTTTCAAATTTTACGTCCTAATATGAAGTAAAATACAAATTGCAGCATTTTATGGGTTTTATATGATCATTAATTCGTGCGCTGATGTTAATCATGCAATTTGGGTTCACCAGCACGAAAAATGGTCCCGAATGAAAACTTTTGGTGGTAAAACGACTAAATAATCCAGTTTAATTAGAAAATTCGACGAATTAATGCAGTTTGTGTTCGGTTACTATTATTAGCGAAGTGAAGAGGATGTAGCGAGAGTGTCGATTAATACATGCATGCAGGATTAGTGCAAAAATGTTTACTTTTTTTATTTTTGGAATAAAATTGTTTCATATTAGGGTTGGTTTTTATTTTTTTTTTTAGGAATTAGTCTACACTTTAAAAATCTTCAATTATTTCTTCACCGCCGTCTTCATCTTAGAGGCCGCAATGAAAGTGGTGGCCTTAGGTTTCAAATTGTATCTCAAAGACAGGCAAGTCTTTCGTTCTTTATACCAGTGCAATTACCAAGTTCTTTGATGCAGTGTATGTGTGCCTCCACTTGTAACCTTTTCATTGATCTTTGTCCATTTCTTCTCTGCTGTCTCATTGGTAACGTCAGAGGGTAATTCATATTCACTTTCCACTTGATTTCATCTTCTTTTATCTCTTTCTGTCTTTCCCAACCTTTTTTGCATTTGTGTTTGTTTGCTAATGCGTTTAATTGTATTTTTGTTTATGTTTTAGTGTGTTATTTTCAAATTTTTAAATTGGTTTTCTCTTTATTAGATGGAATCAATTAGACGTAGCCATAGTCATTTTGTCAGTGGTCGGAATCGTCTTGGAAGAAATGGAATCCGAAGTGATTCCCATTAACCCTACCATCATACGGGTAATGCGGGTTTTAAGAATAGCTAGAGGTAAGCATTTCTAAAAAAAATGTCAAAAGAAGTCAGAGAATTTGTTAAATATACTGGGTCGAGTTAAAGTTCCTAAGGCAGGGGTTCTCAAACTTTTTAACATTACGGCACACTTTTTACAAAGGCAATCCATCACAACCCACTTCATCCGCGGCGCATTAAATTTTTTGGCTGAAGTACACTTTACGGGCGACTCGAATTTTCATTGTTGGGAGTGCTGGCAGTACACTTTACCCGACCCACATTATCTGGAATTTTTCGCCGGTTAGGTTAGGTTAGGTTAGGTTAGGCAAAGTTAAGGCAACCCAACCCAAAAAAACAAAATTTTCTAAATGGTCTACCTTTACTCATCGTAACCTCATGTTGAAGACCATGTCATGTTTTCCATACTTCTTATTTCGATTTTATGTGCGGAGCGCTGGCGAAATACCCGTCATTAAGTCAGCAGCAACTGCCATGCGTTACTGCGATATCACGCGTTCTGAAAATTTTAACTTAAAATAACAAAGATAAGTTGTATAGTACTAATTTGATGGTGCTCTACAACTTTGTAATTGGAAATTTTGCTGTATCTTAAACGGTTTAAAAGTTAGCAGGTGAATGACCTTGAAAATGACCTTCAAGGTCAAATTTGATGATGTCATTGGATTGCTCTCACCCAACTTTCTTATACGATTGCTTCATCAAAGTTGGCCTAGATGCATTTGCTCAGGAAATATTTGGAGGGAACCAGACTTTTAGGACACCCTGTAGAATAAGTTCTTCTGTATCTACAAGTTTGATTGTTAGAAATATGGAAGCACTTTGCTATTGCGCCCCACAGTTTTGGTTCGTGGTACTATCGGAGTCCCAGGTAGCTCTGTATGATTGGGAAGCATAGTTCGTGGCAGGTGCAGTTATAAACTTCCCTATAATTACGATGCATTTTATATTAGGCTTTCAGAAACAACTTCCCATTTTGCATCGTAAATGTCATTTTAATTATCGGAAATTATTTTTAATAAAAGGAATACTTGTATGCATTCTGCCAGCAACAAAAGGTTGCTTGAATGAGGCAGCCTACATTGGGAAGCTTCACAAATTACATCTTGGTAAATTAGAAAGTTTTTTCTATTTAATCAAGAAAGTCTATTATGCACTCATGCATTGGGGATTAGAAATTGTGTGATTTGTGCTTGTACATTTTTTTGGTTTTTAACTTATTATTAAAAAATTATTTATAAATGAAACTCTTATTTTTCAGTTCTTAAGTTACTCAAAATGGCCAAGGGCATCAGAGCATTGCTGGACACTGTTATGCAAGCGTTACCGCAGGTTGGCAATCTGGGCCTCCTCTTCTATTTATTATTTTTTATATTTGCTGCGTTAGGAGTGGAACTGTTTGGCAGATTAGGTAAATTTTTTATATATACAAAATAACATTGTGTTGTGATATTAATTTACTACTGCTCTCTTTATTAGAATGCGATGAATTTCATCCATGTCAAGGTTTAGGAGAACATGCTCATTTTGCTAATTTTGGAATGGCATTTCTCACTTTGTTTCGTGTAGCAACTGGAGACAATTGGAATGGTATAATGAAGGACA
This sequence comes from Strigamia acuminata, assembly GCA_949358305.1. NCBI lineage: Eukaryota > Metazoa > Arthropoda > Chilopoda > Geophilomorpha > Linotaeniidae > Strigamia > Strigamia acuminata. The sequence continues at coordinate 24,168,184 of OX442314.1, read as the reverse complement.
CATTGAGAGATAACTGTGACGCAGCAGCGGACTGCGTTCGAAATTGTTGTGTGTCCGCAATCATCACGCCGCTGTACTTCGTGGTGTTTGTGTTGATGGCACAGTTTGTTCTTGTCAATGTCGTTGTGGCTGTCCTCATGAAACATCTGGAGGAATCGCACAAACAAATGGATGATGACTTAGAAATGGATGATGAGATCGAAATGGAACTAGCTGCTGAAGAAGAAGAACTTGCTGCCATTCAGGAGGCATCCAAAGCTGTAAGCTTCACATAGATCAATAGTCAACAGCAAAGCATAAATCGATTTTTTTAAAAAAAAATTCTTTTCTTTCTTTATTTTTAAATAGCAGGAAGCCCGTAAGGTAGATACTGTCCGCGTTGCCAGCCTGCACAAGCCAGTGGTGAAGATGTCCTCGCTGCCAGCTAATTTCACCTTTAATTTTTACAATGTTGCAAACAATCAGGACAATCAAGGTGATTTTTAGAAACTAGTAATTCCAGTACACAATTGGACAATTGACCAAAGCCATAGTAGTAGCACATAAAGCAAATAAAAAATAGTAGTCTAATAATTAAATGCAGTATTGCGGTTATGGCTGTTGCCAGTGGCATGCTGGGTCTAAAAGTATTGAAATTTCTATTATATTTGTAACGTATTGTCTAATGCAGCGTTTCTCAAACTGTGGGGCGTGCCTCACTTGTGGGGTGCGAGCTGGTTTTTGGTGTTCAATCACTTCGTCGCCCAAAATCTTTGTTTGCAAAATTTGTTTTTAATTTTTTCTTTCAATTTTTGTCAATTCCAATTCCAACTTACTGCCTGCAGTTGGTTGCAATACACCACAGGCTAGCAAAAGCTTCAAAATCATATCAAAAATCTCAAAATCTACAAAAACAATCCAAAATCCTCTAAAAACCTCCAAAAACCAGCCAAAACTCCCAAAAATGGAGGTTTGTAGCTATTGTAAGTCTCCAATGTGATGAATTTTGGAAGATGGGAAAAAATTCTTGCTCCGATGATGAAGTAGGGCGCGGAAGATCGCCTTTCTTAAAAATGGGTCGCAATGGTAAAAAGTTTGAGAACCCCTGGTCTAATGTTTGGGAATCACTGGGCTATAGCATTCCATTATAAGTAACTATTAGCTATTATTGTTGTTGACTGAAATCTTGTTTTTGAATTTTGATAGGAAGTCCACCCGCGTCTCCAAAACTAATGGACGACAACAAACTTCAAAACATGTATAAACCCGCGAGCCGCAATTCCGACAACTCGTCAAACATAAACTTGCGACAAGCTTCACCCGAAGACAAAGTCGCAGTAGCTGATTTAAGCATTATGTCCCCATCTGTCATCACGACGTTTCTCGATGGCAACATAAACATGCTGTCTCCCTCCGAACTGGATCCATCACCAGTAGAAGAAGAATCTGTTGTGCCTCCTCCATATCCAGCAGTGAACGAAGACCAAGACCCTCCCGATAATCTCGACCGGTTTCCCAGCATAGAAGATATCACCGAAGAAGAAGAATGGGGTGCTTTACCGCCTTCCCCTTGCTCCTGGCGCCCTGATGACCAATCACAAGCCTCTGCTAAAAATGTTAGTTTGGAGGAATCGTCTGAATCGATTACGTCATCAAGTTTTCTGGGTCTAAACAAAAACGACAGCAGTCTGCGAATTAATGGGCAGTTATTGTGGTCTTCGCTCAGCTCCGATTCCACCGAGGACACTGGTTCCGGTTCCGGAATCGGATTAATTCCTCTGGATGTGACTCGGACTCGGCACCAAGATGGTAGCACTGACACATTGCAGGGAGGGAACATGGAAGATGAGGACGATCCGGAGAACGATCAAGTGTTGATCGTTGATCCGCAAAATTATACATTTATGTTGGTGAATCAAGTCGACGCTGATAAGACATCTTGTCACGATGTATCTCAGTCTAACGAATCTCCTTGAGTTTGACTCATATTCAAATCGCGTGGACGTTTTTTGTTTCAAGGATTTTAATTAATAACTTTTTGTTTTTTTAAAAAAATTAACTTATGTACTAAGAATTCTCTTGCTGAATAGACGACCTATGCGCCTGCCTTGCTGTGCTTCAAGTTTTTGTAAAATATAAAATTTCCTTCTCTCCTCAAGTGCCACTAACCAAGGTGATAAATACTAGGGAAACTTTGTTGTGTTATTTACCATAAAAAAGAAAAAGAAAAGAAAAAAAAATATAAGTATTTGTTTAGAAATAAGCTGCTCTCTAGTCATACATAGACTGTTTCAAATTTTACCATAGAAATAATTATTGATTAATGATAATTATTTATTAAGACAAAACCCTCGATCTTTAACAAAAAAAAAAGATAAACTACTGTCGTCGTATATATACAATTTTAGGTGACCGAATTTCTTATTTTTACCTGTTTGATCATTATCCTATGAATTGTTTTTCTTACTCTACAAATCATCATCAATTATACAGTTTTGTTCAGACATGTCATTGTGTTTTCTTCATTTTACATGTTTCTACATATAATGTGATAGATTATTAAGTGAAAAACGTAAGAATGTGAGTAAAGCAGCATAATTTACATTCCGAAATGAAAATGCAACAAGTACAGCCCACTTTTGGATTATGTGAACAATTGTCCGATTGTCTCTTATCAAAAGTGATACAGTCGAACCTCGTTGTAACGAACTGCAAAATAACGAAATTTTCGTTATAACAAATACTTAAAAATGGCCACAGAATACCATATTAAAAAAAAATATATGTAACAAACTTTCGTTATAACGAATTGATTTTTTGGGTCCCTTGCGATTCGTTATAAAGAGCCTCGACTGTATTACAATGTAAGAGGCGCATTTAAAAAAATTGCGCTTGTGTAAGGTCAGCGGTAAACAAGGTAAGCTACTCATCTCGGGGCCCTATTTCAGTTGATCAGTTTACCAAAAATAAAAAGAATAAGAAGTCTTTTTCTGATCATTTTTAAACATCTGTGATGATCCGGTATGTCTCTCTGTGGATTCTTTATGGTTAATGAAAATAATTTGAAGTCTCCCTTTGGTCACGAATATTCTTTAGATTTTTACTCGATCAAAACAAGCAGCAATTGTACAATGCAATATTTCAATTCAAAATGTTAACTCGAGGCAGAAAAAGAACAATACATCTGATGCACACAACAGCTATCAAGTAAATAAATTTTTTGGCTTTTATGCTGTATCCCTATGAAATTTGAATCCAGACTAAAAATTTAGCAAATGACAGATCGTTTTTTAGCAAAAAAAATTGAAGTTCAGATCAAAAAATAATTGGCACCTTTCGAAAGAGCGGCAAATTCTGCACAGGAAAAATATTTTAAATATTTTAATCGGTTCATTTTTCATATGTTTGGTTTTTTTTATGGTCAAATTCAAATTTTGCACTAAATTTACCAAGCGTTGATCTTCACTGTCCAAAAAAGTCGTCCATTTGAATGTCGTAAGTATTAGGTCACAGAGATTACGGCTAAATCAGACGATGTGTTTTGATAATTAGAGGAAATAAATTCACACACATCCGAGCGTCACGAACGTAGTTTGTCGAAGTACCGTATACCCTCGCGTACAGTGCGAAATATTTATGCCGAAATTAGTCCGTCTAATTGGGGAGGGGGGGGGGGGGTCGCACTATACGCGCATAATAAAAAAAGAAAAAGAATGTAACATTCGTATTTTCGTACGCGTATAACTTCGTTTCTTCCTTAAAATGCACGATACAACCAACCGGCAGTCCAACAATCGAATAATGCAACAATCCAACAACCCAACTTCCAAGTTCAAAACCAATTCCCTTTTAAATAAATAATCTTTTCTTTGTCATTTTGCATTGTTGCGGTACACAATTACTAATTCGTATTATACGCGCGCGTACAACATTTATTAGCAAAAATGGCGCCTAAAATGGGGTGTCGCATTATACGCGGGTCGATTTATTTTAGTGTGGCTTTCGTTCGATAGTCGTTCAATTTTTCAACCCGTTATTGCAAAATGAAGTTGATAACGACATCTAAAGCCAAATCTTTTAATTTTATTTTCGTCATCATCAATTCTGCTTAAGAAATTTTAGACGTCCATGTCCAAAAGAATGTGACAAATAGCGGCTCACACGAAAAATATATTTATATGTACATCGTAAATAAAGCTTCATTCCGCGGAATTCCCGGGAAATTTTAAGGTTTTCCCGGGAATTCCAGACGCAAACAAATGTTTGGTGCACATGAATATACGCCGGGTACACGTTCTATAATGCAACGTTTATGCGACGTATATGCAACTTGCATACATATTGTGACGATTCTACTTTTGGGCTAATTTATTAGTCCTTTAAGAAATAGATAATTCGGTTTATACAAGACGTTGCTAAGTTTAGCAACAACCTAACCGAGATAAGCTACGGAAGCCCTTACAAACATGAATATGTGATCAAGTAGAAATAACTTACAGTTTTAGTGTGACTTAACATATTTATTACTAAATATTAAGGATAACATAATTGGGTTCTTGACGCGTGTAAACGGGCGGCATCAACTGGTTGAGGATCCGGGCGAAGCCAGAGGGATACGGCTGACTTGCGACATCGTCACAAACATCGCTACGGAGACGTATTTGGTCCGCAGCTCGAGTATCTAAATATGCGAGGAGTCCTTCGCATAAACAGGAATATTCGGCAGAATATTCCATTGTCTCAAATGAACAAAGGTAAAGTGATTAGTGGAATACAACAAATGAATTGTCGTATAAATATTAATTGGGCGGGGACCGTCACGACAATTGAAAGAACGTCGCGGGAGTTGTTGAGACTCCATCCGCCAGCATGCCTTACGACGACAAGATCTCGTGATCAGGCGCCGAGTATTTAATTGTGTGCTTTAACTCGCTATCGGTGGTACCATCCACCAGGTAAACATTTCTATGGACTTACCGGTATAAAAAGATATTGCCAATACAGGATTACCAATGCCCGAGTAATTTATTTAACACAGTGTTATTCAACTCCTGTTCACGGGTTACTAACCCGGAGGGTACGATGGGGCGGGGACCGTCACGACGGTCGAGAGAACCATCGCGGGAGGATTTGACTCCTCCATCCGCCAGCATGCCTTACGATGGCGGGATCCAAATGATCGAGCACCGGGTAAAATATTAATCGGCCACTGCCGTTGGATTACCATTATCCAGGTAGTTGTTTATCGCAACATCTTGAAGATATTACTCACGGGCTACCAACCCGGCGTGTTACCTGTGCATTAGGCCTTTACCGACTTTTAACGAGCGGAAGGACCAATCGTAGAAAGACGGGAACCTGCGTGGGTTGTTTACAACAACCATCCTGCAGCGGACTGTGGCCAGTTAGCTGAGGGACCTATTTTCATTTAGCAAGGTCGTACTGTATACGACCGTTATATTAAGCCACCGTACGAAGTCCTACTGTCCCGTAGAACAGCTGGCTAACGTTACGGGGCCATTTCATGCGAATGCATGTCTATTACCGGAGTTAGCCTTCCCGAAATAGCCCTACAACAGCAATAACAAAATAGTAATGAATACTAACTGTGGAGAGCTGAGGTGGCCTGATGTGTCGATAGAGAATAATGAAATCAAACGATAACAATTCAACTACAGACAATATACAAGTTCAGTTATCAAGCCAGGGGGATTAGTGGGTGAGAAACTGATGCTTATATAGTTCTGTAGAACTACTAGATTGGCGACAGCCAATCAGCGTACGAATCGGCGGATTCGTGGGTCACTAGTCCGGACCTAATATATGACTATGTCCAGAT